>CM069412.1:205995474-207195474 GCA_035609135.1 Eleutherodactylus coqui | reverse complement strand
TCCATTATGATGTCATAATGCAAAATTCCATTATGATGTCATAATGCAAAATTCCATTATGATGTCATAATGCAAAATTCCATTATGATGTCATAATGCAAAATTCCATTATGATGTCATAATGTAAAATTCCATTATGATGTCATAATGCAAAATTCCATTATGATGTCATAATGTAACATTCTATTATGATGTCATAATGTAACATTCCATTATGATGTCATAATGCAAAATTCCATTATGATGTCATAATGCAAAATTCCATTATGATGTCATAATGCAAAATCCCATTATGATGTCATAATGCAAAATTCCATTATGATGTCATAATGTAACATTCTATTATGATGTCATAATGTAACATTCCATTATGATGTCATAATGCAAAATTCCATTATGATGTCATAATGTAACATTCCATTATGATGTCATAATGTAACATTCCATTATGATGTCATAATGCAAAATTCAATTATGATGTCATAATGTAACATTCCATTATGATGTCATAATGCAAAATTCCCTTTTGATGTCATAATGTAACATTCCATTATGATGTCATAATGCAAAATTCCATTATGAGGTCATAATGTAAAATTCGATTAAGATGTCATAATGCAAAATTCCATTATGATGTCATAATGCAAAATTCCATTATGATGTCATAATGCAAAATTCAATTATGATGTCATAATGTAAAATCCCATTATGATGTCATAATGCAAAATTCCATTATGATGTCATAATGTAACATTCCATTAAGAAGTCATAATGTAAAATTCAATTATGATGTCATAATGTAAAATTCTATTATGATGTCATAATGCAAAATTCCATTATGATGTCATAATGTAACATTCCATTATGATGTCATAATGCAAAATTCCATTATGATGTCATATTGCAAAATTCCATTATGATGTCATATTGTAAAATTCCATTATGAGGTCATAATGTAAAATCCCATTATGATGTCATAATGTAAAATTCCATTATGATGTCATAATGCAAAATTCCATTATGATGTCATAATGCAAAATTCCATTATGATGTCATAATGCAAAATTTTATTATGATGTGATGATATAAAATTCCATTATGATGTCATAATGTAAAATTCCATTATGATGTGATGATATAAAATTCCATTATGATGTCATAATGCAAAATTCCATTATGATGTCATAATGCAAAATTCCATTATGATGTCATAATGTAACATTCCATTATGATGTCATAATGTAACATTCCATTATGATGTCATAATGCAAAATTCCATTATGATGTCATAATGTAACATTCCATTAAGATGTCATAATGTAACATTCCATTATGATGTCAAAATGCAAAATTCCATTATGATGTCATAATGTAACATTCCATTATGATGTCATAATGTAAAATTCCATTATGATGTTATAATGCGAAATTCAATTATGATGTCATAATTAGAGATGAGCGAACGTGTCCGTAACGGACACATCCGCACCCGGACACCGGCTTTAGCGAACACTGGAGTGTTCGCGCGTAAGTGTCCGGGTGCCGCCGGGGGGCGGGGAGATGCGCGGCGGCGCGGGCGGCAGTAGCGGGGAACAGGGGGGAGCCCTCTCTCTCTCCCTCTCCCCCCCGCTCCCCGCCGCACCCCCCCGCGCTGCCACGGCGGCCCCCGAACTTTTTCGCCCGAACACCGAGGTGTTCGCAAAGTTCGGTGTTCGGGCGAAAAAGGGGCGGGGCCGAACGTGTTCGCTCATCTCTAGTCATAATGTAAAATCCCATTATGATGTCATAATGCAAAATTCCATTATGATGTCATAATGTAACATTCCATTATGATGTCATAATGTAAAATTCCATTATGATGTCATAATGTAAAATGCCATTATGATGTCATAATGCAAAATTCCATTATGATGTCATAATGTAACATTCCATTATGTCATAATGCAAAATTCCATTATGATGTCATAATGCAAAATTCCATTTTGATGTCATAATGTAACATTCCATTATGATGTCATAATCCAAAATTCCATTATGATGTCATAATGCAAAATTCCATTATGATGTCATAATGCAAAATTCCATTATGATGTCATAATGCAAAATTCCATTATGATGTCATAATGCAAAATACCATTATGATGTCATAATGTAAAATTCCATTATGATGTCATAATGCAAAATTCCATTATGATGTCATAATGTAACATTCTATTATGATGTCATAATGTAACATTCCATTATGATGTCATAATGCAAAATTCCATTATGATGTCATAATGTAACATTCCATTATGATGTCATAATGTAACATTCCATTATGATGTCATAATGCAAAATTCAATTATGATGTCATAATGTAACATTCCATTATGATGTCATAATGCAAAATTCCCTTTTGATGTCACAATGTAACATTCCATTATGATGTCATAATGCAAAATTCCATTATGAGTTCATAATGTAAAATTCGATTAAGATGTCATAATGCAAAATTCCATTATGATGTCATAATGCAAAATTCCATTATGATGTCATAATGCAAAATTCAATTATGATGTCATAATGTAAAATCCCATTATGATGTCATAATGCAAAATTCCATTATGATGTCATAATGTAACATTCCATTAAGAAGTCATAATGTAAAATTCAATTATGATGTCATAATGTAAAATTCTATTATGATGTCATAATGCAAAATTCCATTATGATGTCATAATGTAACATTCCATTATGATGTCATAATGCAAAATTCCATTATGATGTCATATTGCAAAATTCCATTATGATGTCATATTGTAAAATTCCATTATGAGGTCATAATGTAAAATCCCATTATGATGTCATAATGTAAAATTCCATTATGATGTCATAATGCAAAATTCCATTATGATGTCATAATGCAAAATTCCATTATGATGTCATAATGCAAAATTTTATTATGATGTGATGATATAAAATTCCATTATGATGTCATAATGTAAAATTCCATTATGATGTGATGATATAAAATTCCATTATGATGTCATAATGCAAAATTCCATTATGATGTCATAATGCAAAATTCCATTATGATGTCATAATGTAACATTCCATTATGATGTCATAATGTAACATTCCATTATGATGTCATAATGCAAAATTCCATTATGATGTCATAATGTAACATTCCATTAAGATGTCATAATGTAACATTCCATTATGATGTCATAATGTAAAATTCCATTATGATGTCATAATGTAACATTCCATTATGATGTCAAAATGCAAAATTCCATTATGATGTCATCATGTAACATTCCATTATGATGTCATAATGCAAAATTCCATTATGATGTCATAATGCAAAATTCCATTATGATGTCATAATGCAAAATTCCATTATGATGTCATAATGCAAAATTCCATTATGATGTCATAATGTAAAATTCCATTATGATGTCATAATGCAAAATCCCATTATGATGTCATAATGCAAAATTCCATTATGATGTCATAATGCAAAATTCCATTATGATGTCATAATGTAACATTCCATTATGATGTCATAATGCAAAATTCCATTATGATGTCATCATGTAACATTCCATTATGATGTCATAATGCAAAATTCCATTATAATGTCATAATGCAAAATTCCATTATGATGTCATAATGTAAAATTCCATTATGATGTCATAATGCAAAATTCCATTATGATGTCATAATGCAAAATTCCATTATGATGTCATAATGTAAAATTCCATTATGATGTCATAATGCAAAATCCCATTATGATGTCATAATGCAAAATTCCATTATGATGTCATAATGCAAAATTCCATTATGATGTAATAATGTAACATTCCATTATGTCATAATGCAAACTTCCATTATGATGTCATAATGTAACATTCCATTATGATGTCAAAATGCAAAATTCCATTATGATGTCATAATGTAACATTCCATTATGATGTCATAATACAAAATTCCATTATGATGTCATAATGTAAAATTCCATTATGATGTCATAATGCAAAATTCCATTATGATGTCATAATGCAAAATTCCATTATGATGTCATAATGCAAAATCCCATTATGATGTCATAATGCAAAATCCCATTATGATGTCATATTGTAAAATCCCATTATGATGTCATAATGCAAAATTCCATTATGATGTCGTAATGCAAAATTCCATTATGATGTCATAATGTAAAATTCCATTATGATGTTATAATGCAAAATTCCATTATGATGTCATAATGTAAAATCCCATTATGATGTCATAATGCAAAATTCCATTATGATGTCATAATGTAAAATTCCATTATGATGTCATAATGTAAAATGCCATTATGATGTCATAATGCAAAATTCCATTATGATGTCATCATGTAACATTCCATTATGATGTCATAATGCAAAATTCCATTATAATGTCATAATGCAAAATTCCATTATGATGTCATAATGTAAAATTCCATTATGATGTCATAATGCAAAATTCCATTATGATGTCATAATGCAAAATTTCATTATGATGTCATAATGCAAAATTCCATTATGATGTCATAATGTAAAATTCCATTATGATGTCATAATGCAAAATCCCATTATGATGTCATAATGCAAAATTCCATTATGATGTCATAATGCAAAATTCCATTATGATGTCATAATGTAACATTCCATTATGATGTCATAATGCAAAATTCCATTATGATGTCATCATGTAACATTCCATTATGATGTCATAATGCAAAATTCCATTATAATGTCATAATGCAAAATTCCATTATGATGTCATAATGTAAAATTCCATTATGATGTCATAATGCAAAATTCCATTATGATGTCATAATGCAAAATTCCATTATGATGTCATAATGCAAAATTCCATTATGATGTCATAATGTAAAATTCCATTATGATGTCATAATGCAAAATCCCATTATGATGTCATAATGCAAAATTCCATTATGATGTCATAATGCAAAATTCCATTATGATGTAATAATGTAACATTCCATTATGTCATAATGCAAACTTCCATTATGATGTCATAATGTAACATTCCATTATGATGTCAAAATGCAAAATTCCATTATGATGTCATAATGTAACATTCCATTATGATGTCATAATACAAAATTCCATTATGATGTCATAATGTAAAATTCCATTATGATGTCATAATGCAAAATTCCATTATGATGTCATAATGCAAAATTCCATTATGATGTCATAATGCAAAATCCCATTATGATGTCATAATGCAAAATCCCATTATGATGTCATATTGTAAAATCCCATTATGATGTCATAATGCAAAATTCCATTATGATGTCATAATGCAAAATTCCATTATGATGTCATAATGCAAAATCCCATTATGATGTCATAATGTAAAATCCCATTATGATGTCATAATGCAAAATTCCATTATGATGTCATAATGTAACATTTCATTATGTCATAATGCAAACTTCCATTATGATGTCATAATGTAACATTCCATTATGATGTCATAATGCAAAATTCCATTATGATGTCATAATGTAACATTCCATTATGATGTCATAATGTAACATTCCATTATGATGTCATAATGCAAAATTCCATTATGATGTCATAATGCAAAATTCCATTATGATGTCATAATGCAAAATTCCATTATGATGTCATAATGCAAAATTCCATTATGATGTCATAATGTAACATTCCATTAAGAAGTCATAATGTAAAATTCAATTATGATGTCATAATGTAAAATTCTATTATGATGTCATGATGCAAAATTCCATTATGATGTCATAATGTAACATTCCATTATGATGTCATAATGCAAAATTCCATTATGATGTCATATTGCAAAATTCCATTATGATGTCATATTGTAAAATTCCATTATGAGGTCATAATGTAAAATCCCATTATGATGTCATAATGTAAAATTCCATTATGATGTCATAATGCAAAATTCCATTATGATGTCATAATGCAAAATTCCATTATGATGTCATAATGCAAAATTTTATTATGATGTGATGATATAAAATTCCATTATGATGTCATAATGTAAAATTCCATTATGATGTGATGATATAAAATTCCATTATGATGTCATAATGCAAAATTCCATTATGATGTCATAATGCAAAATTCCATTATGATGTCATAATGTAACATTCCATTATGATGTCATAATGTAACATTCCATTATGATGTCATAATGCAAAATTCCATTATGATGTCATAATGTAACATTCCATTAAGATGTCATAATGTAACATTCCATTATGATGTCATAATGTAAAATTCCATTATGATGTCATAATGTAACATTCCATTATGATGTCAAAATGCAAAATTCCATTATGATGTCATCATGTAACATTCCATTATGATGTCATAATGCAAAATTCCATTATGATGTCATAATGCAAAATTCCATTATGATGTCATAATGCAAAATTCCATTATGATGTCATAATGCAAAATTCCATTATGATGTCATAATGTAAAATTCCATTATGATGTCATAATGCAAAATCCCATTATGATGTCATAATGCAAAATTCCATTATGATGTCATAATGCAAAATTCCATTATGATGTCATAATGTAACATTCCATTATGATGTCATAATGCAAAATTCCATTATGATGTCATCATGTAACATTCCATTATGATGTCATAATGCAAAATTCCATTATAATGTCATAATGCAAAATTCCATTATGATGTCATAATGTAAAATTCCATTATGATGTCATAATGCAAAATTCCATTATGATGTCATAATGCAAAATTCCATTATGATGTCATAATGTAAAATTCCATTATGATGTCATAATGCAAAATCCCATTATGATGTCATAATGCAAAATTCCATTATGATGTCATAATGCAAAATTCCATTATGATGTAATAATGTAACATTCCATTATGTCATAATGCAAACTTCCATTATGATGTCATAATGTAACATTCCATTATGATGTCAAAATGCAAAATTCCATTATGATGTCATAATGTAACATTCCATTATGATGTCATAATACAAAATTCCATTATGATGTCATAATGTAAAATTCCATTATGATGTCATAATGCAAAATTCCATTATGATGTCATAATGCAAAATTCCATTATGATGTCATAATGCAAAATCCCATTATGATGTCATAATGCAAAATCCCATTATGATGTCATATTGTAAAATCCCATTATGATGTCATAATGCAAAATTCCATTATGATGTCGTAATGCAAAATTCCATTATGATGTCATAATGTAAAATTCCATTATGATGTTATAATGCAAAATTCCATTATGATGTCATAATGTAAAATCCCATTATGATGTCATAATGCAAAATTCCATTATGATGTCATAATGTAAAATTCCATTATGATGTCATAATGTAAAATGCCATTATGATGTCATAATGCAAAATTCCATTATGATGTCATCATGTAACATTCCATTATGATGCCAAAATGCAAAATTCCATTATGATGTCATCATGTAACATTCCATTATGATGTCATAATGCAAAATTCCATTATAATGTCATAATGCAAAATTCCATTATGATGTCATAAGGTAAAATTCCATTATGATGTCATAATGCAAAATTCCATTATGATGTCATAATGCAAAATTCCATTATGATGTCATAATGCAAAATTCCATTATGATGTCATAATGTAAAATTCCATTATGATGTCATAATGCAAAATCCCATTATGATGTCATAATGCAAAATTCCATTATGATGTCATAATGCAAAATTCCATTATGATGTCATAATGTAACATTCCATTATGATGTCATAATGCAAAATTCCATTATGATGTCATCATGTAACATTCCATTATGATGTCATAATGCAAAATTCCATTATAATGTCATAATGCAAAATTCCATTATGATGTCATAATGTAAAATTCCATTATGATGTCATAATGCAAAATTCCATTATGATGTCATAATGCAAAATTCCATTATGATGTCATAATGCAAAATTCCATTATGATGTCATAATGTAAAATTCCATTATGATGTCATAATGCAAAATCCCATTATGATGTCATAATGCAAAATTCCATTATGATGTCATAATGCAAAATTCCATTATGATGTAATAATGTAACATTCCATTATGTCATAATGCAAACTTCCATTATGATGTCATAATGTAACATTCCATTATGATGTCAAAATGCAAAATTCCATTATGATGTCATAATGTAACATTCCATTATGATGTCATAATGCAAAATTCCATTATGATGTCATAATGCAAAATTCCATTTTGATGTAATAATGTAACATTCCATTATGATGGCATAATGCAAAATTCCATTATGATGTCATAATGCAAAATTCCATTATGATGTCATAATGCAAAATTCCATTATGATGTCATCATGAAACATTCCATTATGATGTCATAATGCAAAATTCCATTATGATGTCATAATGCAAAATTCCATTATGATGTCATAATGTAAAATTCCATTATGATGTCATAATGCAAAATTGCCTTTTGATGTCATAATGTAACATTCCATTATGATGTCATAATGCAAAATTCCCTTTTGATGTCATAATGTAACATTCCATTATGATGTCATAATGCAAAATTCCATTATGAGGTCATAATGTAAAATTCGATTAAGATGTCATAATGCAAAATTCCATTATGATGTCATAATGTAACATTCCATTATGTTGTCATAATGCAAAATTCCATTATGATGTCATAATGCAAAATTCCATTATGATGTCATAATGTAAAATTCCATTATGATGTCATAATGCAAAATCCCATTATGATGTCATAATGCAAAATTCCATTATGATGTCATAATGTAAAATTCCATTATAATGTCATAATGCTAAATTCCATTATGATGTCATAATGTAAAATTCCATTATGATGTCATAATGCAAAATTCCATTATGATGTCATAATGTAAAATTCCATTATGATGTCATAATGCAAAATTCCATTATGATGTCATAATGCAAAATTCCATTATGATGTCATAATGCAAAATCCCATTATGATGTCATAATGCAAAATCCCATTATGATGTCATATTGTAAAATCCCATTATGATGTCATAATGCAAAATTCCATTATGATGTCATAATGCAAAATTCCATTATGATGTCATAATGCAAAATCCCATTATGATGTCATAATGTAAAATCCCATTATGATGTCATAATGCAAAATTCCATTATGATGTCATAATGTAACATTTCATTACGTCATAATGCAAACTTCCATTGTGATGTCATAATGTAACATTCCATTATGATGTCAAAATGCAAAATTCCATTATGATGTCATAATGTAACATTCCATTATGATGTCATAATGCAAAATTCCATTATGATGTCATAATGCAAAATTCCATTATGATGTCATAATGCAAAATTCCAATATGATGTCATAATGCAAAATTCCATTATGATGTCATAATGCAAAATTCCATTATGATGTCATAATGCAAAATTCAATTATGATGTCATAATGTAAAATTCCATTATGATGTGATAATGCAAAATCCCATTATGATGTCATAATGCAAAATTCCATTATGATGTCATAATGTAAAATCCCATTATGATGTCATAATGCAAAATTCCATTATGATGTCATAATGTAAAATTCCATTATGATGTTATAATGCAAAATTCAATTATGATGTCATAATGTAAAATCCCATAATGATGTCATAATGCAAAATTCCATTGTGATGTCATAATGTAACATTCCATAATGATGTCATAATGTAAAATTCCATTATGATGTCATAATGTAAAATGCCATTATGATGTCATAATGCAAAATTCCATTATGATGTCATAATGTAACATTCCATTATGATGTCATAATGCAAAATTCCATTATGATGTCATAATGCAAAATTACATTTTGATGTAATAATGTAACATTCCATTATGATGTCATAATGCAAAATTCCATTATGATGTCATAATGCAAAATTCCATTATGATGTCATAATGCAAAATTCCATTATGATGTCATAATGAAACATTCCATTATGATGTCATAATGCAAAATTCCATTATGATGTCATAATGCAAAATTCCATTATGATGTCATAATGTAAAATTCCATTATGATGTCATAATGCAAAATTCCCTTTTGATGTCATAATGTAACATTCCATTATGATGTCATAATGCAAAATTCCCTTTTGATGTCATAATGTAACATTCCATTATGATGTCATAATGCAAAATTCCATTATGAGGTCATAATGTAAAATTCGATTAAGATGTCATAATGCAAAATTCCATTATGATGTCATAATGTAACATTCCATTATGTTGTCATAATGCAAAATTCCATTATGATGTCATAATGCAAAATTCCATTATGATGTCATAATGTAAAATTCCATTATGATGTCATAATGCAAAATCCCATTATGATGTCATAATGCAAAATTCCATTATGATGTCATAATGTAAAATTCCATTATGATGTCATAATGCTAAATTCCATTATGATGTCATAATGTAAAATTCCATTATGATGTCATAATGCAAAATTCCATTTTGATGTCATAATGTAACATTGCATTATGATGTCATAATGCAAAATTCCATTATGATGTCATAGTGTAACATTCCATTATGATGTCATTATGTAAAATTCCATTATGATGTCATAATGTAAAATTCCATTATGATGTCATAATGCAAAATTCCATTATGATGTCATAATGCAAAATTCCATTATGATGTCATAATGCAAAATTCCATTATGATGTCATAATGCAAAATTCAATTATGATGTCATAATGTAAAATCCCATTATGATGTCATAATGCAAAATTCCATTATGATGTCATAATGTAACATTCCATTAAGAAGTCATAATGTAAAATTCAATTATGATGTCATAATGTAAAATTCTATTATGATGTCATAATGCAAAATTCCATTATGATGTCATAATGTAACATTCCATTATGATGTCATAATGCAAAATTCCATTATGATGTCATATTGCAAAATTCCATTATGATGTCATATTGTAAAATTCCATTATGAGGTCATAATGTAAAATCCCATTATGATGTCATAATGTAAAATTCCATTATGATGTCATAATGCAAAATTCCATTATGATGTCATAATGCAAAATTCCATTATGATGTCATAATGCAAAATTTTATTATGATGTGATGATATAAAATTCCATTATGATGTCATAATGTAAAATTCCATTATGATGTGATGATATAAAATTCCATTATGATGTCATAATGCAAAATTCCATTATGATGTCATAATGCAAAATTCCATTATGATGTCATAATGTAACATTCCATTATGATGTCATAATGTAACATTCCATTATGATGTCATAATGCAAAATTCCATTATGATGTCATAATGTAACATTCCATTATGATGTCATAATGTAACATTCCATTATGATGTCATAATGTAAAATTCCATTATGATGTCATAATGCAAAATTCCATTATGATGTCATAATGTAAAATTCCATTATGATGTCATAATGCAAAATTCCATTATGATGTCATAATGTAAAATTCCATTATGATGTCATAATGCAAAATTCCATTATGATGTCATAATGCAACATTCCATTATGATGTCATAATGTATCATTCCATTATGATGTCATAATGCAAAATTCCATTATGATGTCATAATGTAACATTCCATTATGATGTCATAATGCAAAATTCCATTATGATGTCATAATGTAACATTCCATTATGATGTCATAATGCAAAATTCCATTATGATGTCATAATGTAACATTCCATTATGATGTCAAAATGCAAAATTCCATTATGATGTCATCATGTAACATTCCATTATGATGTCATAATGCAAAATTCCATTATGATGTTATAATGCAAAATTCAATTATGATGTCATAATGTAAAATCCCATTATGATGTCATAATGCAAAATTCCATTATGATGTCATAATGTAAAATTCTATTATGATGTCATAATGTAAAATGCCATTATGATGTCATAATGCAAAATTCCATTATGATGTCATAATGCAAAATTCCATTATGATGTCATAATGCAAAATTCCATTTTGATGTCATAATGTAACATTCCATTATGATGTCATAATGCAAAATTCCATTATGATGTCATAATGCAAAATTCCATTATGATGTCGTAATGTAAAATCCCATTATGATGTCATAATGCAAAATTCCATTATGATGTCATAATGCAAAATTCCATTATGATGTCATAATGCAAAATTCCATTATGATGTCATAATGCAAAATTCCATTTTGATGTCATAATGTAACATTCCATTATGATGTCATAATGCAAAATTCCATTATGATGTCATAATGCAAAATTCCATTATGATGTCATAATGTAAAATCCCATTATGATGTCATAATGCAAAATTCCATTATGATGTCATAATGTAAAATTCCATTATGATGTCATAATGTAAAATGCCATTATGATGTCATAATGCAAAATTCCATTATGATGTCATAATGCAAAATTCCATTATGATGTCATAATGCAAAATTCCATTTTGATGTCATAATGTAACATTCCATTATGATGTCAAAATGCAAAATTCCATTATGATGTCATAATGTAACATTCCATTATGATGTCATAATGTAAAATTCCATTATGATGTCATAATATAAAATGCCATTATGATGTCATAATGCAAAATTCCATTATGATGTCATAATGCAAAATTCCATTATGATGTCATAATGCAAACTTCCATTGTGATGTCATAATGTAACATTCCATTATGATGTCAAAATGCAAAATTCCATTATGATGTCATAATGTAACATTCCATTATGATGTCATAATGTAAAATTCCATTATGATGTTATAATGCAAAATTCAATTATGATGTCATAATGTAAAATCCCATTATGATGTCATAATGCAAAATTCCATTATGATGTCATAATGTAAAATTCCATTATGATGTCATAATGTAAAATGCCATTATGATGTCATAATGCAAAATTCCATTATGATGTCATAATGCAAAATTCCATTATGATGTCATAATGCAAAATTCCATTTTGATGTCATAATGTAACATTCCATTATGATGTCATAATGCAAAATTCCATTATGATGTCATAATGCAAAATTCCATTATGATGTCATAATGCAAAATTCCATTATGATGTCATAATGAAACATTCCATTATGATGTCATAATGCAAAATTCCCTTTTGATGTCATAATGTAACATTCCATTATGATGTCATAATGCAAAATTCCCTTTTGATGTCATAATGTAACATTCCATTATGATGTCATAATGCAAAATTCCATTATGAGGTCATAATGTAAAATTCGATTAAGATGTCATAATGCAAAATTCCATTATGATGTCATAATGTAACATTCCATTATGTTGTCATAATGCAAAATTCCATTATGATGTCATAATGCAAAATTCCATTATGATGTCATAATGTAAAATTCCATTATGATGTCATAATGCAAAATCCCATTATGATGTCATAATGCAAAATTCCAGTATGATGTCATAATGTAAAATCCCATTATGATGTCATAATGCAAAATTCCATTATGATGTCATAATGTAACATTCCATTATGATGTCATAATGCAAAATTCCATTATGATGTCATAATGTAAAATGCCAATATGATGTCATAATGCAAAATTCCATTATGATGTCATAATGTAACATTCCATTATGATGTCATAATGCAAAATTCCATTATGATGTCATAATGCAAAATTCCATTTTTATGTCATAATGTAACATTCCATTATGATGTCATATTGCAAAATTGCATTATGATGTCATAATGTAACACTCCATTATGATGTCATAATGCAAAATTCCATTATGATGTCATAATGTAACATTCCATTATGATGTCATAATGCAAAATTCCATTATGATGTCATAATGCAAAATTCCATTATGATGTCATAATGCAAAATTCCATTATGATGTCATAATGTAACATTCCATTATGATGTCAAAATGCAAAATTCCATTATGATGTCATCATGTAACATTCCATTATGATGTCATAACGCAAAATTCCATTGTAATGTCATAACGTAAAATTCCATTATGATGTCATAATGCAAAATTCCATTATGATGTCATAATGCAAAATCCCATTATGATGTCATAATGCAAAATTCCATTATGATGTCATAATGTAACATTCCATTATGATGTCATAATGCAAAATTCCATTATGATGTCATAATGCAAAATTCCATTATGATGTCATAATGCAAAATTCCATTATGATGTCATAATGTAAAATTCCATTATGATGTCATAATGCAAAATTCCATTATGATGTCATAATGTAACATTCCATTATGATGTCATAATGCAAAATTCCATTATGGTGTCATAATGCAAAATTCCATTATGATGTCATAATGCAAAATCCCATTATGATGCCATAATGCAAAATTCCATTATGATGTCATAATGTAACATTCTATTATGATGTCATAATGTAACATTCCATTATGATGTCATAATGCAAAATTCCATTATGATGTCATAATGTAACATTCCATTATGATGTCATAATGTAACATTCCATTATGATGTCATAATGCAAAATTCCATTATGATGTCATAATGTAACATTCCATTATGATGTCATAATGCAAAATTCCATTATGATGTCATAATGTAACATTCCATTATGATGTCATAATGCAAAATTCCATTATGATGTCATAATGCAAAATTCCATTATGATGTCATAATGCAAAATTCCATTATGATGTCATAATGCAAAATTCCATTATGATGTCATAATGTAACATTCCATTATGATGTCAAAATGCAAAATTCCATTATGATGTCATCCATTATGATGTCATAATGCAAAATTCCATTATAATGTCATAATGTAAAATTCCATTATGATGTCATAATGCAAAATTCCATTATGATGTCATAATGCAAAATCCCATTATGATGTCATAATGCAAAATTCCATTATGATGTCATAATGTAACATTCCATTATGATGTCATAATGCAAAATTCCATTATGATGTCATAATGTAACATTTCATTATGTCATAATGCAAACTTCCATTGTGATGTCATAATGTAACATTCCATTATGATGTCAAAATGCAAAATTCCATTATGATGTCATAATGTAACATTCCATTATGATGTCATAATGTAAAATTCCATTATGATGTTATAATGCGAAATTCAATTATGATGTCATAATGTAAAATCCCATTATGATGTCATAATGCAAAATTCCATTATGATGTCATAATGTAACATTCCATTATGATGTCATAATGTAAAATTCCATTATGATGTCATAATGTAAAATGCCATTATGATGTCATAATGCAAAATTCCATTATGATGTCATAATGTAACATTCCATTATGATGTCATAATGCAAAATTCCATTATGATGTCATAATGCAAAATTCCATTTTGATGTCATAATGTAACACTCCATTATGATGTCATAATGCAAAATTCCATTATGATGTCATAATGTAACATTCCATTATGATGTCATAATGCAAAATTCCATTATGATGTCATAATGCAAAATTCCATTATGATGTCATAATGCAAAATTCCATTATGATGTCATAATGTAACATTCCATTATGATGTCAAAATGCAAAATTCCATTATGATGTCATCATGTAACATTCCATTATGATGTCATAATGCAAAATTCCATTGTAATGTCATAATGTAAAATTCCATTATGATGTCATAATGCAAAATTCCATTATGATGTCATAATGCAAAATCCCATTATGATGTCATAATGTAACATTCCATTATGATGTCATAATGCAAAATTCCATTATGATGTCATAATGCAAAATTCCATTATGATGTCATAATGCAAAATTCCATTATGATGTCATAATGTAAAATTCCATTATGATGTCATAATGCAAAATTCCATTATGATGTCATAATGTAACATTCCATTATGATGTCATAATGCAAAATTCCATTATGATGTCATAATGCAAAATCCCATTATGATGTCATAATGCAAAATCCCATTATGATGTCATAATGCAAAATTCCATTATGATGTCATAATGTAACATTCTATTATGATGTCATAATGTAACATTCCATTATGATGTCATAATGTAACATTCCATTATGATGTCATAATGCAAAATTCCTTTATGATGTCATAATGTAACATTCCATTATGATGTCATAATGCAAAATTCCATTATGATGTCATAATGTAACATTCCATTATGATGTCATAATGCAAAATTCCATTATGATGTCATAATGCAAAATTCCATTATGATGTCATAATGTAACATTCCATTATGATGTCATAATGCAAAATTCCATTATGATGTCATAATGTAACATTCCATTATGATGTCATAATGCAAAATTCCATTATGATGTCATAATGCAAAATTCCATTATGATGTCATAATGCAAAATCCCATTATGATGTCATAATGCAAAATTCCATTATGATGTCATAATGTAACATTTTATTATGATGTCATAATGTAACATTCCATTATGATGTCATAATGCAAAATTCCATTATGATGTCATAATGTAACATTCCATTATGATGTCATAATGTAACATTCCATTATGATGTCATAATGCAAAATTCCATTATGATGTCATAATGTAACATTCCATTATGATGTCATAATGCAAAATTCCATTATGATGTCATAATGTAACATTCCATTATGATGTCATAATGCAAAATTCCATTATGATGTCATAATGCAAAATTCCATTATGATGTCATAATGCAAAATTCCATTATGATGTCATAATGTAACATTCCATTATGATGTCAAAATGCAAAATTCCATTATGATGTCATAATGTAACATTCCATTATGATGTCAAAATGCAAAATTCCATTATGATGTCATCATGTAACATTCCATTATGATGTCATAATGCAAAATTCCATTGTAATGTCATAATGTAAAATTCCATTATGATGTCATAATGCAAAATTCCATTATGATGTCATAATGCAAAATCCCATTATGATGTCATAATGCAAAATTCCATTATGATGTCATAATGTAACATTCCATTATGATGTCATAATGCAAAATTCCATTATGATGTCATAATGCAAAATTCCATTATGATGTCATAATGCAAAATTCCATTATGATGTCATAATGTAAAATTCCATTATGATGTCATAATGCAAAATTCCATTATGATGCCATAATGTAACATTCCATTATGATGTCATAATGCAAAATTCCATTATGATGTCATAATGCAAAATTCCATTATGATGTCATAATGCAAAATCCCATTATGATGTCATAATGCAAAATTCCATTATGATGTCATAATGTAACATTCTATTATGATGTCATAATGTAACATTCCATTATGATGTCATAATGCAAAATTCCATTATGATGTCATAATGTAACATTCCATTATGATGTCATAATGTAACATTCCATTATGATGTCATAATGCAAAATTCCTTTATGATGTCATAATGTAACATTCCATTATGATGTCATAATGCAAAATTCCATTATGATGTCATAATGTAACATTCCATTATGATGTCATAATGCAAAATTCCATTATGATGTCATAATGCAAAATTCCATTATGATGTCATAATGTAACATTCCATTATGATGTCATAATGCAAAATTCCATTATGATGTCATAATGTAACATTCCATTATGACGTCATAATGCAAAATTCCATTATGATGTCATAATGCAAAATTCCATTATGATGTCATAATGCAAAATCCCATTATGATGTCATAATGCAAAATTCCATTATGATGTCATAATGTAACATTCTATTATGATGTCATAATGTAACATTCCATTATGATGTCATAATGCAAAATTCCATTATGATGTCATAATGCAAAATTCCATTATGATGTCATAATGTAAAATTCCATTATGATGTCATAATGCAAAATCCCATTATGATGTCATAATGCAAAATTCCAGTATGATGTCATAATGTAAAATCCCATTATGATGTCATAATGCAAAATTCCATTATGATGTCATAATGTAACATTCCATTATGATGTCATAATGCAAAATTCCATTATGATGTCATAATGTAAAATGCCAATATGATGTCATAATGCAAAATTCCATTATGATGTCATAATGTAACATTCCATTATGATGTCATAATGCAAAATTCCATTATGATGTCATAATGCAAAATTCCATTTTTATGTCATAATGTAACATTCCATTATGATGTCATATTGCAAAATTGCATTATGATGTCATAATGTAACACTCCATTATGATGTCATAATGCAAAATTCCATTATGATGTCATAATGTAACATTCCATTATGATGTCATAATGCAAAATTCCATTATGATGTCATAATGCAAAATTCCATTATGATGTCATAATGCAAAATTCCATTATGATGTCATAATGTAACATTCCATTATGATGTCAAAATGCAAAATTCCATTATGATGTCATCATGTAACATTCCATTATGATGTCATAACGCAAAATTCCATTGTAATGTCATAATGTAAAATTCCATTATGATGTCATAATGCAAAATTCCATTATGATGTCATAATGCAAAATCCCATTATGATGTCATAATGCAAAATTCCATTATGATGTCATAATGTAACATTCCATTATGATGTCATAATGCAAAATTCCATTATGATGTCATAATGCAAAATTCCATTATGATGTCATAATGCAAAATTCCATTATGATGTCATAATGTAAAATTCCATTATGATGTCATAATGCAAAATTCCATTATGATGTCATAATGTAACATTCCATTATGATGTCATAATGCAAAATTCCATTATGGTGTCATAATGCAAAATTCCATTATGATGTCATAATGCAAAATCCCATTATGATGCCATAATGCAAAATTCCATTATGATGTCATAATGTAACATTCTATTATGATGTCATAATGTAACATTCCATTATGATGTCATAATGCAAAATTCCATTATGATGCCATAATGTAACATTCCATTATGATGTCATAATGCAAAATTCCATTATGATGTCATAATGCAAAATTCCATTATGATGTCATAATGCAAAATCCCATTATGATGTCATAATGCAAAATTCCATTATGATGTCATAATGTAACATTCTATTATGATGTCATAATGTAACATTCCATTATGATGTCATAATGCAAAATTCCATTATGATGTCATAATGTAACATTCCATTATGATGTCATAATGTAACATTCCATTATGATGTCATAATGCAAAATTCCTTTATGATGTCATAATGTAACATTCCATTATGATGTCATAATGCAAAATTCCATTATGATGTCATAATGTAACATTCCATTATGATGTCATAATGCAAAATTCCATTATGATGTCATAATGCAAAATTCCATTATGATGTCATAATGTAACATTCCATTATGATGTCATAATGCAAAATTCCATTATGATGTCATAATGTAACATTCCATTATGACGTCATAATGCAAAATTCCATTATGATGTCATAATGCAAAATTCCATTATGATGTCATAATGCAAAATCCCATTATGATGTCATAATGCAAAATTCCATTATGATGTCATAATGTAACATTCTATTATGATGTCATAATGTAACATTCCATTATGATGTCATAATGCAAAATTCCATTATGATGTCATAATGCAAAATTCCATTATGATGTCATAATGTAAAATTCCATTATGATGTCATAATGCAAAATCCCATTATGATGTCATAATGCAAAATTCCAGTATGATGTCATAATGTAAAATCCCATTATGATGTCATAATGCAAAATTCCATTATGATGTCATAATGTAACATTCCATTATGATGTCATAATGCAAAATTCCATTATGATGTCATAATGTAACATTCCATTATGATGTCATAATGCAAAATTCCATTATGGTGTCATAATGCAAAATTCCATTATGATGTCATAATGCAAAATCCCATTATGATGCCATAATGCAAAATTCCATTATGATGTCATAATGTAACATTCTATTATGATGTCATAATGTAACATTCCATTATGATGTCATAATGCAAAATTCCATTATGATGTCATAATGTAACATTCCATTATGATGTCATAATGTAACATTCCATTATGATGTCATAATGCAAAATTCCATTATGATGTCATAATGTAACATTCCATTATGATGTCATAATGCAAAATTCCATTATGATGTCATAATGTAACATTCCATTATGATGTCATAATGCAAAATTCCATTATGATGTCATAATGCAAAATTCCATTATGATGTCATAATGCAAAATTCCATTATGATGTCATAATGCAAAATTCCATTATGATGTCATAATGTAACATTCCATTATGATGTCAAAATGCAAAATTCCATTATGATGTCATAATGTAAAATTCCATTATGATGTCATAATGCAAAATTCCATTATGATGTCATAATGTAACATTCCATTATGATGTCATAATGCAAAATTCCATTATGGTGTCATAATGCAAAATTCCATTATGATGTCATAATGCAAAATCCCATTATGATGCCATAATGCAAAATTCCATTATGATGTCATAATGTAACATTCTATTATGATGTCATAATGTAACATTCCATTATGATGTCATAATGCAAAATTCCATTATGATGTCATAATGTAACATTCCATTATGATGTCATAATGTAACATTCCATTATGATGTCATAATGCAAAATTCCATTATGATGTCATAATGTAACATTCCATTATGATGTCATAATGCAAAATTCCATTATGATGTCATAATGTAACATTCCATTATGATGTCATAATGCAAAATTCCATTATGATGTCATAATGCAAAATTCCATTATGATGTCATAATGCAAAATTCCATTATGATGTCATAATGCAAAATTCCATTATGATGTCATAATGTAACATTCCATTATGATGTCAAAATGCAAAATTCCATTATGATGTCATCATGTAACATTCTATTATGATGTCATAATGCAAAATTCCATTATAATGTCATAATGTAAAATTCCATTATGATGTCATAATGCAAAATTCCATTATGATGTCATAATGCAAAATCCCATTATGATGTCATAATGCAAAATTCCATTATGATGTCATAATGTAACATTCCATTATGATGTCATAATGCAAAATTCCATTATGATGTCATAATGTAACATTTCATTATGTCATAATGCAAACTTCCATTGTGATGTCATAATGTAACATTCCATTATGATGTCAAAATGCAAAATTCCATTATGATGTCATAATGTAACATTCCATTATGATGTCATAATGTAAAATTCCATTATGATGTTATAATGCGAAATTCAATTATGATGTCATAATGTAAAATCCCATTATGATGTCATAATGCAAAATTCCATTATGATGTCATAATGTAACATTCCATTATGATGTCATAATGTAAAATTCCATTATGATGTCATAATGTAAAATGCCATTATGATGTCATAATGCAAAATTCCATTATGATGTCATAATGTAAAATTCCATTATGATGTCAAAATGCAAAATTCCATTATGATGTCATCATGTAACATTCCATTATGATGTCATAATGCAAAATTCCATTGTAATGTCATAATGTAAAATTCCATTATGATGTCATAATGCAAAATTCCATTATGATGTCATAATGCAAAATCCCATTATGATGTCATAATGTAACATTCCATTATGATGTCATAATGCAAAATTCCATTATGATGTCATAATGCAAAATTCCATTATGATGTCATAATGCAAAATTCCATTATGATGTCATAATGTAAAATTCCATTATGATGTCATAATGCAAAATTCCATTATGATGTCATAATGTAACATTCCATTATGATGTCATAATGCAAAATTCCATTATGATGTCATAATGCAAAATCCCATTATGATGTCATAATGCAAAATCCCATTATGATGTCATAATGCAAAATTCCATTATGATGTCATAATGTAACATTCTATTATGATGTCATAATGTAACATTCCATTATGATGTCATAATGTAACATTCCATTATGATGTCATAATGCAAAATTCCTTTATGATGTCATAATGTAACATTCCATTATGATGTCATAATGCAAAATTCCATTATGATGTCATAATGTAACATTCCATTATGATGTCATAATGCAAAATTCCATTATGATGTCATAATGCAAAATTCCATTATGATGTCATAATGTAACATTCCATTATGATGTCATAATGCAAAATTCCATTATGATGTCATAATGTAACATTCCATTATGATGTCATAATGCAAAATTCCATTATGATGTCATAATGCAAAATTCCATTATGATGTCATAATGCAAAATTCCATTATGATGTCATAATGCAAAATTCCATTATGATGTCATAATGTAAAATTCCATTATGATGTCATAATGCAAAATTCCATTATGATGCCATAATGTAACATTCCATTATGATGTCATAATGCAAAATTCCATTATGATGTCATAATGCAAAATTCCATTATGATGTCATAATGCAAAATCCCATTATGATGTCATAATGCAAAATTCCATTATGATGTCATAATGTAACATTCTATTATGATGTCATAATGTAACATTCCATTATGATGTCATAATGCAAAATTCCATTATGATGTCATAATGTAACATTCCATTATGATGTCATAATGTAACATTCCATTATGATGTCATAATGCAAAATTCCTTTATGATGTCATAATGTAACATTCCATTATGATGTCATAATGCAAAATTCCATTATGATGTCATAATGTAACATTCCATTATGATGTCATAATGCAAAATTCCATTATGATGTCATAATGCAAAATTCCATTATGATGTCATAATGTAACATTCCATTATGATGTCATAATGCAAAATTCCATTATGATGTCATAATGTAACATTCCATTATGACGTCATAATGCAAAATTCCATTATGATGTCATAATGCAAAATTCCATTATGATGTCATAATGCAAAATCCCATTATGATGTCATAATGCAAAATTCCATTATGATGTCATAATGTAACATTCTATTATGATGTCATAATGTAACATTCCATTATGATGTCATAATGCAAAATTCCATTATGATGTCATAATGCAAAATTCCATTATGATGTCATAATGTAAAATTCCATTATGATGTCATAATGCAAAATCCCATTATGATGTCATAATGCAAAATTCCAGTATGATGTCATAATGTAAAATCCCATTATGATGTCATAATGCAAAATTCCATTATGATGTCATAATGTAACATTCCATTATGATGTCATAATGCAAAATTCCATTATGATGTCATAATGTAAAATGCCAATATGATGTCATAATGCAAAATTCCATTATGATGTCATAATGTAACATTCCATTATGATGTCATAATGCAAAATTCCATTATGATGTCATAATGCAAAATTCCATTTTTATGTCATAATGTAACATTCCATTATGATGTCATATTGCAAAATTGCATTATGATGTCATAATGTAACACTCCATTATGATGTCATAATGCAAAATTCCATTATGATGTCATAATGTAACATTCCATTATGATGTCATAATGCAAAATTCCATTATGATGTCATAATGCAAAATTCCATTATGATGTCATAATGCAAAATTCCATTATGATGTCATAATGTAACATTCCATTATGATGTCAAAATGCAAAATTCCATTATGATGTCATCATGTAACATTCCATTATGATGTCATAACGCAAAATTCCATTGTAATGTCATAATGTAAAATTCCATTATGATGTCATAATGCAAAATTCCATTATGATGTCATAATGCAAAATCCCATTATGATGTCATAATGCAAAATTCCATTATGATGTCATAATGTAACATTCCATTATGATGTCATAATGCAAAATTCCATTATGATGTCATAATGCAAAATTCCATTATGATGTCATAATGTAACATTCCATTATGATGTCATAATGCAAAATTCCATTGTAATGTCATAATGTAAAATTCCATTATGATGTCATAATGCAAAATTCCATTATGATGTCATAATGCAAAATCCCATTATGATGTCATAATGCAAAATTCCATTATGATGTCATAATGTAACATTCCATTATGATGTCATAATGCAAAATTCCATTATGATGTCATAATGCAAAATTCCATTATGATGTCATAATGCAAAATTCCATTATGATGTCATAATGTAAAATTCCATTATGATGTCATAATGCAAAATTCCATTATGATGCCATAATGTAACATTCCATTATGATGTCATAATGCAAAATTCCATTATGATGTCATAATGCAAAATTCCATTATGATGTCATAATGCAAAATCCCATTATGATGTCATAATGCAAAATTCCATTATGATGTCATAATGTAACATTCTATTATGATGTCATAATGTAACATTCCATTATGATGTCATAATGCAAAATTCCATTATGATGTCATAATGTAACATTCCATTATGATGTCATAATGTAACATTCCATTATGATGTCATAATGCAAAATTCCTTTATGATGTCATAATGTAACATTCCATTATGATGTCATAATGCAAAATTCCATTATGATGTCATAATGTAACATTCCATTATGATGTCATAATGCAAAATTCCATTATGATGTCATAATGCAAAATTCCATTATGATGTCATAATGTAACATTCCATTATGATGTCATAATGCAAAATTCCATTATGATGTCATAATGTAACATTCCATTATGACGTCATAATGCAAAATTCCATTATGATGTCATAATGCAAAATTCCATTATGATGTCATAATGCAAAATCCCATTATGATGTCATAATGCAAAATTCCATTATGATGTCATAATGTAACATTCTATTATGATGTCATAATGTAACATTCCATTATGATGTCATAATGCAAAATTCCATTATGATGTCATAATGCAAAATTCCATTATGATGTCATAATGTAAAATTCCATTATGATGTCATAATGCAAAATCCCATTATGATGTCATAATGCAAAATTCCAGTATGATGTCATAATGTAAAATCCCATTATGATGTCATAATGCAAAATTCCATTATGATGTCATAATGTAACATTCCATTATGATGTCATAATGCAAAATTCCATTATGATGTCATAATGTAAAATGCCAATATGATGTCATAATGCAAAATTCCATTATGATGTCATAATGTAACATTCCATTATGATGTCATAATGCAAAATTCCATTATGATGTCATAATGCAAAATTCCATTTTTATGTCATAATGTAACATTCCATTATGATGTCATATTGCAAAATTGCATTATGATGTCATAATGTAACACTCCATTATGATGTCATAATGCAAAATTCCATTATGATGTCATAATGTAACATTCCATTATGATGTCATAATGCAAAATTCCATTATGATGTCATAATGCAAAATTCCATTATGATGTCATAATGCAAAATTCCATTATGATGTCATAATGTAACATTCCATTATGATGTCAAAATGCAAAATTCCATTATGATGTCATCATGTAACATTCCATTATGATGTCATAACGCAAAATTCCATTGTAATGTCATAATGTAAAATTCCATTATGATGTCATAATGCAAAATTCCATTATGATGTCATAATGCAAAATCCCATTATGATGTCATAATGCAAAATTCCATTATGATGTCATAATGTAACATTCCATTATGATGTCATAATGCAAAATTCCATTATGATGTCATAATGTAACATTTCATTATGTCATAATGCAAACTTCCATTGTGATGTCATAATGTAACATTCCATTATGATGTCAAAATGCAAAATTCCATTATGATGTCATAATGTAACATTCCATTATGATGTCATAATGTAAAATTCCATTATGATGTTATAATGCGAAATTCAATTATGATGTCATAATGTAAAATCCCATTATGATGTCATAATGCAAAATTCCATTATGATGTCATAATGTAACATTCCATTATGATGTCATAATGTAAAATTCCATTATGATGTCATAATGTAAAATGCCATTATGATGTCATAATGCAAAATTCCATTATGATGTCATAATGTAAAATTCCATTATGATGTCAAAATGCAAAATTCCATTATGATGTCATCATGTAACATTCCATTATGATGTCATAATGCAAAATTCCATTGTAATGTCATAATGTAAAATTCCATTATGATGTCATAATGCAAAATTCCATTATGATGTCATAATGCAAAATCCCATTATGATGTCATAATGTAACATTCCATTATGATGTCATAATGCAAAATTCCATTATGATGTCATAATGCAAAATTCCATTATGATGTCATAATGCAAAATTCCATTATGATGTCATAATGTAAAATTCCATTATGATGTCATAATGCAAAATTCCATTATGATGTCATAATGTAACATTCCATTATGATGTCATAATGCAAAATTCCATTATGATGTCATAATGCAAAATCCCATTATGATGTCATAATGCAAAATCCCATTATGATGTCATAATGCAAAATTCCATTATGATGTCATAATGTAACATTCTATTATGATGTCATAATGTAACATTCCATTATGATGTCATAATGTAACATTCCATTATGATGTCATAATGCAAAATTCCTTTATGATGTCATAATGTAACATTCCATTATGATGTCATAATGCAAAATTCCATTATGATGTCATAATGTAACATTCCATTATGATGTCATAATGCAAAATTCCATTATGATGTCATAATGCAAAATTCCATTATGATGTCATAATGTAACATTCCATTATGATGTCATAATGCAAAATTCCATTATGATGTCATAATGTAACATTCCATTATGATGTCATAATGCAAAATTCCATTATGATGTCATAATGCAAAATTCCATTATGATGTCATAATGCAAAATTCCATTATGATGTCATAATGCAAAATTCCATTATGATGTCATAATGTAAAATTCCATTATGATGTCATAATGCAAAATTCCATTATGATGCCATAATGTAACATTCCATTATGATGTCATAATGCAAAATTCCATTATGATGTCATAATGCAAAATTCCATTATGATGTCATAATGCAAAATCCCATTATGATGTCATAATGCAAAATTCCATTATGATGTCATAATGTAACATTCTATTATGATGTCATAATGTAACATTCCATTATGATGTCATAATGCAAAATTCCATTATGATGTCATAATGTAACATTCCATTATGATGTCATAATGTAACATTCCATTATGATGTCATAATGCAAAATTCCTTTATGATGTCATAATGTAACATTCCATTATGATGTCATAATGCAAAATTCCATTATGATGTCATAATGTAACATTCCATTATGATGTCATAATGCAAAATTCCATTATGATGTCATAATGCAAAATTCCATTATGATGTCATAATGTAACATTCCATTATGATGTCATAATGCAAAATTCCATTATGATGTCATAATGTAACATTCCATTATGACGTCATAATGCAAAATTCCATTATGATGTCATAATGCAAAATTCCATTATGATGTCATAATGCAAAATCCCATTATGATGTCATAATGCAAAATTCCATTATGATGTCATAATGTAACATTCTATTATGATGTCATAATGTAACATTCCATTATGATGTCATAATGCAAAATTCCATTATGATGTCATAATGCAAAATTCCATTATGATGTCATAATGTAAAATTCCATTATGATGTCATAATGCAAAATCCCATTATGATGTCATAATGCAAAATTCCAGTATGATGTCATAATGTAAAATCCCATTATGATGTCATAATGCAAAATTCCATTATGATGTCATAATGTAACATTCCATTATGATGTCATAATGCAAAATTCCATTATGATGTCATAATGTAAAATGCCAATATGATGTCATAATGCAAAATTCCATTATGATGTCATAATGTAACATTCCATTATGATGTCATAATGCAAAATTCCATTATGATGTCATAATGCAAAATTCCATTTTTATGTCATAATGTAACATTCCATTATGATGTCATATTGCAAAATTGCATTATGATGTCATAATGTAACACTCCATTATGATGTCATAATGCAAAATTCCATTATGATGTCATAATGTAACATTCCATTATGATGTCATAATGCAAAATTCCATTATGATGTCATAATGCAAAATTCCATTATGATGTCATAATGCAAAATTCCATTATGATGTCATAATGTAACATTCCATTATGATGTCAAAATGCAAAATTCCATTATGATGTCATCATGTAACATTCCATTATGATGTCATAACGCAAAATTCCATTGTAATGTCATAATGTAAAATTCCATTATGATGTCATAATGCAAAATTCCATTATGATGTCATAATGCAAAATCCCATTATGATGTCATAATGCAAAATTCCATTATGATGTCATAATGTAACATTCCATTATGATGTCATAATGCAAAATTCCATTATGATGTCATAATGCAAAATTCCATTATGATGTCATAATGTAAAATTCCATTATGATGTCATAATGCAAAATTCCATTATGATGTCATAATGTAACATTCCATTATGATGTCATAATGCAAAATTCCATTATGGTGTCATAATGCAAAATTCCATTATGATGTCATAATGCAAAATCCCATTATGATGCCATAATGCAAAATTCCATTATGATGTCATAATGTAACATTCTATTATGATGTCATAATGTAACATTCCATTATGATGTCATAATGCAAAATTCCATTATGATGCCATAATGTAACATTCCATTATGATGTCATAATGCAAAATTCCATTATGATGTCATAATGCAAAATTCCATTATGATGTCATAATGCAAAATCCCATTATGATGTCATAATGCAAAATTCCATTATGATGTCATAATGTAACATTCTATTATGATGTCATAATGTAACATTCCATTATGATGTCATAATGCAAAATTCCATTATGATGTCATAATGTAACATTCCATTATGATGTCATAATGTAACATTCCATTATGATGTCATAATGCAAAATTCCTTTATGATGTCATAATGTAACATTCCATTATGATGTCATAATGCAAAATTCCATTATGATGTCATAATGTAACATTCCATTATGATGTCATAATGCAAAATTCCATTATGATGTCATAATGCAAAATTCCATTATGATGTCATAATGTAACATTCCATTATGATGTCATAATGCAAAATTCCATTATGATGTCATAATGTAACATTCCATTATGACGTCATAATGCAAAATTCCATTATGATGTCATAATGCAAAATTCCATTATGATGTCATAATGCAAAATCCCATTATGATGTCATAATGCAAAATTCCATTATGATGTCATAATGTAACATTCTATTATGATGTCATAATGTAACATTCCATTATGATGTCATAATGCAAAATTCCATTATGATGTCATAATGCAAAATTCCATTATGATGTCATAATGTAAAATTCCATTATGATGTCATAATGCAAAATCCCATTATGATGTCATAATGCAAAATTCCAGTATGATGTCATAATGTAAAATCCCATTATGATGTCATAATGCAAAATTCCATTATGATGTCATAATGTAACATTCCATTATGATGTCATAATGCAAAATTCCATTATGATGTCATAATGTAACATTCCATTATGATGTCATAATGCAAAATTCCATTATGGTGTCATAATGCAAAATTCCATTATGATGTCATAATGCAAAATCCCATTATGATGCCATAATGCAAAATTCCATTATGATGTCATAATGTAACATTCTATTATGATGTCATAATGTAACATTCCATTATGATGTCATAATGCAAAATTCCATTATGATGTCATAATGTAACATTCCATTATGATGTCATAATGTAACATTCCATTATGATGTCATAATGCAAAATTCCATTATGATGTCATAATGTAACATTCCATTATGATGTCATAATGCAAAATTCCATTATGATGTCATAATGTAACATTCCATTATGATGTCATAATGCAAAATTCCATTATGATGTCATAATGCAAAATTCCATTATGATGTCATAATGCAAAATTCCATTATGATGTCATAATGCAAAATTCCATTATGATGTCATAATGTAACATTCCATTATGATGTCAAAATGCAAAATTCCATTATGATGTCATAATGTAAAATTCCATTATGATGTCATAATGCAAAATTCCATTATGATGTCATAATGTAACATTCCATTATGATGTCATAATGCAAAATTCCATTATGGTGTCATAATGCAAAATTCCATTATGATGTCATAATGCAAAATCCCATTATGATGCCATAATGCAAAATTCCATTATGATGTCATAATGTAACATTCTATTATGATGTCATAATGTAACATTCCATTATGATGTCATAATGCAAAATTCCATTATGATGTCATGATGTAACATTCCATTATGATGTCATAATGTAACATTCCATTATGATGTCATAATGCAAAATTCCATTATGATGTCATAATGTAACATTCCATTATGATGTCATAATGCAAAATTCCATTATGATGTCATAATGTAACATTCCATTATGATGTCATAATGCAAAATTCCATTATGATGTCATAATGCAAAATTCCATTATGATGTCATAATGCAAAATTCCATTATGATGTCATAATGCAAAATTCCATTATGATGTCATAATGTAACATTCCATTATGATGTCAAAATGCAAAATTCCATTATGATGTCATCATGTAACATTCCATTATGATGTCATAATGCAAAATTCCATTATAATGTCATAATGTAAAATTCCATTATGATGTCATAATGCAAAATTCCATTATGATGTCATAATGCAAAATCCCATTATGATGTCATAATGCAAAATTCCATTATGATGTCATAATGTAACATTCCATTATGATGTCATAATGCAAAATTCCATTATGATGTCATAATGTAACATTTCATTATGTCATAATGCAAACTTCCATTGTGATGTCATAATGTAACATTCCATTATGATGTCAAAATGCAAAATTCCATTATGATGTCATAATGTAACATTCCATTATGATGTCATAATGTAAAATTCCATTATGATGTTATAATGCGAAATTCAATTATGATGTCATAATGTAAAATCCCATTATGATGTCATAATGCAAAATTCCATTATGATGTCATAATGTAACATTCCATTATGATGTCATAATGTAAAATTCCATTATGATGTCATAATGTAAAATGCCATTATGATGTCATAATGCAAAATTCCATTATGATGTCATAATGTAAAATTCCATTATGATGTCAAAATGCAAAATTCCATTATGATGTCATCATGTAACATTCCATTATGATGTCATAATGCAAAATTCCATTGTAATGTCATAATGTAAAATTCCATTATGATGTCATAATGCAAAATTCCATTATGATGTCATAATGCAAAATCCCATTATGATGTCATAATGTAACATTCCATTATGATGTCATAATGCAAAATTCCATTATGATGTCATAATGCAAAATTCCATTATGATGTCATAATGCAAAATTCCATTATGATGTCATAATGTAAAATTCCATTATGATGTCATAATGCAAAATTCCATTATGATGTCATAATGTAACATTCCATTATGATGTCATAATGCAAAATTCCATTATGATGTCATAATGCAAAATCCCATTATGATGTCATAATGCAAAATCCCATTATGATGTCATAATGCAAAATTCCATTATGATGTCATAATGTAACATTCTATTATGATGTCATAATGTAACATTCCATTATGATGTCATAATGTAACATTCCATTATGATGTCATAATGCAAAATTCCTTTATGATGTCATAATGTAACATTCCATTATGATGTCATAATGCAAAATTCCATTATGATGTCATAATGTAACATTCCATTATGATGTCATAATGCAAAATTCCATTATGATGTCATAATGCAAAATTCCATTATGATGTCATAATGTAACATTCCATTATGATGTCATAATGCAAAATTCCATTATGATGTCATAATGTAACATTCCATTATGATGTCATAATGCAAAATTCCATTATGATGTCATAATGCAAAATTCCATTATGATGTCATAATGCAAAATCCCATTATGATGTCATAATGCAAAATTCCATTATGATGTCATAATGTAACATTTTATTATGATGTCATAATGTAACATTCCATTATGATGTCATAATGCAAAATTCCATTATGATGTCATAATGTAACATTCCATTATGATGTCATAATGTAACATTCCATTATGATGTCATAATGCAAAATTCCATTATGATGTCATAATGTAACATTCCATTATGATGTCATAATGCAAAATTCCATTATGATGTCATAATGTAACATTCCATTATGATGTCATAATGCAAAATTCCATTATGATGTCATAATGCAAAATTCCATTATGATGTCATAATGCAAAATTCCATTATGATGTCATAATGTAACATTCCATTATGATGTCAAAATGCAAAATTCCATTATGATGTCATAATGTAACATTCCATTATGATGTCAAAATGCAAAATTCCATTATGATGTCATCATGTAACATTCCATTATGATGTCATAATGCAAAATTCCATTGTAATGTCATAATGTAAAATTCCATTATGATGTCATAATGCAAAATTCCATTATGATGTCATAATGCAAAATCCCATTATGATGTCATAATGCAAAATTCCATTATGATGTCATAATGTAACATTCCATTATGATGTCATAATGCAAAATTCCATTATGATGTCATAATGCAAAATTCCATTATGATGTCATAATGCAAAATTCCATTATGATGTCATAATGTAAAATTCCATTATGATGTCATAATGCAAAATTCCATTATGATGCCATAATGTAACATTCCATTATGATGTCATAATGCAAAATTCCATTATGATGTCATAATGCAAAATTCCATTATGATGTCATAATGCAAAATCCCATTATGATGTCATAATGCAAAATTCCATTATGATGTCATAATGTAACATTCTATTATGATGTCATAATGTAACATTCCATTATGATGTCATAATGCAAAATTCCATTATGATGTCATAATGTAACATTCCATTATGATGTCATAATGTAACATTCCATTATGATGTCATAATGCAAAATTCCTTTATGATGTCATAATGTAACATTCCATTATGATGTCATAATGCAAAATTCCATTATGATGTCATAATGTAACATTCCATTATGATGTCATAATGCAAAATTCCATTATGATGTCATAATGCAAAATTCCATTATGATGTCATAATGTAACATTCCATTATGATGTCATAATGCAAAATTCCATTATGATGTCATAATGTAACATTCCATTATGACGTCATAATGCAAAATTCCATTATGATGTCATAATGCAAAATTCCATTATGATGTCATAATGCAAAATCCCATTATGATGTCATAATGCAAAATTCCATTATGATGTCATAATGTAACATTCTATTATGATGTCATAATGTAACATTCCATTATGATGTCATAATGCAAAATTCCATTATGATGTCATAATGTAACATTCCATTATGATGTCATAATGTAACATTCCATTATGATGTCATAATGCAAAATTCCATTATGATGTCATAATGTAACATTCCATTATGATGTCATAATGCAAAATTCCATTATGATGTCATAATGTAACATTCCATTATGATGTCATAATGCAAAATTCCATTATGATGTCATAATGCAAAATTCCATTATGATGTCATAATGCAAAATTCCATTATGATGTCATAATGCAAAATTCCATTATGATGTCATAATGTAACATTCCATTATGATGTCAAAATGCAAAATTCCATTATGATGTCATCATGTAACATTCCATTATGATGTCATAATGCAAAATTCCATTATAATGTCATAATGTAAAATTCCATTATGATGTCATAATGCAAAATTCCATTATGATGTCATAATGCAAAATCCCATTATGATGTCATAATGCAAAATTCCATTATGATGTCATAATGTAACATTCCATTATGATGTCATAATGCAAAATTCCATTATGATGTCATAATGTAACATTTCATTATGTCATAATGCAAACTTCCATTGTGATGTCATAATGTAACATTCCATTATGATGTCAAAATGCAAAATTCCATTATGATGTCATAATGTAACATTCCATTATGATGTCATAATGTAAAATTCCATTATGATGTTATAATGCGAAATTCAATTATGATGTCATAATGTAAAATCCCATTATGATGTCATAATGCAAAATTCCATTATGATGTCATAATGTAACATTCCATTATGATGTCATAATGTAAAATTCCATTATGATGTCATAATGTAAAATGCCATTATGATGTCATAATGCAAAATTCCATTATGATGTCATAATGTAACATTCCATTATGTCATAATGCAAAATTCCATTATGATGTCATAATGCAAAATTCCATTTTGATGTCATAATGTAACATTCCATTATGATGTCATAATCCAAAATTCCATTATGATGTCATAATGCAAAATTCCATTATGATGTCATAATGCAAAATTCCATTATGATGTCATAATGCAAAATTCCATTATGATGTCATAATGCAAAATTCCATTATGATGTCATAATGTAAAATTCCATTATGATGTCATAATGCAAAATTCCATTATGATGTCATAATGTAACATTCCATTATGATGTCATAATGCAAAATTCCATTATGATGTCATAATGCAAAATTCCATTATGATGTCATAATGCAAAATCCCATTATGATGTCATAATGCAAAATTCCATTATGATGTCATAATGTAACATTCTATTATGATGTCATAATGTAACATTCCATTATGATGTCATAATGCAAAATTCCATTATGATGTCATAATGTAACATTCCATTATGATGTCATAATGCAAAATTCCATTATGATGTCATAATGCAAAATTCCATTATGATGTCATAATGTAACATTCCATTATGATGTCATAATGCAAAATTCCATTATGATGTCATAATGTAACATTCCATTATGATGTCATAATGCAAAATTCCATTATGATGTCATAATGCAAAATTCCATTATGATGTCATAATGTAACATTCTATTATGATGTCATAATGTAACATTCCATTATGATGTCATAATGCAAAATTCCATTATGATGTCATAATGTAACATTCCATTATGATGTCATAATGTAACATTCAATTATGATGTCATAATGCAAAATTCAATTATGATGTCATAATGTAACATTCCATTATGATGTCATAATGCAAAATTCCATTATGATGTCATAATGTAACATTCCATTATGATGTCATAATGCAAAATTCCATTATGATGTCATAATGCAAAATTCCATTATGATGTCATAATGCAAAATTCCATTATGATGTCATAATGCAAAATTCCATTATGATGTCATAATGCAAAATTCCATTATGATGTCATAATGCAAAATTCCATTATGATGTCATAATGTAACATTCCATTATGATGTCAAAATGCAAAATTCCATTATGATGTCATAATGTAACATTCCATTATGATGTCAAAATGCAAAATTCCATTATGATGTCATCATGTAACATTCCATTATGATGTCATAATGCAAAATTCCATTGTAATGTCATAATGTAAAATTCCATTATGATGTCATAATGCAAAATTCCATTATGATGTCATAATGCAAAATCCCATTATGATGTCATAATGCAAAATTCCATTATGATGTCATAATGTAACATTCCATTATGATGTCATAATGCAAAATTCCATTATGATGTCATAATGCAAAATTCCATTATGATGTCATAATGCAAAATTCCATTATGATGTCATAATGTAAAATTCCATTATGATGTCATAATGCAAAATTCCATTATGATGTCATAATGTAACATTCCATTATGATGTCATAATGCAAAATTCCATTATGATGTCATAATGCAAAATTCCATTATGATGTCATAATGTAACATTCCATTATGATGTCATAATGCAAAATTCCATTATGATGTCATAATGTAACATTCCATTATGATGTCATAATGCAAAATTCCATTATGATGTCATAATGCAAAGTCCCATTATGATGTCATAATGCAAAATTCCATTATGATGTCATAATGTAACATTCTATTATGATGTCATAATGTAACATTCCATTATGATGTCATAATGCAAAATTCCATTATGATGTCATAATGCAAAATTCCATTATGATGTCATAATGTAAAATCCCATTATGATGTCATAATGCAAAATTCCATTATGATGTCATAATGTAAAATTCCATTATGATGTCATAATGTAAAATGCCATTATGATGTCATAATGCAAAATTCCATTATGATGTCATAATGCAAAATTCCATTATGATGTCATAATGCAAAATTCCATTTTGATGTCATAATGTAACATTCCATTATGATGTCAAAATGCAAAATTCCATTATGATGTCATAATGTAACATTCCATTATGATGTCATAATGTAAAATTCCATTATGATGTCATAATATAAAATGCCATTATGATGTCATAATGCAAAATTCCATTATGATGTCATAATGCAAAATTCCATTATGATGTCATAATGCAAACTTCCATTGTGATGTCATAATGTAACATTCCATTATGATGTCAAAATGCAAAATTCCATTATGATGTCATAATGTAACATTCCATTATGATGTCATAATGTAAAATTCCATTATGATGTTATAATGCAAAATTCAATTATGATGTCATAATGTAAAATCCCATTATGATGTCATAATGCAAAATTCCATTATGATGTCATAATGTAAAATTCCATTATGATGTCATAATGTAAAATGCCATTATGATGTCATAATGCAAAATTCCATTATGATGTCATAATGCAAAATTCCATTATGATGTCATAATGCAAAATTCCATTTTGATGTCATAATGTAACATTCCATTATGATGTCATAATGCAAAATTCCATTATGATGTCATAATGCAAAATTCCATTATGATGTCATAATGCAAAATTCCATTATGATGTCATAATGAAACATTCCATTATGATGTCATAATGCAAAATTCCCTTTTGATGTCATAATGTAACATTCCATTATGATGTCATAATGCAAAATTCCCTTTTGATGTCATAATGTAACATTCCATTATGATGTCATAATGCAAAATTCCATTATGAGGTCATAATGTAAAATTCGATTAAGATGTCATAATGCAAAATTCCATTATGATGTCATAATGTAACATTCCATTATGTTGTCATAATGCAAAATTCCATTATGATGTCATAATGCAAAATTCCATTATGATGTCATAATGCAAAATTCCATTATGATGTCATAATGTAAAATTCCATTATGATGTCATAATGCAAAATCCCATTATGATGTCATAATGCAAAATTCCAGTATGATGTCATAATGTAAAATCCCATTATGATGTCATAATGCAAAATTCCATTATGATGTCATAATGTAACATTCCATTATGATGTCATAATGCAAAATTCCATTATGATGTCATAATGTAAAATGCCAATATGATGTCATAATGCAAAATTCCATTATGATGTCATAATGTAACATTCCATTATGATGTCATAATGCAAAATTCCATTATGATGTCATAATGCAAAATTCCATTTTTATGTCATAATGTAACATTCCATTATGATGTCATATTGCAAAATTGCATTATGATGTCATAATGTAACACTCCATTATGATGTCATAATGCAAAATTCCATTATGATGTCATAATATAACATTCCATTATGATGTCATAATGCAAAATTCCATTATGATGTCATAATGCAAAATTCCATTATGATGTCATAATGCAAAATTCCATTATGATGTCATAATGTAACATTCCATTATGATGTCAAAATGCAAAATTCCATTATGATGTCATCATGTAACATTCCATTATGATGTCATAATGCAAAATTCCATTGTAATGTCATAATGTAAAATTCCATTATGATGTCATAATGCAAAATTCCATTATGATGTCATAATGCAAAATCCCATTATGATGTCATAATGCAAAATTCCATTATGATGTCATAATGTAACATTCCATTATGATGTCATAATGCAAAATTCCATTATGATGTCATAATGCAAAATTCCATTATGATGTCATAATGCAAAATTCCATTATGATGTCATAATGTAAAATTCCATTATGATGTCATAATGCAAAATTCCATTATGATGTCATAATGTAACATTCCATTATGATGTCATAATGCAAAATTCCATTATGGTGTCATAATGCAAAATTCCATTATGATGTCATAATGCAAAATCCCATTATGATGCCATAATGCAAAATTCCATTATGATGTCATAATGTAACATTCTATTATGATGTCATAATGTAACATTCCATTATGATGTCATAATGCAAAATTCCATTATGATGTCATAATGTAACATTCCATTATGATGTCATAATGTAACATTCCATTATGATGTCATAATGCAAAATTCCATTATGATGTCATAATGTAACATTCCATTATGATGTCATAATGCAAAATTCCATTATGATGTCATAATGTAACATTCCATTATGATGTCATAATGCAAAATTCCATTATGATGTCATAATGCAAAATTCCATTATGATGTCATAATGCAAAATTCCATTATGATGTCATAATGCAAAATTCCATTATGATGTCATAATGTAACATTCCATTATGATGTCAAAATGCAAAATTCCATTACGATGTCATCATGTAACATTCCATTATGATGTCATAATGCAAAATTCCATTATAATGTCATAATGTAAAATTCCATTATGATGTCATAATGCAAAATTCCATTATGATGTCATAATGCAAAATCCCATTATGATGTCATAATGCAAAATTCCATTATGATGTCATAATGTAACATTCCATTATGATGTCATAATGCAAAATTCCATTATGATGTCATAATGCAAAATTCCATTATGATGTCATAATGTAACATTCTATTATGATGTCATAATGTAACATTCCATTATGATGTCATAATGCAAAATTCCATTATGATGTCATAATGTAACATTCCATTATGATGTCATAATGTAACATTCAATTATGATGTCATAATGCAAAATTCAATTATGATGTCATAATGTAACATTCCATTATGATGTCATAATGCAAAATTCCATTATGATGTCATAATGTAACATTCCATTATGATGTCATAATGCAAAATTCCATTATGATGTCATAATGCAAAATTCCATTATGATGTCATAATGCAAAATTCCATTATGATGTCATAATGCAAAATTCCATTATGATGTCATAATGCAAAATTCCATTATGATGTCATAATGCAAAATTCCATTATGATGTCATAATGTAACATTCCATTATGATGTCAAAATGCAAAATTCCATTATGATGTCATAATGTAACATTCCATTATGATGTCAAAATGCAAAATTCCATTATGATGTCATCATGTAACATTCCATTATGATGTCATAATGCAAAATTCCATTGTAATGTCATAATGTAAAATTCCATTATGATGTCATAATGCAAAATTCCATTATGATGTCATAATGCAAAATCCCATTATGATGTCATAATGCAAAATTCCATTATGATGTCATAATGTAACATTCCATTATGATGTCATAATGCAAAATTCCATTATGATGTCATAATGCAAAATTCCATTATGATGTCATAATGCAAAATTCCATTATGATGTCATAATGTAAAATTCCATTATGATGTCATAATGCAAAATTCCATTATGATGTCATAATGTAACATTCCATTATGATGTCATAATGCAAAATTCCATTATGATGTCATAATGCAAAATTCCATTATGATGTCATAATGTAACATTCCATTATGATGTCATAATGCAAAATTCCATTATGATGTCATAATGTAACATTCCATTATGATGTCATAATGCAAAATTCCATTATGATGTCATAATGCAAAGTCCCATTATGATGTCATAATGCAAAATTCCATTATGATGTCATAATGTAACATTCTATTATGATGTCATAATGTAACATTCCATTATGATGTCATAATGCAAAATTCCATTATGATGTCATAATGCAAAATTCCATTATGATGTCATAATGTAAAATCCCATTATGATGTCATAATGCAAAATTCCATTATGATGTCATAATGTAAAATTCCATTATGATGTCATAATGTAAAATGCCATTATGATGTCATAATGCAAAATTCCATTATGATGTCATAATGCAAAATTCCATTATGATGTCATAATGCAAAATTCCATTTTGATGTCATAATGTAACATTCCATTATGATGTCAAAATGCAAAATTCCATTATGATGTCATAATGTAACATTCCATTATGATGTCATAATGTAAAATTCCATTATGATGTCATAATATAAAATGCCATTATGATGTCATAATGCAAAATTCCATTATGATGTCATAATGCAAAATTCCATTATGATGTCATAATGCAAATTTCCATTGTGATGTCATAATGTAACATTCCATTATGATGTCAATATGCAAAATTCCATTATGATGTCATCATGTAACATTCCATTATGATGTCATAATGCAAAATTCCATTGTAATGTCATAATGTAAAATTCCATTATGATGTCATAATGCAAAATTCCATTATGATGTCATAATGCAAAATCCCATTATGATGTCATAATGCAAAATTCCATTATGATGTCATAATGTAACATTCCATTATGATGTCATAATGCAAAATTCCATTATGATGTCATAATGCAAAATTCCATTATGATGTCATAATGCAAAATTCCATTATGATGTCATAATGTAAAATTCCATTATGATGTCATAATGCAAAATTCCATTATGATGTCATAATGTAACATTCCATTATGATGTCATAATGCAAAATTCCATTATGGTGTCATAATGCAAAATTCCATTATGATGTCATAATGCAAAATCCCATTATGATGCCATAATGCAAAATTCCATTATGATGTCATAATGTAACATTCTATTATGATGTCATAATGTAACATTCCATTATGATGTCATAATGCAAAATTCCATTATGATGTCATAATGTAACATTCCATTATGATGTCATAATGTAACATTCCATTATGATGTCATAATGCAAAATTCCATTATGATGTCATAATGTAACATTCCATTATGATGTCATAATGCAAAATTCCATTATGATGTCATAATGTAACATTCCATTATGATGTCATAATGCAAAATTCCATTATGATGTCATAATGCAAAATTCCATTATGATGTCATAATGCAAAATTCCATTATGATGTCATAATGCAAAATTCCATTATGATGTCATAATGTAACATTCCATTATGATGTCAAAATGCAAAATTCCATTACGATGTCATCATGTAACATTCCATTATGATGTCATAATGCAAAATTCCATTATAATGTCATAATGTAAAATTCCATTATGATGTCATAATGCAAAATTCCATTATGATGTCATAATGCAAAATCCCATTATGATGTCATAATGCAAAATTCCATTATGATGTCATAATGTAACATTCCATTATGATGTCATAATGCAAAATTCCATTATGATGTCATAATGCAAAATTCCATTATGATGTCATAATGTAACATTCTATTATGATGTCATAATGTAACATTCCATTATGATGTCATAATGCAAAATTCCATTATGATGTCATAATGTAACATTCCATTATGATGTCATAATGTAACATTCAATTATGATGTCATAATGCAAAATTCAATTATGATGTCATAATGTAACATTCCATTATGATGTCATAATGCAAAATTCCATTATGATGTCATAATGTAACATTCCATTATGATGTCATAATGCAAAATTCCATTATGATGTCATAATGCAAAATTCCATTATGATGTCATAATGCAAAATTCCATTATGATGTCATAATGCAAAATTCCATTATGATGTCATAATGCAAAATTCCATTATGATGTCATAATGCAAAATTCCATTATGATGTCATAATGTAACATTCCATTATGATGTCAAAATGCAAAATTCCATTATGATGTCATAATGTAACATTCCATTATGATGTCAAAATGCAAAATTCCATTATGATGTCATCATGTAACATTCCATTATGATGTCATAATGCAAAATTCCATTGTAATGTCATAATGTAAAATTCCATTATGATGTCATAATGCAAAATTCCATTATGATGTCATAATGCAAAATCCCATTATGATGTCATAATGCAAAATTCCATTATGATGTCATAATGTAACATTCCATTATGATGTCATAATGCAAAATTCCATTATGATGTCATAATGCAAAATTCCATTATGATGTCATAATGCAAAATTCCATTATGATGTCATAATGTAAAATTCCATTATGATGTCATAATGCAAAATTCCATTATGATGTCATAATGTAACATTCCATTATGATGTCATAATGCAAAATTCCATTATGATGTCATAATGCAAAATTCCATTATGATGTCATAATGTAACATTCCATTATGATGTCATAATGCAAAATTCCATTATGATGTCATAATGTAACATTCCATTATGATGTCATAATGCAAAATTCCATTATGATGTCATAATGCAAAGTCCCATTATGATGTCATAATGCAAAATTCCATTATGATGTCATAATGTAACATTCTATTATGATGTCATAATGTAACATTCCATTATGATGTCATAATGCAAAATTCCATTATGATGTCATAATGCAAAATTCCATTATGATGTCATAATGTAAAATCCCATTATGATGTCATAATGCAAAATTCCATTATGATGTCATAATGTAAAATTCCATTATGATGTCATAATGTAAAATGCCATTATGATGTCATAATGCAAAATTCCATTATGATGTCATAATGCAAAATTCCATTATGATGTCATAATGCAAAATTCCATTTTGATGTCATAATGTAACATTCCATTATGATGTCAAAATGCAAAATTCCATTATGATGTCATAATGTAACATTCCATTATGATGTCATAATGTAAAATTCCATTATGATGTCATAATATAAAATGCCATTATGATGTCATAATGCAAAATTCCATTATGATGTCATAATGCAAAATTCCATTATGATGTCATAATGCAAATTTCCATTGTGATGTCATAATGTAACATTCCATTATGATGTCAATATGCAAAATTCCATTATGATGTCATAATGTAACATTCCATTATGATGTCATAATGTAAAATTCCATTATGATGTTATAATGCAAAATTCAATTATGATGTCATAATGTAAAATCCCATTATGATGTCATAATGCAAAATTCCATTATGATGTCATAATGTAAAATTCCATTATGATGTCATAATGTAAAATGCCATTATGATGTCATAATGCAAAATTCCATTATGATGTCATAATGCAAAATTCCATTATGATGTCATAATGCAAAATTCCATTTTGATGTCATAATGTAACATTCCATTATGATGTCATAATGCAAAATTCCATTATGATGTCATAATGCAAAATTCCATTATGATGTCATAATGCAAAATTCCATTATGATGTCATAATGAAACATTCCATAATGATGTCATAATGCAAAATTCCCTTTTGATGTCATAATGTAACATTCCATTATGATGTCATAATGCAAAATTCCCTTTTGATGTCATAATGTAACATTCCATTATGATGTCATAATGCAAAATTCCATTATGAGGTCATAATGTAAAATTCGATTAAGATGTCATAATGCAAAATTCCATTATGATGTCATAATGTAACATTCCATTATGTTGTCATAATGCAAAATTCCATTATGATGTCATAATGCAAAATTCCATTATGATGTCATAATGCAAAATTCCATTATGATGTCATAATGTAAAATTCCATTATGATGTCATAATGCAAAATCCCATTATGATGTCATAATGCAAAATTCCAGTATGATGTCATAATGTAAAATCCCATTATGATGTCATAATGAAAAATTCCATTATGATGTCATAATGTAACATTCCATTATGATGTCATAATGCAAAATTCCATTATGATGTCATAATGTAAAATGCCAATATGATGTCATAATGCAAAATTCCATTATGATGTCATAATGTAACATTCCATTATGATGTCATAATGCAAAATTCCATAATGATGTCATAATGCAAAATTCCATTTTTATGTCATAATGTAACATTCCATTATGATGTCATATTGCAAAATTGCATTATGATGTCATAATGTAACACTCCATTATGATGTCATAATGCAAAATTCCATTATGATGTCATAATGTAACATTCCATTATGATGTCATAATGCAAAATTCCATTATGATGTCATAATGCAAAATTCCATTATGATGTCATAATGCAAAATTCCATTATGATGTCATAATGTAACATTCCATTATGATGTCAAAATGCAAAATTCCATTATGATGTCATCATGTAACATTCCATTATGATGTCATAATGCAAAATTCCATTGTAATGTCATAATGTAAAATTCCATTATGATGTCATAATGCAAAATTCCATTATGATGTCATAATGCAAAATCCCATTATGATGTCATAATGCAAAATTCCATTATGATGTCATAATGTAACATTCCATTATGATGTCATAATGCAAAATTCCATTATGATGTCATAATGCAAAATTCCATTATGATGTCATAATGCAAAATTCCATTATGATGTCATAATGTAAAATTCCATTATGATGTCATAATGCAAAATTCCATTATGATGTCATAATGTAACATTCCATTATGATGTCATAATGCAAAATTCCATTATGGTGTCATAATGCAAAATTCCATTATGATGTCATAATGCAAAATCCCATTATGATGCCATAATGCAAAATTCCATTATGATGTCATAATGTAACATTCTATTATGATGTCATAATGTAACATTCCATTATGATGTCATAATGCAAAATTCCATTATGATGTCATAATGTAACATTCCATTATGATGTCATAATGTAACATTCCATTATGATGTCATAATGCAAAATTCCATTATGATGTCATAATGTAACATTCCATTATGATGTCATAATGCAAAATTCCATTATGATGTCATAATGTAACATTCCATTATGATGTCATAATGCAAAATTCCATTATGATGTCATAATGCAAAATTCCATTATGATGTCATAATGCAAAATTCCATTATGATGTCATAATGCAAAATTCCATTATGATGTCATAATGTAACATTCCATTATGATGTCAAAATGCAAAATTCCATTATGATGTCATCATGTAACATTCCATTATGATGTCATAATGCAAAATTCCATTATAATGTCATAATGTAAAATTCCATTATGATGTCATAATGCAAAATTCCATTATGATGTCATAATGCAAAATCCCATTATGATGTCATAATGCAAAATTCCATTATGATGTCATAATGTAACATTCCATTATGATGTCATAATGCAAAATTCCATTATGATGTCATAATGTAACATTTCATTATGTCATAATGCAAACTTCCATTGTGATGTCATAATGTAACATTCCATTATGATGTCAAAATGCAAAATTCCATTATGATGTCATAATGTAACATTCCATTATGATGTCATAATGTGAAATTCCATTATGATGTTATAATGCGAAATTCAATTATGATGTCATAATGTAAAATCCCATTATGATGTCATAATGCAAAATTGCATTATGATGTCATAATGTAACATTCCATTATGATGTCATAATGTAAAATTCCATTATGATGTCATAATGTAAAATGCCATTATGATGTCATAATGCAAAATTCCATTATGATGTCATAATGTAACATTCCATTATGATGTCATAATGCAAAATTCCATTATGATGTCATAATGCAAAATTCCATTTTGATGTCATAATGTAACACTCCATTATGATGTCATAATGCAAAATTCCATTATGATGTCATAATGTAACATTCCATTATGATGTCATAATGCAAAATTCCATTATGATGTCATAATGCAAAATTCCATTATGATGTCATAATGCAAAATTCCATTATGATGTCATAATGTAACATTCCATTATGATGTCAAAATGCAAAATTCCATTATGATGTCATCATGTAACATTCCATTATGATGTCATAATGCAAAATTCCATTGTAATGTCATAATGTAAAATTCCATTATGATGTCATAATGCAAAATTCCATTATGATGTCATAATGCAAAATCCCATTATGATGTCATAATGTAACATTCCATTATGATGTCATAATGCAAAATTCCATTATGATGTCATAATGCAAAATTCCATTATGATGTCATAATGCAAAATTCCATTATGATGTCATAATGTAAAATTCCATTATGATGTCATAATGCAAAATTCCATTATGATGTCATAATGTAACATTCCATTATGATGTCATAATGCAAAATTCCATTATGATGTCATAATGCAAAATCCCATTATGATGTCATAATGCAAAATCCCATTATGATGTCATAATGCAAAATTCCATTATGATGTCATAATGTAACATTCTATTATGATGTCATAATGTAACATTCCATTATGATGTCATAATGTAACATTCCATTATGATGTCATAATGCAAAATTCCTTTATGATGTCATAATGTAACATTCCATTATGATGTCATAATGCAAAATTCCATTATGATGTCATAATGTAACATTCCATTATGATGTCATAATGCAAAATTCCATTATGATGTCATAATGCAAAATTCCATTATGATGTCATAATGTAACATTCCATTATGATGTCATAATGCAAAATTCCATTATGATGTCATAATGTAACATTCCATTATGATGTCATAATGCAAAATTCCATTATGATGTCATAATGCAAAATTCCATTATGATGTCATAATGCAAAATCCCATTATGATGTCATAATGCAAAATTCCATTATGATGTCATAATGTAACATTTTATTATGATGTCATAATGTAACATTCCATTATGATGTCATAATGCAAAATTCCATTATGATGTCATAATGTAACATTCCATTATGATGTCATAATGTAACATTCCATTATGATGTCATAATGCAAAATTCCATTATGATGTCATAATGTAACATTCCATTATGATGTCATAATGCAAAATTCCATTATGATGTCATAATGTAACATTCCATTATGATGTCATAATGCAAAATTCCATTATGATGTCATAATGCAAAATTCCATTATGATGTCATAATGCAAAATTCCATTATGATGTCATAATGTGACATTCCATTATGATGTCAAAATGCAAAATTCCATTATGATGTCATAATGTAACATTCCATTATGATGTCAAAATGCAAAATTCCATTATGATGTCATCATGTAACATTCCATTATGATGTCATAATGCAAAATTCCATTGTAATGTCATAATGTAAAATTCCATTATGATGTCATAATGCAAAATTCCATTATGATGTCATAATGTAACATTCCATTATGATGTCATAATGCAAAATTCCATTATGATGTCATAATGCAAAATTCCATTATGATGTCATAATGCAAAATTCCATTATGATGTCATAATGCAAAATTCCATTATGATGTCATAATGCAAAATTCCATTATGATGTCATAATGCAAAATTCCATTATGATGTCATAATGTAACATTCCATTATGATGTCAAAATGCAAAATTCCATTATGATGTCATAATGTAACATTCCATTATGATGTCAAAATGCAAAATTCCATTATGATGTCATCATGTAACATTCCATTATGATGTCATAATGCAAAATTCCATTGTAATGTCATAATGTAAAATTCCATTATGATGTCATAATGCAAAATTCCATTATGATGTCATAATGCAAAATCCCATTATGATGTCATAATGCAAAATTCCATTATGATGTCATAATGTAACATTCCATTATGATGTCATAATGCAAAATTCCATTATGATGTCATAATGCAAAATTCCATTATGATGTCATAATGCAAAATTCCATTATGATGTCATAATGTAAAATTCCATTATGATGTCATAATGCAAAATTCCATTATGATGTCATAATGTAACATTCCATTATGATGTCATAATGCAAAATTCCATTATGATGTCATAATGCAAAATTCCATTATGATGTCATAATGTAACATTCCATTATGATGTCATAATGCAAAATTCCATTATGATGTCATAATGTAACATTCCATTATGATGTCATAATGCAAAATTCCATTATGATGTCATAATGCAAAGTCCCATTATGATGTCATAATGCAAAATTCCATTATGATGTCATAATGTAACATTCTATTATGATGTCATAATGTAACATTCCATTATGATGTCATAATGCAAAATTCCATTATGATGTCATAATGCAAAATTCCATTATGATGTCATAATGTAAAATCCCATTATGATGTCATAATGCAAAATTCCATTATGATGTCATAATGTAAAATTCCATTATGATGTCATAATGTAAAATGCCATTATGATGTCATAATGCAAAATTCCATTATGATGTCATAATGCAAAATTCCATTATGATGTCATAATGCAAAATTCCATTTTGATGTCATAATGTAACATTCCATTATGATGTCAAAATGCAAAATTCCATTATGATGTCATAATGTAACATTCCATTATGATGTCATAATGTAAAATTCCATTATGATGTCATAATATAAAATGCCATTATGATGTCATAATGCAAAATTCCATTATGATGTCATAATGCAAAATTCCATTATGATGTCATAATGCAAATTTCCATTGTGATGTCATAATGTAACATTCCATTATGATGTCAATATGCAAAATTCCATTATGATGTCATAATGTAACATTCCATTATGATGTCATAATGTAAAATTCCATTATGATGTTATAATGCAAAATTCAATTATGATGTCATAATGTAAAATCCCATTATGATGTCATAATGCAAAATTCCATTATGATGTCATAATGTAAAATTCCATTATGATGTCATAATGTAAAATGCCATTATGATGTCATAATGCAAAATTCCATTATGATGTCATAATGCAAAATTCCATTATGATGTCATAATGCAAAATTCCATTTTGATGTCATAATGTAACATTCCATTATGATGTCATAATGCAAAATTCCATTATGATGTCATAATGCAAAATTCCATTATGATGTCATAATGCAAAATTCCATTATGATGTCATAATGAAACATTCCATAATGATGTCATAATGCAAAATTCCCTTTTGATGTCATAATGTAACATTCCATTATGATGTCATAATGCAAAATTCCCTTTTGATGTCATAATGTAACATTCCATTATGATGTCATAATGCAAAATTCCATTATGAGGTCATAATGTAAAATTCGATTAAGATGTCATAATGCAAAATTCCATTATGATGTCATAATGTAACATTCCATTATGTTGTCATAATGCAAAATTCCATTATGATGTCATAATGCAAAATTCCATTATGATGTCATAATGCAAAATTCCATTATGATGTCATAATGTAAAATTCCATTATGATGTCATAATGCAAAATCCCATTATGATGTCATAATGCAAAATTCCAGTATGATGTCATAATGTAAAATCCCATTATGATGTCATAATGCAAAATTCCATTATGATGTCATAATGTAACATTCCATTATGATGTCATAATGCAAAATTCCATTATGATGTCATAATGTAAAATGCCAATATGATGTCATAATGCAAAATTCCATTATGATGTCATAATGTAACATTCCATTATGATGTCATAATGCAAAATTCCATAATGATGTCATAATGCAAAATTCCATTTTTATGTCATAATGTAACATTCCATTATGATGTCATATTGCAAAATTGCATTATGATGTCATAATGTAACACTCCATTATGATGTCATAATGCAAAATTCCATTATGATGTCATAATGTAACATTCCATTATGATGTCATAATGCAAAATTCCATTATGATGTCATAATGCAAAATTCCATTATGATGTCATAATGCAAAATTCCATTATGATGTCATAATGTAACATTCCATTATGATGTCAAAATGCAAAATTCCATTATGATGTCATCATGTAACATTCCATTATGATGTCATAATGCAAAATTCCATTGTAATGTCATAATGTAAAATTCCATTATGATGTCATAATGCAAAATTCCATTATGATGTCATAATGCAAAATCCCATTATGATGTCATAATGCAAAATTCCATTATGATGTCATAATGTAACATTCCATTATGATGTCATAATGCAAAATTCCATTATGATGTCATAATGCAAAATTCCATTATGATGTCATAATGCAAAATTCCATTATGATGTCATAATGTAAAATTCCATTATGATGTCATAATGCAAAATTCCATTATGATGTCATAATGTAACATTCCATTATGATGTCATAATGCAAAATTCCATTATGGTGTCATAATGCAAAATTCCATTATGATGTCATAATGCAAAATCCCATTATGATGCCATAATGCAAAATTCCATTATGATGTCATAATGTAACATTCTATTATGATGTCATAATGTAACATTCCATTATGATGTCATAATGCAAAATTCCATTATGATGTCATAATGTAACATTCCATTATGATGTCATAATGTAACATTCCATTATGATGTCATAATGCAAAATTCCATTATGATGTCATAATGTAACATTCCATTATGATGTCATAATGCAAAATTCCATTATGATGTCATAATGTAACATTCCATTATGATGTCATAATGCAAAATTCCATTATGATGTCATAATGCAAAATTCCATTATGATGTCATAATGCAAAATTCCATTATGATGTCATAATGCAAAATTCCATTATGATGTCATAATGTAACATTCCATTATGATGTCAAAATGCAAAATTCCATTATGATGTCATCATGTAACATTCCATTATGATGTCATAATGCAAAATTCCATTATAATGTCATAATGTAAAATTCCATTATGATGTCATAATGCAAAATTCCATTATGATGTCATAATGCAAAATCCCATTATGATGTCATAATGCAAAATTCCATTATGATGTCATAATGTAACATTCCATTATGATGTCATAATGCAAAATTCCATTATGATGTCATAATGTAACATTTCATTATGTCATAATGCAAACTTCCATTGTGATGTCATAATGTAACATTCCATTATGATGTCAAAATGCAAAATTCCATTATGATGTCATAATGTAACATTCCATTATGATGTCATAATGTGAAATTCCATTATGATGTTATAATGCGAAATTCAATTATGATGTCATAATGTAAAATCCCATTATGATGTCATAATGCAAAATTGCATTATGATGTCATAATGTAACATTCCATTATGATGTCATAATGTAAAATTCCATTATGATGTCATAATGTAAAATGCCATTATGATGTCATAATGCAAAATTCCATTATGATGTCATAATGTAACATTCCATTATGATGTCATAATGCAAAATTCCATTATGATGTCATAATGCAAAATTCCATTTTGATGTCATAATGTAACACTCCATTATGATGTCATAATGCAAAATTCCATTATGATGTCATAATGTAACATTCCATTATGATGTCATAATGCAAAATTCCATTATGATGTCATAATGCAAAATTCCATTATGATGTCATAATGCAAAATTCCATTATGATGTCATAATGTAACATTCCATTATGATGTCAAAATGCAAAATTCCATTATGATGTCATCATGTAACATTCCATTATGATGTCATAATGCAAAATTCCATTGTAATGTCATAATGTAAAATTCCATTATGATGTCATAATGCAAAATTCCATTATGATGTCATAATGCAAAATCCCATTATGATGTCATAATGTAACATTCCATTATGATGTCATAATGCAAAATTCCATTATGATGTCATAATGCAAAATTCCATTATGATGTCATAATGCAAAATTCCATTATGATGTCATAATGTAAAATTCCATTATGATGTCATAATGCAAAATTCCATTATGATGTCATAATGTAACATTCCATTATGATGTCATAATGCAAAATTCCATTATGATGTCATAATGCAAAATCCCATTATGATGTCATAATGCAAAATCCCATTATGATGTCATAATGCAAAATTCCATTATGATGTCATAATGTAACATTCTATTATGATGTCATAATGTAACATTCCATTATGATGTCATAATGTAACATTCCATTATGATGTCATAATGCAAAATTCCTTTATGATGTCATAATGTAACATTCCATTATGATGTCATAATGCAAAATTCCATTATGATGTCATAATGTAACATTCCATTATGATGTCATAATGCAAAATTCCATTATGATGTCATAATGCAAAATTCCATTATGATGTCATAATGTAACATTCCATTATGATGTCATAATGCAAAATTCCATTATGATGTCATAATGTAACATTCCATTATGATGTCATAATGCAAAATTCCATTATGATGTCATAATGCAAAATTCCATTATGATGTCATAATGCAAAATCCCATTATGATGTCATAATGCAAAATTCCATTATGATGTCATAATGTAACATTTTATTATGATGTCATAATGTAACATTCCATTATGATGTCATAATGCAAAATTCCATTATGATGTCATAATGTAACATTCCATTATGATGTCATAATGTAACATTCCATTATGATGTCATAATGCAAAATTCCATTATGATGTCATAATGTAACATTCCATTATGATGTCATAATGCAAAATTCCATTATGATGTCATAATGTAACATTCCATTATGATGTCATAATGCAAAATTCCATTATGATGTCATAATGCAAAATTCCATTATGATGTCATAATGCAAAATTCCATTATGATGTCATAATGTGACATTCCATTATGATGTCAAAATGCAAAATTCCATTATGATGTCATAATGTAACATTCCATTATGATGTCAAAATGCAAAATTCCATTATGATGTCATCATGTAACATTCCATTATGATGTCATAATGCAAAATTCCATTGTAATGTCATAATGTAAAATTCCATTATGATGTCATAATGCAAAATTCCATTATGATGTCATAATGCAAAATCCCATTATGATGTCATAATGCAAAATTCCATTATGATGTCATAATGTAACATTCCATTATGATGTCATAATGCAAAATTCCATTATGATGTCATAATGCAAAATTCCATTATGATGTCATAATGCAAAATTCCATTATGATGTCATAATGTAAAATTCCATTATGATGTCATAATGCAAAATTCCATTATGATGCCATAATGTAACATTCCATTATGATGTCATAATGCAAAATTCCATTATGATGTCATAATGCAAAATTCCATTATGATGTCATAATGCAAAATCCCATTATGATGTCATAATGCAAAATTCCATTATGATGTCATAATGTAACATTCTATTATGATGTCATAATGTAACATTCCATTATGATGTCATAATGCAAAATTCCATTATGATGTCATAATGTAACATTCCATTATGATGTCATAATGTAACATTCCATTATGATGTCATAATGCAAAATTCCTTTATGATGTCATAATGTAACATTCCATTATGATGTCATAATGCAAAATTCCATTATGATGTCATAATGTAACATTCCATTATGATGTCATAATGCAAAATTCCATTATGATGTCATAATGCAAAATTCCATTATGATGTCATAATGTAACATTCCATTATGATGTCATAATGCAAAATTCCATTATGATGTCATAATGTAACATTCCATTATGACGTCATAATGCAAAATTCCATTATGATGTCATAATGCAAAATTCCATTATGATGTCATAATGCAAAATCCCATTATGATGTCATAATGCAAAATTCCATTATGATGTCATAATGTAACATTCTATTATGATGTCATAATGTAACATTCCATTATGATGTCATAATGCAAAATTCCATTATGATGTCATAATGTAACATTCCATTATGATGTCATAATGTAACATTCCATTATGATGTCATAATGCAAAATTCCATTATGATGTCATAATGTAACATTCCATTATGATGTCATAATGCAAAATTCCATTATGATGTCATAATGTAACATTCCATTATGATGTCATAATGCAAAATTCCATTATGATGTCATAATGCAAAATTCCATTATGATGTCATAATGCAAAATCCCATTATGATGTCATAATGCAAAATTCCATTATGATGTCATAATGCAAAATTCCATTATGATGTCAAAATGCAAAATTCCATTATGATGTCATCATGTAACATTCCATTATGATGTCATAATGCAAAATTCCATTATAATGTCATAATGTAAAATTCCATTATGATGTCATAATGCAAAATTCCATTATGATGTCATAATGCAAAATCCCATTATGATGTCATAATGCAAAATTCCATTATGATGTCATAATGTAACATTCCATTATGATGTCATAATGCAAAATTCCATTATGATGTCATAATGTAACATTTCATTATGTCATAATGCAAACTTCCATTGTGATGTCATAATGTAACATTCCATTATGATGTCAAAATGCAAAATTCCATTATGATGTCATAATGTAACATTCCATTATGATGTCATAATGTAAAATTCCATTATGATGTTATAATGCGAAATTCAATTATGATGTCATAATGTAAAATCCCATTATGATGTCATAATGCAAAATTCCATTATGATGTCATAATGTAACATTCCATTATGATGTCATAATGTAAAATTCCATTATGATGTCATAATGTAAAATGCCATTATGATGTCATAATGCAAAATTCCATTATGATGTCATAATGTAACATTCCATTATGTCATAATGCAAAATTCCATTATGATGTCATAATGCAAAATTCCATTTTGATGTCATAATGTAACATTCCATTATGATGTCATAATCCAAAATTCCATTATGATGTCATAATGCAAAATTCCATTATGATGTCATAATGCAAAATTCCATTATGATGTCATAATGCAAAATTCCATTATGATGTCATAATGCAAAATTCCATTATGATGTCATAATGTAAAATTCCATTATGATGTCATAATGCAAAATTCCATTATGATGTCATAATGTAACATTCCATTATGATGTCATAATGCAAAATTCCATTATGATGTCATAATGCAAAATTCCATTATGATGTCATAATGCAAAATCCCATTATGATGTCATAATGCAAAATTCCATTATGATGTCATAATGTAACATTCTATTATGATGTCATAATGTAACATTCCATTATGATGTCATAATGCAAAATTCCATTATGATGTCATAATGTAACATTCGATTATGATGTCATAATGCAAAATTCCATTATGATGTCATAATGCAAAATTCCATTATGATGTCATAATGTAACATTCCATTATGATGTCATAATGCAAAATTCCATTATGATGTCATAATGTAACATTCCATTATGATGTCATAATGCAAAATTCCATTATGATGTCATAATGCAAAATTCCATTATGATGTCATAATGTAACATTCTATTATGATGTCATAATGTAACATTCCATTATGATGTCATAATGCAAAATTCCATTATGATGTCATAATGTAACATTCCATTATGATGTCATAATGTAACATTCAATTATGATGTCATAATGCAAAATTCAATTATGATGTCATAATGTAACATTCCATTATGATGTCATAATGCAAAATTCCATTATGATGTCATAATGTAACATTCCATTATGATGTCATAATGCAAAATTCCATTATGATGTCATAATGCAAAATTCCATTATGATGTCATAATGCAAAATTCCATTATGATGTCATAATGCAAAATTCCATTATGATGTCATAATGCAAAATTCCATTATGATGTCATAATGCAAAATTCCATTATGATGTCATAATGTAACATTCCATTATGATGTCAAAATGCAAAATTCCATTATGATGTCATAATGTAACATTCCATTATGATGTCAAAATGCAAAATTCCATTATGATGTCATAATGCAAAATTCCATTATGATGTCATAATGAAAAATTCCATTATGATGTCATAATGCAAAATTCCATTATGATGTCATAATGCAAAATTCCATTATGATGTCATAATGCAAAATTCCATTATGATGTCATAATGCAAAATTCCATTATGATGTCATAATGTAACATTCCATTATGATGTCATAATGCAAAATTCCATTATGATGTCATAATGCAAAATTCCATTATGATGTCATAATGTAACATTCCATTATGATGTCATAATGTAAAATTCCATTATGATGTCATAATGCAAAATTCCATTATGATGTCATAATGCAACATTCCATTATGATGTCATAATGCAAAATTCCATTATGATGTCATAATGCAAAATTCCATTATGATGTCATAATGTAACATTCCATTATGATGTCATAATGCAAAATTCCATTATGATGTCATAATGTAACATTCCATTATGATGTCATAATGCAAAATTCCATTATGATGTCATAATGCAAAGTCCCATTATGATGTCATAATGCAAAATTCCATTATGATGTCATAATGTAACATTCTATTATGATGTCATAATGTAACATTCCATTATGATGTCATAATGCAAAATTCCATTATGATGTCATAATGCAAAATTCCATTATGATGTCATAATGTAAAATCCCATTATGATGTCATAATGCAAAATTCCATTATGATGTCATAATGTAAAATTCCATTATGATGTCATAATGTAAAATGCCATTATGATGTCATAATGCAAAATTCCATTATGATGTCATAATGCAAAATTCCATTATGATGTCATAATGCAAAATTCCATTTTGATGTCATAATGTAACATTCCATTATGATGTCAAAATGCAAAATTCCATTATGATGTCATAATGTAACATTCCATTATGATGTCATAATGTAAAATTCCATTATGATGTCATAATATAAAATGCCATTATGATGTCATAATGCAAAATTCCATTATGATGTCATAATGCAAAATTCCATTATGATGTCATAATGCAAACTTCCATTGTGATGTCATAATGTAACATTCCATTATGATGTCAAAATGCAAAATTCCATTATGATGTCATAATGTAACATTCCATTATGATGTCATAATGTAAAATTCCATTATGATGTTATAATGCAAAATTCAATTATGATGTCATAATGTAAAATCCCATTATGATGTCATAATGCAAAATTCCATTATGATGTCATAATGCAAAATTCCATTATGATGTCATAATGTAAAATGCCATTATGATGTCATAATGCAAAATTCCATTATGATGTCATAATGCAAAATTCCATTATGATGTCATAATGCAAAATTCCATTTTGATGTCATAATGTAACATTCCATTATGATGTCATAATGCAAAATTCCATTATGATGTCATAATGCAAAATTCCATTATGATGTCATAATGCAAAATTCCATTATGATGTCATAATGAAACATTCCATTATGATGTCATAATGCAAAATTCCCTTTTGATGTCATAATGTAACATTCCATTATGATGTCATAATGCAAAATTCCCTTTTGATGTCATAATGTAACATTCCATTATGATGTCATAATGCAAAATTCCATTATGAGGTCATAATGTAAAATTCGATTAAGATGTCATAATGCAAAATTCCATTATGATGTCATAATGTAACATTCCATTATGTTGTCATAATGCAAAATTCCATTATGATGTCATAATGCAAAATTCCATTATGATGTCATAATGCAAAATTCCATTATGATGTCATAATGTAAAATTCCATTATGATGTCATAATGCAAAATCCCATTATGATGTCATAATGCAAAATTCCAGTATGATGTCATAATGTAAAATCCCATTATGATGTCATAATGCAAAATTCCATTATGATGTCATAATGTAACATTCCATTATGATGTCATAATGCAAAATTCCATTATGATGTCATAATGTAAAATGCCAATATGATGTCATAATGCAAAATTCCATTATGATGTCATAATGTAACATTCCATTATGATGTCATAATGCAAAATTCCATTATGATGTCATAATGCAAAATTCCATTTTTATGTCATAATGTAACATTCCATTATGATGTCATATTGCAAAATTGCATTATGATGTCATAATGTAACACTCCATTATGATGTCATAATGCAAAATTCCATTATGATGTCATAATGTAACATTCCATTATGATGTCATAATGCAAAATTCCATTATGATGTCATAATGCAAAATTCCATTATGATGTCATAATGCAAAATTCCATTATGATGTCATAATGTAACATTCCATTATGATGTCAAAATGCAAAATTTCATTATGATGTCATCATGTAACATTCCATTATGATGTCATAATGCAAAATTCCATTGTAATGTCATAATGTAAAATTCCATTATGATGTCATAATGCAAAATTCCATTATGATGTCATAATGCAAAATCCCATTATGATGTCATAATGCAAAATTCCATTATGATGTCATAATGTAACATTCCATTATGATGTCATAATGCAAAATTCCATTATGATGTCATAATGCAAAATTCCATTATGATGTCATAATGCAAAATTCCATTATGATGTCATAATGTAAAATTCCATTATGATGTCATAATGCAAAATTCCATTATGATGTCATAATGTAACATTCCATTATGATGTCATAATGCAAAATTCCATTATGGTGTCATAATGCAAAATTCCATTATGATGTCATAATGCAAAATCCCATTATGATGCCATAATGCAAAATTCCATTATGATGTCATAATGTAACATTCTATTATGATGTCATAATGTAACATTCCATTATGATGTCATAATGCAAAATTCCATTATGATGTCATAATGTAACATTCCATTATGATGTCATAATGTAACATTCCATTATGATGTCATAATGCAAAATTCCATTATGATGTCATAATGTAACATTCCATTATGATGTCATAATGCAAAATTCCATTATGATGTCATAATGTAACATTCCATTATGATGTCATAATGCAAAATTCCATTATGATGTCATAATGCAAAATTCCATTATGATGTCATAATGCAAAATTCCATTATGATGTCATAATGCAAAATTCCATTATGATGTCATAATGTAACATTCCATTATGATGTCAAAATGCAAAATTCCATTATGATGTCATCATGTAACATTCCATTATGATGTCATAATGCAAAATTCCATTATAATGTCATAATGTAAAATTCCATTATGATGTCATAATGCAAAATTCCATTATGATGTCATAATGCAAAATCCCATTATGATGTCATAATGCAAAATTCCATTATGATGTCATAATGTAACATTTCATTATGTCATAATGCAAACTTCCATTGTGATGTCATAATGTAACATTCCATTATGATGTCAAAATGCAAAATTCCATTATGATGTCATAATGTAACATTCCATTATGATGTCATAATGTGAAATTCCATTATGATGTTATAATGCGAAATTCAATTATGATGTCATAATGTAAAATCCCATTATGATGTCATAATGCAAAATTGCATTATGATGTCATAATGTAACATTCCATTATGATGTCATAATGTAAAATTCCATTATGATGTCATAATGTAAAATGCCATTATGATGTCATAATGCAAAATTCCATTATGATGTCATAATGTAACATTCCATTATGATGTCATAATGCAAAATTCCATTATGATGTCATAATGCAAAATTCCATTTTGATGTCATAATGTAACACTCCATTATGATGTCATAATGCAAAATTCCATTATGATGTCATAATGTAACATTCCATTATGATGTCATAATGCAAAATTCCATTATGATGTCATAATGCAAAATTCCATTATGATGTCATAATGCAAAATTCCATTATGATGTCATAATGTAACATTCCATTATGATGTCAAAATGCAAAATTCCATTATGATGTCATCATGTAACATTCCATTATGATGTCATAATGCAAAATTCCATTGTAATGTCATAATGTAAAATTCCATTATGATGTCATAATGCAAAATTCCATTATGATGTCATAATGCAAAATCCCATTATGATGTCATAATGTAACATTCCATTATGATGTCATAATGCAAAATTCCATTATGATGTCATAATGCAAAATTCCATTATGATGTCATAATGCAAAATTCCATTATGATGTCATAATGTAAAATTCCATTATGATGTCATAATGCAAAATTCCATTATGATGTCATAATGTAACATTCCATTATGATGTCATAATGCAAAATTCCATTATGATGTCATAATGCAAAATTCCATTATGATGTCATAATGCAAAATCCCATTATGATGTCATAATGCAAAATTCCATTATGATGTCATAATGTAACATTCTATTATGATGTCATAATGTAACATTCCATTATGATGTCATAATGTAACATTCCATTATGATGTCATAATGCAAAATTCCTTTATGATGTCATAATGTAACATTCCATTATGATGTCATAATGCAAAATTCCATTATGATGTCATAATGTAACATTCCATTATGATGTCATAATGCAAAATTCCATTATGATGTCATAATGCAAAATTCCATTATGATGTCATAATGTAACATTCCATTATGATGTCATAATGCAAAATTCCATTATGATGTCATAATGTAACATTCCATTATGATGTCATAATGCAAAATTCCATTATGATGTCATAATGCAAAATTCCATTATGATGTCATAATGCAAAATTCCATTATGATGTCATAATGCAAAATCCCATTATGATGTCATAATGCAAAATTCCATTATGATGTCATAATGTAACATTTTATTATGATGTCATAATGTAACATTCCATTATGATGTCATAATGTAACATTCCATTATGATGTCATAATGCAAAATTCCATTATGATGTCATAATGTAACATTCCATTATGATGTCATAATGTAACATTCCATTATGATGTCATAATGCAAAATTCCATTATGATGTCATAATGTAACATTCCATTATGATGTCATAATGCAAAATTCCATTATGATGTCATAATGTAACATTCCATTATGATGTCATAATGCAAAATTCCATTATGATGTCATAATGCAAAATTCCATTATGATGTCATAATGCAAAATTCCATTATGATGTCATAATGTGACATTCCATTATGATGTCAAAATGCAAAATTCCATTATGATGTCATAATGTAACATTCCATTATGATGTCAAAATGCAAAATTCCATTATGATGTCATCATGTAACATTCCATTATGATGTCATAATGCAAAATTCCATTGTAATGTCATAATGTAAAATTCCATTATGATGTCATAATGCAAAATTCCATTATGATGTCATAATGCAAAATCCCATTATGATGTCATAATGCAAAATTCCATTATGATGTCATAATGTAACATTCCATTATGATGTCATAATGCAAAATTCCATTATGATGTCATAATGCAAAATTCCATTATGATGTCATAATGCAAAATTCCATTATGATGTCATAATGTAAAATTCCATTATGATGTCATAATGCAAAATTCCATTATGATGTCATAATGTAACATTCCATTATGATGTCATAATGCAAAATTCCATTATGATGTCATAATGCAAAATTCCATTATGATGTCATAATGCAAAATCCCATTATGATGTCATAATGCAAAATTCCATTATGATGTCATAATGTAACATTCTATTATGATGTCATAATGTAACATTCCATTATGATGTCATAATGCAAAATTCCATTATGATGTCATAATGTAACATTCCATTATGATGTCATAATGTAACATTCCATTATGATGTCATAATGCAAAATTCCTTTATGATGTCATAATGTAACATTCCATTATGATGTCATAATGCAAAATTCCATTATGATGTCATAATGTAACATTCCATTATGATGTCATAATGCAAAATTCCATTATGATGTCATAATGCAAAATTCCATTATGATGTCATAATGTAACATTCCATTATGATGTCATAATGCAAAATTCCATTATGATGTCATAATGTAACATTCCATTATGACGTCATAATGCAAAATTCCATTATGATGTCATAATGCAAAATTCCATTATGATGTCATAATGCAAAATCCCATTATGATGTCATAATGCAAAATTCCATTATGATGTCATAATGTAACATTCTATTATGATGTCATAATGTAACATTCCATTATGATGTCATAATGCAAAATTCCATTATGATGTCATAATGTAACATTCCATTATGATGTCATAATGTAACATTCCATTATGATGTCATAATGCAAAATTCCATTATGATGTCATAATGTAACATTCCATTATGATGTCATAATGCAAAATTCCATTATGATGTCATAATGTAACATTCCATTATGATGTCATAATGCAAAATTCCATTATGATGTCATAATGCAAAATTCCATTATGATGTCATAATGCAAAATTCCATTATGATGTCATAATGCAAAATTCCATTATGATGTCATAATGTAACATTCCATTATGATGTCAAAATGCAAAATTCCATTATGATGTCATCATGTAACATTCCATTATGATGTCATAATGCAAAATTCCATTATAATGTCATAATGTAAAATTCCATTATGATGTCATAATGCAAAATTCCATTATGATGTCATAATGCAAAATCCCATTATGATGTCATAATGCAAAATTCCATTATGATGTCATAATGTAACATTCCATTATGATGTCATAATGCAAAATTCCATTATGATGTCATAATGTAACATTTCATTATGTCATAATGCAAACTTCCATTGTGATGTCATAATGTAACATTCCATTATGATGTCAAAATGCAAAATTCCATTATGATGTCATAATGTAACATTCCATTATGATGTCATAATGTAAAATTCCATTATGATGTTATAATGCGAAATTCAATTATGATGTCATAATGTAAAATCCCATTATGATGTCATAATGCAAAATTCCATTATGATGTCATAATGTAACATTCCATTATGATGTCATAATGTAAAATTCCATTATGATGTCATAATGTAAAATGCCATTATGATGTCATAATGCAAAATTCCATTATGATGTCATAATGTAACATTCCATTATGTCATAATGCAAAATTCCATTATGATGTCATAATGCAAAATTCCATTATGATGTCATAATGCAAAATTCCATTATGATGTCATAATGCAAAATTCCATTATGATGTCATAATGTAAAATTCCATTATGATGTCATAATGCAAAATTCCATTATGATGTCATAATGTAACATTCCATTATGATGTCATAATGCAAAATTCCATTATGATGTCATAATGCAAAATTCCATTATGATGTCATAATGCAAAATCCCATTATGATGTCATAATGCAAAATTCCATTATGATGTCATAATGTAACATTCTATTATGATGTCATAATGTAACATTCCATTATGATGTCATAATGCAAAATTCCATTATGATGTCATAATGTAACATTCCATTATGATGTCATAATGCAAAATTCCATTATGATGTCATAATGCAAAATTCCATTATGATGTCATAATGTAACATTCCATTATGATGTCATAATGCAAAATTCCATTATGATGTCATAATGTAACATTCCATTATGATGTCATAATGCAAAATTCCATTATGATGTCATAATGCAAAATTCCATTATGATGTCATAATGCAAAATCCCATTATGATGTCATAATGCAAAATTCCATTATGATGTCATAATGTAACATTCTATTATGATGTCATAATGTAACATTCCATTATGATGTCATAATGCAAAATTCCATTATGATGTCATAATGTAACATTCCATTATGATGTCATAATGTAACATTCCATTATGATGTCATAATGCAAAATTCAATTATGATGTCATAATGTAACATTCCATTATGATGTCATAATGCAAAATTCCATTATGATGTCATAATGTAACATTCCATTATGATGTCATAATGCAAAATTCCATTATGATGTCATAATGCAAAATTCCATTATGATGTCATAATGCAAAATTCCATTATGATGTCATAATGCAAAATTCCATTATGATGTCATAATGTAACATTCCATTATGATGTCAAAATGCAAAATTCCATTATGATGTCATAATGTAACATTCCATTATGATGTCAAAATGCAAAATTCCATTATGATGTCATCATGTAACATTCCATTATGATGTCATAATGCAAAATTCCATTGTAATGTCATAATGTAAAATTCCATTATGATGTCATAATGCAAAATTCCATTATGATGTCATAATGCAAAATCCCATTATGATGTCATAATGCAAAATTCCATTATGATGTCATCATGTCACATTCCATTATGATGTCATAATGCAAAATTCCATTGTAATGTCATAATGTAAAATTCCATTATGATGTCATAATGCAAAATTCCATTATGATGTCATAATGCAAAATCCCATTATGATGTCATAATGCAAAATTCCATTATGATGTCATAATGCAAAATTCCATTATGATGTCATAATGTAAAATTCCATTATGATGTCATAATGCAAAATTCCATTATGATGTCATAATGTAACATTCCATTATGATGTCATAATGCAAAATTCCATTATGATGTCATAATGCAAAATTCCATTATGATGTCATAATGCAAAATCCCATTATGATGTCATAATGCAAAATTCCATTATGATGTCATAATGTAACATTCTATTATGATGTCATAATGTAACATTCCATTATGATGTCATAATGCAAAATTCCATTATGATGTCATAATGCAAAATTCCATTATGATGTCATAATGTAACATTCCATTATGATGTCATAATGTAACATTCCATTATGATGTCATAATGCAAAATTCCATTATGATGTCATAATGTAACATTCCATTATGATGTCATAATGCAAAATTCCATTATGATGTCATAATGTAACATTCCATTATGATGTCATAATGCAAAATTCCATTATGATGTCATAATGCAAAATTCCATTATGATGTCATAATGCAAAATTCCATTATGATGTCATAATGCAAAATTCCATTATGATGTCATAATGTAACATTCCATTATGATGTCAAAATGCAAAATTCCATTATGATGTCATCATGTAACATTCCATTATGATGTCATAATGCAAAATTCCATTATAATGTCATAATGTAAAATTCCATTATGATGTCATAATGCAAAATTCCATTATGATGTCATAATGCAAAATCCCATTATGATGTCATAATGCAAAATTCCATTATGATGTCATAATGTAACATTCCATTATGATATCATAATGCAAAATTCCATTATGATGTCATAATGTAACATTTCATTATGTCATAATGCAAACTTCCATTGTGATGTCATAATGTAACATTCCATTATGATGTCAAAATGCAAAATTCCATTATGATGTCATAATGTAACATTCCATTATGATGTCATAATGTAAAATTCCATTATGATGTTATAATGCGAAATTCAATTATGATGTCATAATGTAAAATCCCATTATGATGTCATAATGCAAAATTCCATTATGATGTCATAATGTAACATTCCATTATGATGTCATAATGTAAAATTCCATTATGATGTCATAATGTAAAATGCCATTATGATGTCATAATGCAAAATTCCATTATGATGTCATAATGTAACATTCCATTATGTCATAATGCAAAATTCCATTATGATGTCAAAATGCAAAATTCCATTTTGATGTCATAATGTAACATTCCATTATGATGTCATAATCCAAAATTCCATTATTATGTCATAATGCAAAATTCCATTATGATGTCATAATGCAAAATTCCATTATGATGTCATAATGAAACATTCCATTATGATGTCATAATGCAAAATTCCATTATGATGTCATAATGCAAAATTCCATTATGATGTCATAATGTAAAATTCCATTATGATGTCATAATGCAAAATTCCATTATGATGTCATAATGCAAAATCCCATTATGATGTCATAATGCAAAATCCCATTATGATGTCATATTGTAAAATCCCATTATGATGTCATAATGCAAAATTCCATTATGATGTCGTAATGCAAAATTCCATTATGATGTCATAATGTAAAATTCCATTATGATGTTATAATGCAAAATTCCATTATGATGTCATAATGCAAAATCCCATTATGATGTCATAATGCAAAATTCCATTATGATGTCATAATGTAAAATTCCATTATGATGTCATAATGTAAAATGCCATTATGATGTCATAATGCAAAATTCCATTATGATGTCATAATGCAAAATTCCATTATGATGTCATAATGAAACATTCCATTATGATGTCATAATGTAACATTCCATTATGATGTCATAATGCAAAATTCCATTATGATGTCATAATGCAAAATTCCATTATGATGTCATAATGTAAAATTCCATTATGATGTCATAATGCAAAATTCCCTTTTGATGTCATAATGTAACATTCCATTATGATGTCATAATGCAAAATTCCCTTTTGATGTCATAATGTAACATTCCATTATGATGTCATAATGCAAAATTCCATTATGAGGTCATAATGTGAAATTCGATTAAGATGTCATAATGCAAAATTCCATTATGATGTCATAATGTAACATTCCATTATGATGTCATAATGTATCATTCCATTATGATGTCATAATGCAAAATTCCATTATGATGTCATAATGTAACATTCCATGATGATGTCATAATGTAAAATCCCATTATGATGTCATAATGCAAAATTCCATTATGATGTCATAATGTAAAATTCCATTATGATGTCATAATGTAAAATGCCATTATGATGTCATAATGCAAAATTCCATTATGATGTCATAATGCAAAATTCCATTATGATGTCATAATGAAACATTCCATTATGATGTCATAATGTAACATTCCATTATGATGTCATAATGCAAAATTCCATTATGATGTCATAATGCAAAATTCCCTTTTGATGTCATAATGTAAAATTCCATTATGATGTCATAATGCAAAATTCCCTTTTGATGTCATAATGTAACATTCCATTATGATGTCATAATGCAAAATTCCATTATGAGGTCATAATGTGAAATTCGATTAAGATGTCATAATGCAAAATTCCATTATGATGTCATAATGTAACATTCCATTATGATGTCATAATGTATCATTCCATTATGATGTCATAATGCAAAATTCCATTATGATGTCATAATGTAACATTCCATGATGATGTCATAATGTAAAATCCCATTATGATGTCATAATGCAAAATTCCATTATGATGTCATAATGTAACATTCCATTATGATGTCATAATGCAAAATTCCATTATGATGTCATAATGTAACATTCCATTATGATGTCCTAATGTAACATTCCATTATGATGTCATAATGCAAAATTCCATTATGATGTCATAATGTAACATTCCATTATGATGTCATAATGTAAAATTCCATTATGATGTCATAATGCAAAATTCCATTATGATTAGAGATGAGCGAACGTGTCCGTTACGGACACATCCGCACCCGGACACCGACTTTAGCGAACACTGCAGTGTTCGCGCGTAAGTGTCCGGGTGCCGCCGGGGGGCGGGGAGATGCGCGGCGGCGCGGGCGGCAGTAGCGGGGAACAGGGGGGAGCCCTCTCTCTCTCCCTCTCCCCCCCACTCCCCGCCGCACCCCCCCGCGCTGCCACGGCGGCCCCCGAACTTTTTCGCCCGAACACCGAGGTGTTCGCAAAGTTCGGTGTTCGGGCGAAAAAGGGGCGGGGCCGAACGTGTTCGCTCATCTCTAATTATGATGTCATAATGCAAAATTCCATTATGATGTCATAATGTAAAATTCCATTATGATGTCATAATGCAAAATTCCATTATGATGTCATAATGTAACATTCCATTATGATGTCATAATGCAAAAGTCCCTTTTGATGTCATAATGTAACATTCCATTATGATGTCATAATGCAAAATTCCATTATGAGGTCATAATGTAAAATTCGATTAAGATGTCATAATGCAAAATTCCATTATGATGTCATAATGTAACATTCCATTATGTTGTCATAATGCAAAATTCCATTATGATGTCATAATGCAAAATTCCATTATGATGTCATAATGCAAAATTCCATTATGATGTCATAATGTAAAATTCCATTATGATGTCATAATGCAAAATCCCATTATGATGTCATAATGCAAAATTCCAGTATGATGTCATAATGTAAAATCCCATTATGATGTCATAATGCAAAATTCCATTATGATGTCATAATGTAACATTCCATTATGATGTCATAATGCAAAATTCCATTATGATGTCATAATGTAAAATGCCAATATGATGTCATAATGCAAAATTCCATTATGATGTCATAATGTAACATTCCATTATGATGTCATAATGCAAAATTCCATTATGATGTCATAATGCAAAATTCCATTTTTATGTCATAATGTAACATTCCATTATGATGTCATATTGCAAAATTGCATTATGATGTCATAATGTAACACTCCATTATGATGTCATAATGCAAAATTCCATTATGATGTCATAATGTAACATTCCATTATGATGTCATAATGCAAAATTCCATTATGATGTCATAATGCAAAATTCCATTATGATGTCATAATGCAAAATTCCATTATGATGTCATAATGCAAAATTCCATTATGATGTCATAATGTAACATTCCATTATGATGTCAAAATGCAAAATTCCATTATGATGTCATCATGTAACATTCCATTATGATGTCATAATGCAAAATTCCATTGTAATGTCATAATGTAAAATTCCATTATGATGTCATAATGCAAAATTCCATTATGATGTCATAATGCAAAATCCCATTATGATGTCATAATGCAAAATTCCATTATGATGTCATAATGTAACATTCCATTATGATGTCATAATGCAAAATTCCATTATGATGTCATAATGTAACATTCCATTATGATGTCATAATGCAAAATTCCATTATGATGTCATAATGCAAAATTCCATTATGATGTCATAATGCAAAATTCCATTATGATGTCATAATGTAACATTCCATTATGATGTCAAAATGCAAAATTCCATTATGATGTCATCATGTAACATTCCATTATGATGTCATAATGCAAAATTCCATTACAATGTCATAATGTAAAATTCCATTATGATGTCATAATGCAAAATTCCATTATGATGTCATAATGCAAAATCCCATTATGATGTCATAATGCAAAATTCCATTATGATGTCATAATGTAACATTCCATTATGATGTCATAATGCAAAATTCCATTATGATGTCATAATGTAACATTTCATTATGTCATAATGCAAACTTCCATTGTGATGTCATAATGTAACATTCCATTATGATGTCAAAATGCAAAATTCCATTATGATGTCATAATGTAACATTCCATTATGATGTCATAATGTAAAATTCCATTATGATGTTATAATGCGAAATTCAATTATGATGTCATAATGTAAAATCCCATTATGATGTCATAATGCAAAATTCCATTATGATGTCATAATGTAACATTCCATTATGATGTCATAATGTAAAATTCCATTATGATGTCATAATGTAAAATGCCATTATGATGTCATAATGCAAAATTCCATTATGATGTCATAATGTAACATTCCATTATGATGTCATAATGCAAAATTCCATTATGATGTCATAATGCAAAATTCCATTTTGATGTCATAATGTAACACTCCATTATGATGTCATAATGCAAAATTCCATTAGGATGTCAAAATGTAACATTCCATTATGATGTCATAATGCAAAATTCCATTATGATGTCATAATGCAAAATTCCATTATGATGTCATAATGCAAAATTCCATTATGATGTCATAATGTAACATTCCATTATGATGTCAAAATGCAAAATTCCATTATGATGTCATCATGTCACATTCCATTATGATGTCATAATGCAAAATTCCATTGTAATGTCATAATGTAAAATTCCATTATGATGTCATAATGCAAAATTCCATTATGATGTCATAATGCAAAATCCCATTATGATGTCATAATGCAAAATTCCATTATGATGTCATAATGCAAAATTCCATTATGATGTCATAATGTAAAATTCCATTATGATGTCATAATGCAAAATTCCATTATGATGTCATAATGTAACATTCCATTATGATGTCATAATGCAAAATTCCATTATGATGTCATAATGCAAAATTCCATTATGATGTCATAATGCAAAATCCCATTATGATGTCATAATGCAAAATTCCATTATGATGTCATAATGTAACATTCTATTATGATGTCATAATGTAACATTCCATTATGATGTCATAATGCAAAATTCCATTATGATGTCATAATGTAACATTCCATTATGATGTCATAATGTAACATTCCATTATGATGTCATAATGCAAAATTCCATTATGATGTCATAATGTAACATTCCATTATGATGTCATAATGTAAAATCCCATTATGATGTCATAATGCAAAATTCCATTATGATGTCATAATGTAAAATTCCATTATGATGTCATAATGTAAAATGCCATTATGATGTCATAATGCAAAATTCCATTATGATGTCATAATGCAAAATTCCATTATGATGTCATAATGAAACATTCCATTATGATGTCATAATGTAACATTCCATTATGATGTCATAATGCAAAATTCCATTATGATGTCATAATGCAAAATTCCCTTTTGATGTCATAATGTAAAATTCCATTATGATGTCATAATGCAAAATTCCATTATGAGGTCATAATGTGAAATTCGATTAAGATGTCATAATGTAAAATTCCATTATGATGTCATAATGTAACATTCCATTATGATGTCATAATGTAACATTCCATTATGAGGTCATAATGTATCATTCCATTATGATGTCATAATGCAAAATTCCATTATGATGTCATAATGTAACATTCCATGATGATGTCATAATGTAAAATCCCATTATGATGTCATAATGCAAAATTCCATTATGATGTCATAATGTAACATTCCATTATGATGTCATAATGCAAAATTCCATTATGATGTCATAATGTAACATTCCATTATGATGTCCTAATGTAACATTCCATTATGATGTCATAATGCAAAATTCCATTATGATGTCATAATGTAACATTCCATTATGATGTCATAATGCAAAATTCCATTATGATGTCATAATGTAACATTCCATTATGATGTCATAATGCAAAATTCCATTATGATGTCATAATGTAACATTCCATTATGATGTCATAATGCAAAATTCCATTATGATGTCATAATGTAACATTCCATTATGATGTCATAATGCAAAATTCCATTATGATGTCATAATGCAAAATTCCATTATGATGTCATAATGCAAAATTCCATTATGATGTCATAATGTAAAATTCCATTATGATGTCATAATGCAAAATTCCATTATGATGTCATAATGTAACATTCCATTATGATGTCATAATGCAAAAGTCCCTTTTGATGTCATAATGTAACATTCCATTATGATGTCATAATGCAAAATTCCATTATGAGGTCATAATGTAAAATTCGATTAAGATGTCATAATGCAAAATTCCATTATGATGTCATAATGTAACATTCCATTATGTTGTCATAATGCAAAATTCCATTATGATGTCATAATGCAAAATTCCATTATGATGTCATAATGCAAAATTCCATTATGATGTCATAATGTAAAATTCCATTATGATGTCATAATGCAAAATCCCATTATGATGTCATAATGCAAAATTCCAGTATGATGTCATAATGTAAAATCCCATTATGATGTCATAATGCAAAATTCCATTATGATGTCATAATGTAACATTCCATTATGATGTCATAATGCAAAATTCCATTATGATGTCATAATGTAAAATGCCAATATGATGTCATAATGCAAAATTCCATTATGATGTCATAATGTAACATTCCATTATGATGTCATAATGCAAAATTCCATTATGATGTCATAATGCAAAATTCCATTTTTATGTCATAATGTAACATTCCATTATGATGTCATATTGCAAAATTGCATTATGATGTCATAATGTAACACTCCATTATGATGTCATAATGCAAAATTCCATTATGATGTCATAATGTAACATTCCATTATGATGTCATAATGCAAAATTCCATTATGATGTCATAATGCAAAATTCCATTATGATGTCATAATGCAAAATTCCATTATGATGTCATAATGCAAAATTCCATTATGATGTCATAATGTAACATTCCATTATGATGTCAAAATGCAAAATTCCATTATGATGTCATCATGTAACATTCCATTATGATGTCATAATGCAAAATTCCATTGTAATGTCATAATGTAAAATTCCATTATGATGTCATAATGCAAAATTCCATTATGATGTCATAATGCAAAATCCCATTATGATGTCATAATGCAAAATTCCATTATGATGTCATAATGTAACATTCCATTATGATGTCATAATGCAAAATTCCATTACAATGTCATAATGTAAAATTCCATTATGATGTCATAATGCAAAATTCCATTATGATGTCATAATGCAAAATTCCATTATGATGTCATAATGCAAAATTCCATTATGATGTCATAATGTAACATTCCATTATGATGTCATAATGCAAAATTCCATTATGATGTCATAATGTAACATTTCATTATGTCATAATGCAAACTTCCATTGTGATGTCATAATGTAACATTCCATTATGATGTCAAAATGCAAAATTCCATTATGATGTCATAATGTAACATTCCATTATGATGTCATAATGTAAAATTCCATTATGATGTTATAATGCGAAATTCAATTATGATGTCATAATGTAAAATCCCATTATGATGTCATAATGCAAAATTCCATTATGATGTCATAATGTAACATTCCATTATGATGTCATAATGTAAAATTCCATTATGATGTCATAATGTAAAATGCCATTATGATGTCATAATGCAAAATTCCATTATGATGTCATAATGTAACATTCCATTATGATGTCATAATGCAAAATTCCATTATGATGTCATAATGCAAAATTCCATTTTGATGTCATAATGTAACACTCCATTATGATGTCATAATGCAAAATTCCATTAGGATGTCAAAATGTAACATTCCATTATGATGTCATAATGCAAAATTCCATTATGATGTCATAATGCAAAATTCCATTATGATGTCATAATGTAACATTCCATTATGATGTCAAAATGCAAAATTCCATTATGATGTCATCATGTCACTTTCCATTATGATGTCATAATGCAAAATTCCATTGTAATGTCATAATGTAAAATTCCATTATGATGTCATAATGCAAAATTCCATTATGATGTCATAATGCAAAATCCCATTATGATGTCATAATGCAAAATTCCATTATGATGTCATAATGCAAAATTCCATTATGATGTCATAATGTAAAATTCCATTATGATGTCATAATGCAAAATTCCATTATGATGTCATAATGTAACATTCCATTATGATGTCATAATGCAAAATTCCATTATGATGTCATAATGCAAAATTCCATTATGATGTCATAATGCAAAATCCCATTATGATGTCATAATGCAAAATTCCATTATGATGTCATAATGTAACATTCTATTATGATGTCATAATGTAACATTCCATTATGATGTCATAATGCAAAATTCCATTATGATGTCATAATGTAACATTCCATTATGATGTCATAATGTAACATTCCATTATGATGTCATAATGCAAAATTCCATTATGATGTCATAATGTAACATTCCATTATGATGTCATAATGTAAAATCCCATTATGATGTCATAATGCAAAATTCCATTATGATGTCATAATGTAAAATTCCATTATGATGTCATAATGTAAAATGCCATTATGATGTCATAATGCAAAATTCCATTATGATGTCATAATGCAAAATTCCATTATGATGTCATAATGAAACATTCCATTATGATGTCATAATGTAACATTCCATTATGATGTCATAATGCAAAATTCCATTATGATGTCATAATGCAAAATTCCCTTTTGATGTCATAATGTAAAATTCCATTATGATGTCATAATGCAAAATTCCATTATGAGGTCATAATGTGAAATTCGATTAAGATGTCATAATGTAAAATTCCATTATGATGTCATAATGTAACATTCCATTATGATGTCATAATGTAACATTCCATTATGAGGTCATAATGTATCATTCCATTATGATGTCATAATGCAAAATTCCATTATGATGTCATAATGTAACATTCCATGATGATGTCATAATGTAAAATCCCATTATGATGTCATAATGCAAAATTCCATTATGATGTCATAATGTAACATTCCATTATGATGTCATAATGCAAAATTCCATTATGATGTCATAATGTAACATTCCATTATGATGTCCTAATGTAACATTCCATTATGATGTCATAATGCAAAATTCCATTATGATGTCATAATGTAACATTCCATTATGATGTCATAATGCAAAATTCCATTATGATGTCATAATGTAACATTCCATTATGATGTCATAATGCAAAATTCCATTATGATGTCATAATGTAACATTCCATTATGATGTCATAATGCAAAATTCCATTATGATGTCATAATGTAACATTCCATTATGATGTCATAATGCAAAATTCCATTATGATGTCATAATGCAAAATTCCATTATGATGTCATAATGCAAAATTCCATTATGATGTCATAATGTAAAATTCCATTATGATGTCATAATGCAAAATTCCATTATGATGTCATAATGTAACATTCCATTATGATGTCATAATGCAAAAGTCCCTTTTGATGTCATAATGTAACATTCCATTATGATGTCATAATGCAAAATTCCATTATGAGGTCATAATGTAAAATTCGATTAAGATGTCATAATGCAAAATTCCATTATGATGTCATAATGTAACATTCCATTATGTTGTCATAATGCAAAATTCCATTATGATGTCATAATGCAAAATTCCATTATGATGTCATAATGCAAAATTCCATTATGATGTCATAATGTAAAATTCCATTATGATGTCATAATGCAAAATCCCATTATGATGTCATAATGCAAAATTCCAGTATGATGTCATAATGTAAAATCCCATTATGATGTCATAATGCAAAATTCCATTATGATGTCATAATGTAACATTCCATTATGATGTCATAATGCAAAATTCCATTATGATGTCATAATGTAAAATGCCAATATGATGTCATAATGCAAAATTCCATTATGATGTCATAATGTAACATTCCATTATGATGTCATAATGCAAAATTCCATTATGATGTCATAATGCAAAATTCCATTTTTATGTCATAATGTAACATTCCATTATGATGTCATATTGCAAAATTGCATTATGATGTCATAATGTAACACTCCATTATGATGTCATAATGCAAAATTCCATTATGATGTCATAATGTAACATTCCATTATGATGTCATAATGCAAAATTCCATTATGATGTCATAATGCAAAATTCCATTATGATGTCATAATGCAAAATTCCATTATGATGTCATAATGCAAAATTCCATTATGATGTCATAATGTAACATTCCATTATGATGTCAAAATGCAAAATTCCATTATGATGTCATCATGTAACATTCCATTATGATGTCATAATGCAAAATTCCATTGTAATGTCATAATGTAAAATTCCATTATGATGTCATAATGCAAAATTCCATTATGATGTCATAATGCAAAATCCCATTATGATGTCATAATGCAAAATTCCATTATGATGTCATAATGTAACATTCCATTATGATGTCATAATGCAAAATTCCATTATGATGTCATAATGTAACATTCCATTATGATGTCATAATGCAAAATTCCATTATGATGTCATAATGCAAAATTCCATTATGATGTCATAATGCAAAATTCCATTATGATGTCATAATGCAAAATTCCATTATGATGTCATAATGTAACATTCCATTATGATGTCAAAATGCAAAATTCCATTATGATGTCATCATGTAACATTCCATTATGATGTCATAATGCAAAATTCCATTGTAATGTCATAATGTAAAATTCTATTATGATGTCATAATGCAAAATTCCATTATGATGTCATAATGCAAAATCCCATTATGATGTCATAATGCAAAATTCCATTATGATGTCATAATGTAACATTCCATTATGATGTCATAATGCAAAATTCCATTATGATGTCATAATGTAACATTCCATTATGATGTCATAATGCAAAATTCCATTATGATGTCATAATGCAAAATTCCATTATGATGTCATAATGCAAAATTCCATTATGATGTCATAATGCAAAATTCCATTATGATGTCATAATGTAACATTCCATTATGATGTCAAAATGCAAAATTCCATTATGATGTCATCATGTAACATTCCATTATGATGTCATAATGTAAAATTCCATTATGATGTTATAATGCGAAATTCAATTATGATGTCATAATGTAAAATCCCATTATGATGTCATAATGCAAAATTCCATTATGATGTCATAATGTAACATTTCATTATGTCATAATGCAAACTTCCATTGTGATGTCATAATGTAACATTCCATTATGATGTCAAAATGCAAAATTCCATTATGATGTCATAATGTAACATTCCATTATGATGTCATAATGTAAAATTCCATTATGATGTCATAATGTAAAATGCCATTATGATGTTATAATGCGAAATTCAATTATGATGTCATAATGTAAAATCCCATTATGATGTCATAATGCAAAATTCCATTATGATGTCATAATGTAACATTCCATTATGATGTCATAATGTAAAATTCCATTATGATGTCATAATGTAAAATGCCATTATGATGTCATAATGCAAAATTCCATTATGATGTCATAATGTAACATTCCATTATGATGTCATAATGCAAAATTCCATTATGATGTCATAATGCAAAATTCCATTTTGATGTCATAATGTAACACTCCATTATGATGTCATAATGCAAAATTCCATTAGGATGTCAAAATGTAACATTCCATTATGATGTCATAATGCAAAATTCCATTATGATGTCATAATGCAAAATTCCATTATGATGTCATAATGCAAAATTCCATTATGATGTCATAATGTAACATTCCATTATGATGTCAAAATGCAAAATTCCATTATGATGTCATCATGTAACATTCCATTATGATGTCATAATGCAAAATTCCATTGTAATGTCATAATGTAAAATTCCATTATGATGTCATAATGCAAAATTCCATTATGATGTCATAATGCAAAATCCCATTATGATGTCATAATGCAAAATTCCATTATGATGTCATAATGCAAAATTCCATTATGATGTCATAATGTAAAATTCCATTATGATGTCATAATGCAAAATTCCATTATGATGTCATAATGTAACATTCCATTATGATGTCATAATGCAAAATTCCATTATGATGTCATAATGCAAAATTCCATTATGATGTCATAATGCAAAATCCCATTATGATGTCATAATGCAAAATTCCATTATGATGTCATAATGTAACATTCTATTATGATGTCATAATGTAACATTCCATTATGATGTCATAATGCAAAATTCCATTATGATGTCATAATGTAACATTCCATTATGATGTCATAATGTAACATTCCATTATGATGTCATAATGCAAAATTCCATTATGATGTCATAATGTAACATTCCATTATGATGTCATAATGCAAAATTCCATTATGATGTCATAATGTAACATTCCATTATGATGTCATAATGCAAAATTCCATTATGATGTCATAATGCAAAATTCCATTATGATGTCATAATGCAAAATTCCATTATGATGTCATAATGCAAAATTCCATTATGATGTCATCATGTAACATTCCATTATGATGTCATAATGCAAAATTCCATTATAATGTCATAATGTAAAATTCCATTATGATGTCATAATGCAAAATTCCATTATGATGTCATAATGCAAAATCCCATTATGATGTCATAATGCAAAATTCCATTATGATGTCATAATGTAACATTCCATTATGTCATAATGCAAAATTCCATTATGATGTCATAATGCAAAATTCCATTTTGATGTCATAATGTAACATTCCATTATGATGTCATAATGCAAAATTCCATTATGATGTCATAATGCAAAATTCCATTATGATGTCATAATGCAAAATTCCATTATGATGTCATAATGTAACATTCCATTATGATGTCAAAATGCAAAATTCCATTATGATGTCATCATGTAACATTCCATTATGATGTCATAATGTAAAATTCCATTATGATGTTATAATGCGAAATTCAATTATGATGTCATAATGTAAAATCCCATTATGATGTCATAATGCAAAATTCCATTATGATGTCATAATGTAACATTTCATTATGTCATAATGCAAACTTCCATTGTGATGTCATAATGTAACATTCCATTATGATGTCATAATGTAAAATTCCATTATGATGTCAAAATGCAAAATTCCATTATGATGTCATAATGTAACATTCCATTATGATGTCATAATGTAAAATTCCATTATGATGTCATAATGTAAAATGCCATTATGATGTTATAATGCGAAATTCAATTATGATGTCATAATGTAAAATCCCATTATGATGTCATAATGCAAAATTCCATTATGATGTCATAATGTAACATTCCATTATGATGTCATAATGTAAAATTCCATTATGATGTCATAATGTAAAATGCCATTATGATGTCATAATGCAAAATTCCATTATGATGTCATAATGTAACATTCCATTATGATGTCATAATGCAAAATTCCATTATGATGTCATAATGCAAAATTCCATTTTGATGTCATAATGTAACACTCCATTATGATGTCATAATGCAAAATTCCATTAGGATGTCAAAATGTAACATTCCATTATGATGTCATAATGCAAAATTCCATTATGATGTCATAATGCAAAATTCCATTATGATGTCATAATGCAAAATTCCATTATGATGTCATAATGTAACATTCCATTATGATGTCAAAATGCAAAATTCCATTATGATGTCATCATGTAACATTCCATTATGATGTCATAATGCAAAATTCCATTGTAATGTCATAATGTAAAATTCCATTATGATGTCATAATGCAAAATTCCATTATGATGTCATAATGCAAAATCCCATTATGATGTCATAATGCAAAATTCCATTATGATGTCATAATGCAAAATTCCATTATGATGTCATAATGTAAAATTCCATTATGATGTCATAATGCAAAATTCCATTATGATGTCATAATGTAACATTCCATTATGATGTCATAATGCAAAATTCCATTATGATGTCATAATGCAAAATTCCATTATGATGTCATAATGCAAAATCCCATTATGATGTCATAATGCAAAATTCCATTATGATGTCATAATGTAACATTCTATTATGATGTCATAATGTAACATTCCATTATGATGTCATAATGCAAAATTCCATTATGATGTCATAATGTAACATTCCATTATGATGTCATAATGTAACATTCCATTATGATGTCATAATGCAAAATTCCATTATGATGTCATAATGTAACATTCCATTATGATGTCATAATGCAAAATTCCATTATGATGTCATAATGTAACATTCCATTATGATGTCATAATGCAAAATTCCATTATGATGTCATAATGCAAAATTCCATTATGATGTCATAATGCAAAATTCCATTATGATGTCATAATGCAAAATTCCATTATGATGTCATCATGTAACATTCCATTATGATGTCATAATGCAAAATTCCATTATAATGTCATAATGTAAAATTCCATTATGATGTCATAATGCAAAATTCCATTATGATGTCATAATGCAAAATCCCATTATGATGTCATAATGCAAAATTCCATTATGATGTCATAATGTAACATTCCATTATGTCATAATGCAAAATTCCATTATGATGTCATAATGCAAAATTCCATTTTGATGTCATAATGTAACATTCCATTATGATGTCATAATGCAAAATTCCATTATGATGTCATAATGCAAAATTCCATTATGATGTCATAATGCAAAATTCCATTATGATGTCATAATGAAACATTCCATTATGATGTCATAATGCAAAATTCCATTATGATGTCATAATGCAAAATTCCATTATGATGTCATAATGCAAAATTCCATTATGATGTCATAATGCAAAATCCCATTATGATGTCATAATGCAAAATCCCATTATGACATCATAATGGGATTTTGCATTATGACATCATAATGGAATTTTGCATTATGATGTCGTAATGCAAAATTCCATTATGATGTCATAATGTAAAATTCCATTATGATGTTATAATGCAAAATTCCATTATGATGTCATAATGTAAAATCCCATTATGATGTCATAATGCAAAATTCCATTATGATGTCATAATGTAAAATTCCATTATGATGTCATAATGTAAAATGCCATTATGATGTCATAATGCAAAATTCCATTCTGATGTCATAATGCAAAATTCCATTATGATGTCATAATGAAACATTACATTATGATGTCATAATGTAACATTCCATTATGATGTCATAATGCAAAATTCCATTATGATGTCATAATGCAAAATTCCATTATGATGTCATAATGCAAAATTCCATTATGATGTCATAATGCAAAATTCCCTTTTGATGTCATAATGTAACATTCCATTATGATGTCATAATGCAAAATTCCCTTTTGATGTCATAATGTAACATTCCCTTATGATGTCATAATGCAAAATTCCATTATGAGGTCATAATGTGAAATTCGATTAGGATGTCATAATGCAAAATTCCATTATGATGTCATAATGTAACATTCCATTATGATGTCATAATGTATCATTCCATTATGATGTCATAATGCAAAATTCCATTTTGATGTCATAATGTAACACTCCATTATGATGTCATAATGCAAAATTCCATTAGGATGTCAAAATGTAACATTCCATTATGATGTCATAATGCAAAATTCCATTATGATGTCATAATGCAAAATTCCATTATGATGTCATAATGTAACATTCCATTATGATGTCAAAATGCAAAATTCCATTATGATGTCATCATGTAACATTCCATTATGATGTCATAATGCAAAATTCCATTATGATGTCATAATGCAAAATTCCATTATGATGTCATAATGTAAAATTCCATTATGATGTCATAATGCAAAATCCCATTATGATGTCATAATGCAAAATTCCAGTATGATGTCATAATGTAAAATCCCATTATGATGTCATAATGCAAAATTCCATTATGATGTCATAATGTAACATTCCATTATGATGTCATAATGCAAAATTCCATTATGATGTCATAATGTAAAATGCCAATATGATGTCATAATGCAAAATTCCATTATGATGTCATAATGTAACATTCCATTATGATGTCATAATGCAAAATTCCATTATGATGTCATAATGCAAAATTCCATTTTTATGTCATAATGTAACATTCCATTATGATGTCATATTGCAAAATTGCATTATGATGTCATAATGTAACACTCCATTATGATGTCATAATGCAAAATTCCATTATGATGTCATAATGTAACATTCCATTATGATGTCATAATGCAAAATTCCATTATGATGTCATAATGCAAAATTCCATTATGATGTCATAATGCAAAATTCCATTATGATGTCATAATGCAAAATTCCATTATGATGTCATAATGTAACATTCCATTATGATGTCAAAATGCAAAATTCCATTATGATGTCATCATGTAACATTCCATTATGATGTCATAATGCAAAATTCCATTGTAATGTCATAATGTAAAATTCCATTATGATGTCATAATGCAAAATTCCATTATGATGTCATAATGCAAAATCCCATTATGATGTCATAATGCAAAATTCCATTATGATGTCATAATGTAACATTCCATTATGATGTCATAATGCAAAATTCCATTATGATGTCATAATGTAACATTCCATTATGATGTCATAATGCAAAATTCCATTATGATGTCATAATGCAAAATTCCATTATGATGTCATAATGCAAAATTCCATTATGATGTCATAATGCAAAATTCCATTATGATGTCATAATGTAACATTCCATTATGATGTCAAAATGCAAAATTCCATTATGATGTCATCATGTAACATTCCATTATGATGTCATAATGCAAAATTCCATTGTAATGTCATAATGTAAAATTCCATTATGATGTCATAATGCAAAATTCCATTATGATGTCATAATGCAAAATCCCATTATGATGTCATAATGCAAAATTCCATTATGATGTCATAATGTAACATTCCATTATGATGTCATAATGCAAAATTCCATTATGATGTCATAATGTAACATTCCATTATGATGTCATAATGCAAAATTCCATTATGATGTCATAATGCAAAATTCCATTATGATGTCATAATGCAAAATTCCATTATGATGTCATAATGCAAAATTCCATTATGATGTCATAATGTAACATTCCATTATGATGTCAAAATGTAAAATTCCATTATGATGTCATCATGTAACATTCCATTATGATGTCATAATGTAAAATTCCATTATGATGTTATAATGCGAAATTCAATTATGATGTCATAATGTAAAATCCCATTATGATGTCATAATGCAAAATTCCATTATGATGTCATAATGTAACATTTCATTATGTCATAATGCAAACTTCCATTGTGATGTCATAATGTAACATTCCATTATGATGTCAAAATGCAAAATTCCATTATGATGTCATAATGTAACATTCCATTATGATGTCATAATGTAAAATTCCATTATGATGTCATAATGTAAAATGCCATTATGATGTTATAATGCGAAATTCAATTATGATGTCATAATGTAAAATCCCATTATGATGTCATAATGCAAAATTCCATTATGATGTCATAATGTAACATTCCATTATGATGTCATAATGTAAAATTCCATTATGATGTCATAATGTAAAATGCCATTATGATGTCATAATGCAAAATTCCATTATGATGTCATAATGTAACATTCCATTATGATGTCATAATGCAAAATTCCATTATGATGTCATAATGCAAAATTCCATTTTGATGTCATAATGTAACACTCCATTATGATGTCATAATGCAAAATTCCATTAGGATGTCAAAATGTAACATTCCATTATGATGTCATAATGCAAAATTCCATTATGATGTCATAATGCAAAATTCCATTATGATGTCATAATGCAAAATTCCATTATGATGTCATAATGTAACATTCCATTATGATGTCAAAATGCAAAATTCCATTATGATGTCATCATGTAACATTCCATTATGATGTCATAATGCAAAATTCCATTGTAATGTCATAATGTAAAATTCCATTATGATGTCATAATGCAAAATTCCATTATGATGTCATAATGCAAAATCCCATTATGATGTCATAATGCAAAATTCCATTATGATGTCATAATGCAAAATTCCATTATGATGTCATAATGTAAAATTCCATTATGATGTCATAATGCAAAATTCCATTATGATGTCATAATGTAACATTCCATTATGATGTCATAATGCAAAATTCCATTATGATGTCATAATGCAAAATTCCATTATGATGTCATAATGCAAAATCCCATTATGATGTCATAATGCAAAATTCCATTATGATGTCATAATGTAACATTCTATTATGATGTCATAATGTAACATTCCATTATGATGTCATAATGCAAAATTCCATTATGATGTCATAATGTAACATTCCATTATGATGTCATAATGTAACATTCCATTATGATGTCATAATGCAAAATTCCATTATGATGTCATAATGTAACATTCCATTATGATGTCATAATGCAAAATTCCATTATGATGTCATAATGTAACATTCCATTATGATGTCATAATGCAAAATTCCATTATGATGTCATAATGCAAAATTCCATTATGATGTCATAATGCAAAATTCCATTATGATGTCATAATGCAAAATTCCATTATGATGTCATCATGTAACATTCCATTATGATGTCATAATGCAAAATTCCATTATAATGTCATAATGTAAAATTCCATTATGATGTCATAATGCAAAATTCCATTATGATGTCATAATGCAAAATCCCATTATGATGTCATAATGCAAAATTCCATTATGATGTCATAATGTAACATTCCATTATGATGTCATAATGCAAAATTCCATTATGATGTCATAATGCAAAATTCCATTTTGATGTCATAATGTAACATTCCATTATGATGTCATAATGCAAAATTCCATTATGATGTCATAATGCAAAATTCCATTATGATGTCATAATGCAAAATCCCATTATGATGTCATAATGCAAAATTCCATTATGATGTCATAATGTAACATTCCATTATGATGTCATAATGCAAAATTCCATTATGATGTCATAATGTAACATTTCATTATGTCATAATGCAAACTTCCATTGTGATGTCATAATGTAACATTCCATTATGATGTCAAAATGCAAAATTCCATTATGATGTCATAATGTAACATTCCATTATGATGTCATAATGTAAAATTCCATTATGATGTTATAATGCGAAATTCAATTATGATGTCATAATGTAAAATCCCATTATGATGTCATAATGCAAAATTCCATTATGATGTCATAATGTAACATTCCATTATGATGTCATAATGTAAAATTCCATTATGATGTCATAATGTAAAATGCCATTATGATGTCATAATGCAAAATTCCATTATGATGTCATAATGTAACATTCCATTATGATGTCATAATGCAAAATTCCATTATGATGTCATAATGCAAAATTCCATTTTGATGTCATAATGTAACACTCCATTATGATGTCATAATGCAAAATTCCATTAGGATGTCAAAATGTAACATTCCATTATGATGTCATAATGCAAAATTCCATTATGATGTCATAATGCAAAATTCCATTATGATGTCATAATGCAAAATTCCATTATGATGTCATAATGTAACATTCCATTATGATGTCAAAATGCAAAATTCCATTATGATGTCATCATGTCACATTCCATTATGATGTCATAATGCAAAATTCCATTGTAATGTCATAATGTAAAATTCCATTATGATGTCATAATGCAAAATTCCATTATGATGTCATAATGCAAAATTCCATTATGATGTCATAATGCAAAATTCCATTATGATGTCATAATGCAAAATTCCATTATGATGTCATAATGTAAAATTCCATTATGATGTCATAATGCAAAATTCCATTATGATGTCATAATGTAACATTCCATTATGATGTCATAATGCAAAATTCCATTATGATGTCATAATGCAAAATTCCATTATGATGTCATAATGCAAAATCCCATTATGATGTCATAATGCAAAATTCCATTATGATGTCATAATGTAACATTCTATTATGATGTCATAATGTAACATTCCATTATGATGTCATAATGCAAAATTCCATTATGATGTCATAATGTAACATTCCATTATGATGTCATAATGTAACATTCCATTATGATGTCATAATGCAAAATTCCATTATGATGTCATAATGTAACATTCCATTATGATGTCATAATGTAAAATCCCATTATGATGTCATAATGCAAAATTCCATTATGATGTCATAATGTAAAATTCCATTATGATGTCATAATGTAAAATGCCATTATGATGTCATAATGCAAAATTCCATTATGATGTCATAATGCAAAATTCCATTATGATGTCATAATGAAACATTCCATTATGATGTCATAATGTAACATTCCATTATGATGTCATAATGCAAAATTCCATTATGATGTCATAATGCAAAATTCCCTTTTGATGTCATAATGTAAAATTCCATTATGATGTCATAATGCAAAATTCCATTATGAGGTCATAATGTGAAATTCGATTAAGATGTCATAATGTAAAATTCCATTATGATGTCATAATGTAACATTCCATTATGATGTCATAATGTAACATTCCATTATGAGGTCATAATGTATCATTCCATTATGATGTCATAATGCAAAATTCCATTATGATGTCATAATGTAACATTCCATGATGATGTCATAATGTAAAATCCCATTATGATGTCATAATGCAAAATTCCATTATGATGTCATAATGTAACATTCCATTATGATGTCATAATGCAAAATTCCATTATGATGTCATAATGTAACATTCCATTATGATGTCCTAATGTAACATTCCATTATGATGTCATAATGCAAAATTCCATTATGATGTCATAATGTAACATTCCATTATGATGTCATAATGCAAAATTCCATTATGATGTCATAATGTAACATTCCATTATGATGTCATAATGCAAAATTCCATTATGATGTCATAATGCAAAATTCCATTATGATGTCATAATGCAAAATTCCATTATGATGTCATAATGTAAAATTCCATTATGATGTCATAATGCAAAATTCCATTATGATGTCATAATGTAACATTCCATTATGATGTCATAATGCAAAAGTCCCTTTTGATGTCATAATGTAACATTCCATTATGATGTCATAATGCAAAATTCCATTATGAGGTCATAATGTAAAATTCGATTAAGATGTCATAATGCAAAATTCCATTATGATGTCATAATGTAACATTCCATTATGTTGTCATAATGCAAAATTCCATTATGATGTCATAATGCAAAATTCCATTATGATGTCATAATGCAAAATTCCATTATGATGTCATAATGTAAAATTCCATTATGATGTCATAATGCAAAATCCCATTATGATGTCATAATGCAAAATTCCAGTATGATGTCATAATGTAAAATCCCATTATGATGTCATAATGCAAAATTCCATTATGATGTCATAATGTAACATTCCATTATGATGTCATAATGCAAAATTCCATTATGATGTCATAATGTAAAATGCCAATATGATGTCATAATGCAAAATTCCATTATGATGTCATAATGTAACATTCCATTATGATGTCATAATGCAAAATTCCATTATGATGTCATAATGCAAAATTCCATTTTTATGTCATAATGTAACATTCCATTATGATGTCATATTGCAAAATTGCATTATGATGTCATAATGTAACACTCCATTATGATGTCATAATGCAAAATTCCATTATGATGTCATAATGTAACATTCCATTATGATGTCATAATGCAAAATTCCATTATGATGTCATAATGCAAAATTCCATTATGATGTCATAATGCAAAATTCCATTATGATGTCATAATGCAAAATTCCATTATGATGTCATAATGTAACATTCCATTATGATGTCAAAATGCAAAATTCCATTATGATGTCATCATGTAACATTCCATTATGATGTCATAATGCAAAATTCCATTGTAATGTCATAATGTAAAATTCCATTATGATGTCATAATGCAAAATTCCATTATGATGTCATAATGCAAAATCCCATTATGATGTCATAATGCAAAATTCCATTATGATGTCATAATGTAACATTCCATTATGATGTCATAATGCAAAATTCCATTATGATGTCATAATGTAACATTCCATTATGATGTCATAATGCAAAATTCCATTATGATGTCATAATGCAAAATTCCATTATGATGTCATAATGCAAAATTCCATTATGATGTCATAATGCAAAATTCCATTATGATGTCATAATGTAACATTCCATTATGATGTCAAAATGCAAAATTCCATTATGATGTCATCATGTAACATTCCATTATGATGTCATAATGCAAAATTCCATTGTAATGTCATAATGTAAAATTCCATTATGATGTCATAATGCAAAATTCCATTATGATGTCATAATGCAAAATCCCATTATGATGTCATAATGCAAAATTCCATTATGATGTCATAATGTAACATTCCATTATGATGTCATAATGCAAAATTCCATTATGATGTCATAATGTAACATTCCATTATGATGTCATAATGCAAAATTCCATTATGATGTCATAATGCAAAATTCCATTATGATGTCATAATGCAAAATTCCATTATGATGTCATAATGTAACATTCCATTATGATGTCAAAATGCAAAATTCCATTATGATGTCATCATGTAACATTCCATTATGATGTCATAATGTAAAATTCCATTATGATGTTATAATGCGAAATTCAATTATGATGTCATAATGTAAAATCCCATTATGATGTCATAATGCAAAATTCCATTATGATGTCATAATGTAACATTTCATTATGTCATAATGCAAACTTCCATTGTGATGTCATAATGTAACATTCCATTATGATGTCAAAATGCAAAATTCCATTATGATGTCATAATGTAACATTCCATTATGATGTCATAATGTAAAATTCCATTATGATGTCATAATGTAAAATGCCATTATGATGTTATAATGCGAAATTCAATTATGATGTCATAATGTAAAATCCCATTATGATGTCATAATGCAAAATTCCATTATGATGTCATAATGTAACATTCCATTATGATGTCATAATGTAAAATTCCATTATGATGTCATAATGTAAAATGCCATTATGATGTCATAATGCAAAATTCCATTATGATGTCATAATGTAACATTCCATTATGATGTCATAATGCAAAATTCCATTATGATGTCATAATGCAAAATTCCATTTTGATGTCATAATGTAACACTCCATTATGATGTCATAATGCAAAATTCCATTAGGATGTCAAAATGTAACATTCCATTATGATGTCATAATGCAAAATTCCATTATGATGTCATAATGCAAAATTCCATTATGATGTCATAATGCAAAATTCCATTATGATGTCATAATGTAACATTCCATTATGATGTCAAAATGCAAAATTCCATTATGATGTCATCATGTAACATTCCATTATGATGTCAAAATGCAAAATTCCATTATGATGTCATCATGTAACATTCCATTATGATGTCATAATGCAAAATTCCATTGTAATGTCATAATGTAAAATTCCATTATGATGTCATAATGCAAAATTCCATTATGATGTCATAATGCAAAATCCCATTATGATGTCATAATGCAAAATTCCATTATGATGTCATAATGCAAAATTCCATTATGATGTCATAATGTAAAATTCCATTATGATGTCATAATGCAAAATTCCATTATGATGTCATAATGTAACATTCCATTATGATGTCATAATGCAAAATTCCATTATGATGTCATAATGCAAAATTCCATTATGATGTCATAATGCAAAATCCCATTATGATGTCATAATGCAAAATTCCATTATGATGTCATAATGTAACATTCTATTATGATGTCATAATGTAACATTCCATTATGATGTCATAATGCAAAATTCCATTATGATGTCATAATGTAACATTCCATTATGATGTCATAATGTAACATTCCATTATGATGTCATAATGCAAAATTCCATTATGATGTCATAATGTAACATTCCATTATGATGTCATAATGCAAAATTCCATTATGATGTCATAATGTAACATTCCATTATGATGTCATAATGCAAAATTCCATTATGATGTCATAATGCAAAATTCCATTATGATGTCATAATGCAAAATTCCATTATGATGTCATAATGCAAAATTCCATTATGATGTCATCATGTAACATTCCATTATGATGTCATAATGCAAAATTCCATTATAATGTCATAATGTAAAATTCCATTATGATGTCATAATGCAAAATTCCATTATGATGTCATAATGCAAAATCCCATTATGATGTCATAATGCAAAATTCCATTATGATGTCATAATGTAACATTCCATTATGATGTCATAATGCAAAATTCCATTATGATGTCATAATGTAACATTCCATTATGTCATAATGCAAAATTCCATTATGATGTCATAATGCAAAATTCCATTTTGATGTCATAATGTAACATTCCATTATGATGTCATAATGCAAAATTCCATTATGATGTCATAATGCAAAATTCCATTATGATGTCATAATGCAAAATTCCATTATGATGTCATAATGAAACATTCCATTATGATGTCATAATGCAAAATTCCATTATGATGTCATAATGCAAAATTCCATTATGATGTCATAATGCAAAATTCCATTATGATGTCATAATGCAAAATCCCATTATGATGTCATAATGCAAAATCCCATTATGACATCATAATGGGATTTTGCATTATGACATCATAATGGAATTTTGCATTATGATGTCGTAATGCAAAATTCCATTATGATGTCATAATGTAAAATTCCATTATGATGTTATAATGCAAAATTCCATTATGATGTCATAATGTAAAATCCCATTATGATGTCATAATGCAAAATTCCATTATGATGTCATAATGTAAAATTCCATTATGATGTCATAATGTAAAATGCCATTATGATGTCACAATGCAAAATTCCATTCTGATGTCATAATGCAAAATTCCATTATGATGTCATAATGAAACATTACATTATGATGTCATAATGTAACATTCCATTATGATGTCATAATGCAAAATTCCATTATGATGTCATAATGCAAAATTCCATTATGATGTCATAATGCAAAATTCCATTATGATGTCATAATGCAAAATTCCCTTTTGATGTCATAATGTAACATTCCATTATGATGTCATAATGCAAAATTCCCTTTTGATGTCATAATGTAACATTCCCTTATGATGTCATAATGCAAAATTCCATTATGAGGTCATAATGTGAAATTCGATTAGGATGTCATAATGCAAAATTCCATTATGATGTCATAATGTAACATTCCATTATGATGTCATAATGCAAAATTCCATTATGATGTCATAATGCAAAATTCCATTTTTATGTCATAATGTAACATTCCATTATGATGTCATATTGCAAAATTGCATTATGATGTCATAATGTAACACTCCATTATGATGTCATAATGCAAAATTCCATTATGATGTCATAATGTAACATTCCATTATGATGTCATAATGCAAAATTCCATTATGATGTCATAATGCAAAATTCCATTATGATGTCATAATGCAAAATTCCATTATGATGTCATAATGCAAAATTCCATTATGATGTCATAATGTAACATTCCATTATGATGTCAAAATGCAAAATTCCATTATGATGTCATCATGTAACATTCCATTATGATGTCATAATGCAAAATTCCATTGTAATGTCATAATGTAAAATTCCATTATGATGTCATAATGCAAAATTCCATTATGATGTCATAATGCAAAATCCCATTATGATGTCATAATGCAAAATTCCATTATGATGTCATAATGTAACATTCCATTATGATGTCATAATGCAAAATTCCATTATGATGTCATAATGTAACATTCCATTATGATGTCATAATGCAAAATTCCATTATGATGTCATAATGCAAAATTCCATTATGATGTCATAATGCAAAATTCCATTATGATGTCATAATGCAAAATTCCATTATGATGTCATAATGTAACATTCCATTATGATGTCAAAATGCAAAATTCCATTATGATGTCATCATGTAACATTCCATTATGATGTCATAATGCAAAATTCCATTGTAATGTCATAATGTAAAATTCCATTATGATGTCATAATGCAAAATTCCATTATGATGTCATAATGCAAAATCCCATTATGATGTCATAATGCAAAATTCCATTATGATGTCATAATGTAACATTCCATTATGATGTCATAATGCAAAATTCCATTATGATGTCATAATGTAACATTCCATTATGATGTCATAATGCAAAATTCCATTATGATGTCATAATGCAAAATTCCATTATGATGTCATAATGCAAAATTCCATTATGATGTCATAATGCAAAATTCCATTATGATGTCATAATGTAACATTCCATTATGATGTCAAAATGCAAAATTCCATTATGATGTCATCATGTAACATTCCATTATGATGTCATAATGTAAAATTCCATTATGATGTTATAATGCGAAATTCAATTATGATGTCATAATGTAAAATCCCATTATGATGTCATAATGCAAAATTCCATTATGATGTCATAATGTAACATTTCATTATGTCATAATGCAAACTTCCATTGTGATGTCATAATGTAACATTCCATTATGATGTCAAAATGCAAAATTCCATTATGATGTCATAATGTAACATTCCATTATGATGTCATAATGTAAAATTCCATTATGATGTCATAATGTAAAATGCCATTATGATGTTATAATGCGAAATTCAATTATGATGTCATAATGTAAAATCCCATTATGATGTCATAATGCAAAATTCCATTATGATGTCATAATGTAACATTCCATTATGATGTCATAATGTAAAATTCCATTATGATGTCATAATGTAAAATGCCATTATGATGTCATAATGCAAAATTCCATTATGATGTCATAATGTAACATTCCATTATGATGTCATAATGCAAAATTCCATTATGATGTCATAATGCAAAATTCCATTTTGATGTCATAATGTAACACTCCATTATGATGTCATAATGCAAAATTCCATTAGGATGTCAAAATGTAACATTCCATTATGATGTCATAATGCAAAATTCCATTATGATGTCATAATGCAAAATTCCATTATGATGTCATAATGCAAAATTCCATTATGATGTCATAATGTAACATTCCATTATGATGTCAAAATGCAAAATTCCATTATGATGTCATCATGTAACATTCCATTATGATGTCATAATGCAAAATTCCATTGTAATGTCATAATGTAAAATTCCATTATGATGTCATAATGCAAAATTCCATTATGATGTCATAATGCAAAATCCCATTATGATGTCATAATGCAAAATTCCATTATGATGTCATAATGCAAAATTCCATTATGATGTCATAATGTAAAATTCCATTATGATGTCATAATGCAAAATTCCATTATGATGTCATAATGTAAAATTCCATTATGATGTCATAATGCAAAATTCCATTATGATGTCATAATGTAACATTCCATTATGATGTCATAATGCAAAATTCCATTATGATGTCATAATGCAAAATTCCATTATGATGTCATAATGCAAAATCCCATTATGATGTCATAATGCAAAATTCCATTATGATGTCATAATGTAACATTCTATTATGATGTCATAATGTAACATTCCATTATGATGTCATAATGCAAAATTCCATTATGATGTCATAATGTAACATTCGATTATGATGTCATAATGCAAAATTCCATTATGATGTCATAATGCAAAATTCCATTATGATGTCATAATGTAACATTCCATTATGATGTCATAATGCAAAATTCCATTATGATGTCATAATGTAACATTCCATTATGATGTCATAATGCAAAATTCCATTATGATGTCATAATGCAAAATTCCATTATGATGTCATAATGTAACATTCTATTATGATGTCATAATGTAACATTCCATTATGATGTCATAATGCAAAATTCCATTATGATGTCATAATGTAACATTCCATTATGATGTCATAATGTAACATTCAATTATGATGTCATAATGCAAAATTCAATTATGATGTCATAATGTAACATTCCATTATGATGTCATAATGCAAAATTCCATTATGATGTCATAATGTAACATTCCATTATGATGTCATAATGCAAAATTCCATTATGATGTCATAATGCAAAATTCCATTATGATGTCATAATGCAAAATTCCATTATGATGTCATAATGCAAAATTCCATTATGATGTCATAATGCAAAATTCCATTATGATGTCATAATGCAAAATTCCATTATGATGTCATAATGTAACATTCCATTATGATGTCAAAATGCAAAATTCCATTATGATGTCATAATGTAACATTCCATTATGATGTCAAAATGCAAAATTCCATTATGATGTCATAATGCAAAATTCCATTATGATGTCATAATGAAAAATTCCATTATGATGTCATAATGCAAAATTCCATTATGATGTCATAATGCAAAATTCCATTATGATGTCATAATGCAAAATTCCATTATGATGTCATAATGCAAAATTCCATTATGATGTCATAATGTAACATTCCATTATGATGTCATAATGCAAAATTCCATTATGATGTCATAATGCAAAATTCCATTATGATGTCATAATGTAACATTCCATTATGATGTCATAATGTAAAATTCCATTATGATGTCATAATGCAAAATTCCATTATGATGTCATAATGCAACATTCCATTATGATGTCATAATGCAAAATTCCATTATGATGTCATAATGCAAAATTCCATTATGATGTCATAATGTAACATTCCATTATGATGTCATAATGCAAAATTCCATTATGATGTCATAATGTAACATTCCATTATGATGTCATAATGCAAAATTCCATTATGATGTCATAATGCAAAGTCCCATTATGATGTCATAATGCAAAATTCCATTATGATGTCATAATGTAACATTCCATTATGATGTCATAATGCAAAATTCCATTATGATGTCATAATGCAAAATTCCATTATGATGTCATAATGTAAAATCCCATTATGATGTCATAATGCAAAATTCCATTATGATGTCATAATGTAAAATTCCATTATGATGTCATAATGTAAAATGCCATTATGATGTCATAATGCAAAATTCCATTATGATGTCATAATGCAAAATTCCATTATGATGTCATAATGCAAAATTCCATTTTGATGTCATAATGTAACATTCCATTATGATGTCAAAATGCAAAATTCCATTATGATGTCATAATGTAACATTCCATTATGATGTCATAATGTAAAATTCCATTATGATGTCATAATATAAAATGCCATTATGATGTCATAATGCAAAATTCCATTATGATGTCATAATGCAAAATTCCATTATGATGTCATAATGCAAACTTCCATTGTGATGTCATAATGTAACATTCCATTATGATGTCAAAATGCAAAATTCCATTATGATGTCATAATGTAACATTCCATTATGATGTCATAATGTAAAATTCCATTATGATGTTATAATGCAAAATTCAATTATGATGTCATAATGTAAAATCCCATTATGATGTCATAATGCAAAATTCCATTATGATGTCATAATGCAAAATTCCATTATGATGTCATAATGTAAAATGCCATTATGATGTCATAATGCAAAATTCCATTATGATGTCATAATGCAAAATTCCATTATGATGTCATAATGCAAAATTCCATTTTGATGTCATAATGTAACATTCCATTATGATGTCATAATGCAAAATTCCATTATGATGTCATAATGCAAAATTCCATTATGATGTCATAATGCAAAATTCCATTATGATGTCATAATGAAACATTCCATTATGATGTCATAATGCAAAATTCCCTTTTGATGTCATAATGTAACATTCCATTATGATGTCATAATGCAAAATTCCCTTTTGATGTCATAATGTAACATTCCATTATGATGTCATAATGCAAAATTCCATTATGAGGTCATAATGTAAAATTCGATTAAGATGTCATAATGCAAAATTCCATTATGATGTCATAATGTAACATTCCATTATGTTGTCATAATGCAAAATTCCATTATGATGTCATAATGCAAAATTCCATTATGATGTCATAATGCAAAATTCCATTATGATGTCATAATGTAAAATTCCATTATGATGTCATAATGCAAAATCCCATTATGATGTCATAATGCAAAATTCCAGTATGATGTCATAATGTAAAATCCCATTATGATGTCATAATGCAAAATTCCATTATGATGTCATAATGTAACATTCCATTATGATGTCATAATGCAAAATTCCATTATGATGTCATAATGTAAAATGCCAATATGATGTCATAATGCAAAATTCCATTATGATGTCATAATGTAACATTCCATTATGATGTCATAATGCAAAATTCCATTATGATGTCATAATGCAAAATTCCATTTTTATGTCATAATGTAACATTCCATTATGATGTCATATTGCAAAATTGCATTATGATGTCATAATGTAACACTCCATTATGATGTCATAATGCAAAATTCCATTATGATGTCATAATGTAACATTCCATTATGATGTCATAATGCAAAATTCCATTATGATGTCATAATGCAAAATTCCATTATGATGTCATAATGCAAAATTCCATTATGATGTCATAATGTAACATTCCATTATGATGTCAAAATGCAAAATTTCATTATGATGTCATCATGTAACATTCCATTATGATGTCATAATGCAAAATTCCATTGTAATGTCATAATGTAAAATTCCATTATGATGTCATAATGCAAAATTCCATTATGATGTCATAATGCAAAATCCCATTATGATGTCATAATGCAAAATTCCATTATGATGTCATAATGTAACATTCCATTATGATGTCATAATGCAAAATTCCATTATGATGTCATAATGCAAAATTCCATTATGATGTCATAATGCAAAATTCCATTATGATGTCATAATGTAAAATTCCATTATGATGTCATAATGCAAAATTCCATTATGATGTCATAATGTAACATTCCATTATGATGTCATAATGCAAAATTCCATTATGATGTCATAATGCAAAATTCCATTATGATGTCATAATGTAACATTCCATTATGATGTCATAATGCAAAATTCCATTATGATGTCATAATGCAAAATTCCATTATGATGTCATAATGCAAAATTCCATTATGATGTCATAATGTAACATTCCATTATGATGTCAAAATGCAAAATTCCATTATGATGTCATCATGTAACATTCCATTATGATGTCATAATGCAAAATTCCATTGTAATGTCATAATGTAAAATTCCATTATGATGTCATAATGCAAAATTCCATTATGATGTCATAATGCAAAATCCCATTATGATGTCATAATGTAACATTCCATTATGATGTCATAATGCAAAATTCCATTATGATGTCATAATGCAAAATTCCATTATGATGTCATAATGCAAAATTCCATTATGATGTCATAATGTAAAATTCCATTATGATGTCATAATGCAAAATTCCATTATGATGTCATAATGTAACATTCCATTATGATGTCATAATGCAAAATTCCATTATGATGTCATAATGCAAAATTCCATTATGATGTCATAATGCAAAATCCCATTATGATGTCATAATGCAAAATTCCATTATGATGTCATAATGTAACATTCCATTATGATGTCATAATGTAAAGATCCATTATGATGTCATAATGCAAAATTCCATTATGATGTCATAATGTAAAGTTCCATTATGATGTCATAATGCAAAATTCCATTATGATGTCATAATGTAAAATTCCATTATGATGTCATAATGCAAAATTCCATTATGATGTCATAATGTAACATTCCATTATGTCATAATGCAAAATTCCATTATGATGTCATAATGCAAAATTCCATTTTGATGTCATAATGTAACATTCCATTATGATGTCATAATGCAAAATTCCATTATGATGTCATAATGCAAAATTCCATTATGATGTCATAATGCAAAATTCCATTATGATGTCATAATGAAACATTCCATTATGATGTCATAATGCAAAATTCCATTATGATGTCATAATGCAAAATTCCATTATGATGTCATAATGCAAAATTCCATTATGATGTCATAATGCAAAATCCCATTATGATGTCATAATGCAAAATCCCATTATGACATCATAATGGGATTTTGCATTATGACATCATAATGGAATTTTGCATTATGATGTCGTAATGCAAAATTCCATTATGATGTCATAATGTAAAATTCCATTATGATGTTATAATGCAAAATTCCATTATGATGTCATAATGTAAAATCCCATTATGATGTCATAATGCAAAATTCCATTATGATGTCATAATGTAAAATTCCATTATGATGTCATAATGTAAAATGCCATTATGATGTCATAATGCAAAATTCCATTCTGATGTCATAATGCAAAATTCCATTATGATGTCATAATGAAACATTACATTATGATGTCATAATGTAACATTCCATTATGATGTCATAATGCAAAATTCCATTATGATGTCATAATGTAAAATCCCATTATGATGTCATAATGCAAAATTCCATTATGATGTCATAATGTAAAATTCCATTATGATGTCATAATGTAAAATGCCATTATGATGTCATAATGCAAAATTCCATTCTGATGTCATAATGCAAAATTCCATTATGATGTCATAATGAAACATTACATTATGATGTCATAATGTAACATTCCATTATGATGTCATAATGCAAAATTCCATTATGATGTCATAATGTAACATTCCATTATGATGTCATAATGTAACATTCCATTATGATGTCATAATGCAAAATTCCATTATGATGTCATAATGTAACATTCCATTATGATGTCATAATGCAAAATTCCATTATGATGTCATAATGTAACATTCCATTATGATGTCATAATGCAAAATTCCATTATGATGTCATAATGCAAAATTCCATTATGATGTCATAATGCAAAATTCCATTATGATGTCATAATGCAAAATTCCATTATGATGTCATAATGTAACATTCCATTATGATGTCAAAATGCAAAATTCCATTATGATGTCATCATGTAACATTCCATTATGATGTCATAATGCAAAATTCCATTATAATGTCATAATGTAACATTCCATTATGATGTCATAATGCAAAATTCCATTATGATGTCATAATGTAACATTCCATTATGTCATAATGCAAAATTCCATTATGATGTCATAATGCAAAATTCCATTTTGATGTCATAATGTAACATTCCATTATGATGTCATAATGCAAAATTCCATTATGATGTCATAATGCAAAATTCCATTATGATGTCATAATGCAAAATTCCATTATGATGTCATAATGAAACATTCCATTATGATGTCATAATGCAAAATTCCATTATGATGTCATAATGCAAAATTCCATTATGATGTCATAATGCAAAATTCCATTATGATGTCATAATGCAAAATCCCATTATGATGTCATAATGCAAAATCCCATTATGACATCATAATGGGATTTTGCATTATGACATCATAATGGAATTTTGCATTATGATGTCGTAATGCAAAATTCCATTATGATGTCATAATGTAAAATTCCATTATGATGTTATAATGCAAAATTCCATTATGATGTCATAATGTAAAATCCCATTATGATGTCATAATGCAAAATTCCATTATGATGTCATAATGTAAAATTCCATTATGATGTCATAATGTAAAATGCCATTATGATGTCATAATGCAAAATTCCATTCTGATGTCATAATGCAAAATTCCATTATGATGTCATAATGAAACATTACATTATGATGTCATAATGTAACATTCCATTATGATGTCATAATGCAAAATTCCATTATGATGTCATAATGTAACATTCCATTATGATGTCATAATGTAACATTCCATTATGATGTCATAATGCAAAATTCCATTATGATGTCATAATGTAACATTCCATTATGATGTCATAATGCAAAATTCCATTATGATGTCATAATGTAACATTCCATTATGATGTCATAATGCAAAATTCCATTATGATGTCATAATGCAAAATTCCATTATGATGTCATAATGCAAAATTCCATTATGATGTCATAATGCAAAATTCCATTATGATGTCATAATGTAACATTCCATTATGATGTCAAAATGCAAAATTCCATTATGATGTCATCATGTAACATTCCATTATGATGTCATAATGCAAAATTCCATTATAATGTCATAATGTAAAATTCCATTATGATGTCATAATGCAAAATTCCATTATGATGTCATAATGCAAAATCCCATTATGATGTCATAATGCAAAATTCCATTATGATGTCATAATGTAACATTTCATTATGTCATAATGCAAACTTCCATTGTGATGTCATAATGTAACATTCCATTATGATGTCAAAATGCAAAATTCCATTATGATGTCATAATGTAACATTCCATTATGATGTCATAATGTGAAATTCCATTATGATGTTATAATGCGAAATTCAATTATGATGTCATAATGTAAAATCCCATTATGATGTCATAATGCAAAATTGCATTATGATGTCATAATGTAACATTCCATTATGATGTCATAATGTAAAATTCCATTATGATGTCATAATGTAAAATGCCATTATGATGTCATAATGCAAAATTCCATTATGATGTCATAATGTAACATTCCATTATGATGTCATAATGCAAAATTCCATTATGATGTCATAATGCAAAATTCCATTTTGATGTCATAATGTAACACTCCATTATGATGTCATAATGCAAAATTCCATTATGATGTCATAATGTAACATTCCATTATGATGTCATAATGCAAAATTCCATTATGATGTCATAATGCAAAATTCCATTATGATGTCATAATGCAAAATTCCATTATGATGTCATAATGTAACATTCCATTATGATGTCAAAATGCAAAATTCCATTATGATGTCATCATGTAACATTCCATTATGATGTCATAATGCAAAATTCCATTGTAATGTCATAATGTAAAATTCCATTATGATGTCATAATGCAAAATTCCATTATGATGTCATAATGCAAAATCCCATTATGATGTCATAATGTAACATTCCATTATGATGTCATAATGCAAAATTCCATTATGATGTCATAATGCAAAATTCCATTATGATGTCATAATGCAAAATTCCATTATGATGTCATAATGTAAAATTCCATTATGATGTCATAATGCAAAATTCCATTATGATGTCATAATGTAACATTCCATTATGATGTCATAATGCAAAATTCCATTATGATGTCATAATGCAAAATTCCATTATGATGTCATAATGCAAAATCCCATTATGATGTCATAATGCAAAATTCCATTATGATGTCATAATGTAACATTCCATTATGATGTCATAATGTAAAGATCCATTATGATGTCATAATGCAAAATTCCATTATGATGTCATAATGTAAAGTTCCATTATGATGTCATAATGCAAAATTCCATTATGATGTCATAATGTAAAATTCCATTATGATGTCATAATGCAAAATTCCATTATGATGTCATAATGTAACATTCCATTATGTCATAATGCAAAATTCCATTATGATGTCATAATGCAAAATTCCATTTTGATGTCATAATGTAACATTCCATTATGATGTCATAATGCAAAATTCCATTATGATGTCATAATGCAAAATTCCATTATGATGTCATAATGCAAAATTCCATTATGATGTCATAATGAAACATTCCATTATGATGTCATAATGCAAAATTCCATTATGATGTCATAATGCAAAATTCCATTATGATGTCATAATGCAAAATTCCATTATGATGTCATAATGCAAAATCCCATTATGATGTCATAATGCAAAATCCCATTATGACATCATAATGGGATTTTGCATTATGACATCATAATGGAATTTTGCATTATGATGTCGTAATGCAAAATTCCATTATGATGTCATAATGTAAAATTCCATTATGATGTTATAATGCAAAATTCCATTATGATGTCATAATGTAAAATCCCATTATGATGTCATAATGCAAAATTCCATTATGATGTCATAATGTAAAATTCCATTATGATGTCATAATGTAAAATGCCATTATGATGTCATAATGCAAAATTCCATTCTGATGTCATAATGCAAAATTCCATTATGATGTCATAATGAAACATTACATTATGATGTCATAATGTAACATTCCATTATGATGTCATAATGCAAAATTCCATTATGATGTCATAATGTAACATTCCATTATGATGTCATAATGTAACATTCCATTATGATGTCATAATGCAAAATTCCATTATGATGTCATAATGTAACATTCCATTATGATGTCATAATGCAAAATTCCATTATGATGTCATAATGTAACATTCCATTATGATGTCATAATGCAAAATTCCATTATGATGTCATAATGCAAAATTCCATTATGATGTCATAATGCAAAATTCCATTATGATGTCATAATGCAAAATTCCATTATGATGTCATAATGTAACATTCCATTATGATGTCAAAATGCAAAATTCCATTATGATGTCATCATGTAACATTCCATTATGATGTCATAATGCAAAATTCCATTATAATGTCATAATGTAAAATTCCATTATGATGTCATAATGCAAAATTCCATTATGATGTCATAATGCAAAATCCCATTATGATGTCATAATGCAAAATTCCATTATGATGTCATAATGTAACATTTCATTATGTCATAATGCAAACTTCCATTGTGATGTCATAATGTAACATTCCATTATGATGTCAAAATGCAAAATTCCATTATGATGTCATAATGTAACATTCCATTATGATGTCATAATGTGAAATTCCATTATGATGTTATAATGCGAAATTCAATTATGATGTCATAATGTAAAATCCCATTATGATGTCATAATGCAAAATTGCATTATGATGTCATAATGTAACATTCCATTATGATGTCATAATGTAAAATTCCATTATGATGTCATAATGTAAAATGCCATTATGATGTCATAATGCAAAATTCCATTATGATGTCATAATGTAACATTCCATTATGATGTCATAATGCAAAATTCCATTATGATGTCATAATGCAAAATTCCATTTTGATGTCATAATGTAACACTCCATTATGATGTCATAATGCAAAATTCCATTATGATGTCATAATGTAACATTCCATTATGATGTCATAATGCAAAATTCCATTATGATGTCATAATGCAAAATTCCATTATGATGTCATAATGCAAAATTCCATTATGATGTCATAATGTAACATTCCATTATGATGTCAAAATGCAAAATTCCATTATGATGTCATCATGTAACATTCCATTATGATGTCATAATGCAAAATTCCATTGTAATGTCATAATGTAAAATTCCATTATGATGTCATAATGCAAAATTCCATTATGATGTCATAATGCAAAATCCCATTATGATGTCATAATGTAACATTCCATTATGATGTCATAATGCAAAATTCCATTATGATGTCATAATGCAAAATTCCATTATGATGTCATAATGCAAAATTCCATTATGATGTCATAATGTAAAATTCCATTATGATGTCATAATGCAAAATTCCATTATGATGTCATAATGTAACATTCCATTATGATGTCATAATGCAAAATTCCATTATGATGTCATAATGCAAAATTCCATTATGATGTCATAATGCAAAATCCCATTATGATGTCATAATGCAAAATTCCATTATGATGTCATAATGTAACATTCTATTATGATGTCATAATGTAACATTCCATTATGATGTCATAATGTAACATTCCATTATGATGTCATAATGCAAAATTCCTTTATGATGTCATAATGTAACATTCCATTATGATGTCATAATGCAAAATTCCATTATGATGTCATAATGTAACATTCCATTATGATGTCATAATGCAAAATTCCATTATGATGTCATAATGCAAAATTCCATTATGATGTCATAATGTAACATTCCATTATGATGTCATAATGCAAAATTCCATTATGATGTCATAATGTAACATTCCATTATGATGTCATAATGCAAAATTCCATTATGATGTCATAATGCAAAATTCCATTATGATGTCATAATGCAAAATTCCATTATGATGTCATAATGCAAAATCCCATTATGATGTCATAATGCAAAATTCCATTATGATGTCATAATGTAACATTTTATTATGATGTCATAATGTAACATTCCATTATGATGTCATAATGTAACATTCCATTATGATGTCATAATGCAAAATTCCATTATGATGTCATAATGTAACATTCCATTATGATGTCATAATGTAACATTCCATTATGATGTCATAATGCAAAATTCCATTATGATGTCATAATGTAACATTCCATTATGATGTCATAATGCAAAATTCCATTATGATGTCATAATGTAACATTCCATTATGATGTCATAATGCAAAATTCCATTATGATGTCATAATGCAAAATTCCATTATGATGTCATAATGCAAAATTCCATTATGATGTCATAATGTGACATTCCATTATGATGTCAAAATGCAAAATTCCATTATGATGTCATAATGTAACATTCCATTATGATGTCAAAATGCAAAATTCCATTATGATGTCATCATGTAACATTCCATTATGATGTCATAATGCAAAATTCCATTGTAATGTCATAATGTAAAATTCCATTATGATGTCATAATGCAAAATTCCATTATGATGTCATAATGCAAAATCCCATTATGATGTCATAATGCAAAATTCCATTATGATGTCATAATGTAACATTCCATTATGATGTCATAATGCAAAATTCCATTATGATGTCATAATGCAAAATTCCATTATGATGTCATAATGCAAAATTCCATTATGATGTCATAATGTAAAATTCCATTATGATGTCATAATGCAAAATTCCATTATGATGTCATAATGTAACATTCCATTATGATGTCATAATGCAAAATTCCATTATGATGTCATAATGCAAAATTCCATTATGATGTCATAATGCAAAATCCCATTATGATGTCATAATGCAAAATTCCATTATGATGTCATAATGTAACATTCTATTATGATGTCATAATGTAACATTCCATTATGATGTCATAATGCAAAATTCCATTATGATGTCATAATGTAACATTCCATTATGATGTCATAATGTAACATTCCATTATGATGTCATAATGCAAAATTCCTTTATGATGTCATAATGTAACATTCCATTATGATGTCATAATGCAAAATTCCATTATGATGTCATAATGTAACATTCCATTATGATGTCATAATGCAAAATTCCATTATGATGTCATAATGCAAAATTCCATTATGATGTCATAATGTAACATTCCATTATGATGTCATAATGCAAAATTCCATTATGATGTCATAATGTAACATTCCATTATGACGTCATAATGCAAAATTCCATTATGATGTCATAATGCAAAATTCCATTATGATGTCATAATGCAAAATCCCATTATGATGTCATAATGCAAAATTCCATTATGATGTCATAATGTAACATTCTATTATGATGTCATAATGTAACATTCCATTATGATGTCATAATGCAAAATTCCATTATGATGTCATAATGTAACATTCCATTATGATGTCATAATGTAACATTCCATTATGATGTCATAATGCAAAATTCCATTATGATGTCATAATGTAACATTCCATTATGATGTCATAATGCAAAATTCCATTATGATGTCATAATGTAACATTCCATTATGATGTCATAATGCAAAATTCCATTATGATGTCATAATGCAAAATTCCATTATGATGTCATAATGCAAAATTCCATTATGATGTCATAATGCAAAATTCCATTATGATGTCATAATGTAACATTCCATTATGATGTCAAAATGCAAAATTCCATTATGATGTCATCATGTAACATTCCATTATGATGTCATAATGCAAAATTCCATTATAATGTCATAATGTAAAATTCCATTATGATGTCATAATGCAAAATTCCATTATGATGTCATAATGCAAAATCCCATTATGATGTCATAATGCAAAATTCCATTATGATGTCATAATGTAACATTCCATTATGATGTCATAATGCAAAATTCCATTATGATGTCATAATGTAACATTTCATTATGTCATAATGCAAACTTCCATTGTGATGTCATAATGTAACATTCCATTATGATGTCAAAATGCAAAATTCCATTATGATGTCATAATGTAACATTCCATTATGATGTCATAATGTAAAATTCCATTATGATGTTATAATGCGAAATTCAATTATGATGTCATAATGTAAAATCCCATTATGATGTCATAATGCAAAATTCCATTATGATGTCATAATGTAACATTCCATTATGATGTCATAATGTAAAATTCCATTATGATGTCATAATGTAAAATGCCATTATGATGTCATAATGCAAAATTCCATTATGATGTCATAATGTAACATTCCATTATGTCATAATGCAAAATTCCATTATGATGTCATAATGCAAAATTCCATTATGATGTCATAATGCAAAATTCCATTATGATGTCATAATGCAAAATTCCATTATGATGTCATAATGTAAAATTCCATTATGATGTCATAATGCAAAATTCCATTATGATGTCATAATGTAACATTCCATTATGATGTCATAATGCAAAATTCCATTATGATGTCATAATGCAAAATTCCATTATGATGTCATAATGCAAAATCCCATTATGATGTCATAATGCAAAATTCCATTATGATGTCATAATGTAACATTCTATTATGATGTCATAATGTAACATTCCATTATGATGTCATAATGCAAAATTCCATTATGATGTCATAATGTAACATTCCATTATGATGTCATAATGCAAAATTCCATTATGATGTCATAATGCAAAATTCCATTATGATGTCATAATGTAACATTCCATTATGATGTCATAATGCAAAATTCCATTATGATGTCATAATGTAACATTCCATTATGATGTCATAATGCAAAATTCCATTATGATGTCATAATGCAAAATTCCATTATGATGTCATAATGCAAAATCCCATTATGATGTCATAATGCAAAATTCCATTATGATGTCATAATGTAACATTCTATTATGATGTCATAATGTAACATTCCATTATGATGTCATAATGCAAAATTCCATTATGATGTCATAATGTAACATTCCATTATGATGTCATAATGTAACATTCCATTATGATGTCATAATGCAAAATTCAATTATGATGTCATAATGTAACATTCCATTATGATGTCATAATGCAAAATTCCATTATGATGTCATAATGTAACATTCCATTATGATGTCATAATGCAAAATTCCATTATGATGTCATAATGCAAAATTCCATTATGATGTCATAATGCAAAATTCCATTATGATGTCATAATGCAAAATTCCATTATGATGTCATAATGTAACATTCCATTATGATGTCAAAATGCAAAATTCCATTATGATGTCATAATGTAACATTCCATTATGATGTCAAAATGCAAAATTCCATTATGATGTCATCATGTAACATTCCATTATGATGTCATAATGCAAAATTCCATTGTAATGTCATAATGTAAAATTCCATTATGATGTCATAATGCAAAATTCCATTATGATGTCATAATGCAAAATCCCATTATGATGTCATAATGCAAAATTCCATTATGATGTCATCATGTCACATTCCATTATGATGTCATAATGCAAAATTCCATTGTAATGTCATAATGTAAAATTCCATTATGATGTCATAATGCAAAATTCCATTATGATGTCATAATGCAAAATCCCATTATGATGTCATAATGCAAAATTCCATTATGATGTCATAATGCAAAATTCCATTATGATGTCATAATGTAAAATTCCATTATGATGTCATAATGCAAAATTCCATTATGATGTCATAATGTAACATTCCATTATGATGTCATAATGCAAAATTCCATTATGATGTCATAATGCAAAATTCCATTATGATGTCATAATGCAAAATCCCATTATGATGTCATAATGCAAAATTCCATTATGATGTCATAATGTAACATTCTATTATGATGTCATAATGTAACATTCCATTATGATGTCATAATGCAAAATTCCATTATGATGTCATAATGCAAAATTCCATTATGATGTCATAATGTAACATTCCATTATGATGTCATAATGTAACATTCCATTATGATGTCATAATGCAAAATTCCATTATGATGTCATAATGTAACATTCCATTATGATGTCATAATGCAAAATTCCATTATGATGTCATAATGTAACATTCCATTATGATGTCATAATGCAAAATTCCATTATGATGTCATAATGCAAAATTCCATTATGATGTCATAATGCAAAATTCCATTATGATGTCATAATGCAAAATTCCATTATGATGTCATAATGTAACATTCCATTATGATGTCAAAATGCAAAATTCCATTATGATGTCATCATGTAACATTCCATTATGATGTCATAATGCAAAATTCCATTATAATGTCATAATGTAAAATTCCATTATGATGTCATAATGCAAAATTCCATTATGATGTCATAATGCAAAATCCCATTATGATGTCATAATGCAAAATTCCATTATGATGTCATAATGTAACATTCCATTATGATATCATAATGCAAAATTCCATTATGATGTCATAATGTAACATTTCATTATGTCATAATGCAAACTTCCATTGTGATGTCATAATGTAACATTCCATTATGATGTCAAAATGCAAAATTCCATTATGATGTTATAATGCGAAATTCAATTATGATGTCATAATGTAAAATCCCATTATGATGTCATAATGCAAAATTCCATTATGATGTCATAATGTAACATTCCATTATGATGTCATAATGTAAAATTCCATTATGATGTCATAATGTAAAATGCCATTATGATGTCATAATGCAAAATTCCATTATGATGTCATAATGTAACATTCCATTATGTCATAATGCAAAATTCCATTATGATGTCAAAATGCAAAATTCCATTTTGATGTCATAATGTAACATTCCATTATGATGTCATAATCCAAAATTCCATTATTATGTCATAATGCAAAATTCCATTATGATGTCATAATGCAAAATTCCATTATGATGTCATAATGAAACATTCCATTATGATGTCATAATGCAAAATTCCATTATGATGTCATAATGCAAAATTCCATTATGATGTCATAATGTAAAATTCCATTATGATGTCATAATGCAAAATTCCATTATGATGTCATAATGCAAAATCCCATTATGATGTCATAATGCAAAATCCCATTATGATGTCATATTGTAAAATCCCATTATGATGTCATAATGCAAAATTCCATTATGATGTCGTAATGCAAAATTCCATTATGATGTCATAATGTAAAATTCCATTATGATGTTATAATGCAAAATTCCATTATGATGTCATAATGCAAAATCCCATTATGATGTCATAATGCAAAATTCCATTATGATGTCATAATGTAAAATTCCATTATGATGTCATAATGTAAAATGCCATTATGATGTCATAATGCAAAATTCCATTATGATGTCATAATGCAAAATTCCATTATGATGTCATAATGAAACATTCCATTATGATGTCATAATGTAACATTCCATTATGATGTCATAATGCAAAATTCCATTATGATGTCATAATGCAAAATTCCATTATGATGTCATAATGTAAAATTCCATTATGATGTCATAATGCAAAATTCCCTTTTGATGTCATAATGTAACATTCCATTATGATGTCATAATGCAAAATTCCCTTTTGATGTCATAATGTAACATTCCATTATGATGTCATAATGCAAAATTCCATTATGAGGTCATAATGTGAAATTCGATTAAGATGTCATAATGCAAAATTCCATTATGATGTCATAATGTAACATTCCATTATGATGTCATAATGTATCATTCCATTATGATGTCATAATGCAAAATTCCATTATGATGTCATAATGTAACATTCCATGATGATGTCATAATGTAAAATCCCATTATGATGTCATAATGCAAAATTCCATTATGATGTCATAATGTAAAATTCCATTATGATGTCATAATGTAAAATGCCATTATGATGTCATAATGCAAAATTCCATTATGATGTCATAATGCAAAATTCCATTATGATGTCATAATGAAACATTCCATTATGATGTCATAATGTAACATTCCATTATGATGTCATAATGCAAAATTCCATTATGATGTCATAATGCAAAATTCCCTTTTGATGTCATAATGTAAAATTCCATTATGATGTCATAATGCAAAATTCCCTTTTGATGTCATAATGTAACATTCCATTATGATGTCATAATGCAAAATTCCATTATGAGGTCATAATGTGAAATTCGATTAAGATGTCATAATGCAAAATTCCATTATGATGTCATAATGTAACATTCCATTATGATGTCATAATGTATCATTCCATTATGATGTCATAATGCAAAATTCCATTATGATGTCATAATGTAACATTCCATGATGATGTCATAATGTAAAATCCCATTATGATGTCATAATGCAAAATTCCATTATGATGTCATAATGTAACATTCCATTATGATGTCATAATGCAAAATTCCATTATGATGTCATAATGTAACATTCCATTATGATGTCCTAATGTAACATTCCATTATGATGTCATAATGCAAAATTCCATTATGATGTCATAATGTAACATTCCATTATGATGTCATAATGTAAAATTCCATTATGATGTCATAATGCAAAATTCCATTATGATTAGAGATGAGCGAACGTGTCCGTTACGGACACATCCGCACCCGGACACCGACTTTAGCGAACACTGCAGTGTTCGCGCGTAAGTGTCCGGGTGCCGCCGGGGGGCGGGGAGATGCGCGGCGGCGCGGGCGGCAGTAGCGGGGAACAGGGGGGAGCCCTCTCTCTCTCCCTCTCCCCCCCACTCCCCGCCGCACCCCCCCGCGCTGCCACGGCGGCCCCCGAACTTTTTCGCCCGAACACCGAGGTGTTCGCAAAGTTCGGTGTTCGGGCGAAAAAGGGGCGGGGCCGAACGTGTTCGCTCATCTCTAATTATGATGTCATAATGCAAAATTCCATTATGATGTCATAATGTAAAATTCCATTATGATGTCATAATGCAAAATTCCATTATGATGTCATAATGTAACATTCCATTATGATGTCATAATGCAAAAGTCCCTTTTGATGTCATAATGTAACATTCCATTATGATGTCATAATGCAAAATTCCATTATGAGGTCATAATGTAAAATTCGATTAAGATGTCATAATGCAAAATTCCATTATGATGTCATAATGTAACATTCCATTATGTTGTCATAATGCAAAATTCCATTATGATGTCATAATGCAAAATTCCATTATGATGTCATAATGCAAAATTCCATTATGATGTCATAATGTAAAATTCCATTATGATGTCATAATGCAAAATCCCATTATGATGTCATAATGCAAAATTCCAGTATGATGTCATAATGTAAAATCCCATTATGATGTCATAATGCAAAATTCCATTATGATGTCATAATGTAACATTCCATTATGATGTCATAATGCAAAATTCCATTATGATGTCATAATGTAAAATGCCAATATGATGTCATAATGCAAAATTCCATTATGATGTCATAATGTAACATTCCATTATGATGTCATAATGCAAAATTCCATTATGATGTCATAATGCAAAATTCCATTTTTATGTCATAATGTAACATTCCATTATGATGTCATATTGCAAAATTGCATTATGATGTCATAATGTAACACTCCATTATGATGTCATAATGCAAAATTCCATTATGATGTCATAATGTAACATTCCATTATGATGTCATAATGCAAAATTCCATTATGATGTCATAATGCAAAATTCCATTATGATGTCATAATGCAAAATTCCATTATGATGTCATAATGCAAAATTCCATTATGATGTCATAATGTAACATTCCATTATGATGTCAAAATGCAAAATTCCATTATGATGTCATCATGTAACATTCCATTATGATGTCATAATGCAAAATTCCATTGTAATGTCATAATGTAAAATTCCATTATGATGTCATAATGCAAAATTCCATTATGATGTCATAATGCAAAATCCCATTATGATGTCATAATGCAAAATTCCATTATGATGTCATAATGTAACATTCCATTATGATGTCATAATGCAAAATTCCATTATGATGTCATAATGTAACATTCCATTATGATGTCATAATGCAAAATTCCATTATGATGTCATAATGCAAAATTCCATTATGATGTCATAATGCAAAATTCCATTATGATGTCATAATGTAACATTCCATTATGATGTCAAAATGCAAAATTCCATTATGATGTCATCATGTAACATTCCATTATGATGTCATAATGCAAAATTCCATTACAATGTCATAATGTAAAATTCCATTATGATGTCATAATGCAAAATTCCATTATGATGTCATAATGCAAAATCCCATTATGATGTCATAATGCAAAATTCCATTATGATGTCATAATGTAACATTCCATTATGATGTCATAATGCAAAATTCCATTATGATGTCATAATGTAACATTTCATTATGTCATAATGCAAACTTCCATTGTGATGTCATAATGTAACATTCCATTATGATGTCAAAATGCAAAATTCCATTATGATGTCATAATGTAACATTCCATTATGATGTCATAATGTAAAATTCCATTATGATGTTATAATGCGAAATTCAATTATGATGTCATAATGTAAAATCCCATTATGATGTCATAATGCAAAATTCCATTATGATGTCATAATGTAACATTCCATTATGATGTCATAATGTAAAATTCCATTATGATGTCATAATGTAAAATGCCATTATGATGTCATAATGCAAAATTCCATTATGATGTCATAATGTAACATTCCATTATGATGTCATAATGCAAAATTCCATTATGATGTCATAATGCAAAATTCCATTTTGATGTCATAATGTAACACTCCATTATGATGTCATAATGCAAAATTCCATTAGGATGTCAAAATGTAACATTCCATTATGATGTCATAATGCAAAATTCCATTATGATGTCATAATGCAAAATTCCATTATGATGTCATAATGCAAAATTCCATTATGATGTCATAATGTAACATTCCATTATGATGTCAAAATGCAAAATTCCATTATGATGTCATCATGTCACATTCCATTATGATGTCATAATGCAAAATTCCATTGTAATGTCATAATGTAAAATTCCATTATGATGTCATAATGCAAAATTCCATTATGATGTCATAATGCAAAATCCCATTATGATGTCATAATGCAAAATTCCATTATGATGTCATAATGCAAAATTCCATTATGATGTCATAATGTAAAATTCCATTATGATGTCATAATGCAAAATTCCATTATGATGTCATAATGTAACATTCCATTATGATGTCATAATGCAAAATTCCATTATGATGTCATAATGCAAAATTCCATTATGATGTCATAATGCAAAATCCCATTATGATGTCATAATGCAAAATTCCATTATGATGTCATAATGTAACATTCTATTATGATGTCATAATGTAACATTCCATTATGATGTCATAATGCAAAATTCCATTATGATGTCATAATGTAACATTCCATTATGATGTCATAATGTAACATTCCATTATGATGTCATAATGCAAAATTCCATTATGATGTCATAATGTAACATTCCATTATGATGTCATAATGTAAAATCCCATTATGATGTCATAATGCAAAATTCCATTATGATGTCATAATGTAAAATTCCATTATGATGTCATAATGTAAAATGCCATTATGATGTCATAATGCAAAATTCCATTATGATGTCATAATGCAAAATTCCATTATGATGTCATAATGAAACATTCCATTATGATGTCATAATGTAACATTCCATTATGATGTCATAATGCAAAATTCCATTATGATGTCATAATGCAAAATTCCCTTTTGATGTCATAATGTAAAATTCCATTATGATGTCATAATGCAAAATTCCATTATGAGGTCATAATGTGAAATTCGATTAAGATGTCATAATGTAAAATTCCATTATGATGTCATAATGTAACATTCCATTATGATGTCATAATGTAACATTCCATTATGAGGTCATAATGTATCATTCCATTATGATGTCATAATGCAAAATTCCATTATGATGTCATAATGTAACATTCCATGATGATGTCATAATGTAAAATCCCATTATGATGTCATAATGCAAAATTCCATTATGATGTCATAATGTAACATTCCATTATGATGTCATAATGCAAAATTCCATTATGATGTCATAATGTAACATTCCATTATGATGTCCTAATGTAACATTCCATTATGATGTCATAATGCAAAATTCCATTATGATGTCATAATGTAACATTCCATTATGATGTCATAATGCAAAATTCCATTATGATGTCATAATGTAACATTCCATTATGATGTCATAATGCAAAATTCCATTATGATGTCATAATGTAACATTCCATTATGATGTCATAATGCAAAATTCCATTATGATGTCATAATGTAACATTCCATTATGATGTCATAATGCAAAATTCCATTATGATGTCATAATGCAAAATTCCATTATGATGTCATAATGCAAAATTCCATTATGATGTCATAATGTAAAATTCCATTATGATGTCATAATGCAAAATTCCATTATGATGTCATAATGTAACATTCCATTATGATGTCATAATGCAAAAGTCCCTTTTGATGTCATAATGTAACATTCCATTATGATGTCATAATGCAAAATTCCATTATGAGGTCATAATGTAAAATTCGATTAAGATGTCATAATGCAAAATTCCATTATGATGTCATAATGTAACATTCCATTATGTTGTCATAATGCAAAATTCCATTATGATGTCATAATGCAAAATTCCATTATGATGTCATAATGCAAAATTCCATTATGATGTCATAATGTAAAATTCCATTATGATGTCATAATGCAAAATCCCATTATGATGTCATAATGCAAAATTCCAGTATGATGTCATAATGTAAAATCCCATTATGATGTCATAATGCAAAATTCCATTATGATGTCATAATGTAACATTCCATTATGATGTCATAATGCAAAATTCCATTATGATGTCATAATGTAAAATGCCAATATGATGTCATAATGCAAAATTCCATTATGATGTCATAATGTAACATTCCATTATGATGTCATAATGCAAAATTCCATTATGATGTCATAATGCAAAATTCCATTTTTATGTCATAATGTAACATTCCATTATGATGTCATATTGCAAAATTGCATTATGATGTCATAATGTAACACTCCATTATGATGTCATAATGCAAAATTCCATTATGATGTCATAATGTAACATTCCATTATGATGTCATAATGCAAAATTCCATTATGATGTCATAATGCAAAATTCCATTATGATGTCATAATGCAAAATTCCATTATGATGTCATAATGCAAAATTCCATTATGATGTCATAATGTAACATTCCATTATGATGTCAAAATGCAAAATTCCATTATGATGTCATCATGTAACATTCCATTATGATGTCATAATGCAAAATTCCATTGTAATGTCATAATGTAAAATTCCATTATGATGTCATAATGCAAAATTCCATTATGATGTCATAATGCAAAATCCCATTATGATGTCATAATGCAAAATTCCATTATGATGTCATAATGTAACATTCCATTATGATGTCATAATGCAAAATTCCATTACAATGTCATAATGTAAAATTCCATTATGATGTCATAATGCAAAATTCCATTATGATGTCATAATGCAAAATCCCATTATGATGTCATAATGCAAAATTCCATTATGATGTCATAATGTAACATTCCATTATGATGTCATAATGCAAAATTCCATTATGATGTCATAATGTAACATTTCATTATGTCATAATGCAAACTTCCATTGTGATGTCATAATGTAACATTCCATTATGATGTCAAAATGCAAAATTCCATTATGATGTCATAATGTAACATTCCATTATGATGTCATAATGTAAAATTCCATTATGATGTTATAATGCGAAATTCAATTATGATGTCATAATGTAAAATCCCATTATGATGTCATAATGCAAAATTCCATTATGATGTCATAATGTAACATTCCATTATGATGTCATAATGTAAAATTCCATTATGATGTCATAATGTAAAATGCCATTATGATGTCATAATGCAAAATTCCATTATGATGTCATAATGTAACATTCCATTATGATGTCATAATGCAAAATTCCATTATGATGTCATAATGCAAAATTCCATTTTGATGTCATAATGTAACACTCCATTATGATGTCATAATGCAAAATTCCATTAGGATGTCAAAATGTAACATTCCATTATGATGTCATAATGCAAAATTCCATTATGATGTCATAATGCAAAATTCCATTATGATGTCATAATGTAACATTCCATTATGATGTCAAAATGCAAAATTCCATTATGATGTCATCATGTCACTTTCCATTATGATGTCATAATGCAAAATTCCATTGTAATGTCATAATGTAAAATTCCATTATGATGTCATAATGCAAAATTCCATTATGATGTCATAATGCAAAATCCCATTATGATGTCATAATGCAAAATTCCATTATGATGTCATAATGCAAAATTCCATTATGATGTCATAATGTAAAATTCCATTATGATGTCATAATGCAAAATTCCATTATGATGTCATAATGTAACATTCCATTATGATGTCATAATGCAAAATTCCATTATGATGTCATAATGCAAAATTCCATTATGATGTCATAATGCAAAATCCCATTATGATGTCATAATGCAAAATTCCATTATGATGTCATAATGTAACATTCTATTATGATGTCATAATGTAACATTCCATTATGATGTCATAATGCAAAATTCCATTATGATGTCATAATGTAACATTCCATTATGATGTCATAATGTAACATTCCATTATGATGTCATAATGCAAAATTCCATTATGATGTCATAATGTAACATTCCATTATGATGTCATAATGTAAAATCCCATTATGATGTCATAATGCAAAATTCCATTATGATGTCATAATGTAAAATTCCATTATGATGTCATAATGTAAAATGCCATTATGATGTCATAATGCAAAATTCCATTATGATGTCATAATGCAAAATTCCATTATGATGTCATAATGAAACATTCCATTATGATGTCATAATGTAACATTCCATTATGATGTCATAATGCAAAATTCCATTATGATGTCATAATGCAAAATTCCCTTTTGATGTCATAATGTAAAATTCCATTATGATGTCATAATGCAAAATTCCATTATGAGGTCATAATGTGAAATTCGATTAAGATGTCATAATGTAAAATTCCATTATGATGTCATAATGTAACATTCCATTATGATGTCATAATGTAACATTCCATTATGAGGTCATAATGTATCATTCCATTATGATGTCATAATGCAAAATTCCATTATGATGTCATAATGTAACATTCCATGATGATGTCATAATGTAAAATCCCATTATGATGTCATAATGCAAAATTCCATTATGATGTCATAATGTAACATTCCATTATGATGTCATAATGCAAAATTCCATTATGATGTCATAATGTAACATTCCATTATGATGTCCTAATGTAACATTCCATTATGATGTCATAATGCAAAATTCCATTATGATGTCATAATGTAACATTCCATTATGATGTCATAATGCAAAATTCCATTATGATGTCATAATGTAACATTCCATTATGATGTCATAATGCAAAATTCCATTATGATGTCATAATGTAACATTCCATTATGATGTCATAATGCAAAATTCCATTATGATGTCATAATGTAACATTCCATTATGATGTCATAATGCAAAATTCCATTATGATGTCATAATGCAAAATTCCATTATGATGTCATAATGCAAAATTCCATTATGATGTCATAATGTAAAATTCCATTATGATGTCATAATGCAAAATTCCATTATGATGTCATAATGTAACATTCCATTATGATGTCATAATGCAAAAGTCCCTTTTGATGTCATAATGTAACATTCCATTATGATGTCATAATGCAAAATTCCATTATGAGGTCATAATGTAAAATTCGATTAAGATGTCATAATGCAAAATTCCATTATGATGTCATAATGTAACATTCCATTATGTTGTCATAATGCAAAATTCCATTATGATGTCATAATGCAAAATTCCATTATGATGTCATAATGCAAAATTCCATTATGATGTCATAATGTAAAATTCCATTATGATGTCATAATGCAAAATCCCATTATGATGTCATAATGCAAAATTCCAGTATGATGTCATAATGTAAAATCCCATTATGATGTCATAATGCAAAATTCCATTATGATGTCATAATGTAACATTCCATTATGATGTCATAATGCAAAATTCCATTATGATGTCATAATGTAAAATGCCAATATGATGTCATAATGCAAAATTCCATTATGATGTCATAATGTAACATTCCATTATGATGTCATAATGCAAAATTCCATTATGATGTCATAATGCAAAATTCCATTTTTATGTCATAATGTAACATTCCATTATGATGTCATATTGCAAAATTGCATTATGATGTCATAATGTAACACTCCATTATGATGTCATAATGCAAAATTCCATTATGATGTCATAATGTAACATTCCATTATGATGTCATAATGCAAAATTCCATTATGATGTCATAATGCAAAATTCCATTATGATGTCATAATGCAAAATTCCATTATGATGTCATAATGCAAAATTCCATTATGATGTCATAATGTAACATTCCATTATGATGTCAAAATGCAAAATTCCATTATGATGTCATCATGTAACATTCCATTATGATGTCATAATGCAAAATTCCATTGTAATGTCATAATGTAAAATTCCATTATGATGTCATAATGCAAAATTCCATTATGATGTCATAATGCAAAATCCCATTATGATGTCATAATGCAAAATTCCATTATGATGTCATAATGTAACATTCCATTATGATGTCATAATGCAAAATTCCATTATGATGTCATAATGTAACATTCCATTATGATGTCATAATGCAAAATTCCATTATGATGTCATAATGCAAAATTCCATTATGATGTCATAATGCAAAATTCCATTATGATGTCATAATGCAAAATTCCATTATGATGTCATAATGTAACATTCCATTATGATGTCAAAATGCAAAATTCCATTATGATGTCATCATGTAACATTCCATTATGATGTCATAATGCAAAATTCCATTGTAATGTCATAATGTAAAATTCTATTATGATGTCATAATGCAAAATTCCATTATGATGTCATAATGCAAAATCCCATTATGATGTCATAATGCAAAATTCCATTATGATGTCATAATGTAACATTCCATTATGATGTCATAATGCAAAATTCCATTATGATGTCATAATGTAACATTCCATTATGATGTCATAATGCAAAATTCCATTATGATGTCATAATGCAAAATTCCATTATGATGTCATAATGCAAAATTCCATTATGATGTCATAATGCAAAATTCCATTATGATGTCATAATGTAACATTCCATTATGATGTCAAAATGCAAAATTCCATTATGATGTCATCATGTAACATTCCATTATGATGTCATAATGTAAAATTCCATTATGATGTTATAATGCGAAATTCAATTATGATGTCATAATGTAAAATCCCATTATGATGTCATAATGCAAAATTCCATTATGATGTCATAATGTAACATTTCATTATGTCATAATGCAAACTTCCATTGTGATGTCATAATGTAACATTCCATTATGATGTCAAAATGCAAAATTCCATTATGATGTCATAATGTAACATTCCATTATGATGTCATAATGTAAAATTCCATTATGATGTCATAATGTAAAATGCCATTATGATGTTATAATGCGAAATTCAATTATGATGTCATAATGTAAAATCCCATTATGATGTCATAATGCAAAATTCCATTATGATGTCATAATGTAACATTCCATTATGATGTCATAATGTAAAATTCCATTATGATGTCATAATGTAAAATGCCATTATGATGTCATAATGCAAAATTCCATTATGATGTCATAATGTAACATTCCATTATGATGTCATAATGCAAAATTCCATTATGATGTCATAATGCAAAATTCCATTTTGATGTCATAATGTAACACTCCATTATGATGTCATAATGCAAAATTCCATTAGGATGTCAAAATGTAACATTCCATTATGATGTCATAATGCAAAATTCCATTATGATGTCATAATGCAAAATTCCATTATGATGTCATAATGCAAAATTCCATTATGATGTCATAATGTAACATTCCATTATGATGTCAAAATGCAAAATTCCATTATGATGTCATCATGTAACATTCCATTATGATGTCATAATGCAAAATTCCATTGTAATGTCATAATGTAAAATTCCATTATGATGTCATAATGCAAAATTCCATTATGATGTCATAATGCAAAATCCCATTATGATGTCATAATGCAAAATTCCATTATGATGTCATAATGCAAAATTCCATTATGATGTCATAATGTAAAATTCCATTATGATGTCATAATGCAAAATTCCATTATGATGTCATAATGTAACATTCCATTATGATGTCATAATGCAAAATTCCATTATGATGTCATAATGCAAAATTCCATTATGATGTCATAATGCAAAATCCCATTATGATGTCATAATGCAAAATTCCATTATGATGTCATAATGTAACATTCTATTATGATGTCATAATGTAACATTCCATTATGATGTCATAATGCAAAATTCCATTATGATGTCATAATGTAACATTCCATTATGATGTCATAATGTAACATTCCATTATGATGTCATAATGCAAAATTCCATTATGATGTCATAATGTAACATTCCATTATGATGTCATAATGCAAAATTCCATTATGATGTCATAATGTAACATTCCATTATGATGTCATAATGCAAAATTCCATTATGATGTCATAATGCAAAATTCCATTATGATGTCATAATGCAAAATTCCATTATGATGTCATAATGCAAAATTCCATTATGATGTCATCATGTAACATTCCATTATGATGTCATAATGCAAAATTCCATTATAATGTCATAATGTAAAATTCCATTATGATGTCATAATGCAAAATTCCATTATGATGTCATAATGCAAAATCCCATTATGATGTCATAATGCAAAATTCCATTATGATGTCATAATGTAACATTCCATTATGTCATAATGCAAAATTCCATTATGATGTCATAATGCAAAATTCCATTTTGATGTCATAATGTAACATTCCATTATGATGTCATAATGCAAAATTCCATTATGATGTCATAATGCAAAATTCCATTATGATGTCATAATGCAAAATTCCATTATGATGTCATAATGTAACATTCCATTATGATGTCAAAATGCAAAATTCCATTATGATGTCATCATGTAACATTCCATTATGATGTCATAATGTAAAATTCCATTATGATGTTATAATGCGAAATTCAATTATGATGTCATAATGTAAAATCCCATTATGATGTCATAATGCAAAATTCCATTATGATGTCATAATGTAACATTTCATTATGTCATAATGCAAACTTCCATTGTGATGTCATAATGTAACATTCCATTATGATGTCATAATGTAAAATTCCATTATGATGTCAAAATGCAAAATTCCATTATGATGTCATAATGTAACATTCCATTATGATGTCATAATGTAAAATTCCATTATGATGTCATAATGTAAAATGCCATTATGATGTTATAATGCGAAATTCAATTATGATGTCATAATGTAAAATCCCATTATGATGTCATAATGCAAAATTCCATTATGATGTCATAATGTAACATTCCATTATGATGTCATAATGTAAAATTCCATTATGATGTCATAATGTAAAATGCCATTATGATGTCATAATGCAAAATTCCATTATGATGTCATAATGTAACATTCCATTATGATGTCATAATGCAAAATTCCATTATGATGTCATAATGCAAAATTCCATTTTGATGTCATAATGTAACACTCCATTATGATGTCATAATGCAAAATTCCATTAGGATGTCAAAATGTAACATTCCATTATGATGTCATAATGCAAAATTCCATTATGATGTCATAATGCAAAATTCCATTATGATGTCATAATGCAAAATTCCATTATGATGTCATAATGTAACATTCCATTATGATGTCAAAATGCAAAATTCCATTATGATGTCATCATGTAACATTCCATTATGATGTCATAATGCAAAATTCCATTGTAATGTCATAATGTAAAATTCCATTATGATGTCATAATGCAAAATTCCATTATGATGTCATAATGCAAAATCCCATTATGATGTCATAATGCAAAATTCCATTATGATGTCATAATGCAAAATTCCATTATGATGTCATAATGTAAAATTCCATTATGATGTCATAATGCAAAATTCCATTATGATGTCATAATGTAACATTCCATTATGATGTCATAATGCAAAATTCCATTATGATGTCATAATGCAAAATTCCATTATGATGTCATAATGCAAAATCCCATTATGATGTCATAATGCAAAATTCCATTATGATGTCATAATGTAACATTCTATTATGATGTCATAATGTAACATTCCATTATGATGTCATAATGCAAAATTCCATTATGATGTCATAATGTAACATTCCATTATGATGTCATAATGTAACATTCCATTATGATGTCATAATGCAAAATTCCATTATGATGTCATAATGTAACATTCCATTATGATGTCATAATGCAAAATTCCATTATGATGTCATAATGTAACATTCCATTATGATGTCATAATGCAAAATTCCATTATGATGTCATAATGCAAAATTCCATTATGATGTCATAATGCAAAATTCCATTATGATGTCATAATGCAAAATTCCATTATGATGTCATCATGTAACATTCCATTATGATGTCATAATGCAAAATTCCATTATAATGTCATAATGTAAAATTCCATTATGATGTCATAATGCAAAATTCCATTATGATGTCATAATGCAAAATCCCATTATGATGTCATAATGCAAAATTCCATTATGATGTCATAATGTAACATTCCATTATGTCATAATGCAAAATTTCATTATGATGTCATAATGCAAAATTCCATTTTGATGTCATAATGTAACATTCCATTATGATGTCATAATGCAAAATTCCATTATGATGTCATAATGCAAAATTCCATTATGATGTCATAATGCAAAATTCCATTATGATGTCATAATGAAACATTCCATTATGATGTCATAATGCAAAATTCCATTATGATGTCATAATGCAAAATTCCATTATGATGTCATAATGCAAAATTCCATTATGATGTCATAATGCAAAATCCCATTATGATGTCATAATGCAAAATCCCATTATGACATCATAATGGGATTTTGCATTATGACATCATAATGGAATTTTGCATTATGATGTCGTAATGCAAAATTCCATTATGATGTCATAATGTAAAATTCCATTATGATGTTATAATGCAAAATTCCATTATGATGTCATAATGTAAAATCCCATTATGATGTCATAATGCAAAATTCCATTATGATGTCATAATGTAAAATTCCATTATGATGTCATAATGTAAAATGCCATTATGATGTCATAATGCAAAATTCCATTCTGATGTCATAATGCAAAATTCCATTATGATGTCATAATGAAACATTACATTATGATGTCATAATGTAACATTCCATTATGATGTCATAATGCAAAATTCCATTATGATGTCATAATGCAAAATTCCATTATGATGTCATAATGCAAAATTCCATTATGATGTCATAATGCAAAATTCCCTTTTGATGTCATAATGTAACATTCCATTATGATGTCATAATGCAAAATTCCCTTTTGATGTCATAATGTAACATTCCCTTATGATGTCATAATGCAAAATTCCATTATGAGGTCATAATGTGAAATTCGATTAGGATGTCATAATGCAAAATTCCATTATGATGTCATAATGTAACATTCCATTATGATGTCATAATGTATCATTCCATTATGATGTCATAATGCAAAATTCCATTTTGATGTCATAATGTAACACTCCATTATGATGTCATAATGCAAAATTCCATTAGGATGTCAAAATGTAACATTCCATTATGATGTCATAATGCAAAATTCCATTATGATGTCATAATGCAAAATTCCATTATGATGTCATAATGTAACATTCCATTATGATGTCAAAATGCAAAATTCCATTATGATGTCATCATGTAACATTCCATTATGATGTCATAATGCAAAATTCCATTATGATGTCATAATGCAAAATTCCATTATGATGTCATAATGTAAAATTCCATTATGATGTCATAATGCAAAATCCCATTATGATGTCATAATGCAAAATTCCAGTATGATGTCATAATGTAAAATCCCATTATGATGTCATAATGCAAAATTCCATTATGATGTCATAATGTAACATTCCATTATGATGTCATAATGCAAAATTCCATTATGATGTCATAATGTAAAATGCCAATATGATGTCATAATGCAAAATTCCATTATGGTGTCATAATGTAACATTCCATTATGATGTCATAATGCAAAATTCCATTATGATGTCATAATGCAAAATTCCATTTTTATGTCATAATGTAACATTCCATTATGATGTCATATTGCAAAATTGCATTATGATGTCATAATGTAACACTCCATTATGATGTCATAATGCAAAATTCCATTATGATGTCATAATGTAACATTCCATTATGATGTCATAATGCAAAATTCCATTATGATGTCATAATGCAAAATTCCATTATGATGTCATAATGCAAAATTCCATTATGATGTCATAATGCAAAATTCCATTATGATGTCATAATGTAACATTCCATTATGATGTCAAAATGCAAAATTCCATTATGATGTCATCATGTAACATTCCATTATGATGTCATAATGCAAAATTCCATTGTAATGTCATAATGTAAAATTCCATTATGATGTCATAATGCAAAATTCCATTATGATGTCATAATGCAAAATCCCATTATGATGTCATAATGCAAAATTCCATTATGATGTCATAATGTAACATTCCATTATGATGTCATAATGCAAAATTCCATTATGATGTCATAATGTAACATTCCATTATGATGTCATAATGCAAAATTCCATTATGATGTCATAATGCAAAATTCCATTATGATGTCATAATGCAAAATTCCATTATGATGTCATAATGCAAAATTCCATTATGATGTCATAATGTAACATTCCATTATGATGTCAAAATGCAAAATTCCATTATGATGTCATCATGTAACATTCCATTATGATGTCATAATGCAAAATTCCATTGTAATGTCATAATGTAAAATTCCATTATGATGTCATAATGCAAAATTCCATTATGATGTCATAATGCAAAATCCCATTATGATGTCATAATGCAAAATTCCATTATGATGTCATAATGTAACATTCCATTATGATGTCATAATGCAAAATTCCATTATGATGTCATAATGTAACATTCCATTATGATGTCATAATGCAAAATTCCATTATGATGTCATAATGCAAAATTCCATTATGATGTCATAATGCAAAATTCCATTATGATGTCATAATGCAAAATTCCATTATGATGTCATAATGTAACATTCCATTATGATGTCAAAATGTAAAATTCCATTATGATGTCATCATGTAACATTCCATTATGATGTCATAATGTAAAATTCCATTATGATGTTATAATGCGAAATTCAATTATGATGTCATAATGTAAAATCCCATTATGATGTCATAATGCAAAATTCCATTATGATGTCATAATGTAACATTTCATTATGTCATAATGCAAACTTCCATTGTGATGTCATAATGTAACATTCCATTATGATGTCAAAATGCAAAATTCCATTATGATGTCATAATGTAACATTCCATTATGATGTCATAATGTAAAATTCCATTATGATGTCATAATGTAAAATGCCATTATGATGTTATAATGCGAAATTCAATTATGATGTCATAATGTAAAATCCCATTATGATGTCATAATGCAAAATTCCATTATGATGTCATAATGTAACATTCCATTATGATGTCATAATGTAAAATTCCATTATGATGTCATAATGTAAAATGCCATTATGATGTCATAATGCAAAATTCCATTATGATGTCATAATGTAACATTCCATTATGATGTCATAATGCAAAATTCCATTATGATGTCATAATGCAAAATTCCATTTTGATGTCATAATGTAACACTCCATTATGATGTCATAATGCAAAATTCCATTAGGATGTCAAAATGTAACATTCCATTATGATGTCATAATGCAAAATTCCATTATGATGTCATAATGCAAAATTCCATTATGATGTCATAATGCAAAATTCCATTATGATGTCATAATGTAACATTCCATTATGATGTCAAAATGCAAAATTCCATTATGATGTCATCATGTAACATTCCATTATGATGTCATAATGCAAAATTCCATTGTAATGTCATAATGTAAAATTCCATTATGATGTCATAATGCAAAATTCCATTATGATGTCATAATGCAAAATCCCATTATGATGTCATAATGCAAAATTCCATTATGATGTCATAATGCAAAATTCCATTATGATGTCATAATGTAAAATTCCATTATGATGTCATAATGCAAAATTCCATTATGATGTCATAATGTAACATTCCATTATGATGTCATAATGCAAAATTCCATTATGATGTCATAATGCAAAATTCCATTATGATGTCATAATGCAAAATCCCATTATGATGTCATAATGCAAAATTCCATTATGATGTCATAATGTAACATTCTATTATGATGTCATAATGTAACATTCCATTATGATGTCATAATGCAAAATTCCATTATGATGTCATAATGTAACATTCCATTATGATGTCATAATGTAACATTCCATTATGATGTCATAATGCAAAATTCCATTATGATGTCATAATGTAACATTCCATTATGATGTCATAATGCAAAATTCCATTATGATGTCATAATGTAACATTCCATTATGATGTCATAATGCAAAATTCCATTATGATGTCATAATGCAAAATTCCATTATGATGTCATAATGCAAAATTCCATTATGATGTCATAATGCAAAATTCCATTATGATGTCATCATGTAACATTCCATTATGATGTCATAATGCAAAATTCCATTATAATGTCATAATGTAAAATTCCATTATGATGTCATAATGCAAAATTCCATTATGATGTCATAATGCAAAATCCCATTATGATGTCATAATGCAAAATTCCATTATGATGTCATAATGTAACATTCCATTATGATGTCATAATGCAAAATTCCATTATGATGTCATAATGCAAAATTCCATTTTGATGTCATAATGTAACATTCCATTATGATGTCATAATGCAAAATTCCATTATGATGTCATAATGCAAAATTCCATTATGATGTCATAATGCAAAATCCCATTATGATGTCATAATGCAAAATTCCATTATGATGTCATAATGTAACATTCCATTATGATGTCATAATGCAAAATTCCATTATGATGTCATAATGTAACATTTCATTATGTCATAATGCAAACTTCCATTGTGATGTCATAATGTAACATTCCATTATGATGTCAAAATGCAAAATTCCATTATGATGTCATAATGTAACATTCCATTATGATGTCATAATGTAAAATTCCATTATGATGTTATAATGCGAAATTCAATTATGATGTCATAATGTAAAATCCCATTATGATGTCATAATGCAAAATTCCATTATGATGTCATAATGTAACATTCCATTATGATGTCATAATGTAAAATTCCATTATGATGTCATAATGTAAAATGCCATTATGATGTCATAATGCAAAATTCCATTATGATGTCATAATGTAACATTCCATTATGATGTCATAATGCAAAATTCCATTATGATGTCATAATGCAAAATTCCATTTTGATGTCATAATGTAACACTCCATTATGATGTCATAATGCAAAATTCCATTAGGATGTCAAAATGTAACATTCCATTATGATGTCATAATGCAAAATTCCATTATGATGTCATAATGCAAAATTCCATTATGATGTCATAATGCAAAATTCCATTATGATGTCATAATGTAACATTCCATTATGATGTCAAAATGCAAAATTCCATTATGATGTCATCATGTCACATTCCATTATGATGTCATAATGCAAAATTCCATTGTAATGTCATAATGTAAAATTCCATTATGATGTCATAATGCAAAATTCCATTATGATGTCATAATGCAAAATTCCATTATGATGTCATAATGCAAAATTCCATTATGATGTCATAATGCAAAATTCCATTATGATGTCATAATGTAAAATTCCATTATGATGTCATAATGCAAAATTCCATTATGATGTCATAATGTAACATTCCATTATGATGTCATAATGCAAAATTCCATTATGATGTCATAATGCAAAATTCCATTATGATGTCATAATGCAAAATCCCATTATGATGTCATAATGCAAAATTCCATTATGATGTCATAATGTAACATTCTATTATGATGTCATAATGTAACATTCCATTATGATGTCATAATGCAAAATTCCATTATGATGTCATAATGTAACATTCCATTATGATGTCATAATGTAACATTCCATTATGATGTCATAATGCAAAATTCCATTATGATGTCATAATGTAACATTCCATTATGATGTCATAATGTAAAATCCCATTATGATGTCATAATGCAAAATTCCATTATGATGTCATAATGTAAAATTCCATTATGATGTCATAATGTAAAATGCCATTATGATGTCATAATGCAAAATTCCATTATGATGTCATAATGCAAAATTCCATTATGATGTCATAATGAAACATTCCATTATGATGTCATAATGTAACATTCCATTATGATGTCATAATGCAAAATTCCATTATGATGTCATAATGCAAAATTCCCTTTTGATGTCATAATGTAAAATTCCATTATGATGTCATAATGCAAAATTCCATTATGAGGTCATAATGTGAAATTCGATTAAGATGTCATAATGTAAAATTCCATTATGATGTCATAATGTAACATTCCATTATGATGTCATAATGTAACATTCCATTATGAGGTCATAATGTATCATTCCATTATGATGTCATAATGCAAAATTCCATTATGATGTCATAATGTAACATTCCATGATGATGTCATAATGTAAAATCCCATTATGATGTCATAATGCAAAATTCCATTATGATGTCATAATGTAACATTCCATTATGATGTCATAATGCAAAATTCCATTATGATGTCATAATGTAACATTCCATTATGATGTCCTAATGTAACATTCCATTATGATGTCATAATGCAAAATTCCATTATGATGTCATAATGTAACATTCCATTATGATGTCATAATGCAAAATTCCATTATGATGTCATAATGTAACATTCCATTATGATGTCATAATGCAAAATTCCATTATGATGTCATAATGCAAAATTCCATTATGATGTCATAATGCAAAATTCCATTATGATGTCATAATGTAAAATTCCATTATGATGTCATAATGCAAAATTCCATTATGATGTCATAATGTAACATTCCATTATGATGTCATAATGCAAAAGTCCCTTTTGATGTCATAATGTAACATTCCATTATGATGTCATAATGCAAAATTCCATTATGAGGTCATAATGTAAAATTCGATTAAGATGTCATAATGCAAAATTCCATTATGATGTCATAATGTAACATTCCATTATGTTGTCATAATGCAAAATTCCATTATGATGTCATAATGCAAAATTCCATTATGATGTCATAATGCAAAATTCCATTATGATGTCATAATGTAAAATTCCATTATGATGTCATAATGCAAAATCCCATTATGATGTCATAATGCAAAATTCCAGTATGATGTCATAATGTAAAATCCCATTATGATGTCATAATGCAAAATTCCATTATGATGTCATAATGTAACATTCCATTATGATGTCATAATGCAAAATTCCATTATGATGTCATAATGTAAAATGCCAATATGATGTCATAATGCAAAATTCCATTATGATGTCATAATGTAACATTCCATTATGATGTCATAATGCAAAATTCCATTATGATGTCATAATGCAAAATTCCATTTTTATGTCATAATGTAACATTCCATTATGATGTCATATTGCAAAATTGCATTATGATGTCATAATGTAACACTCCATTATGATGTCATAATGCAAAATTCCATTATGATGTCATAATGTAACATTCCATTATGATGTCATAATGCAAAATTCCATTATGATGTCATAATGCAAAATTCCATTATGATGTCATAATGCAAAATTCCATTATGATGTCATAATGCAAAATTCCATTATGATGTCATAATGTAACATTCCATTATGATGTCAAAATGCAAAATTCCATTATGATGTCATCATGTAACATTCCATTATGATGTCATAATGCAAAATTCCATTGTAATGTCATAATGTAAAATTCCATTATGATGTCATAATGCAAAATTCCATTATGATGTCATAATGCAAAATCCCATTATGATGTCATAATGCAAAATTCCATTATGATGTCATAATGTAACATTCCATTATGATGTCATAATGCAAAATTCCATTATGATGTCATAATGTAACATTCCATTATGATGTCATAATGCAAAATTCCATTATGATGTCATAATGCAAAATTCCATTATGATGTCATAATGCAAAATTCCATTATGATGTCATAATGCAAAATTCCATTATGATGTCATAATGTAACATTCCATTATGATGTCAAAATGCAAAATTCCATTATGATGTCATCATGTAACATTCCATTATGATGTCATAATGCAAAATTCCATTGTAATGTCATAATGTAAAATTCCATTATGATGTCATAATGCAAAATTCCATTATGATGTCATAATGCAAAATCCCATTATGATGTCATAATGCAAAATTCCATTATGATGTCATAATGTAACATTCCATTATGATGTCATAATGCAAAATTCCATTATGATGTCATAATGTAACATTCCATTATGATGTCATAATGCAAAATTCCATTATGATGTCATAATGCAAAATTCCATTATGATGTCATAATGCAAAATTCCATTATGATGTCATAATGTAACATTCCATTATGATGTCAAAATGCAAAATTCCATTATGATGTCATCATGTAACATTCCATTATGATGTCATAATGTAAAATTCCATTATGATGTTATAATGCGAAATTCAATTATGATGTCATAATGTAAAATCCCATTATGATGTCATAATGCAAAATTCCATTATGATGTCATAATGTAACATTTCATTATGTCATAATGCAAACTTCCATTGTGATGTCATAATGTAACATTCCATTATGATGTCAAAATGCAAAATTCCATTATGATGTCATAATGTAACATTCCATTATGATGTCATAATGTAAAATTCCATTATGATGTCATAATGTAAAATGCCATTATGATGTTATAATGCGAAATTCAATTATGATGTCATAATGTAAAATCCCATTATGATGTCATAATGCAAAATTCCATTATGATGTCATAATGTAACATTCCATTATGATGTCATAATGTAAAATTCCATTATGATGTCATAATGTAAAATGCCATTATGATGTCATAATGCAAAATTCCATTATGATGTCATAATGTAACATTCCATTATGATGTCATAATGCAAAATTCCATTATGATGTCATAATGCAAAATTCCATTTTGATGTCATAATGTAACACTCCATTATGATGTCATAATGCAAAATTCCATTAGGATGTCAAAATGTAACATTCCATTATGATGTCATAATGCAAAATTCCATTATGATGTCATAATGCAAAATTCCATTATGATGTCATAATGCAAAATTCCATTATGATGTCATAATGTAACATTCCATTATGATGTCAAAATGCAAAATTCCATTATGATGTCATCATGTAACATTCCATTATGATGTCATAATGCAAAATTCCATTGTAATGTCATAATGTAAAATTCCATTATGATGTCATAATGCAAAATTCCATTATGATGTCATAATGCAAAATCCCATTATGATGTCATAATGCAAAATTCCATTATGATGTCATAATGCAAAATTCCATTATGATGTCATAATGTAAAATTCCATTATGATGTCATAATGCAAAATTCCATTATGATGTCATAATGTAACATTCCATTATGATGTCATAATGCAAAATTCCATTATGATGTCATAATGCAAAATTCCATTATGATGTCATAATGCAAAATCCCATTATGATGTCATAATGCAAAATTCCATTATGATGTCATAATGTAACATTCTATTATGATGTCATAATGTAACATTCCATTATGATGTCATAATGCAAAATTCCATTATGATGTCATAATGTAACATTCCATTATGATGTCATAATGTAACATTCCATTATGATGTCATAATGCAAAATTCCATTATGATGTCATAATGTAACATTCCATTATGATGTCATAATGCAAAATTCCATTATGATGTCATAATGTAACATTCCATTATGATGTCATAATGCAAAATTCCATTATGATGTCATAATGCAAAATTCCATTATGATGTCATAATGCAAAATTCCATTATGATGTCATAATGCAAAATTCCATTATGATGTCATCATGTAACATTCCATTATGATGTCATAATGCAAAATTCCATTATAATGTCATAATGTAAAATTCCATTATGATGTCATAATGCAAAATTCCATTATGATGTCATAATGCAAAATCCCATTATGATGTCATAATGCAAAATTCCATTATGATGTCATAATGTAACATTCCATTATGATGTCATAATGCAAAATTCCATTATGATGTCATAATGTAACATTCCATTATGTCATAATGCAAAATTCCATTATGATGTCATAATGCAAAATTCCATTTTGATGTCATAATGTAACATTCCATTATGATGTCATAATGCAAAATTCCATTATGATGTCATAATGCAAAATTCCATTATGATGTCATAATGCAAAATTCCATTATGATGTCATAATGAAACATTCCATTATGATGTCATAATGCAAAATTCCATTATGATGTCATAATGCAAAATTCCATTATGATGTCATAATGCAAAATTCCATTATGATGTCATAATGCAAAATCCCATTATGATGTCATAATGCAAAATCCCATTATGACATCATAATGGGATTTTGCATTATGACATCATAATGGAATTTTGCATTATGATGTCGTAATGCAAAATTCCATTATGATGTCATAATGTAAAATTCCATTATGATGTTATAATGCAAAATTCCATTATGATGTCATAATGTAAAATCCCATTATGATGTCATAATGCAAAATTCCATTATGATGTCATAATGTAAAATTCCATTATGATGTCATAATGTAAAATGCCATTATGATGTCACAATGCAAAATTCCATTCTGATGTCATAATGCAAAATTCCATTATGATGTCATAATGAAACATTACATTATGATGTCATAATGTAACATTCCATTATGATGTCATAATGCAAAATTCCATTATGATGTCATAATGCAAAATTCCATTATGATGTCATAATGCAAAATTCCATTATGATGTCATAATGCAAAATTCCCTTTTGATGTCATAATGTAACATTCCATTATGATGTCATAATGCAAAATTCCCTTTTGATGTCATAATGTAACATTCCCTTATGATGTCATAATGCAAAATTCCATTATGAGGTCATAATGTGAAATTCGATTAGGATGTCATAATGCAAAATTCCATTATGATGTCATAATGTAACATTCCATTATGATGTCATAATGCAAAATTCCATTATGATGTCATAATGCAAAATTCCATTTTTATGTCATAATGTAACATTCCATTATGATGTCATATTGCAAAATTGCATTATGATGTCATAATGTAACACTCCATTATGATGTCATAATGCAAAATTCCATTATGATGTCATAATGTAACATTCCATTATGATGTCATAATGCAAAATTCCATTATGATGTCATAATGCAAAATTCCATTATGATGTCATAATGCAAAATTCCATTATGATGTCATAATGCAAAATTCCATTATGATGTCATAATGTAACATTCCATTATGATGTCAAAATGCAAAATTCCATTATGATGTCATCATGTAACATTCCATTATGATGTCATAATGCAAAATTCCATTGTAATGTCATAATGTAAAATTCCATTATGATGTCATAATGCAAAATTCCATTATGATGTCATAATGCAAAATCCCATTATGATGTCATAATGCAAAATTCCATTATGATGTCATAATGTAACATTCCATTATGATGTCATAATGCAAAATTCCATTATGATGTCATAATGTAACATTCCATTATGATGTCATAATGCAAAATTCCATTATGATGTCATAATGCAAAATTCCATTATGATGTCATAATGCAAAATTCCATTATGATGTCATAATGCAAAATTCCATTATGATGTCATAATGTAACATTCCATTATGATGTCAAAATGCAAAATTCCATTATGATGTCATCATGTAACATTCCATTATGATGTCATAATGCAAAATTCCATTGTAATGTCATAATGTAAAATTCCATTATGATGTCATAATGCAAAATTCCATTATGATGTCATAATGCAAAATCCCATTATGATGTCATAATGCAAAATTCCATTATGATGTCATAATGTAACATTCCATTATGATGTCATAATGCAAAATTCCATTATGATGTCATAATGTAACATTCCATTATGATGTCATAATGCAAAATTCCATTATGATGTCATAATGCAAAATTCCATTATGATGTCATAATGCAAAATTCCATTATGATGTCATAATGCAAAATTCCATTATGATGTCATAATGTAACATTCCATTATGATGTCAAAATGCAAAATTCCATTATGATGTCATCATGTAACATTCCATTATGATGTCATAATGTAAAATTCCATTATGATGTTATAATGCGAAATTCAATTATGATGTCATAATGTAAAATCCCATTATGATGTCATAATGCAAAATTCCATTATGATGTCATAATGTAACATTTCATTATGTCATAATGCAAACTTCCATTGTGATGTCATAATGTAACATTCCATTATGATGTCAAAATGCAAAATTCCATTATGATGTCATAATGTAACATTCCATTATGATGTCATAATGTAAAATTCCATTATGATGTCATAATGTAAAATGCCATTATGATGTTATAATGCGAAATTCAATTATGATGTCATAATGTAAAATCCCATTATGATGTCATAATGCAAAATTCCATTATGATGTCATAATGTAACATTCCATTATGATGTCATAATGTAAAATTCCATTATGATGTCATAATGTAAAATGCCATTATGATGTCATAATGCAAAATTCCATTATGATGTCATAATGTAACATTCCATTATGATGTCATAATGCAAAATTCCATTATGATGTCATAATGCAAAATTCCATTTTGATGTCATAATGTAACACTCCATTATGATGTCATAATGCAAAATTCCATTAGGATGTCAAAATGTAACATTCCATTATGATGTCATAATGCAAAATTCCATTATGATGTCATAATGCAAAATTCCATTATGATGTCATAATGCAAAATTCCATTATGATGTCATAATGTAACATTCCATTATGATGTCAAAATGCAAAATTCCATTATGATGTCATCATGTAACATTCCATTATGATGTCATAATGCAAAATTCCATTGTAATGTCATAATGTAAAATTCCATTATGATGTCATAATGCAAAATTCCATTATGATGTCATAATGCAAAATCCCATTATGATGTCATAATGCAAAATTCCATTATGATGTCATAATGCAAAATTCCATTATGATGTCATAATGTAAAATTCCATTATGATGTCATAATGCAAAATTCCATTATGATGTCATAATGTAACATTCCATTATGATGTCATAATGCAAAATTCCATTATGATGTCATAATGCAAAATTCCATTATGATGTCATAATGCAAAATCCCATTATGATGTCATAATGCAAAATTCCATTATGATGTCATAATGTAACATTCTATTATGATGTCATAATGTAACATTCCATTATGATGTCATAATGCAAAATTCCATTATGATGTCATAATGTAACATTCCATTATGATGTCATAATGTAACATTCCATTATGATGTCATAATGCAAAATTCCATTATGATGTCATAATGTAACATTCCATTATGATGTCATAATGCAAAATTCCATTATGATGTCATAATGTAACATTCCATTATGATGTCATAATGCAAAATTCCATTATGATGTCATAATGCAAAATTCCATTATGATGTCATAATGCAAAATTCCATTATGATGTCATAATGCAAAATTCCATTATGATGTCATCATGTAACATTCCATTATGATGTCATAATGCAAAATTCCATTATAATGTCATAATGTAAAATTCCATTATGATGTCATAATGCAAAATTCCATTATGATGTCATAATGCAAAATCCCATTATGATGTCATAATGCAAAATTCCATTATGATGTCATAATGTAACATTCCATTATGATGTCATAATGCAAAATTCCATTATGATGTCATAATGCAAAATTCCATTTTGATGTCATAATGTAACATTCCATTATGATGTCATAATGCAAAATTCCATTATGATGTCATAATGCAAAATTCCATTATGATGTCATAATGCAAAATTCCATTATGATGTCATAATGAAACATTCCATTATGATGTCATAATGCAAAATTCCATTATGATGTCATAATGCAAAATTCCATTATGATGTCATAATGCAAAATTCCATTATGATGTCATAATGCAAAATCCCATTATGATGTCATAATGCAAAATCCCATTATGACATCATAATGGGATTTTGCATTATGACATCATAATGGAATTTTGCATTATGATGTCGTAATGCAAAATTCCATTATGATGTCATAATGTAAAATTCCATTATGATGTTATAATGCAAAATTCCATTATGATGTCATAATGTAAAATCCCATTATGATGTCATAATGCAAAATTCCATTATGATGTCATAATGTAAAATTCCATTATGATGTCATAATGTAAAATGCCATTATGATGTCATAATGCAAAATTCCATTCTGATGTCATAATGCAAAATTCCATTATGATGTCATAATGAAACATTACATTATGATGTCATAATGTAACATTCCATTATGATGTCATAATGCAAAATTCCATTATGATGTCATAATGCAAAATTCCATTATGATGTCATAATGTAAAATTCCATTATGATGTCATAATGCAAAATTCCCTTTTGATGTCATAATGTAACATTCCCTTATGATGTCATAATGCAAAATTCCATTATGAGGTCATAATGTGAAATTCGATTAGGATGTCATAATGCAAAATTCCATTATGATGTCATAATGTAACATTCCATTATGATGTCATAATGTATCATTCCATTATGATGTCATAATGCAAAATTCCATTTTGATGTCATAATGTAACACTCCATTATGATGTCATAATGCAAAATTCCATTAGGATGTCAAAATGTAACATTCCATTATGATGTCATAATGCAAAATTCCATTATGATGTCATAATGCAAAATTCCATTATGATGTCATAATGTAACATTCCATTATGATGTCATCATGTAACATTCCATTATGATGTCATAATGCAAAATTCCATTGTAATGTCATAATGTAAAATTCCATTATGATGTCATAATGCAAAATTCCATTATGATGTCATAATGCAAAATCCCATTATGATGTCATAATGCAAAATTCCATTATGATGTCATAATGCAAAATTCCATTATGATGTCATAATGTAAAATTCCATTATGATGTCATAATGCAAAATTCCATTATGATGTCATAATGTAACATTCCATTATGATGTCATAATGCAAAATCCCATTATGATGTCATAATGTAACATTCCATTATGATGTCATAATGCAAAATTCCATTATGATGTCATAATGTAACATTCCATTATGATGTCATAATGTAACATTCCATTATGATGTCATAATGCAAAATTCCATTATGATGTCATAATGTAACATTCCATTATGATGTCATAATGCAAAATTCCATTATGATGTCATAATGTAACATTCCATTATGATGTCATAATGCAAAATTCCATTATGATGTCATAATGCAAAATTCCATTATGATGTCATAATGCAAAATTCCATTATGATGTCATAATGCAAAATTCCATTATGATGTCATCATGTAACATTCCATTATGATGTCATAATGCAAAATTCCATTATAATGTCATAATGTAAAATTCCATTATGATGTCATAATGCAAAATTCCATTATGATGTCATAATGCAAAATCCCATTATGATGTCATAATGCAAAATTCCATTATGATGTCATAATGTAACATTCCATTATGATGTCATAATGCAAAATTCCATTATGATTTCATAATGTAACATTCCATTATGTCATAATGCAAAATTCCATTATGATGTCATAATGCAAAATTCCATTTTGATGTCATAATGTAACATTCCATTATGATGTCATAATGCAAAATTCCATTATGATGTCATAATGCAAAATTCCATTATGATGTCATAATGCAAAATCCCATTATGATGTCATAATGCAAAATTCCATTATGATGTCATAATGTAACATTCTATTATGATGTCATAATGTAACATTCCATTATGATGTCATAATGCAAAATTCCATTATGATGTCATAATGTAACATTCCATTATGATGTCATAATGTAACATTCCATTATGATGTCATAATGCAAAATTCCATTATGATGTCATAATGTAACATTCCATTATGATGTCATAATGTAAAATCCCATTATGATGTCATAATGCAAAATTCCATTATGATGTCATAATGTAACATTCCATTATGATGTCATAATGCAAAATTCCATTATGATGTCATAATGCAAAATTCCATTTTGATGTCATAATGTAACACTCCATTATGATGTCATAATGCAAAATTCCATTAGGATGTCAAAATGTAACATTCCATTATGATGTCATAATGCAAAATTCCATTATGATGTCATAATGCAAAATTCCATTATGATGTCATAATGCAAAATTCCATTATGATGTCATAATGTAACATTCCATTATGATGTCAAAATGCAAAATTCCATTATGATGTCATCATGTCACATTCCATTATGATGTCATAATGCAAAATTCCATTGTAATGTCATAATGTAAAATTCCATTATGATGTCATAATGCAAAATTCCATTATGATGTCATAATGCAAAATCCCATTATGATGTCATAATGCAAAATTCCATTATGATGTCATAATGCAAAATTCCATTATGATGTCATAATGTAAAATTCCATTATGATGTCATAATGCAAAATTCCATTATGATGTCATAATGTAACATTCCATTATGATGTCATAATGCAAAATTCCATTATGATGTCATAATGCAAAATTCCATTATGATGTCATAATGCAAAATCCCATTATGATGTCATAATGCAAAATTCCATTATGATGTCATAATGTAACATTCTATTATGATGTCATAATGTAACATTCCATTATGATGTCATAATGCAAAATTCCATTATGATGTCATAATGTAACATTCCATTATGATGTCATAATGTAACATTCCATTATGATGTCACAATGCAAAATTCCATTATGATGTCATAATGTAACATTCCATTATGATGTCATAATGTAAAATCCCATTATGATGTCATAATGCAAAATTCCATTATGATGTCATAATGTAAAATTCCATTATGATGTCATAATGTAAAATGCCATTATGATGTCATAATGCAAAATTCCATTATGATGTCATAATGCAAAATTCCATTATGATGTCATAATGAAACATTCCATTATGATGTCATAATGTAACATTCCATTATGATGTCATAATGCAAAATTCCATTATGATGTCATAATGCAAAATTCCCTTTTGATGTCATAATGTAAAATTCCATTATGATGTCATAATGCAAAATTCCATTATGAGGTCATAATGTGAAATTCGATTAAGATGTCATAATGTAAAATTCCATTATGATGTCATAATGTAACATTCCATTATGATGTCATAATGTATCATTCCATTATGATGTCATAATGCAAAATTCCATTATGATGTCATAATGTAACATTCCATGATGATGTCATAATGTAAAATCCCATTATGATGTCATAATGCAAAATTCCATTATGATGTCATAATGTAACATTCCATTATGATGTCATAATGCAAAATTCCATTATGATGTCATAATGTAACATTCCATTATGATGTCCTAATGTAACATTCCATTATGATGTCATAATGCAAAATTCCATTATGATGTCATAATGTAACATTCCATTATGATGTCATAATGCAAAATTCCATTATGATGTCATAATGTAACATTCCATTATGATGTCATAATGCAAAATTCCATTATGATGTCATAATGCAAAATTCCATTATGATGTCATAATGCAAAATTCCATTATGATGTCATAATGCAAAATTCCATTATGATGTCATAATGTAAAATTCCATTATGATGTCATAATGCAAAATTCCATTATGATGTCATAATGTAACATTCCATTATGATGTCATAATGCAAAAGTCCCTTTTGATGTCATAATGTAACATTCCATTATGATGTCATAATGCAAAATTCCATTATGAGGTCATAATGTAAAATTCGATTAAGATGTCATAATGCAAAATTCCATTATGATGTCATAATGTAACATTCCATTTTGTTGTCATAATGCAAAATTCCATTATGATGTCATAATGCAAAATTCCATTATGATGTCATAATGCAAAATTCCATTATGATGTCATAATGTAAAATTCCATTATGATGTCATAATGCAAAATCCCATTATGATGTCATAATGCAAAATTCCAGTATGATGTCATAATGTAAAATCCCATTATGATGTCATAATGCAAAATTCCATTATGATGTCATAATGTAACATTCCATTATGATGTCATAATGCAAAATTCCATTATGATGTCATAATGTAAAATGCCAATATGATGTCATAATGCAAAATTCCATTATGATGTCATAATGTAACATTCCATTATGATGTCATAATGCAAAATTCCATTATGATGTCATAATGCAAAATTCCATTTTTATGTCATAATGTAACATTCCATTATGATGTCAAAATGCAAAATTCCATTATGATGTCATCATGTAACATTCCATTATGATGTCATAATGCAAAATTCCATTGTAATGTCATAATGTAAAATTCCATTATGATGTCATAATGCAAAATTCCATTATGATGTCATAATGCAAAATCCCATTATGATGTCATAATGCAAAATTCCATTATGATGTCATAATGTAACATTCCATTATGATGTCATAATGCAAAATTCCATTATGATGTCATAATGTAACATTCCATTATGATGTCATAATGCAAAATTCCATTATGATGTCATAATGCAAAATTCCATTATGATGTCATAATGCAAAATTCCATTATGATGTCATAATGCAAAATTCCATTATGATGTCATAATGTAACATTCCATTATGATGTCAAAATGCAAAATTCCATTATGATGTCATCATGTAACATTCCATTATGATGTCATAATGCAAAATTCCATTGTAATGTCATAATGTAAAATTCCATTATGATGTCATAATGCAAAATTCCATTATGATGTCATAATGTAACATTCCATTATGATGTCATAATGCAAAATTCCATTATGATGTCATAATGTAACATTCCATTATGATGTCATAATGCAAAATTCCATTATGATGTCATAATGCAAAATTCCATTATGATGTCATAATGCAAAATTCCATTATGATGTCATAATGCAAAATTCCATTATGATGTCATAATGTAACATTCCATTATGATGTCAAAATGCAAAATTCCATTATGATGTCATCATGTAACATTCCATTATGATGTCATAATGTAAAATTCCATTATGATGTTATAATGCGAAATTCAATTATGATGTCATAATGTAAAATCCCATTATGATGTCATAATGCAAAATTCCATTATGATGTCATAATGTAACATTTCATTATGTCATAATGCAAACTTCCATTGTGATGTCATAATGTAACATTCCATTATGATGTCAAAATGCAAAATTCCATTATGATGTCATAATGTAACATTCCATTATGATGTCATAATGTAAAATTCCATTATGATGTCATAATGTAAAATGCCATTATGATGTTATAATGCGAAATTCAATTATGATGTCATAATGTAAAATCCCATTATGATGTCATAATGCAAAATTCCATTATGATGTCATAATGTAACATTCCATTATGATGTCATAATGTAAAATTCCATTATGATGTCATAATGTAAAATGCCATTATGATGTCATAATGCAAAATTCCATTATGATGTCATAATGTAACATTCCATTATGATGTCATAATGCAAAATTCCATTATGATGTCATAATGCAAAATTCCATTTTGATGTCATAATGTAACACTCCATTATGATGTCATAATGCAAAATTCCATTAGGATGTCAAAATGTAACATTCCATTATGATGTCATAATGCAAAATTCCATTATGATGTCATAATGCAAAATTCCATTATGATGTCATAATGCAAAATTCCATTATGATGTCATAATGTAACATTCCATTATGATGTCAAAATGCAAAATTCCATTATGATGTCATCATGTAACATTCCATTATGATGTCATAATGCAAAATTCCATTGTAATGTCATAATGTAAAATTCCATTATGATGTCATAATGCAAAATTCCATTATGATGTCATAATGCAAAATCCCATTATGATGTCATAATGCAAAATTCCATTATGATGTCATAATGCAAAATTCCATTATGATGTCATAATGTAAAATTCCATTATGATGTCATAATGCAAAATTCCATTATGATGTCATAATGTAACATTCCATTATGATGTCATAATGCAAAATTCCATTATGATGTCATAATGCAAAATTCCATTATGATGTCATAATGCAAAATCCCATTATGATGTCATAATGCAAAATTCCATTATGATGTCATAATGTAACATTCTATTATGATGTCATAATGTAACATTCCATTATGATGTCATAATGCAAAATTCCATTATGATGTCATAATGTAACATTCCATTATGATGTCATAATGTAACATTCCATTATGATGTCATAATGCAAAATTCCATTATGATGTCATAATGTAACATTCCATTATGATGTCATAATGCAAAATTCCATTATGATGTCATAATGTAACATTCCATTATGATGTCATAATGCAAAATTCCATTATGATGTCATAATGCAAAATTCCATTATGATGTCATAATGCAAAATTCCATTATGATGTCATAATGCAAAATTCCATTATGATGTCATCATGTAACATTCCATTATGATGTCATAATGCAAAATTCCATTATAATGTCATAATGTAAAATTCCATTATGATGTCATAATGCAAAATTCCATTATGATGTCATAATGCAAAATCCCATTATGATGTCATAATGCAAAATTCCATTATGATGTCATAATGTAACATTCCATTATGATGTCATAATGCAAAATTCCATTATGATGTCATAATGTAACATTCCATTATGTCATAATGCAAAATTCCATTATGATGTCATAATGCAAAATTCCATTTTGATGTCATAATGTAACATTCCATTATGATGTCATAATGCAAAATTCCATTATGATGTCATAATGCAAAATTCCATTATGATGTCATAATGCAAAATTCCATTATGATGTCATAATGAAACATTCCATTATGATGTCATAATGCAAAATTCCATTATGATGTCATAATGCAAAATTCCATTATGATGTCATAATGCAAAATTCCATTATGATGTCATAATGCAAAATCCCATTATGATGTCATAATGCAAAATCCCATTATGACATCATAATGGGATTTTGCATTATGACATCATAATGGAATTTTGCATTATGATGTCGTAATGCAAAATTCCATTATGATGTCATAATGTAAAATTCCATTATGATGTTATAATGCAAAATTCCATTATGATGTCATAATGTAAAATCCCATTATGATGTCATAATGCAAAATTCCATTATGATGTCATAATGTAAAATTCCATTATGATGTCATAATGTAAAATGCCATTATGATGTCATAATGCAAAATTCCATTCTGATGTCATAATGCAAAATTCCATTATGATGTCATAATGAAACATTACATTATGATGTCATAATGTAACATTCCATTATGATGTCATAATGCAAAATTCCATTATGATGTCATAATGCAAAATTCCATTATGATGTCATAATGTAAAATTCCATTATGATGTCATAATGCAAAATTCCCTTTTGATGTCATAATGTAACATTCCATTATGATGTCATAATGCAAAATTCCCTTTTGATGTCATAATGTAACATTCCCTTATGATGTCATAATGCAAAATTCCATTATGAGGTCATAATGTGAAATTCGATTAGGATGTCATAATGCAAAATTCCATTATGATGTCATAATGTAACATTCCATTATGATGTCATAATGTATCATTCCATTATGATGTCATAATGCAAAATTCCATTTTGATGTCATAATGTAACACTCCATTATGATGTCATAATGCAAAATTCCATTAGGATGTCAAAATGTAACATTCCATTATGATGTCATAATGCAAAATTCCATTATGATGTCATAATGCAAAATTCCATTATGATGTCATAATGTAACATTCCATTATGATGTCAAAATGCAAAATTCCATTATGATGTCATCATGTAACATTCCATTATGATGTCATAATGCAAAATTCCATTATGATGTCATAATGCAAAATTCCATTATGATGTCATAATGTAAAATTCCATTATGATGTCATAATGCAAAATCCCATTATGATGTCATAATGCAAAATTCCAGTATGATGTCATAATGTAAAATCCCATTATGATGTCATAATGCAAAATTCCATTATGATGTCATAATGTAACATTCCATTATGATGTCATAATGCAAAATTCCATTATGATGTCATAATGTAAAATGCCAATATGATGTCATAATGCAAAATTCCATTATGATGTCATAATGTAACATTCCATTATGATGTCATAATGCAAAATTCCATTATGATGTCATAATGCAAAATTCCATTTTTATGTCATAATGTAACATTCCATTATGATGTCATATTGCAAAATTGCATTATGATGTCATAATGTAACACTCCATTATGATGTCATAATGCAAAATTCCATTATGATGTCATAATGTAACATTCCATTATGATGTCATAATGCAAAATTCCATTATGATGTCATAATGCAAAATTCCATTATGATGTCATAATGCAAAATTCCATTATGATGTCATAATGCAAAATTCCATTATGATGTCATAATGTAACATTCCATTATGATGTCAAAATGCAAAATTCCATTATGATGTCATCATGTAACATTCCATTATGATGTCATAATGCAAAATTCCATTGTAATGTCATAATGTAAAATTCCATTATGATGTCATAATGCAAAATTCCATTATGATGTCATAATGCAAAATCCCATTATGATGTCATAATGCAAAATTCCATTATGATGTCATAATGTAACATTCCATTATGATGTCATAATGCAAAATTCCATTATGATGTCATAATGTAACATTCCATTATGATGTCATAATGCAAAATTCCATTATGATGTCATAATGCAAAATTCCATTATGATGTCATAATGCAAAATTCCATTATGATGTCATAATGCAAAATTCCATTATGATGTCATAATGTAACATTCCATTATGATGTCAAAATGCAAAATTCCATTATGATGTCATCATGTAACATTCCATTATGATGTCATAATGCAAAATTCCATTGTAATGTCATAATGTAAAATTCCATTATGATGTCATAATGCAAAATTCCATTATGATGTCATAATGCAAAATCCCATTATGATGTCATAATGCAAAATTCCATTATGATGTCATAATGTAACATTCCATTATGATGTCATAATGCAAAATTCCATTATGATGTCATAATGTAACATTCCATTATGATGTCATAATGCAAAATTCCATTATGATGTCATAATGCAAAATTCCATTATGATGTCATAATGCAAAATTCCATTATGATGTCATAATGCAAAATTCCATTATGATGTCATAATGCAAAATTCCATTATGATGTCATAATGTAACATTCCATTATGATGTCAAAATGCAAAATTCCATTATGATGTCATCATGTAACATTCCATTATGATGTCATAATGTAAAATTCCATTATGATGTTATAATGCGAAATTCAATTATGATGTCATAATGTAAAATCCCATTATGATGTCATAATGCAAAATTCCATTATGATGTCATAATGTAACATTTCATTATGTCATAATGCAAACTTCCATTGTGATGTCATAATGTAACATTCCATTATGATGTCAAAATGCAAAATTCCATTATGATGTCATAATGTAACATTCCATTATGATGTCATAATGTAAAATTCCATTATGATGTCATAATGTAAAATGCCATTATGATGTTATAATGCGAAATTCAATTATGATGTCATAATGTAAAATCCCATTATGATGTCATAATGCAAAATTCCATTATGATGTCATAATGTAACATTCCATTATGATGTCATAATGTAAAATTCCATTATGATGTCATAATGTAAAATGCCATTATGATGTCATAATGCAAAATTCCATTATGATGTCATAATGTAACATTCCATTATGATGTCATAATGCAAAATTCCATTATGATGTCATAATGCAAAATTCCATTTTGATGTCATAATGTAACACTCCATTATGATGTCATAATGCAAAATTCCATTAGGATGTCAAAATGTAACATTCCATTATGATGTCATAATGCAAAATTCCATTATGATGTCATAATGCAAAATTCCATTATGATGTCATAATGCAAAATTCCATTATGATGTCATAATGTAACATTCCATTATGATGTCAAAATGCAAAATTCCATTATGATGTCATCATGTAACATTCCATTATGATGTCATAATGCAAAATTCCATTGTAATGTCATAATGTAAAATTCCATTATGATGTCATAATGCAAAATTCCATTATGATGTCATAATGCAAAATCCCATTATGATGTCATAATGCAAAATTCCATTATGATGTCATAATGTAACATTCTATTATGATGTCATAATGTAACATTCCATTATGATGTCATAATGCAAAATTCCATTATGATGTCATAATGTAACATTCCATTATGATGTCATAATGTAACATTCCATTATGATGTCATAATGCAAAATTCCATTATGATGTCATAATGTAACATTCCATTATGATGTCATAATGCAAAATTCCATTATGATGTCATAATGTAACATTCCATTATGATGTCATAATGCAAAATTCCATTATGATGTCATAATGCAAAATTCCATTATGATGTCATAATGCAAAATTCCATTATGATGTCATAATGCAAAATTCCATTATGATGTCATCATGTAACATTCCATTATGATGTCATAATGCAAAATTCCATTATAATGTCATAATGTAAAATTCCATTATGATGTCATAATGCAAAATTCCATTATGATGTCATAATGCAAAATCCCATTATGATGTCATAATGCAAAATTCCATTATGATGTCATAATGTAACATTCCATTATGATGTCATAATGCAAAATTCCATTATGATGTCATAATGTAACATTCCATTATGTCATAATGCAAAATTCCATTATGATGTCATAATGCAAAATTCCATTTTGATGTCATAATGTAACATTCCATTATGATGTCATAATGCAAAATTCCATTATGATGTCATAATGCAAAATTCCATTATGATGTCATAATGCAAAATTCCATTATGATGTCATAATGAAACATTCCATTATGATGTCATAATGCAAAATTCCATTGTGATGTCATAATGCAAAATTCCATTATGATGTCATAATGCAAAATTCCATTATGATGTCATAATGCAAAATCCCATTATGATGTCATAATGCAAAATCCCATTATGACATCATAATGGGATTTTGCATTATGACATCATAATGGAATTTTGCATTATGATGTCGTAATGCAAAATTCCATTATGATGTCATAATGTAAAATTCCATTATGATGTTATAATGCAAAATTCCATTATGATGTCATAATGTAAAATCCCATTATGATGTCATAATGCAAAATTCCATTATGATGTCATAATGTAAAATTCCATTATGATGTCATAATGTAAAATGCCATTATGATGTCATAATGCAAAATTCCATTCTGATGTCATAATGCAAAATTCCATTATGATGTCATAATGAAACATTACATTATGATGTCATAATGTAACATTCCATTATGATGTCATAATGCAAAATTCCATTATGATGTCATAATGCAAAATTCCATTATGATGTCATAATGTAAAATTCCATTATGATGTCATAATGCAAAATTCCCTTTTGATGTCATAATGTAACATTCCATTATGATGTCATAATGCAAAATTCCCTTTTGATGTCATAATGTAACATTCCCTTATGATGTCATAATGCAAAATTCCATTATGAGGTCATAATGTGAAATTCGATTAGGATGTCATAATGCAAAATTCCATTATGATGTCATAATGTAACATTCCATTATGATGTCATAATGTATCATTCCATTATGATGTCATAATGCAAAATTCCATTTTGATGTCATAATGTAACACTCCATTATGATGTCATAATGCAAAATTCCATTAGGATGTCAAAATGTAACATTCCATTATGATGTCATAATGCAAAATTCCATTATGATGTCATAATGCAAAATTCCATTATGATGTCATAATGTAACATTCCATTATGATGTCAAAATGCAAAATTCCATTATGATGTCATCATGTAACATTCCATTATGATGTCATAATGCAAAATTCCATTGTAATGTCATAATGTAAAATTCCATTATGATGTCATAATGCAAAATTCCATTATGATGTCATAATGCAAAATCCCATTATGATGTCATAATGCAAAATTCCATTATGATGTCATAATGCAAAATTCCATTATGATGTCATAATGTAAAATTCCATTATGATGTCATAATGCAAAATTCCATTATGATGTCATAATGTAACATTCCATTATGATGTCATAATGCAAAATTCCATTATGATGTCATAATGCAAAATTCCATTATGATGTCATAATGCAAAATCCCATTATGATGTCATAATGCAAAATTCCATTATGATGTCATAATGTAACATTCCATTATGATGTCATAATGCAAAATTCCATTATGATGTCATAATGTAACATTCCATTATGATGTCATAATGTAACATTCCATTATGATGTCATAATGCAAAATTCCATTATGATGTCATAATGTAACATTCCATTATGATGTCATAATGCAAAATTCCATTATGATGTCATAATGTAACATTCCATTATGATGTCATAATGCAAAATTCCATTATGATGTCATAATGCAAAATTCCATTATGATGTCATAATGCAAAATTCCATTATGATGTCATAATGCAAAATTCCATTATGATGTCATCATGTAACATTCCATTATGATGTCATAATGCAAAATTCCATTATAATGTCATAATGTAAAATTCCATTATGATGTCATAATGCAAAATTCCATTATGATGTCATAATGCAAAATCCCATTATGATGTCATAATGCAAAATTCCATTATGATGTCATAATGTAACATTCCATTATGTCATAATGCAAAATTCCATTATGATGTCATAATGCAAAATTCCATTTTGATGTCATAATGTAACATTCCATTATGATGTCATAATGCAAAATTCCATTATGATGTCATAATGCAAAATTCCATTATGATGTCATAATGCAAAATTCCATTATGATGTCATAATGAAACATTCCATTACGACGTCATAATGCAAAATTCCATTATGATGTCATAATGCAAAATTCCATTATGATGTCATAATGCAAAATTCCATTATGATGTCATAATGCAAAATCCCATTATGATGTCATAATGCAAAATCCCATTATGACATCATAATGGGATTTTGCATTATGACATCATAATGGAATTTTGCATTATGATGTCGTAATGCAAAATTCCATTATGATGTCATAATGTAAAATTCCATTATGATGTTATAATGCAAAATTCCATTATGATGTCATAATGTAAAATCCCATTATGATGTCATAATGCAAAATTCCATTATGATGTCATAATGTAAAATTCCATTATGATGTCATAATGTAAAATGCCATTATGATGTCATAATGCAAAATTCCATTCTGATGTCATAATGCAAAATTCCATTATGATGTCATAATGAAACATTACATTATGATGTCATAATGTAACATTCCATTATGATGTCATAATGCAAAATTCCATTATGATGTCATAATGCAAAATTCCATTATGATGTCATAATGTAAAATTCCATTATGATGTCATAATGCAAAATTCCCTTTTGATGTCATAATGTAACATTCCATTATGATGTCATAATGCAAAATTCCCTTTTGATATCATAATGTAACATTCCCTTATGATGTCATAATGCAAAATTCCATTATGAGGTCATAATGTGAAATTCGATTAGGATGTCATAATGCAAAATTCCATTATGATGTCATAATGTAACATTCCATTATGATGTCATAATGTATCATTCCATTATGATGTCATAATGCAAAATTCCATTATGATGTCATAATGTAACATTCCATGATGATGTCATAATGTAAAATCCCATTATGATGTCATAATGCAAAATTCCATTATGATGTCATAATGTAAAATTCCATTATGATGTCATAATGTAAAATGCCATTATGATGTCATAATGCAAAATTCCATTATGATGTCATAATGCAAAATTCCATTATGATGTCAAAATGCAAAATTCCATTATGATGTCATCATGTAACATTCCATTATGATGTCATAATGCAAAATTCCATTATGAGGTCATAATGTAAAATCCGATTAAGATGTCATAATGCAAAATTCCATTATGATGTCATAATGTAACATTCCATTATGTTGTCATAATGCAAAATTCCATTATGATGTCATAATGCAAAATTCCATTATGATGTCATAATGCAAAATTCCATTATGATGTCATAATGTAAAATTCCATTATGATGTCATAATGCAAAATCCCATTATGATGTCATAATGCAAAATTCCAGTATGATGTCATAATGTAAAATCCCATTATGATGTCATAATGCAAAATTCCATTATGATGTCATAATGTAACATTCCATTATGATGTTATAATGCAAAATTCCATTATGATGTCATAATGTAAAATGCCAATATGATGTCATAATGCAAAATTCCATTATGATGTCATAATGTAACATTCCATTATGATGTCATAATGCAAAATTCCATTATGATGTCATAATGCAAAATTCCATTTTTATGTCATAATGTAACATTCCATTATGATGTCATATTGCAAAATTCCATTATGATGTCATAATGTAACACTCCATTATGATGTCATAATGCAAAATTCCATTATGATGTCATAATGTAACATTCCATTATGATGTCATAATGCAAAATTCCATTATGATGTCATAATGCAAAATTCCATTATGATGTCATAATGCAAAATCCCATTATGATGTCATAATGCAAAATTCCATTATGATGTCATAATGTAACATTCTATTATGATGTCATAATGTAACATTCCATTATGATGTCATAATGCAAAATTCCATTATGATGTCATAATGTAACATTCCATTATGATGTCATAATGTAACATTCCATTATGATGTCATAATGCAAAATTCCATTATGATGTCATAATGTAACATTCCATTATGATGTCATAATGCAAAATTCCATTATGATGTCATAATGTAACATTCCATTATGATGTCATAATGCAAAATTCCATTATGATGTCATAATGCAAAATTCCATTATGATGTCATAATGCAAAATTCCATTATGATGTCATAATGCAAAATTCCATTATGATGTCATCATGTAACATTCCATTATGATGTCATAATGCAAAATTCCATTATAATGTCATAATGTAAAATTCCATTATGATGTCATAATGCAAAATTCCATTATGATGTCATAATGCAAAATCCCATTATGATGTCATAATGCAAAATTCCATTATGATGTCATAATGTAACATTCCATTATGATGTCATAATGCAAAATTCCATTATGATGTCATAATGTAACATTCCATTATGTCATAATGCAAAATTCCATTATGATGTCATAATGCAAAATTCCATTTTGATGTCATAATGTAACATTCCATTATGATGTCATAATGCAAAATTCCATTATGATGTCATAATGCAAAATTCCATTATGATGTCATAATGCAAAATTCCATTATGATGTCATAATGAAACATTCCATTATGATGTCATAATGCAAAATTCCATTGTGATGTCATAATGCAAAATTCCATTATGATGTCATAATGCAAAATTCCATTATGATGTCATAATGCAAAATCCCATTATGATGTCATAATGCAAAATCCCATTATGACATCATAATGGGATTTTGCATTATGACATCATAATGGAATTTTGCATTATGATGTCGTAATGCAAAATTCCATTATGATGTCATAATGTAAAATTCCATTATGATGTTATAATGCAAAATTCCATTATGATGTCATAATGTAAAATCCCATTATGATGTCATAATGCAAAATTCCATTATGATGTCATAATGTAAAATTCCATTATGATGTCATAATGTAAAATGCCATTATGATGTCATAATGCAAAATTCCATTCTGATGTCATAATGCAAAATTCCATTATGATGTCATAATGAAACATTACATTATGATGTCATAATGTAACATTCCATTATGATGTCATAATGCAAAATTCCATTATGATGTCATAATGCAAAATTCCATTATGATGTCATAATGTAAAATTCCATTATGATGTCATAATGCAAAATTCCCTTTTGATGTCATAATGTAACATTCCATTATGATGTCATAATGCAAAATTCCCTTTTGATGTCATAATGTAACATTCCCTTATGATGTCATAATGCAAAATTCCATTATGAGGTCATAATGTGAAATTCGATTAGGATGTCATAATGCAAAATTCCATTATGATGTCATAATGTAACATTCCATTATGATGTCATAATGTATCATTCCATTATGATGTCATAATGCAAAATTCCATTTTGATGTCATAATGTAACACTCCATTATGATGTCATAATGCAAAATTCCATTAGGATGTCAAAATGTAACATTCCATTATGATGTCATAATGCAAAATTCCATTATGATGTCATAATGCAAAATTCCATTATGATGTCATAATGTAACATTCCATTATGATGTCAAAATGCAAAATTCCATTATGATGTCATCATGTAACATTCCATTATGATGTCATAATGCAAAATTCCATTGTAATGTCATAATGTAAAATTCCATTATGATGTCATAATGCAAAATTCCATTATGATGTCATAATGCAAAATCCCATTATGATGTCATAATGCAAAATTCCATTATGATGTCATAATGCAAAATTCCATTATGATGTCATAATGTAAAATTCCATTATGATGTCATAATGCAAAATTCCATTATGATGTCATAATGTAACATTCCATTATGATGTCATAATGCAAAATTCCATTATGATGTCATAATGCAAAATTCCATTATGATGTCATAATGCAAAATCCCATTATGATGTCATAATGCAAAATTCCATTATGATGTCATAATGTAACATTCCATTATGATGTCATAATGCAAAATTCCATTATGATGTCATAATGTAACATTCCATTATGATGTCATAATGTAACATTCCATTATGATGTCATAATGCAAAATTCCATTATGATGTCATAATGTAACATTCCATTATGATGTCATAATGCAAAATTCCATTATGATGTCATAATGTAACATTCCATTATGATGTCATAATGCAAAATTCCATTATGATGTCATAATGCAAAATTCCATTATGATGTCATAATGCAAAATTCCATTATGATGTCATAATGCAAAATTCCATTATGATGTCATCATGTAACATTCCATTATGATGTCATAATGCAAAATTCCATTATAATGTCATAATGTAAAATTCCATTATGATGTCATAATGCAAAATTCCATTATGATGTCATAATGCAAAATCCCATTATGATGTCATAATGCAAAATTCCATTATGATGTCATAATGTAACATTCCATTATGATGTCATAATGCAAAATTCCATTATGATGTCATAATGTAACATTCCATTATGTCATAATGCAAAATTCCATTATGATGTCATAATGCAAAATTCCATTTTGATGTCATAATGTAACATTCCATTATGATGTCATAATGCAAAATTCCATTATGATGTCATAATGCAAAATTCCATTATGATGTCATAATGCAAAATTCCATTATGATGTCATAATGCAAAATTCCATTATGATGTCATAATGAAACATTCCATTACGACGTCATAATGCAAAATTCCATTATGATGTCATAATGCAAAATTCCATTATGATGTCATAATGCAAAATTCCATTATGATGTCATAATGCAAAATCCCATTATGATGTCATAATGCAAAATCCCATTATGACATCATAATGGGATTTTGCATTATGACATCATAATGGAATTTTGCATTATGATGTCGTAATGCAAAATTCCATTATGATGTCATAATGTAAAATTCCATTATGATGTTATAATGCAAAATTCCATTATGATGTCATAATGTAAAATCCCATTATGATGTCATAATGCAAAATTCCATTATGATGTCATAATGTAAAATTCCATTATGATGTCATAATGTAAAATGCCATTATGATGTCATAATGCAAAATTCCATTCTGATGTCATAATGCAAAATTCCATTATGATGTCATAATGAAACATTACATTATGATGTCATAATGAAACATTCCATTATGATGTCATAATGCAAAATTCCATTATGATGTCATAATGCAAAATTCCATTATGATGTCATAATGTAAAATTCCATTATGATGTCATAATGCAAAATTCCCTTTTGATGTCATAATGTAACATTCCATTATGATGTCATAATGCAAAATTCCCTTTTGATGTCATAATGTAACATTCCCTTATGATGTCATAATGCAAAATTCCATTATGAGGTCATAATGTGAAATTCGATTAGGATGTCATAATGCAAAATTCCATTATGATGTCATAATGTAACATTCCATTATGATGTCATAATGTATCATTCCATTATGATGTCATAATGCAAAATTCCATTATGATGTCATAATGTAACATTCCATGATGATGTCATAATGTAAAATCCCATTATGATGTCATAATGCAAAATTCCATTATGATGTCATAATGTAAAATTCCATTATGATGTCATAATGTAAAATGCCATTATGATGTCATAATGCAAAATTCCATTATGATGTCATAATGCAAAATTCCATTATGATGTCAAAATGCAAAATTCCATTATGATGTCATCATGTAACATTCCATTATGATGTCATAATGCAAAATTCCATTATGAGGTCATAATGTAAAATTCGATTAAGATGTCATAATGCAAAATTCCATTATGATGTCATAATGTAACATTCCATTATGTTGTCATAATGCAAAATTCCATTATGATGTCATAATGCAAAATTCCATTATGATGTCATAATGCAAAATTCCATTATGATGTCATAATGTAAAATTCCATTATGATGTCATAATGCAAAATCCCATTATGATGTCATAATGCAAAATTCCAGTATGATGTCATAATGTAAAATCCCATTATGATGTCATAATGCAAAATTCCATTATGATGTCATAATGTAACATTCCATTATGATGTTATAATGCAAAATTCCATTATGATGTCATAATGTAAAATGCCAATATGATGTCATAATGCAAAATTCCATTATGATGTCATAATGTAACATTCCATTATGATGTCATAATGCAAAATTCCATTATGATGTCATAATGCAAAATTCCATTTTTATGTCATAATGTAACATTCCATTATGATGTCATATTGCAAAATTCCATTATGATGTCATAATGTAACACTCCATTATGATGTCATAATGCAAAATTCCATTATGATGTCATAATGTAACATTCCATTATGATGTCATAATGCAAAATTCCATTATGATGTCATAATGCAAAATTCCATTATTATGTCATAATGCAAAATTCCATTATGATGTCATAATGTAACATTCCATTATGATGTCAAAATGCAAAATTCCATTATGATGTCATCATGTAACATTCCATTATGATGTCATAATGCAAAATTCCATTGTAATGTCATAATGCAAAATTCCATTATGATGTCATAATGCAAAATTCCATTATGATGTCATAATGCAAAATCCCATTATGATGTCATAATGCAAAATTCCATTATGATGTCATAATGTAACATTCCATTATGATGTCATAATGCAAAATTCCATTATGATGTCATAATGCAAAATTCCATTATGATGTCATAATGTAACATTCTATTATGATGTCATAATGTAACATTCCATTATGATGTCATAATGCAAAATTCCATTATGATGTCATAATGTAACATTCCATTATGATGTCATAATGCAAAATTCCATTATGATGTCATAATGCAAAATCCCATTATGATGTCATAATGCAAAATTCCATTATGATGTCATAATGTAACATTCCATTATGATGTCATAATGCAAAATTCCATTATGATGTCATAATGTAACATTCCATTATGATGTCATAATGCAAAATTCCATTATGATGTCATAATGCAAAATTCCATTATGATGTCATAATGCAAAATTCCATTATGATGTCATAATGCAAAATTCCATTATGATGTCATAATGTAACATTCCATTATTATGTCAAAATGCAAAATTCCATTATGATGTCATCATGTAACATTCCATTATGATGTCATAATGCAAAATTCCATTATAATGTCATAATGTAAAATTCCATTATGATGTCATAATGCAAAATTCCATTATGATGTCATAATGCAAAATCCCATTATGATGTCATAATGCAAAATTCCATTATGATGTCATAATGTAACATTCCATTATGATGTCATAATGCAAAATTCCATTATGATGTCATAATGTAACATTTCATTATGTCATAATTTAAACTTCCATTGTGATGTCATAATGTAACATTCCATTATGATGTCATAATGCAAAATTCCATTATGATGTCATAATGTAACATTCCATTATGTCATAATGCAAAATTCCATTATGATGTCATAATGCAAAATTCCATTTTGATGTCATAATGTAACATTCCATTATGATGTCATAATGCAAAATTCCATTATGTCATAATGCAAAATTCCATTATGATGTCATAATGCAAAATTCCATTATGATGTCATAATGCAAAATTCCATTATGATGTCATAATGCAAAATTCCATTATGATGTCATAATGTAAAATTCCATTATGATGTCATAATGCAAAATTCCATTATGATGTCATAATGCAAAATCCCATTATGATGTCATAATGCAAAATCCCATTATGACATCATAATGGGATTTTGCATTATGACATCATAATGGAATTTTGCATTATGATGTCGTAATGCAAAATTCCATTATGATGTCATAATGTAAAATTCCATTATGATGTTATAATGCAAAATTCCATTATGATGTCATAATGTAAAATCCCATTATGATGTCATAATGCAAAATTCCATTATGATGTCATAATGTAAAATTCCATTATGATGTCATAATGTAAAATGCCATTATGATGTCATAATGCAAAATTCCATTCTGATGTCATAATGCAAAATTCCATTATGATGTCATAATGAAACATTACATTATGATGTCATAATGTAACATTCCATTATGATGTCATAATGCAAAATTCCATTATGATGTCATAATGCAAAATTCCATTATGATGTCATAATGTAAAATTCCATTATGATGTCATAATGCAAAATTCCCTTTTGATGTCATAATGTAACATTCCATTATGATGTCATAATGCAAAATTCCCTTTTGATGTCATAATGTAACATTCCCTTATGATGTCATAATGCAAAATTCCATTATGAGGTCATAATGTGAAATTCGATTAGGATGTCATAATGCAAAATTCCATTATGATGTCATAATGTAACATTCCATTATGATGTCATAATGTATCATTCCATTATGATGTCATAATGCAAAATTCCATTTTGATGTCATAATGTAACACTCCATTATGATGTCATAATGCAAAATTCCATTAGGATGTCAAAATGTAACATTCCATTATGATGTCATAATGCAAAATTCCATTATGATGTCATAATGCAAAATTCCATTATGATGTCATAATGTAACATTCCATTATGATGTCAAAATGCAAAATTCCATTATGATGTCATCATGTAACATTCCATTATGATGTCATAATGCAAAATTCCATTGTAATGTCATAATGTAAAATTCCATTATGATGTCATAATGCAAAATCCCATTATGATGTCATAATGCAAAATCCCATTATGATGTCATAATGCAAAATTCCATTATGATGTCATAATGCAAAATTCCATTATGATGTCATAATGTAAAATTCCATTATGATGTCATAATGCAAAATTCCATTATGATGTCATAATGTAACATTCCATTATGATGTCATAATGCAAAATTCCATTATGATGTCATAATGCAAAATTCCATTATGATGTCATAATGCAAAATTCCATTATGATGTCATAATGTAACATTCCATTATGATGTCAAAATGCAAAATTCCATTATGATGTCATCATGTAACATTCCATTATGATGTCATAATGCAAAATTCCATTGTAATGTCATAATGTAAAATTCCATTATGATGTCATAATGCAAAATTCCATTATGATGTCATAATGCAAAATCCCATTATGATGTCATAATGCAAAATTCCATTATGATGTCATAATGTAACATTCCATTATGATGTCATAATGCAAAATTCCATTATGATGTCATAATGCAAAATTCCATTATGATGTCATAATGCAAAATTCCATTATGATGTCATAATGTAAAATTCCATTATGATGTCATAATGCAAAATTCCATTATGATGTCATAATGTAACATTCCATTATGATGTCATAATGCAAAATTCCATTATGGTGTCATAATGCAAAATTCCATTATGATGTCATAATGCAAAATCCCATTATGATGTCATAATGCAAAATTCCATTATGATGTCATAATGTAACATTCTATTATGATGTCATAATGTAACATTCCATTATGATGTCATAATGCAAAATTCCATTATGATGTCATAATGTAACATTCCATTATGATGTCATAATGTAACATTCCATTATGATGTCATAATGCAAAATTCCATTATGATGTCATAATGTAACATTCCATTATGATGTCATAATGGAAAATTCCATTATGATGTCATAATGTAACATTCCATTATGATGTCATAATGCAAAATTCCATTATGATGTCATAATGCAAAATTCCATTATGATGTCATAATGCAAAATTCCATTATGATGTCATAATGCAAAATTCCATTATGATGTCATAATGTAACATTCCATTATGATGTCAAAATGCAAAATTCCATTATGATGTCATCATGTAACATTCCATTATGATGTCATAATGCAAAATTCCATTATAATGTCATAATGTAAAATTCCATTATGATGTCATAATGCAAAATTCCATTATGATGTCATAATGCAAAATCCCATTATGATGTCATAATGCAAAATTCCATTATGATGTCATAATGTAACATTCCATTATGATGTCATAATGCAAAATTCCATTATGATGTCATAATGTAACATTTCATTATGTCATAATGCAAACTTCCATTGTGATGTCATAATGTAACATTCCATTATGATGTCAAAATGCAAAATTCCATTATGATGTCATAATGTAACATTCCATTATGATGTCATAATGTAAAATTCCATTATGATGTTATAATGCGAAATTCAATTATGATGTCATAATGTAAAATCCCATTATGATGTCATAATGCAAAATTCCATTATGATGTCATAATGTAACATTCCATTATGATGTCATAATGTAAAATTCCATTATGATGTCATAATGTAAAATGCCATTATGATGTCATAATGCAAAATTCCATTATGATGTCATAATGTAACATTCCATTATGATGTCATAATGCAAAATTCCATTATGATGTCATAATGCAAAATTCCATTTTGATGTCATAATGTAACACTCCATTATGATGTCATAATGCAAAATTCCATTATGATGTCATAATGTAACATTCCATTATGATGTCATAATGCAAAATTCCATTATGATGTCATAATGCAAAATTCCATTATGATGTCATAATGCAAAATTCCATTATGATGTCATAATGTAACATTCCATTATGATGTCAAAATGCAAAATTCCATTATGATGTCATCATGTAACATTCCATTATGATGTCATAATGCAAAATTCCATTGTAATGTCATAATGTAAAATTCCATTATGATGTCATAATGCAAAATTCCATTATGATGTCATAATGCAAAATCCCATTATGATGTCATAATGCAAAATTCCATTATGATGTCATAATGTAACATTCCATTATGATGTCATAATGCAAAATTCCATTATGATGTCATAATGCAAAATTCCATTATGATGTCATAATGCAAAATTCCATTATGATGTCATAATGTAAAATTCCATTATGATGTCATAATGCAAAATTCCATTATGATGTCATAATGCAAAATTCCATTATGATGTCATAATGCAAAATTCCATTATGATGTCATAATGCAAAATCCCATTATGATGTCATATTGCAAAATTCCATTATGATGTCATAATGTAACATTCTATTATGATGTCATAATGTAACATTCCATTATGATGTCATAATGCAAAATTCCATTATGATGTCATAATGAAACATTCCATTATGATGTCATAATGCAAAATTCCATTATGATGTCATAATGCAAAATTCCATTATGATGTCATAATGCAAAATTCCATTATGATGTCATAATGCAAAATCCCATTATGATGTCATAATGCAAAATCCCATTATGACATCATAATGGGATTTTGCATTATGACATCATAATGGAATTTTGCATTATGATGTCGTAATGCAAAATTCCATTATGATGTCATAATGTAAAATTCCATTATGATGTTATAATGCAAAATTCCATTATGATGTCATAATGTAAAATCCCATTATGATGTCATAATGCAAAATTCCATTATGATGTCATAATGTAAAATTCCATTATGATGTCATAATGTAAAATGCCATTATGATGTCATAATGCAAAATTCCATTCTGATGTCATAATGCAAAATTCCATTATGATGTCATAATGAAACATTACATTATGATGTCATAATGTAACATTCCATTATGATGTCATAATGCAAAATTCCATTATGATGTCATAATGCAAAATTCCATTATGATGTCATAATGTAAAATTCCATTATGATGTCATAATGCAAAATTCCCTTTTGATGTCATAATGTAACATTCCATTATGATGTCATAATGCAAAATTCCCTTTTGATGTCATAATGTAACATTCCCTTATGATGTCATAATGCAAAATTCCATTATGAGGTCATAATGTGAAATTCGATTAGGATGTCATAATGCAAAATTCCATTATGATGTCATAATGTAACATTCCATTATGATGTCATAATGTATCATTCCATTATGATGTCATAATGCAAAATTCCATTTTGATGTCATAATGTAACACTCCATTATGATGTCATAATGCAAAATTCCATTAGGATGTCAAAATGTAACATTCCATTATGATGTCATAATGCAAAATTCCATTATGATGTCATAATGCAAAATTCCATTATGATGTCATAATGTAACATTCCATTATGATGTCAAAATGCAAAATTCCATTATGATGTCATCATGTAACATTCCATTATGATGTCATAATGCAAAATTCCATTGTAATGTCATAATGTAAAATTCCATTATGATGTCATAATGCAAAATCCCATTATGATGTCATAATGCAAAATCCCATTATGATGTCATAATGCAAAATTCCATTATGATGTCATAATGCAAAATTCCATTATGATGTCATAATGTAAAATTCCATTATGATGTCATAATGCAAAATTCCATTATGATGTCATAATGTAACATTCCATTATGATGTCATAATGCAAAATTCCATTATGATGTCATAATGCAAAATTCCATTATGATGTCATAATGCAAAATTCCATTATGATGTCATAATGTAACATTCCATTATGATGTCAAAATGCAAAATTCCATTATGATGTCATCATGTAACATTCCATTATGATGTCATAATGCAAAATTCCATTGTAATGTCATAATGTAAAATTCCATTATGATGTCATAATGCAAAATTCCATTATGATGTCATAATGCAAAATCCCATTATGATGTCATAATGCAAAATTCCATTATGATGTCATAATGTAACATTCCATTATGATGTCATAATGCAAAATTCCATTATGATGTCATAATGCAAAATTCCATTATGATGTCATAATGCAAAATTCCATTATGATGTCATAATGTAAAATTCCATTATGATGTCATAATGCAAAATTCCATTATGATGTCATAATGCAAAATCCCATTATGATGTCATAATGCAAAATCCCATTATGACATCATAATGGGATTTTGCATTATGACATCATAATGGAATTTTGCATTATGATGTCGTAATGCAAAATTCCATTATGATGTCATAATGTAAAATTCCATTATGATGTTATAATGCAAAATTCCATTATGATGTCATAATGTAAAATCCCATTATGATGTCATAATGCAAAATTCCATTATGATGTCATAATGTAAAATTCCATTATGATGTCATAATGTAAAATGCCATTATGATGTCATAATGCAAAATTCCATTCTGATGTCATAATGCAAAATTCCATTATGATGTCATAATGAAACATTACATTATGATGTCATAATGTAACATTCCATTATGATGTCATAATGCAAAATTCCATTATGATGTCATAATGCAAAATTCCATTATGATGTCATAATGTAAAATTCCATTATGATGTCATAATGCAAAATTCCCTTTTGATGTCATAATGTAACATTCCATTATGATGTCATAATGCAAAATTCCCTTTTGATGTCATAATGTAACATTCCCTTATGATGTCATAATGCAAAATTCCATTATGAGGTCATAATGTGAAATTCGATTAGGATGTCATAATGCAAAATTCCATTATGATGTCATAATGTAACATTCCATTATGATGTCATAATGTATCATTCCATTATGATGTCATAATGCAAAATTCCATTTTGATGTCATAATGTAACACTCCATTATGATGTCATAATGCAAAATTCCATTAGGATGTCAAAATGTAACATTCCATTATGATGTCATAATGCAAAATTCCATTATGATGTCATAATGCAAAATTCCATTATGATGTCATAATGTAACATTCCATTATGATGTCAAAATGCAAAATTCCATTATGATGTCATCATGTAACATTCCATTATGATGTCATAATGCAAAATTCCATTGTAATGTCATAATGTAAAATTCCATTATGATGTCATAATGCAAAATCCCATTATGATGTCATAATGCAAAATCCCATTATGATGTCATAATGCAAAATTCCATTATGATGTCATAATGCAAAATTCCATTATGATGTCATAATGTAAAATTCCATTATGATGTCATAATGCAAAATTCCATTATGATGTCATAATGTAACATTCCATTATGATGTCATAATGCAAAATTCCATTATGATGTCATAATGCAAAATTCCATTATGATGTCATAATGCAAAATTCCATTATGATGTCATAATGTAACATTCCATTATGATGTCAAAATGCAAAATTCCATTATGATGTCATCATGTAACATTCCATTATGATGTCATAATGCAAAATTCCATTGTAATGTCATAATGTAAAATTCCATTATGATGTCATAATGCAAAATTCCATTATGATGTCATAATGCAAAATCCCATTATGATGTCATAATGCAAAATTCCATTATGATGTCATAATGTAACATTCCATTATGATGTCATAATGCAAAATTCCATTATGATGTCATAATGCAAAATTCCATTATGATGTCATAATGCAAAATTCCATTATGATGTCATAATGTAAAATTCCATTATGATGTCATAATGCAAAATTCCATTATGATGTCATAATGTAACATTCCATTATGATGTCATAATGCAAAATTCCATTATGGTGTCATAATGCAAAATTCCATTATGATGTCATAATGCAAAATCCCATTATGATGTCATAATGCAAAATTCCATTATGATGTCATAATGTAACATTCTATTATGATGTCATAATGTAACATTCCATTATGATGTCATAATGCAAAATTCCATTATGATGTCATAATGTAACATTCCATTATGATGTCATAATGTAACATTCCATTATGATGTCATAATGCAAAATTCCATTATGATGTCATAATGTAACATTCCATTATGATGTCATAATGCAAAATTCCATTATGATGTCATAATGTAACATTCCATTATGATGTCATAATGCAAAATTCCATTATGATGTCATAATGCAAAATTCCATTATGATGTCATAATGCAAAATTCCATTATGATGTCATAATGCAAAATTCCATTATGATGTCATAATGTAACATTCCATTATGATGTCAAAATGCAAAATTCCATTATGATGTCATCATGTAACATTCCATTATGATGTCATAATGCAAAATTCCATTATAATGTCATAATGTAAAATTCCATTATGATGTCATAATGCAAAATTCCATTATGATGTCATAATGCAAAATCCCATTATGATGTCATAATGCAAAATTCCATTATGATGTCATAATGTAACATTCCATTATGATGTCATAATGCAAAATTCCATTATGATGTCATAATGTAACATTTCATTATGTCATAATGCAAACTTCCATTGTGATGTCATAATGTAACATTCCATTATGATGTCATAATGCAAAATTCCATTATGATGTCATAATGCAAAATTCCATTATGATGTCATAATGAAACATTCCATTACGACGTCATAATGCAAAATTCCATTATGATGTCATAATGCAAAATTCCATTATGATGTCATAATGCAAAATTCCATTATGATGTCATAATGCAAAATCCCATTATGATGTCATAATGCAAAATCCCATTATGACATCATAATGGGATTTTGCATTATGACATCATAATGGAATTTTGCATTATGATGTCGTAATGCAAAATTCCATTATGATGTCATAATGTAAAATTCCATTATGATGTTATAATGCAAAATTCCATTATGATGTCATAATGTAAAATCCCATTATGATGTCATAATGCAAAATTCCATTATGATGTCATAATGTAAAATTCCATTATGATGTCATAATGTAAAATGCCATTATGATGTCATAATGCAAAATTCCATTCTGATGTCATAATGCAAAATTCCATTATGATGTCATAATGAAACATTACATTATGATGTCATAATGTAACATTCCATTATGATGTCATAATGCAAAATTCCATTATGATGTCATAATGCAAAATTCCATTATGATGTCATAATGTAAAATTCCATTATGATGTCATAATGCAAAATTCCCTTTTGATGTCATAATGTAACATTCCATTATGATGTCATAATGCAAAATTCCCTTTTGATGTCATAATGTAACATTCCCTTATGATGTCATAATGCAAAATTCCATTATGAGGTCATAATGTGAAATTCGATTAGGATGTCATAATGCAAAATTCCATTATGATGTCATAATGTAACATTCCATTATGATGTCATAATGTATCATTCCATTATGATGTCATAATGCAAAATTCCATTATGATGTCATAATGTAACATTCCATGATGATGTCATAATGTAAAATCCCATTATGATGTCATAATGCAAAATTCCATTATGATGTCATAATGTAAAATTCCATTATGATGTCATAATGTAAAATGCCATTATGATGTCATAATGCAAAATTCCATTATGATGTCATAATGCAAAATTCCATTATGATGTCAAAATGCAAAATTCCATTATGATGTCATCATGTATCATTCCATTATGATGTCATAATGCAAAATTCCATTATGAGGTCATAATGTAAAATTCGATTAAGATGTCATAATGCAAAATTCCATTATGATGTCATAATGTAACATTCCATTATGTTGTCATAATGCAAAATTCCATTATGATGTAATAATGCAAAATTCCATTATGATGTCATAATGCAAAATTCCATTATGATGTCATAATGTAAAATTCCATTATGATGTCATAATGCAAAATCCCATTATGATGTCATAATGCAAAATTCCAGTATGATGTCATAATGTAAAATCCCATTATGATGTCATAATGCAAAATTCCATTATGATGTCATAATGTAACATTCCATTATGATGTTATAATGCAAAATTCCATTATGATGTCATAATGTAAAATGCCAATATGATGTCATAATGCAAAATTCCATTATGATGTCATAATGTAACATTCCATTATGATGTCATAATGCAAAATTCCATTATGATGTCATAATGCAAAATTCCATTTTTATGTCATAATGTAACATTCCATTATGATGTCATATTGCAAAATTCCATTATGATGTCATAATGTAACACTCCATTATGATGTCATAATGCAAAATTCCATTATGATGTCATAATGTAACATTCCATTATGATGTCATAATGCAAAATTCCATTATGATGTCATAATGCAAAATTCCATTATTATGTCATAATGCAAAATTCCATTATGATGTCATAATGTAACATTCCATTATGATGTCAAAATGCAAAATTCCATTATGATGTCATCATGTAACATTCCATTATGATGTCATAATGCAAAATTCCATTGTAATGTCATAATGCAAAATTCCATTATGATGTCATAATGCAAAATTCCATTATGATGTCATAATGCAAAATCCCATTATGATGTCATAATGCAAAATTCCATTATGATGTCATAATGTAACATTCCATTATGATGTCATAATGCAAAATTCCATTATGATGTCATAATGCAAAATTCCATTATGATGTCATAATGTAACATTCTATTATGATGTCATAATGTAACATTCCATTATGATGTCATAATGCAAAATTCCATTATGATGTCATAATGTAACACTCCATTATGATGTCATAATGCAAAATTCCATTATGATGTCATAATGTAACATTCCATTATGATGTCATAATGCAAAATTCCATTATGATGTCATAATGCAAAATTCCATTATGATGTCATAATGCAAAATTCCATTATGATGTCATAATGCAAAATTCCATTATGATGTCATAATGTAACATTCCATTATGATGTCAAAATGCAAAATTCCATTATGATGTCATCATGTAACATTCCATTATGATGTCATAATGCAAAATTCCATTGTAATGTCATAATGTAAAATTCCATTATGATGTCATAATGCAAAATTCCATTATGATGTCATAATGCAAAATCCCATTATGATGTCATAATGCAAAATTCCATTATGATGTCATAATGTAACATTCCATTATGATGTCATAATGCAAAATTCCATTATGATGTCATAATGTAACATTCCATTATGATGTCATAATGCAAAATTCCATTATGATGTCATAATGCAAAATTCCATTATGATGTCATAATGCAAAATTCCATTATGATGTCATAATGCAAAATTCCATTATGATGTCATAATGTAACATTCCATTATGATGTCAAAATGCAAAATTCCATTATGATGTCATCATGTAACATTCCATTATGATGTCATAATGCAAAATTCCATTACAATGTCATAATGTAAAATTCCATTATGATGTCATAATGCAAAATTCCATTATGATGTCATAATGCAAAATTCCATTATGATGTCATAATGCAAAATCCCATTATGATGTCATAATGCAAAATTCCATTATGATGTCATAATGTAACATTCCATTATGATGTCATAATGCAAAATTCCATTATGATGTCATAATGTAACATTTCATTATGTCATAATGCAAACTTCCATTGTGATGTCATAATGTAACATTCCATTATGATGTCAAAATGCAAAATTCCATTATGATGTCATAATGTAACATTCCATTATGATGTCATAATGTAAAATTCCATTATGATGTTATAATGCGAAATTCAATTATGATGTCATAATGTAAAATCCCATTATGATGTCATAATGCAAAATTCCATTATGATGTCATAATGTAACATTCCATTATGATGTCATAATGTAAAATTCCATTATGATGTCATAATGTAAAATGCCATTATGATGTCATAATGCAAAATTCCATTATGATGTCATAATGTAACATTCCATTATGATGTCATAATGCAAAATTCCATTATGATGTCATAATGCAAAATTCCATTTTGATGTCATAATGTAACACTCCATTATGATGTCATAATGCAAAATTCCATTAGGATGTCAAAATGTAACATTCCATTATGATGTCATAATGCAAAATTCCATTATGATGTCATAATGCAAAATTCCATTATGATGTCATAATGCAAAATTCCATTATGATGTCATAATGTAACATTCCATTATGATGTCAAAATGCAAAATTCCATTATGATGTCATCATGTCACATTCCATTATGATGTCATAATGCAAAATTCCATTGTAATGTCATAATGTAAAATTCCATTATGATGTCATAATGCAAAATTCCATTATGATGTCATAATGCAAAATCCCATTATGATGTCATAATGCAAAATTCCATTATGATGTCATAATGCAAAATTCCATTATGATGTCATAATGCAAAATTCCATTATGATGTCATAATGCAAAATTCCATTATGATGTCATAATGCAAAATTCCATTATGATGTCATAATGTAACATTCCATTATGATGTCAAAATGCAAAATTCCATTATGATGTCATAATGTAACATTCCATTATGATGTCAAAATGCAAAATTCCATTATGATGTCATAATGCAAAATTCCATTATGATGTCATAATGAAAAATTCCATTATGATGTCATAATGCAAAATTCCATTATGATGTCATAATGCAAAATTCCATTATGATGTCATAATGCAAAATCCCATTATGATGTCATAATGCAAAATTCCATTATGATGTCATAATGTAACATTCCATTATGATGTCATAATGCAAAATTCCATTATGATGTCATAATGTAACATTTCATTATGTCATAATGCAAACTTCCATTGTGATGTCATAATGTAACATTCCATTATGATGTCAAAATGCAAAATTCCATTATGATGTCATAATGTAACATTCCATTATGATGTCATAATGTAAAATTCCATTATGATGTTATAATGCGAAATTCAATTATGATGTCATAATGTAAAATCCCATTATGATGTCATAATGCAAAATTCCATTATGATGTCATAATGTAACATTCCATTATGATGTCATAATGTAAAATTCCATTATGATGTCATAATGTAAAATGCCATTATGATGTCATAATGCAAAATTCCATTATGATGTCATAATGTAACATTCCATTATGATGTCATAATGCAAAATTCCATTATGATGTCATAATGCAAAATTCCATTTTGATGTCATAATGTAACACTCCATTATGATGTCATAATGCAAAATTCCATTAGGATGTCAAAATGTAACATTCCATTATGATGTCATAATGCAAAATTCCATTATGATGTCATAATGCAAAATTCCATTATGATGTCATAATGCAAAATTCCATTATGATGTCATAATGTAACATTCCATTATGATGTCAAAATGCAAAATTCCATTATGATGTCATCATGTCACATTCCATTATGATGTCATAATGCAAAATTCCATTGTAATGTCATAATGTAAAATTCCATTATGATGTCATAATGCAAAATTCCATTATGATGTCATAATGCAAAATCCCATTATGATGTCATAATGCAAAATTCCATTATGATGTCATAATGCAAAATTCCATTATGATGTCATAATGCAAAATTCCATTATGATGTCATAATGCAAAATTCCATTATGATGTCATAATGCAAAATTCCATTATGATGTCATAATGTAACATTCCATTATGATGTCAAAATGCAAAATTCCATTATGATGTCATAATGTAACATTCCATTATGATGTCAAAATGCAAAATTCCATTATGATGTCATAATGCAAAATTCCATTATGATGTCATAATGAAAAATTCCATTATGATGTCATAATGCAAAATTCCATTATGATGTCATAATGCAAAATTCCATTATGATGTCATAATGCAAAATTCCATTATGATGTCATAATGCAAAATTCCATTATGATGTCATAATGCAAAATTCCATTATGAGGTCATAATGTGAAATTCGATTAAGATGTCATAATGTAAAATTCCATTATGATGTCATAATGTAACATTCCATTATGATGTCATAATGTATCATTCCATTATGATGTCATAATGCAAAATTCCATTATGATGTCATAATGTAACATTCCATGATGATGTCATAATGTAAAATCCCATTATGATGTCATAATGCAAAATTCCATTATGATGTCATAATGTAACATTCCATTATGATGTCATAATGCAAAATTCCATTATGATGTCATAATGTAACATTCCATTATGATGTCCTAATGTAACATTCCATTATGATGTCATAATGCAAAATTCCATTATGATGTCATAATGTAACATTCCATTATGATGTCATAATGCAAAATTCCATTATGATGTCATAATGTAACATTCCATTATGATGTCATAATGTAAAATTCCATTATGATGTCATAATGCAAAATTCCATTATGATGTCATAATGCAAAATTCCATTATGATGTCATAATGCAAAATTCCATTATGATGTCATAATGTAAAATTCCATTATGATGTCATAATGCAAAATTCCATTATGATGTCATAATGTAACATTCCATTATGATGTCATAATGCAAAAGTCCCTTTTGATGTCATAATGTAACATTCCATTATGATGTCATAATGCAAAATTCCATTATGAGGTCATAATGTAAAATTCGATTAAGATGTCATAATGCAAAATTCCATTATGATGTCATAATGTAACATTCCATTATGTTGTCATAATGCAAAATTCCATTATGATGTCATAATGCAAAATTCCATTATGATGTCATAATGCAAAATTCCATTATGATGTCATAATGTAAAATTCCATTATGATGTCATAATGCAAAATCCCATTATGATGTCATAATGCAAAATTCCAGTATGATGTCATAATGTAAAATCCCATTATGATGTCATAATGCAAAATTCCATTATGATGTCATAATGTAACATTCCATTATGATGTCATAATGCAAAATTCCATTATGATGTCATAATGTAAAATGCCAATATGATGTCATAATGCAAAATTCCATTATGATGTCATAATGTAACATTCCATTATGATGTCATAATGCAAAATTCCATTATGATGTCATAATGCAAAATTCCATTTTTATGTCATAATGTAACATTCCATTATGATGTCATATTGCAAAATTGCATTATGATGTCATAATGTAACACTCCATTATGATGTCATAATGCAAAATTCCATTATGATGTCATAATGTAACATTCCATTATGATGTCATAATGCAAAATTCCATTATGATGTCATAATGCAAAATTCCATTATGATGTCATAATGCAAAATTCCATTATGATGTCATAATGCAAAATTCCATTATGATGTCATAATGTAACATTCCATTATGATGTCAAAATGCAAAATTCCATTATGATGTCATCATGTAACATTCCATTATGATGTCATAATGCAAAATTCCATTGTAATGTCATAATGTAAAATTCCATTATGATGTCATAATGCAAAATTCCATTATGATGTCATAATGCAAAATCCCATTATGATGTCATAATGCAAAATTCCATTATGATGTCATAATGTAACATTCCATTATGATGTCATAATGCAAAATTCCATTATGATGTCATAATGTAACATTCCATTATGATGTCATAATGCAAAATTCCATTATGATGTCATAATGCAAAATTCCATTATGATGTCATAATGCAAAATTCCATTATGATGTCATAATGCAAAATTCCATTATGATGTCATAATGTAACATTCCATTATGATGTCCAAAATGCAAAATTCCATTATGATGTCATCATGTAACATTCCATTATGATGTCATAATGCAAAATTCCATTGTAATGTCATAATGTAAAATTCCATTATGATGTCATAATGCAAAATTCCATTATGATGTCATAATGCAAAATCCCATTATGATGTCATAATGCAAAATTCCATTATGATGTCATAATGTAACATTCCATTATGATGTCATAATGCAAAATTCCATTATGATGTCATAATGTAACATTCCATTATGATGTCATAATGCAAAATTCCATTATGATGTCATAATGCAAAATTCCATTATGATGTCATAATGCAAAATTCCATTATGATGTCATAATGCAAAATTCCATTATGATGTCATAATGTAACATTCCATTATGATGTCAAAATGCAAAATTCCATTATGATGTCATCATGTAAAATTCCATTATGATGTTATAATGCGAAATTCAATTATGATGTCATAATGTAAAATCCCATTATGATGTCATAATGCAAAATTCCATTATGATGTCATAATGTAACATTTCATTATGTCATAATGCAAACTTCCATTGTGATGTCATAATGTAACATTCCATTATGATGTCAAAATGCAAAATTCCATTATGATGTCATAATGTAACATTCCATTATGATGTCATAATGTAAAATTCCATTATGATGTCATAATGTAAAATGCCATTATGATGTTATAATGCGAAATTCAATTATGATGTCATAATGTAAAATCCCATTATGATGTCATAATGCAAAATTCCATTATGATGTCATAATGTAACATTCCATTATGATGTCATAATGTAAAATTCCATTATGATGTCATAATGTAAAATGCCATTATGATGTCATAATGCAAAATTCCATTATGATGTCATAATGTAACATTCCATTATGATGTCATAATGCAAAATTCCATTATGATGTCATAATGCAAAATTCCATTTTGATGTCATAATGTAACACTCCATTATGATGTCATAATGCAAAATTCCATTAGGATGTCAAAATGTAACATTCCATTATGATGTCATAATGCAAAATTCCATTATGATGTCATAATGCAAAATTCCATTATGATGTCATAATGCAAAATTCCATTATGATGTCATAATGTAACATTCCATTATGATGTCAAAATGCAAAATTCCATTATGATGTCATCATGTAACATTCCATTATGATGTCATAATGCAAAATTCCATTGTAATGTCATAATGTAAAATTCCATTATGATGTCATAATGCAAAATTCCATTATGATGTCATAATGCAAAATCCCTTTATGATGTCATAATGCAAAATTCCATTATGATGTCATAATGCAAAATTCCATTATGATGTCATAATGCAAAATCCCATTATGATGTCATAATGCAAAATTCCATTATGATGTCATAATGTAACATTCTATTATGATGTCATAATGTAACATTCCATTATGATGTCATAATGCAAAATTCCATTATGATGTCATAATGTAACATTCCATTATGATGTCATAATGTAACATTCCATTATGATGTCATAATGCAAAATTCCATTATGATGTCATAATGTAACATTCCATTATGATGTCATAATGCAAAATTCCATTATGATGTCATAATGTAACATTCCATTATGATGTCATAATGCAAAATTCCATTATGATGTCATAATGCAAAATTCCATTATGATGTCATAATGCAAAATTCCATTATGATGTCATAATGCAAAATTCCATTATGATGTCATCATGTAACATTCCATTATGATGTCATAATGCAAAATTCCATTATAATGTCATAATGTAAAATTCCATTATGATGTCATAATGCAAAATTCCATTATGATGTCATAATGCAAAATCCCATTATGATGTCATAATGCAAAATTCCATTATGATGTCATAATGTAACATTCCATTATGATGTCATAATGCAAAATTCCATTATGATGTCATAATGTAACATTCCATTATGTCATAATGCAAAATTCCATTATGATGTCATAATGCAAAATTCCATTTTGATGTCATAATGTAACATTCCATTATGATGTCATAATGCAAAATTCCATTATGATGTCATAATGCAAAATTCCATTATGATGTCATAATGCAAAATTCCATTATGATGTCATAATGAAACATTCCATTATGATGTCATAATGCAAAATTCCATTATGATGTCATAATGCAAAATTCCATTATGATGTCATAATGCAAAATTCCATTATGATGTCATAATGCAAAATCCCATTATGATGTCATAATGCAAAATCCCATTATGACATCATAATGGGATTTTGCATTATGACATCATAATGGAATTTTGCATTATGATGTCGTAATGCAAAATTCCATTATGATGTCATAATGTAAAATTCCATTATGATGTTATAATGCAAAATTCCATTATGATGTCATAATGTAAAATCCCATTATGATGTCATAATGCAAAATTCCATTATGATGTCATAATGTAAAATTCCATTATGATGTCATAATGTAAAATGCCATTATGATGTCATAATGCAAAATTCCATTCTGATGTCATAATGCAAAATTCCATTATGATGTCATAATGAAACATTACATTATGATGTCATAATGTAACATTCCATTATGATGTCATAATGCAAAATTCCATTATGATGTCATAATGCAAAATTCCATTATGATGTCATAATGTAAAATTCCATTATGATGTCATAATGCAAAATTCCCTTTTGATGTCATAATGTAACATTCCATTATGATGTCATAATGCAAAATTCCCTTTTGATGTCATAATGTAACATTCCCTTATGATGTCATAATGCAAAATTCCATTATGAGGTCATAATGTGAAATTCGATTAGGATGTCATAATGCAAAATTCCATTATGATGTCATAATGTAACATTCCATTATGATGTCATAATGTATCATTCCATTATGATGTCATAATGCAAAATTCCATTTTGATGTCATAATGTAACACTCCATTATGATGTCATAATGCAAAATTCCATTAGGATGTCAAAATGTAATATTCCATTATGATGTCATAATGCAAAATTCCATTATGATGTCATAATGCAAAATTCCATTATGATGTCATAATGCAAAATTCCATTATGATGTCATAATGTAACATTCCATTATGATGTCAAAATGCAAAATTCCATTATGATGTCATCATGTAACATTCCATTATGATGTCATAATGCAAAATTCCATTGTAATGTCATAATGTAAAATTCCATTATGATGTCATAATGCAAAATTCCATTATGATGTCATAATGCAAAATCCCATTATGATGTCATAATGCAAAATTCCATTATGATGTCATAATGCAAAATTCCATTATGATGTCATAATGTAAAATTCCATTATGATGTCATAATGCAAAATTCCATTATGATGTCATAATGTAACATTCCATTATGATGTCATAATGCAAAATTCCATTATGATGTCATAATGCAAAATTCCATTATGATGTCATAATGCAAAATCCCATTATGATGTCATAATGCAAAATTCCATTATGATGTCATAATGTAACATTCTATTATGATGTCATAATGTAACATTCCATTATGATGTCATAATGCAAAATTCCATTATGATGTCATAATGTAACATTCCATTATGATGTCATAATGTAACATTCCATTATGATGTCATAATGCAAAATTCCATTATGATGTCATAATGTAACATTCCATTATGATGTCATAATGCAAAATTCCATTATGATGTCATAATGTAACATTCCATTATGATGTCATAATGCAAAATTCCATTATGATGTCATAATGCAAAATTCCATTATGATGTCATAATGCAAAATTCCATTATGATGTCATAATGCAAAATTCCATTATGATGTCATCATGTAACATTCCATTATGATGTCATAATGCAAAATTCCATTATAATGTCATAATGTAAAATTCCATTATGATGTCATAATGCAAAATTCCATTATGATGTCATAATGCAAAATCCCATTATGATGTCATAATGCAAAATTCCATTATGATGTCATAATGTAACATTCCATTATGATGTCATAATGCAAAATTCCATTATGATGTCATAATGTAACATTCCATTATGTCATAATGCAAAATTCCATTATGATGTCATAATGCAAAATTCCATTTTGATGTCATAATGTAACATTCCATTATGATGTCATAATGCAAAATTCCATTATGATGTCATAATGCAAAATTCCATTATGATGTCATAATGCAAAATTCCATTATGATGTCATAATGAAACATTCCATTACGACGTCATAATGCAAAATTCCATTATGATGTCATAATGCAAAATTCCATTATGATGTCATAATGCAAAATTCCATTATGATGTCATAATGCAAAATCCCATTATGATGTCATAATGCAAAATCCCATTATGACATCATAATGGGATTTTGCATTATGACATCATAATGGAATTTTGCATTATGATGTCGTAATGCAAACTTCCATTATGATGTCATAATGTAAAATTCCATTATGATGTTATAATGCAAAATTCCATTATGATGTCATAATGTAAAATCCCATTATGATGTCATAATGCAAAATTCCATTATGATGTCATAATGTAAAATTCCATTATGATGTCATAATGTAAAATGCCATTATGATGTCATAATGCAAAATTCCATTCTGATGTCATAATGCAAAATTCCATTATGATGTCATAATGAAACATTACATTATGATGTCATAATGTAACATTCCATTATGATGTCATAATGCAAAATTCCATTATGATGTCATAATGCAAAATTCCATTATGATGTCATAATGTAAAATTCCATTATGATGTCATAATGCAAAATTCCCTTTTGATGTCATAATGTAACATTCCATTATGATGTCATAATGCAAAATTCCCTTTTGATGTCATAATGTAACATTCCCTTATGATGTCATAATGCAAAATTCCATTATGAGGTCATAATGTGAAATTCGATTAGGATGTCATAATGCAAAATTCCATTATGATGTCATAATGTAACATTCCATTATGATGTCATAATGTATCATTCCATTATGATGTCATAATGCAAAATTCCATTATGATGTCATAATGTAACATTCCATGATGATGTCATAATGTAAAATCCCATTATGATGTCATAATGCAAAATTCCATTATGATGTCATAATGTAAAATTCCATTATGATGTCATAATGTAAAATGCCATTATGATGTCATAATGCAAAATTCCATTATGATGTCATAATGCAAAATTCCATTATGATGTCAAAATGCAAAATTCCATTATGATGTCATCATGTAACATTCCATTATGATGTCATAATGCAAAATTCCATTATGAGGTCATAATGTAAAATTCGATTAAGATGTCATAATGCAAAATTCCATTATGATGTCATAATGTAACATTCCATTATGTTGTCATAATGCAAAATTCCATTATGATGTCATAATGCAAAATTCCATTATGATGTCATAATGCAAAATTCCATTATGATGTCATAATGTAAAATTCCATTATGATGTCATAATGCAAAATCCCATTATGATGTCATAATGCAAAATTCCAGTATGATGTCATAATGTAAAATCCCATTATGATGTCATAATGCAAAATTCCATTATGATGTCATAATGTAACATTCCATTATGATGTTATAATGCAAAATTCCATTATGATGTCATAATGTAAAATGCCAATATGATGTCATAATGCAAAATTCCATTATGATGTCATAATGTAACATTCCATTATGATGTCATAATGCAAAATTCCATTATGATGTCATAATGCAAAATTCCATTTTTATGTCATAATGTAACATTCCATTATGATGTCATATTGCAAAATTCCATTATGATGTCATAATGTAACACTCCATTATGATGTCATAATGCAAAATTCCATTATGATGTCATAATGTAACATTCCATTATGATGTCATAATGCAAAATTCCATTATGATGTCATAATGCAAAATTCCATTATTATGTCATAATGCAAAATTCCATTATGATGTCATAATGTAACATTCCATTATGATGTCAAAATGCAAAATTCCATTATGATGTCATCATGTAACATTCCATTATGATGTCATAATGCAAAATTCCATTGTAATGTCATAATGCAAAATTCCATTATGATGTCATAATGCAAAATTCCATTATGATGTCATAATGCAAAATCCCATTATGATGTCATAATGCAAAATTCCATTATGATGTCATAATGTAACATTCCATTATGATGTCATAATGCAAAATTCCATTATGATGTCATAATGCAAAATTCCATTATGATGTCATAATGTAACATTCTATTATGATGTCATAATGTAACATTCCATTATGATGTCATAATGCAAAATTCCATTATGATGTCATAATGTAACATTCCATTATGATGTCATAATGCAAAATTCCATTATGATGTCATAATGCAAAATCCCATTATGATGTCATAATGCAAAATTCCATTATGATGTCATAATGTAACATTCCATTATGATGTCATAATGCAAAATTCCATTATGATGTCATAATGTAACATTCCATTATGATGTCATAATGCAAAATTCCATTATGATGTCATAATGCAAAATTCCATTATGATGTCATAATGCAAAATTCCATTATGATGTCATAATGCAAAATTCCATTATGATGTCATAATGTAACATTCCATTATGATGTCAAAATGCAAAATTCCATTATGATGTCATCATGTAACATTCCATTATGATGTCATAATGCAAAATTCCATTATAATGTCATAATGTAAAATTCCATTATGATGTCATAATGCAAAATTCCATTATGATGTCATAATGCAAAATCCCATTATGATGTCATAATGCAAAATTCCATTATGATGTCATAATGTAACATTCCATTATGATGTCATAATGCAAAATTCCATTATGATGTCATAATGTAACATTTCATTATGTCATAATGCAAACTTCCATTGTGATGTCATAATGTAACATTCCATTATGATGTCAAAATGCAAACTTCCATTATGATGTCATAATGTAACATTCCATTATGATGTCATAATGTAAAATTCCATTATGATGTTATAATGCGAAATTCAATTATGATGTCATAATGTAAAATCCCATAATGATGTCATAATGCAAAATTCCATTATGATGTCATAATGTAACATTCCATTATGATGTCATAATGTAAAATTCCATTATGATGTCATAATGTAAAATGCCATTATGATGTCATAATGCAAAATTCCATTATGATGTCATAATGTAACATTCCATTATGATGTCATAATGCAAAATTCCATTATGATGTCATAATGCAAAATTCCATTTTGATGTCATAATGTAACATTCCATTATGATGTCATAATGCAAAATTCCATTATGATGTCATAATGCAAAATTCCATTATGATGTCATAATGCAAAATTCCATTATGATGTCATAATGAAACATTCCATTATGATGTCATAATGCAAAATTCCATTATGATGTCATAATGTAACATTCCATTATGATGTCATAATGCAAAATTCCATTATGAGGTCATAATGTAAAATTCGATTAAGATGTCATAATGCAAAATTCCATTATGATGTCATAATGTAACATTCCATTATGTTGTCATAATGCAAAATTCCATTATGATGTCATAATGCAAAATTCCATTATGATGTCATAATGCAAAATTCCATTATGATGTCATAATGTAAAATTCCATTATGATGTCATAATGCAAAATTCCATTATGATGTCATAATGCAAAATCCCATTATGATGTCATAATGCAAAATTCCATTATGATGTCATAATGTAACATTCTATTATGATGTCATAATGTAACATTCCATTATGATGTCATAATGCAAAATTCCATTATGATGTCATAATGTAACATTCCATTATGATGTCATAATGTAACATTCCATTATGATGTCATAATGCAAAATTCCATTATGATGTCATAATGTAACATTCCATTATGATGTCATAATGCAAAATTCCATTATGATGTCATAATGTAACATTCAATTATGATGTCATAATGCAAAATTCCATTATGATGTCATAATGCAAAATTCCATTATGATGTCATAATGCAAAATTCCATTATGATGTCATAATGTAACATTCCATTATGATGTCAAAATGCAAAATTCCATTATGATGTCATCATGTAACATTCCATTATGATGTCATAATGCAAAATTCCATTATAATGTCATAATGTAAAATTCCATTATGATGTCATAATGCAAAATTCCATTATGATGTCATAATGCAAAATCCCATTATGATGTCATAATGCAAAATTCCATTATGATGTCATAATGTAACATTCCATTATGATGTCATAATGCAAAATTCCATTATGATGTCATAATGTAACATTCCATTATGATGTCATAATGTAAAATTCCATTATGATGTCATAATGTAAAATGCCATTATGATGTCATAATGCAAAATTCCATTATGATGTCATAATGTAACATTCCATTATGATGTCATAATGCAAAATTCCATTATGATGTCATAATGCAAAATTCCATTTTGATGTCATAATGTAACATTCCATTATGATGTCATAATGCAAAATTCCATTATGATGTCATAATGCAAAATTCAATTATGATGTCATAATGCAAAATTCCATTATGATGTCATAATGAAACATTCCATTATGATGTCATAATGCAAAATTCCATTATGATGTCATAATGTAACATTCCATTATGATGTCATAATGCAAAATTCCATTATGAGGTCATAATGTAAAATTCGATTAAGATGTCATAATGCAAAATTCCATTATGATGTCATAATGTAACATTCCATTATGTTGTCATAATGCAAAATTCCATTATGATGTCATAATGCAAAATTCCATTATGATGTCATAATGCAAAATTCCATTATGATGTCATAATGTAACATTCCATTATGATGTCATAATGTAAAATTCCATTATGATGTTATAATGCGAAATTCAATTATGATGTCATAATGCAAAATCCCATTATGATGTCATAATGCAAAATTCCATTATGATGTCATAATGTAACATTCCATTATGATGTCATAATGCAAAATTCCATTATGATGTCATAATGTAACATTTCATTATGTCATAATGCAAACTTCCATTGTGATGTCATAATGTAACATTCCATTATGATGTCAAAATGCAAACTTCCATTATGATGTCATAATGTAACATTCCATTATGATGTCATAATGTAAAATTCCATTATGATGTTATAATGCGAAATTCAATTATGATGTCATAATGTAAAATCCCATAATGATGTCATAATGCAAAATTCCATTAGGATGTCATAATGTAACATTCCATTATGATGTCATAATGTAAAATTCCATTATGATGTCATAATGTAAAATGCCATTATGATGTCATAATGCAAAATTCCATTATGATGTCATAATGTAACATTCCATTATGATGTCATAATGCAAAATTCCATTATGATGTCATAATGCAAAATTCCATTTTGATGTCATAATGTAACATTCCATTATGATGTCATAATGCAAAATTCCATTATGATGTCATAATGCAAAATTCCATTATGATGTCATAATGCAAAATTCCATTATGATGTCATAATGAAACATTCCATTATGATGTCATAATGCAAAATTCCATTATGATGTCATAATGTAACATTCCATTATGATGTCATAATGCAAAATTCCATTATGAGGTCATAATGTAAAATTCGATTAAGATGTCATAATGCAAAATTCCATTATGATGTCATAATGTAACATTCCATTATGTTGTCATAATGCAAAATTCCATTATGATGTCATAATGCAAAATTCCATTATGATGTCATAATGCAAAATTCCATTATGATGTCATAATGTAAAATTCCATTATGATGTCATAATGCAAAATTCCATTATGATGTCATAATGCAAAATTCCAGTATGATGTCATAATGTAAAATCCCATTATGATGTCATAATGCAAAATTCCATTATGATGTCATAATGTAACATTCCATTATGATGTCATAATGCAAAATTCCATTATGATGTCATAATGTAAAATGCCAATATGATGTCATAATGCAAAATTCCATTATGATGTCATAATGTAACATTCCATTATGATGTCATAATGCAAAATTCCATTATGATGTCATAATGCAAAATTCCATTTTTATGTCATAATGTAACATTCCATTATGATGTCATATTGCAAAATTCCATTATGATGTCATAATGTAACACTCCATTATGATGTCATAATGCAAAATTCCATTATGATGTCATAATGTAACATTCCATTATGATGTCATAATGCAAAATTCGATTATGATGTCATAATGCAAAATTCCATTATGATGTCATAATGCAAAATTCCATTATGATGTCATAATATAACATTCCATTATGATGTCAAAATGCAAAATTCCATTATGATGTCATCATGTAACATTCCATTATGATGTCATAATGCAAAATTCCATTATAATGTCATAATGTAAAATTCCATTATGATGTCATAATGCAAAATTCCATTATGATGTCATAATGCAAAATCCCATTATGATGTCATAATGCAAAATTCCATTATGATGTCATAATGTAACATTCCATTATGATGTCATAATGCAAAATTCCATTATGATGTCATAATGTAAAATTCCATTATGTTGTCATAATGCAAAATTCCATTATGATGTCATAATGTAAAATCCCATTATGATGTCATAATGCAAAATTCCATTATGATGTCATAATGTAAAATTCCACTATGATGTCATAATGCAAAATTCCATTATGATGTCATAATGTAAAATTCCATTATGATGTCATAATGCAAAATTCCATTATGATGTCATAATGTAACATTCCATTATGATGTCATAATGCAAAATTCCATTATGATGTCATAATGCAAAATTCCATTATGATGTCATAATGCAAAATCCCATTATGATGTCATAATGCAAAATTCCATTATGATGTCATAATGTAACATTCCATTATGATGTCATAATGCAAAATTCCATTATGATGTCATAATGTAACATTCCATTATGATGTCATAATGTAACATTCCATTATGATGTCATAATGCAAAATTCCATTATGATGTCATAATGTAACATTCCATTATGATGTCATAATGCAAAATTCCATTATGATGTCATAATGTAACATTCCATTATGATGTCATAATGCAAAATTCCATTATGATGTCATAATGCAAAATTCCATTATGATGTCATAATGCAAAATTCCATTATGATGTCATAATGCAAAATTCCATTATGATGTCATCATGTAACATTCCATTATGATGTCATAATGCAAAATTCCATTATAATGTCATAATGTAAAATTCCATTATGATGTCATAATGCAAAATTCCATTATGATGTCATAATGCAAAATCCCATTATGATGTCATAATGCAAAATTCCATTATGATGTCATAATGTAACATTCCATTATGATGTCATAATGCAAAATTCCATTATGATGTCATAATGTAACATTCCATTATGTCATAATGCAAAATTCCATTATGATGTCATAATGCAAAATTCCATTTTGATGTCATAATGTAACATTCCATTATGATGTCATAATGCAAAATTCCATTATGATGTCATAATGCAAAATTCCATTATGATGTCATAATGCAAAATTCCATTATGATGTCATAATGAAACATTCCATTACGACGTCATAATGCAAAATTCCATTATGATGTCATAATGCAAAATTCCATTATGATGTCATAATGCAAAATTCCATTATGATGTCATAATGCAAAATTCCATTATGATGTCATAATGCAAAATCCCATTATGATGTCATAATGCAAAATCCCATTATGACATCATAATGGGATTTTGCATTATGACATCATAATGGAATTTTGCATTATGATGTCGTAATGCAAAATTCCATTATGATGTCATAATGTAAAATTCCATTATGATGTTATAATGCAAAATTCCATTATGATGTCATAATGTAAAATCCCATTATGATGTCATAATGCAAAATTCCATTATGATGTCATAATGTAAAATTCCATTATGATGTCATAATGTAAAATGCCATTATGATGTCATAATGCAAAATTCCATTCTGATGTCATAATGCAAAATTCCATTATGATGTCATAATGAAACATTACATTATGATGTCATAATGTAACATTCCATTATGATGTCATAATGCAAAATTCCATTATGATGTCATAATGCAAAATTCCATTATGATGTCATAATGTAAAATTCCATTATGATGTTGCTTAATGCAAAATTCCCTTTTGATGTCATAATGTAACATTCCATTATGATGTCATAATGCAAAATTCCCTTTTGATGTCATAATGTAACATTCCCTTATGATGTCATAATGCAAAATTCCATTATGAGGTCATAATGTGAAATTCGATTAGGATGTCATAATGCAAAATTCCATTATGATGTCATAATGTAACATTCCATTATGATGTCATAATGTATCATTCCATTATGATGTCATAATGCAAAATTCCATTATGATGTCATAATGTAACATTCCATGATGATGTCATAATGTAAAATCCCATTATGATGTCATAATGCAAAATTCCATTATGATGTCATAATGTAAAATTCCATTATGATGTCATAATGTAAAATGCCATTATGATGTCATAATGCAAAATTCCATTATGATGTCATAATGCAAAATTCCATTATGATGTCAAAATGCAAAATTCCATTATGATGTCATCATGTATCATTCCATTATGATGTCATAATGCAAAATTCCATTATGAGGTCATAATGTAAAATTCGATTAAGATGTCATAATGCAAAATTCCATTATGATGTCATAATGTAACATTCCATTATGTTGTCATAATGCAAAATTCCATTATGATGTCATAATGCAAAATTCCATTATGATGTCATAATGCAAAATTCCATTATGATGTCATAATGTAAAATTCCATTATGATGTCATAATGCAAAATCCCATTATGATGTCATAATGCAAAATTCCAGTATGATGTCATAATGTAAAATCCCATTATGATGTCATAATGCAAAATTCCATTATGATGTCATAATGTAACATTCCATTATGATGTTATAATGCAAAATTCCATTATGATGTCATAATGTAAAATGCCAATATGATGTCATAATGCAAAATTCCATTATGATGTCATAATGTAACATTCCATTATGATGTCATAATGCAAAATTCCATTATGATGTCATAATGCAAAATTCCATTTTTATGTCATAATGTAACATTCCATTATGATGTCATATTGCAAAATTCCATTATGATGTCATAATGTAACACTCCATTATGATGTCATAATGCAAAATTCCATTATGATGTCATAATGTAACATTCCATTATGATGTCATAATGCAAAATTCCATTATGATGTCATAATGCAAAATTCCATTATTATGTCATAATGCAAAATTCCATTATGATGTCATAATGTAACATTCCATTATGATGTCAAAATGCAAAATTCCATTATGATGTCATCATGTAACATTCCATTATGATGTCATAATGCAAAATTCCATTGTAATGTCATAATGCAAAATTCCATTATGATGTCATAATGCAAAATTCCATTATGATGTCATAATGCAAAATCCCATTATGATGTCATAATGCAAAATTCCATTATGATGTCATAATGTAACATTCCATTATGATGTCATAATGCAAAATTCCATTATGATGTCATAATGCAAAATTCCATTATGATGTCATAATGTAACATTCTATTATGATGTCATAATGTAACATTCCATTATGATGTCATAATGCAAAATTCCATTATGATGTCATAATGTAACATTCCATTATGATGTCATAATGCAAAATTCCATTATGATGTCATAATGCAAAATCCCATTATGATGTCATAATGCAAAATTCCATTATGATGTCATAATGTAACATTCCATTATGATGTCATAATGCAAAATTCCATTATGATGTCATAATGTAACATTCCATTATGATGTCATAATGCAAAATTCCATTATGATGTCATAATGCAAAATTCCATTATGATGTCATAATGCAAAATTCCATTATGATGTCATAATGCAAAATTCCATTATGATGTCATAATGTAACATTCCATTATTATGTCAAAATGCAAAATTCCATTATGATGTCATCATGTAACATTCCATTATGATGTCATAATGCAAAATTCCATTATAATGTCATAATGTAAAATTCCATTATGATGTCATAATGCAAAATTCCATTATGATGTCATAATGCAAAATTCCATTATGATGTCATAATGCAAAATTCCATTATGATGTCATAATGTAACATTCCATTATGATGTCATAATGCAAAATTCCATTATGATGTCATAATGTAACATTTCATTATGTCATAATACAAACTTCCATTGTGATGTCATAATGTAACATTCCATTATGATGTCAAAATGCAAACTTCCATTATGATGTCATAATGTAACATTCCATTATGATGTCATAATGTAAAATTCCATTATGATGTTATAATGCGAAATTCAATTATGATGTCATAATGTAAAATCCCATAATGATGTCATAATGCAAAATTCCATTATGATGTCATAATGTAACATTCCATTATGATGTCATAATGTAAAATTCCATTATGATGTCATAATGTAAAATGCCATTATGATGTCATAATGCAAAATTCCATTATGATGTCATAATGTAACATTCCATTATGATGTCATAATGCAAAATTCCATTATGATGTCATAATGCAAAATTCCATTTTGATGTCATAATGTAACATTCCATTATGATGTCATAATGCAAAATTCCATTATGATGTCATAATGCAAAATTCCATTATGATGTCATAATGCAAAATTCCATTATGATGTCATAATGAAACATTCCATTATGATGTCATAATGCAAAATTCCATTATGATGTCATAATGTAACATTCCATTATGATGTCATAATGCAAAATTCCATTATGAGGTCATAATGTAAAATTCGATTAAGATGTCATAATGCAAAATTCCATTATGATGTCATAATGTAACATTCCATTATGTTGTCATAATGCAAAATTCCATTATGATGTCATAATGCAAAATTCCATTATGATGTCATAATGCAAAATTCCATTATGATGTCATAATGTAAAATTCCATTATGATGTCATAATGCAAAATTCCATTATGATGTCATAATGCAAAATCCCATTATGATGTCATAATGCAAAATTCCATTATGATGTCATAATGTAACATTCTATTATGATGTCATAATGTAACATTCCATTATGATGTCATAATGCAAAATTCCATTATGATGTCATAATGTAACATTCCATTATGATGTCATAATGTAACATTCCATTATGATGTCATAATGCAAAATTCCATTATGATGTCATAATGTAACATTCCATTATGATGTCATAATGCAAAATTCCATTATGATGTCATAATGTAACATTCAATTATGATGTCATAATGCAAAATTCCATTATGATGTCATAATGCAAAATTCCATTATGATGTCATAATGCAAAATTCCATTATGATGTCATAATGTAACATTCCATTATGATGTCAAAATGCAAAATTCCATTATGATGTCATCATGTAACATTCCATTATGATGTCATAATGCAAAATTCCATTATAATGTCATAATGTAAAATTCCATTATGATGTCATAATGCAAAATTCCATTATGATGTCATAATGCAAAATCCCATTATGATGTCATAATGCAAAATTCCATTATGATGTCATAATGTAACATTCCATTATGATGTCATAATGCAAAATTCCATTATGATGTCATAATGTAACATTCCATTATGATGTCATAATGTAAAATTCCATTATGATGTCATAATGTAAAATGCCATTATGATGTCATAATGCAAAATTCCATTATGATGTCATAATGTAACATTCCATTATGATGTCATAATGCAAAATTCCATTATGATGTCATAATGCAAAATTCCATTTTGATGTCATAATGTAACATTCCATTATGATGTCATAATGCAAAATTCCATTATGATGTCATAATGCAAAATTCCATTATGATGTCATAATGCAAAATTCCATTATGATGTCATAATGCAAAATTCCATTATGATGTCATAATGAAACATTCCATTATGATGTCATAATGTAACATTCCATTATGATGTCATAATGCAAAATTCCATTATGAGGTCATAATGTAAAATTCGATTAAGATGTGATAATGCAAAATTCCATTATGATGTCATAATGTAACATTCCATTATGTTGTCATAATGCAAAATTCCATTATGATGTCATAATGCAAAATTCCATTATGATGTCATAATGCAAAATTCCATTATGATGTCATAATGTAACATTCCATTATGATGTCATAATGTAAAATTCCATTATGATGTTATAATGCGAAATTCAATTATGATGTCATAATACAAAATCCCATTATGATGTCATAATGCAAAATTCCATTATGATGTCATAATGTAACATTCCATTATGATGTCATAATGCAAAATTCCATTATGATGTCATAATGTTACATTTCATTATGTCATAATGCAAACTTCCATTGTGATGTCATAATGTAACATTCCATTATGATGTCAAAATGCAAACTTCCATTATGATGTCATAATGTAACATTCCATTATGATGTCATAATGTAAAATTCAATTATGATGTTATAATGCGAAATTAAATTATGATGTCATAATGTAAAATCCCATAATGATGTCATAATGCAAAATTCCATTATGATGTCATAATGTAACATTCCATTATGATGTCATAATGCAAAATTCCATTATGATGTCATAATGCAAAATTCCATTATGATGTCATAATGCAAAATTCCATTATGATGTCATAATGTAACATTCCATTATGATGTCAAAATGCAAAATTCCATTATGATGTCATCATGTAACATTCCATTATGATGTCATAATGCAAAATTCCATTATAATGTCATAATGTAAAATTCCATTATGATGTCATAATGCAAAATTCCATTATGATGTCATAATGCAAAATCCCATTATGATGTCATAATGCAAAATTCCATTATGATGTCATAATGTAACATTCCATTATGATGTCATAATGCAAAATTCCATTATGATGTCATAATGTAACATTCCATTATGATGTCATAATGTAAAATTCCATTATGATGTCATAATGTAAAATGCCATTATGATGTCATAATGCAAAATTCCATTATGATGTCATAATGTAACATTCCATTATGATGTCATAATGCAAAATTCCATTATGATGTCATAATGCAAAATTCCATTTTGATGTCATAATGTAACATTCCATTATGATGTCATAATGCAAAATTCCATTATGATGTCATAATGCAAAATTCCATTATGATGTCATAATGCAAAATTCCATTATGATGTCATAATGAAACATTCCATTATGATGTCATAATGCAAAATTCCATTATGATGTCATAATGTAACATTCCATTATGATGTCATAATGCAAAATTCCATTATGAGGTCATAATGTAAAATTCGATTAAGATGTCATAATGCAAAATTCCATTATGATGTCATAATGTAACATTCCATTATGTTGTCATAATGCAAAATTCCATTATGATGTCATAATGCAAAATTCCATTATGATGTCATAATGCAAAATTCCATTATGATGTCATAATGTAACATTCCATTATGATGTCATAATGTAAAATTCCATTATGATGTTATAATGCGAAATTCAATTATGATGTCATAATGCAAAATCCCATTATGATGTCATAATGCAAAATTCCATTATGATGTCATAATGTAACATTCCATTATGATGTCATAATGCAAAATTCCATTATGATGTCATAATGTAACATTTCATTATGTCATAATGCAAACTTCCATTGTGATGTCATAATGTAACATTCCATTATGATGTCAAAATGCAAACTTCCATTATGATGTCATAATGTAACATTCCATTATGATGTCATAATGTAAAATTCCATTATGATGTTATAATGCGAAATTCAATTATGATGTCATAATGTAAAATCCCATAATGATGTCATAATGCAAAATTCCATTATGATGTCATAATGTAACATTCCATTATGATGTCATAATGTAAAATTCCATTATGATGTCATAATGCAAAATTCCATTTTGATGTCATAATGTAACATTCCATTATGATGTCATAATGCAAAATTCCATTATGATGTCATAATGCAAAATTCCATTATGATGTCATAATGCAAAATTCCATTATGATGTCATAATGAAACATTCCATTATGATGTCATAATGCAAAATTCCATTATGATGTCATAATGTAACATTCCATTATGATGTCATAATGCAAAATTCCATTATGAGGTCATAATGTAAAATTCGATTAAGATGTCATAATGCAAAATTCCATTATGATGTCATAATGTAACATTCCATTATGTTGTCATAATGCAAAATTCCATTATGATGTCATAATGCAAAATTCCATTATGATGTCATAATGCAAAATTCCATTATGATGTCATAATGTAAAATTCCATTATGATGTCATAATGCAAAATTCCATTATGATGTCATAATGCAAAATTCCAGTATGATGTCATAATGTAAAATCCCATTATGATGTCATAATGCAAAATTCCATTATGATGTCATAATGTAACATTCCATTATGATGTCATAATGCAAAATTCCATTATGATGTCATAATGTAAAATGCCAATATGATGTCATAATGCAAAATTCCATTATGATGTCATAATGTAACATTCCATTATGATGTCATAATGCAAAATTCCATTATGATGTCATAATGCAAAATTCCATTTTTATGTCATAATGTAACATTCCATTATGATGTCATATTGCAAAATTCCATTATGATGTCATAATGTAACACTCCATTATGATGTCATAATGCAAAATTCCATTATGATGTCATAATGTAACATTCCATTATGATGTCATAATGCAAAATTCGATTATGATGTCATAATGCAAAATTCCATTATGATGTCATAATGCAAAATTCCATTATGATGTCATAATGTAACATTCCATTATGATGTCAAAATGCAAAATTCCATTATGATGTCATCATGTAACATTCCATTATGATGTCATAATGCAAAATTCCATTATAATGTCATAATGTAAAATTCCATTATGATGTCATAATGCAAAATTCCATTATGATGTCATAATGCAAAATCCCATTATGATGTCATAATGCAAAATCCCATTATGATGTCATAATGTAACATTCCATTATGATGTCATAATGCAAAATTCCATTATGATGTCATAATGTAAAATTCCATTATGTTGTCATAATGCAAAATTCCATTATGATGTCATAATGTAAAATCCCATTATGATGTCATAATGCAAAATTCCATTATGATGTCATAATGTAAAATTCCACTATGATGTCATAATGCAAAATTCCATTATGATGTCATAATGTAAAATTCCATTATGATGTCATAGTGCAAAATTCCATTATGATGTCATAATGTAAAATTCCATTATGATGTCATAATGCAAAATTCCATTATGATGTCATAATGCAACATTCCATTATGATGTCATAATGTATCATTCCATTATGATGTCATAATTAGAGATGAGCGAACACGTTCGGCTCCGCCCCTTTTTCGCCCGAACACCGAACTTTGCGAACACTTCAGTGTTCGGGCGAAAAAGTTCGGGGGCCGCCGTGGCAGCGCGGGGGGGTGCGGCGGGGAGTGGGGGGGAGAGGGAGAGAGAGAGGGCTCCCCCCTGTTCCCCGCTACTGCCGCCCGCGCCGCCGCGCATCTCCCCGCCCCCCGGCGGCACCCGGACACTCACGCGCGAACACTGCAGTGTTCGGCAAAGCCGGTGTCCGGGTGCGGATGTGTCCGTAACGGACACGTTCGCTCATCCCTAGTCATAATGCAAAATTCCATTATGATGTCATAATGTAACATTCTATTATGATGTCATAATGCAAAATTCCATTATGATGTCATAATGTAACATTCCATTATGATGTCATAATGCAAAATTCCATTATGATGTCATAATGCAAAATTCCATTATGATGTCATAATGCAAAATTCCATTATGATGTCATAATGCAAAATTCCATTATGATGTCATAATGCAAAATTCCATTATGATGTCATAATGTAACATTCCATTATGATGTCAAAATGCAAAATTCCATTATGATGTCATCATGTAACATTCCATTATGATGTCATAATGCAAAATTCCATTATAATGTCATAATGTAAAATTCCATTATGATGTCATAATGCAAAATTCCATTATGATGTCATAATGCAAAATCCCATTATGATGTCATAATGCAAAATTCCATTATGATGTCATAATGTAACATTCCATTATGATGTCATAATGCAAAATTCCATTATGATGTCATAATGTAACATTTCATTATGTCATAATGCAAACTTCCATTGTGATGTCATAATGTAACATTCCATTATGATGTCAAAATGCAAAATGCCATTATGATGTCATAATGTAACATTCCATTATGATGTCATAATGTAAAATTCCATTATGATGTTATAATGCGAAATTCAATTATGATGTCATAATGTAAAATCCCATTATGATGTCATAATGCAAAATTCCATTATGATGTCATAATGTAACATTCCATTATGATGTCATAATGTAAAATTCCATTATGATGTCATAATGTAAAATGCCATTATGATGTCATAATGCAAAATTCCATTATGATGTCATAATGTAACATTCCATTATGATGTCATAATGCAAAATTCCATTATGATGTCATAATGCAAAATTCCATTTTGATGTCATAATGTAACACTCCATTATGATGTCATAATGCAAAATTCCATTATGATGTCATAATGTAACATTCCATTATGATGTCATAATGCAAAATTCCATTATGATGTCATAATGCAAAATTCCATTATGATGTCATAATGCAAAATTCCATTATGATGTCATAATGTAACATTCCATTATGATGTCAAAATGCAAAATTCCATTATGATGTCATCATGTAACATTCCATTATGATGTCATAATGCAAAATTCCATTGTAATGTCATAATGTAAAATTCCATTATGATGTCATAATGCAAAATTCCATTATGATGTCATAATGCAAAATCCCATTATGATGTCATAATGCAAAATTCCATTATGATGTCATAATGTAACATTCCATTATGATGTCATAATGCAAAATTCCATTATGATGTCATAATGCAAAATTCCATTATGATGTCATAATGCAAAATTCCATAATGATGTCATAATGTAAAATTCCATTATGATGTCATAATGCAAAATTCCATTATGATGTCATCATGTAACATTCCATTATGATGTCATAATGCAAAATTCCATTATGATGTCATAATGTAACATTCCATTATGATGTCATAATGCAAAATTCCATTATGATGTCATAATGCAAAATTCCATTATGATGTCATAATGCAAAATTCCATTATGATGTCATAATGTAACATTCCATTATGATGTCAAAATGCAAAATTCCATTATGATGTCATAATGTAACATTCCATTATGATGTCAAAATGCAAAATTCCATTATGATGTCATCATGTAACATTCCATTATGATGTCATAATGCAAAATTCCATTGTAATGTCATAATGTAAAATTCCATTATGATGTCATAATGCAAAATTCCATTGTAATGTCATAATGTAAAATTCCATTATGATGTCATAATGCAAAATTCCATTATGATGTCATAATGCAAAATCCCATTATGATGTCATAATGCAAAATTCCATTATGATGTCATAATGTAACATTCCATTATGATGTCATAATGCAAAATTCCATTATGATGTCATAATGCAAAATTCCATTATGATGTCATAATGTAACATTCCATTATGATGTCATAATGTAACATTCCATTATGATGTCATAATGCAAAATTCCTTTATGATGTCATAATGTAACATTCCATTATGATGTCATAATGCAAAATTCCATTATGATGTCATAATGTAACATTCCATTATGATGTCATAATGCAAAATTCCATTATGATGTCATAATGCAAAATTCCATTATGATGTCATAATGTAACATTCCATTATGATGTCATAATGCAAAATTCCATTATGATGTCATAATGTAACATTCCATTATGACGTCATAATGCAAAATTCCATTATGATGTCATAATGCAAAATTCCATTATGATGTCATAATGCAAAATCCCATTATGATGTCATAATGCAAAATTCCATTATGATGTCATAATGTAACATTCTATTATGATGTCATAATGTAACATTCCATTATGATGTCATAATGCAAAATTCCATTATGATGTCATAATGTAACATTCCATTATGATGTCATAATGTAACATTCCATTATGATGTCATAATGCAAAATTCCATTATGATGTCATAATGTAACATTCCATTATGATGTCATAATGCAAAATTCCATTATGATGTCATAATGTAACATTCCATTATGATGTCATAATGCAAAATTCCATTATGATGTCATAATGCAAAATTCCATTATGATGTCATAATGCAAAATCCCATTATGATGTCATAATGCAAAATTCCATTATGATGTCATAATGTAACATTCCATTATGATGTCATAATGCAAAATTCCATTATGATGTCATAATGTAACATTTCATTATGTCATAATGCAAACTTCCATTGTGATGTCATAATGTAACATTCCATTATGATGTCAAAATGCAAAATTCCATTATGATGTCATAATGTAACATTCCATTATGATGTCATAATGTAAAATTCCATTATGATGTTATAATGCGAAATTCAATTATGATGTCATAATGTAAAATCCCATTATGATGTCATAATGCAAAATTCCATTATGATGTCATAATGTAACATTCCATTATGATGTCATAATGTAAAATTCCATTATGATGTCATAATGTAAAATGCCATTATGATGTCATAATGCAAAATTCCATTATGATGTCATAATGTAACATTCCATTATGTCATAATGCAAAATTCCATTATGATGTCATAATGCAAAATTCCATTTTGATGTCATAATGTAACATTCCATTATGATGTCATAATCCAAAATTCCATTATGATGTCATAATGCAAAATTCCATTATGATGTCATAATGCAAAATTCCATTATGATGTCATAATGCAAAATTCCATTATGATGTCATAATGCAAAATTCCATTATGATGTCATAATGTAAAATTCCATTATGATGTCATAATGCAAAATTCCATTATGATGTCATAATGTAACATTCCATTATGATGTCATAATGCAAAATTCCATTATGATGTCATAATGCAAAATTCCATTATGATGTCATAATGCAAAATCCCATTATGATGTCATAATGCAAAATTCCATTATGATGTCATAATGTAACATTCTATTATGATGTCATAATGTAACATTCCATTATGATGTCATAATGCAAAATCCCATTATGATGTCATAATGCAAAATTCCATTATGATGTTATAATGTAACATTCTATTATGATGTCATAATGTAACATTCCATTTTGATGTCATAATGTAACATTCCATTATGATGTCATAATGTAAAATTCCATTATGATGTCATAATGCAAAATTCCATTATGATGTCAATGTAAAATTCCATTATGATGTCATATTGCAAAATTCCATTATGATGTCATAATGTAACATTCCATTATGATGTCATAATGTAACATTCCATTATGATGCCATAATGCAAAATTCCATTATGATGTCATAATGTAACATCCATTATGATGTCATAATGCAAAATTCCATTATGATGTCATAATGTAACATTGCATTATGATGTCATAATGCAAAATTCCATTATGATGTCATAATGCAAAATTCCATTATGATGTCATAATGCAAAATTCCATTATGATGTCATAATGTAACATTTCATTATGTCATAATGCAAACTTCCATTGTGATGTCATAATGTAACATTCCATTATGATGTCAAAATGCAAAATTCCATTATGATGTCATAATGTAAAATTCCATTATGATGTCATAATGCAAAATTCCATTATGATGTCATAATGTAACATTCCATTATGATGTCATAATGTAACATTCCATTATGATGTCATAATGCAAAATTCCATTATGATGTCATAATGTAACATTCCATTATGATGTCATAATGTAAAATTCCATTATGATGTCATAATGCAAAATTCCATTATGATGTCATAATGCAAAATTCCATTATGATGTCATAATGCAAAATTCCATTATGATGTCATAATGTAAAATTCCATTATGATGTCATAATGCAAAATTCCCTTTTGATGTCATAATGTAACATTCCATTATGATGTCATAATGCAAAATTCCCTTTTGATGTCATAATGTAACATTCCATTATGATGTCATAATGCAAAATTCCATTATGAGGTCATAATGTGAAATTCGATTAAGATGTCATAATGGAAAATTCCATTATGATGTCATAATGTAACATTCCATTATGATGTCATAATGTATCATTCCATTATGATGTCATAATGCAAAATTCCATTATGATGTCATAATGTAACATTCCATTATGATGCCATAATGCAAAATTCCATTATGATGTCATAATGTAACATTCCATGATGATGTCATAATGCAAAATTCCATTATGATGTCATAATGCAAAATTCCATTATGATGTCATAATGCAAAATTCCATTATGATGTCATAATGTAAAATTCCATTATGATGTCATAATGTAAAATCCCATTATGATGTCATAATGCAAAATTCCATTATGATGTCATAATGTAAAATCCCATTATGATGTCATAATGCAAAATTCCATTATGATGTCATAATGTAACATTCCATTATGATGTCATAATGTAAAATTCCATTATGATGTCATAATGTAAAATGCCATTATGATGTCATAATGCAAAATTCCATTATGATGTCATAATGTAACATTCCATTATGATGTCATAATGCAAAATTCCATTATGATGTCATAATGCAAAATTCCATTTTGATGTCATAATGTAACATTCCATTATGATGTCATAATGCAAAATTCCATTATGATGTCATAATGCAAAATTCCATTATGATGTCATAATGTAAAATTCCATTATGATGTCATAATGCAAAATTCCATTATGATGTCATAATGTAACATTCCATTATGATGTCATAATGTAACATTCCATTATGATGTCATAATGCAAAATTCCATTTTGATGTCATAATGTAACTTTCTATTATGATGTCATAATGCAAAATTCCATTATGATGTCATAATGCAAAATTCCATTATGATGTCATAATGCAAAATCCCATTATGATGTCATAATGCAAAATTCCATTATGATGTTATAATGTAACATTCTATTATGATGTCATAATGTAACATTTCATTATGATGTCATAATGCAAAATTCCATTATGATGTCATAATGTAACATTCCATTTTGATGTCATAATGTAACATTCCATTATGATGTCATAATGTAAAATTCCATTATGATGTCATAATGCAAAATTCCATTATGATGTCAATGTAAAATTCCATTATGATGTCATATTGCAAAATTCCATTATGATGTCATAATGTAACATTCCATTATGATGTCATAATGTAACATTCCATTATGATGCCATAATACAAAATTCCATTATGATGTCATAATGTAACATCCATTATGATGTCATAATGCAAAATTCCATTATGATGTCATAATGTAACATTGCATTATGATGTCATAATGCAAAATTCCATTATGATGTCATAATGCAAAATTCCATTATGATGTCATAATGCAAAATTCCATTATGATGTCATAATGTAACATTTCATTATGTCATAATGCAAACTTCCATTGTGATGTCATAATGTAACATTCCATTATGATGTCAAAATGCAAAATTCCATTATGATGTCATAATGTAAAATTCCATTATGATGTCATAATGCAAAATTCCATTATGATGTCATAATGCAAAATTCCATTATGATGTCATAATGTAAAATTCCATTATGATGTCATAATGCAAAATTCTCTTTTGATGTCATAATGTAACATTCTATTATGATGTCATAATGCAAAATTCCCTTTTGATGTCATAATGTAACATTCCATTATGATGTCATAATGCAAAATTCCATTATGATGTCATAATGTAACATTCCATTATGATGTCATAATGCAAAATTCCATTATGATGTCATAATGCAAAATTCCATTATGATGTCATAATGCAAAATCCCATTATGATGTCATAATGCAAAATTCCATTATGATGTCATAATGTAACATTCTATTATGATGTCATAATGTAACATTCCATTATGATGTCATAATGCAAAATTCCATTATGATGTCATAATGTAACATTCCATTATGATGTCATAATGTAACATTCCATTATGATGTCATAATGCAAAATTCAATTATGATGTCATAATGTAACATTCCATTATGATGTCATAATGCAAAATTCCATTATGATGTCATAATGTAACATTCCATTATGATGTCATAATGCAAAATTCCATTATGATGTCATAATGCAAAATTCCATTATGATGTCATAATGCAAAATTCCATTATGATGTCATAATGTAACATTCCATTATGATGTCATAATGTAAAATTCCATTATGATGTCATAATGTAAAATGCCATTATGATGTCATAATGCAAAATTCCATTATGATGTCATAATGTAACATTCCATTATGATGTCATAATGCAAAATTCCATTATGATGTCATAATGCAAAATTCCATTTTGATGTCATAATGTAACATTCCATTATGATGTCATAATGCAAAATTCCATTATGATGTCATAATGCAAAATTCCATTATGATGTCATAATGTAAAATTCCATTATGATGTCATAATGCAAAATTCCATTATGATGTCATAATGTAACATTCCATTATGATGTCATAATGTAACATTCCATTATGATGTCATAATGCAAAATTCCATTTTGATGTCATAATGTAACTTTCTATTATGATGTCATAATGCAAAATTCCATTATGATGTCATAATGCAAAATCCCATTATGATGTCATAATGCAAAATTCCATTATGATGTTATAATGTAACATTCTATTATGATGTCATAATGTAACATTTCATTATGATGTCATAATGCAAAATTCCATTATGATGTCATAATGTAACATTCCATTTTGATGTCATAATGTAACATTCCATTATGATGTCATAATGTAAAATTCCATTATGATGTCATAATGCAAAATTCCATTATGATGTCAATGTAAAATTCCATTATGATGTCATATTGCAAAATTCCATTATGATGTCATAATGTAACATTCCATTATGATGTCATAATGTAACATTCCATTATGATGCCATAATGCAAAATTCCATTATGATGTCATAATGTAACATCCATTATGATGTCATAATGCAAAATTCCATTATGATGTCATAATGTAACATTGCATTATGATGTCATAATGCAAAATTCCATTATGATGTCATAATGCAAAATTCCATTATGATGTCATAATGCAAAATTCCATTATGATGTCATAATGTAACATTTCATTATGTCATAATGCAAACTTCCATTGTGATGTCATAATGTAACATTCCATTATGATGTCAAAATGCAAAATTCCATTATGATGTCATAATGTAAAATTCCATTATGATGTCATAATGCAAAATTCCATTATGATGTCATAATGTAACATTCCATTATGATGTCATAATGTAAAATTCCATTATGATGTCATAATGTAAAATGCCATTATGATGTCATAATGCAAAATTCCATTATGATGTCATAATGTAACATTCCATTATGATGTCATAATGCAAAATTCCATTATGATGTCATAATGCAAAATTCCATTTTGATGTCATAATGTAACATTCCATTATGATGTCATAATGCAAAATTCCATTATGATGTCATAATGCAAAATTCCATTATGATGTCATAATGTAAAATTCCATTATGATGTCATAATGCAAAATTCCATTATGATGTCATAATGTAACATTCCATTATGATGTCATAATGTAACATTCCATTATGATGTCATAATGCAAAATTCCATTTTGATGTCATAATGTAACTTTCTATTATGATGTCATAATGCAAAATTCCATTATGATGTCATAATGCAAAATCCCATTATGATGTCATAATGCAAAATTCCATTATGATGTCATAATGTAACATTCCATTATGATGTCATAATGTAAAATTCCATTATGATGTCATAATGTAAAATGCCATTATGATGTCATAATGCAAAATTCCATTATGATGTCATAATGTAACATTCCATTATGATGTCATAATGCAAAATTCCATTATGATGTCATAATGCAAAATTCCATTTTGATGTCATAATGTAACATTCCATTATGATGTCATAATGCAAAATTCCATTATGATGTCATAATGCAAAATTCCATTATGATGTCATAATGTAAAATTCCATTATGATGTCATAATGCAAAATTCCATTATGATGTCATAATGCAAAATTCCATTATGATGTCATAATGTAAAATTCCATTATGATGTCATAATGCAAAATTCCATTATGATGTCATAATGCAAAATTCCATTATGATTTCATAATGTAACATTTCATTATGTCATAATGCAAACTTCCATTGTGATGTCATAATGTAACATTCCATTATGATGTCAAAATGCAAAATTCCATTATGATGTCATAATGTAAAATTCCATTATGATGTCATAATGCAAAATTCCATTATGATGTCATAATGTAACATTCCATTATGATGTCATAATGTAAAATTCCATTATGATGTCATAATGTAAAATGCCATTATGATGTCATAATGCAAAATTCCATTATGATGTCATAATGTAACATTCCATTATGATGTCATAATGCAAAATTCCATTATGATGTCATAATGCAAAATTCCATTTTGATGTCATAATGTAACATTCCATTATGATGTCATAATGCAAAATTCCATTATGATGTCATAATGCAAAATTCCATTATGATGTCATAATGTAAAATTCCATTATGATGTCATAATGCAAAATTCCATTATGATGTCATAATGTAACATTCCATTATGATGTCATAATGTAACATTCCATTATGATGTCATAATGCAAAATTCCATTTTGATGTCATAATGTAACTTTCTATTATGATGTCATAATGCAAAATTCCATTATGATGTCATAATGCAAAATTCCATTATGATGTCATAATGCAAAATCCCATTATGATGTCATAATGCAAAATTCCATTATGATGTCATAATGTAACATTCCATTATGATGTCATAATGTAACATTTCATTATGATGTCATAATGCAAAATTCCATTATGATGTCATAATGTAACATTCCATTTTGATGTCATAATGTAACATTCCATTATGATGTCATAATGTAAAATTCCATTATGATGTCATAATGCAAAATTCCATTATGATGTCAATGTAAAATTCCATTATGATGTCATATTGCAAAATTCCATTATGATGTCATAATGTAACATTCCATTATGATGTCATAATGTAACATTCCATTATGATGCCATAATGCAAAATTCCATTATGATGTCATAATGTAACATCCATTATGATGTCATAATGCAAAATTCCATTATGATGTCATAATGTAACATTGCATTATGATGTCATAATGCAAAATTCCATTATGATGTCATAATGCAAAATTCCATTATGATGTCATAATGCAAAATTCCATTATGATGTCATAATGCAAAATTCCATTATGATGTCATAATGTAACATTTCATTATGTCATAATGCAAACTTCCATTGTGATGTCATAATGTAACATTCCATTATGATGTCAAAATGCAAAATTCCATTATGATGTCATAATGTAAAATTCCATTATGATGTCATAATGCAAAATTCCATTATGATGTCATAATGTAACATTCCATTATGATGTCATAATGTAACATTCCATTATGATGTCATAATGCAAAATTCCATTATGATGTCATAATGTAACATTCCATTATGATGTCATAATGTAAAATTCCATTATGATGTCATAATGCAAAATTCCATTATGATGTCATAATGCAAAATTCCATTATGATGTCATAATGCAAAATTCCATTATGATGTCATAATGTAAAATTCCATTATGATGTCATAATGCAAAATTCCCTTTTGATGTCATAATGTAACATTCCATTATGATGTCATAATGCAAAATTCCCTTTTGATGTCATAATGTAACATTCCATTATGATGTCATAATGCAAAATTCCATTATGAGGTCATAATGTGAAATTCGATTAAGATGTCATAATGCAAAATTCCATTATGATGTCATAATGTAACATTCCATTATGATGTCATAATGTATCATTCCATTATGATGTCATAATGCAAAATTCCATTATGATGTCATAATGTAACATTCCATTATGATGCCATAATGCAAAATTCCATTATGATGTCATAATGTAACATTCCATGATGATGTCATAATGCAAAATTCCATTATGATGTCATAATGCAAAATTCCATTATGATGTCATAATGCAAAATTCCATTATGATGTCATAATGTAAAATTCCATTATGATGTCATAATGTAAAATCCCATTATGATGTCATAATGCAAAATTCCATTATGATGTCATAATGTAAAATCCCATTATGATGTCATAATGCAAAATTCCATTATGATGTCATAATGTAACATTCCATTATGATGTCATAATGTAAAATTCCATTATGATGTCATAATGTAAAATGCCATTATGATGTCATAATGCAAAATTCCATTATGATGTCATAATGTAACATTCCATTATGATGTCATAATGCAAAATTCCATTATGATGTCATAATGCAAAATTCCATTTTGATGTCATAATGTAACATTCCATTATGATGTCATAATGCAAAATTCCATTATGATGTCATAATGCAAAATTCCATTATGATGTCATAATGTAAAATTCCATTATGATGTCATAATGCAAAATTCCATTATGATGTCATAATGTAACATTCCATTATGATGTCATAATGTAACATTCCATTATGATGTCATAATGCAAAATTCCATTTTGATGTCATAATGTAACTTTCTATTATGATGTCATAATGCAAAATTCCATTATGATGTCATAATGCAAAATTCCATTATGATGTCATAATGCAAAATCCCATTATGATGTCATAATGCAAAATTCCATTATGATGTTATAATGTAACATTCTATTATGATGTCATAATGTAACATTTCATTATGATGTCATAATGCAAAATTCCATTATGATGTCATAATGTAACATTCCATTTTGATGTCATAATGTAACATTCCATTATGATGTCATAATGTAAAATTCCATTATGATGTCATAATGCAAAATTCCATTATGATGTCAATGTAAAATTCCATTATGATGTCATATTGCAAAATTCCATTATGATGTCATAATGTAACATTCCATTATGATGTCATAATGTAACATTCCATTATGATGCCATAATGCAAAATTCCATTATGATGTCATAATGTAACATCCATTATGATGTCATAATGCAAAATTCCATTATGATGTCATAATGTAACATTGCATTATGATGTCATAATGCAAAATTCCATTATGATGTCATAATGCAAAATTCCATTATGATGTCATAATGCAAAATTCCATTATGATGTCATAATGTAACATTTCATTATGTCATAATGCAAACTTCCATTGTGATGTCATAATGTAACATTCCATTATGATGTCAAAATGCAAAATTCCATTATGATGTCATAATGTAAAATTCCATTATGATGTCATAATGCAAAATTCCATTATGATGTCATAATGCAAAATTCCATTATGATGTCATAATGTAAAATTCCATTATGATGTCATAATGCAAAATTCCCTTTTGATGTCATAATGTAACATTCTATTATGATGTCATAATGCAAAATTCCCTTTTGATGTCATAATGTAACATTCCATTATGATGTCATAATGCAAAATTCCATTATGATGTCATAATGTAACATTCCATTATGATGTCATAATGCAAAATTCCATTATGATGTCATAATGCAAAATTCCATTATGATGTCATAATGCAAAATCCCATTATGATGTCATAATGCAAAATTCCATTATGATGTCATAATGTAACATTCTATTATGATGTCATAATGTAACATTCCATTATGATGTCATAATGCAAAATTCCATTATGATGTCATAATGTAACATTCCATTATGATGTCATAATGTAACATTCCATTATGATGTCATAATGCAAAATTCAATTATGATGTCATAATGTAACATTCCATTATGATGTCATAATGCAAAATTCCATTATGATGTCATAATGTAACATTCCATTATGATGTCATAATGCAAAATTCCATTATGATGTCATAATGCAAAATTCCATTATGATGTCATAATGCAAAATTCCATTATGATGTCATAATGCAAAATTCCATTATGATGTCATAATGCAAAATTCCATTATGATGTCATAATGTAACATTCCATTATGATGTCAAAATGCAAAATTCCATTATGATGTCATAATGTAACATTCCATTATGATGTCAAAATGCAAAATTCCATTATGATGTCATCATGTAACATTCCATTATGATGTCATAATGCAAAATTCCATTGTAATGTCATAATGTAAAATTCCATTATGATGTCATAATGCAAAATTCCATTATGATGTCATAATGCAAAATCCCATTATGATGTCATAATGCAAAATTCCATTATGATGTCATAATGTAACATTCCATTATGATGTCATAATGCAAAATTCCATTATGATGTCATAATGCAAAATTCCATTATGATGTCATAATGCAAAATTCCATTATGATGTCATAATGTAAAATTCCATTATGATGTCATAATGCAAAATTCCATTATGATGTCATAATGTAACATTCCATTATGATGTCATAATGCAAAATTCCATTATGATGTCATAATGCAAAATTCCATTATGATGTCATAATGTAACATTCCATTATGATGTCATAATGCAAAATTCCATTATGATGTCATAATGTAACATTCCATTATGATGTCATAATGCAAAATTCCATTATGATGTCATAATGCAAAGTCCCATTATGATGTCATAATGCAAAATTCCATTATGATGTCATAATGTAACATTCTATTATGATGTCATAATGTAACATTCCATTATGATGTCATAATGCAAAATTCCATTATGATGTCATAATGTAACATTCCATTATGATGTCATAATGTAACATTCCATTATGATGTCATAATGCAAAATTCCATTATGATGTCATAATGTAACATTCCATTATGATGTCATAATGCAAAATTCCATTATGATGTCATAATGTAACATTCCATTATGATGTCATAATGCAAAATTCCATTATGATGTCATAATGCAAAATTCCATTATGATGTCATAATGCAAAATTCCATTATGATGTCATAATGCAAAATTCCATTATGATGTCATAATGTAACATTCCATTATGATGTCAAAATGCAAAATTCCATTATGATGTCATCATGTAACATTCCATTATGATGTCATAATGCAAAATTCCATTATAATGTCATAATGTAAAATTCCATTATGATGTCATAATGCAAAATTCCATTATGATGTCATAATGCAAAATCCCATTATGATGTCATAATGCAAAATTCCATTATGATGTCATAATGTAACATTCCATTATGATATCATAATGCAAAATTCCATTATGATGTCATAATGTAACATTTCATTATGTCATAATGCAAACTTCCATTGTGATGTCATAATGTAACATTCCATTATGATGTCAAAATGCAAAATTCCATTATGATGTCATAATGTAACATTCCATTATGATGTCATAATGTAAAATTCCATTATGATGTTATAATGCGAAATTCAATTATGATGTCATAATGTAAAATCCCATTATGATGTCATAATGCAAAATTCCATTATGATGTCATAATGTAACATTCCATTATGATGTCATAATGTAAAATGCCATTATGATGTCATAATGCAAAATTCCATTATGATGTCATAATGTAACATTCCATTATGTCATAATGCAAAATTCCATTATGATGTCAAAATGCAAAATTCCATTTTGATGTCATAATGTAACATTCCATTATGATGTCATAATCCAAAATTCCATTATGATGTCATAATGCAAAATTCCATTATGATGTCATAATGCAAAATTCCATTATGATGTCATAATGAAACATTCCATTATGATGTCATAATGCAAAATTCCATTATGATGTCATAATGCAAAATTCCATTATGATGTCATAATGTAAAATTCCATTATGATGTCATAATGCAAAATTCCATTATGATGTCATAATGCAAAATCCCATTATGATGTCATAATGCAAAATCCCATTATGATGTCATATTGTAAAATCCCATTATGATGTCATAATGCAAAATTCCATTATGATGTCGTAATGCAAAATTCCATTATGATGTTGTAATGCAAAATTCCATTATGATGTCATAATGTAAAATCCCATTATGATGTCATAATGCAAAATTCCATTATGATGTCATAATGTAAAATTCCATTATGATGTCATAATTTAAAATGCCATTATGATGTCATAATGCAAAATTCCATTATGATGTCATAATGCAAAATTCCATTATGATGTCATAATGAAACATTCCATTATGATGTCATAATGTAACATTCCATTATGATGTCATAATGCAAAATTCCATTATGATGTCATAATGCAAAATTCCATTATGATGTCATAATGTAAAATTCCATTATGATGTCATAATGCAAAATTCCCTTTTGATGTCATAATGTAACATTCCATTATGATGTCATAATGCAAAATTCCCTTTTGATGTCATAATGTAACATTCCATTATGATGTCATAATGCAAAATTCCATTATGAGGTCATAATGTGAAATTCGATTAAGATGTCATAATGCAAAATTCCATTATGATGTCATAATGTAACATTCCATTATGATGTCATAATGTATCATTCCATTATGATGTCATAATGCAAAATTCCATTATGATGTCATAATGTAACATTCCATGATGATGTCATAATGTAAAATCCCATTATGATGTCATAATGCAAAATTCCATTATGATGTCATAATGTAAAATTCCATTATGATGTCATAATGTAAAATGCCATTATGATGTCATAATGCAAAATTCCATTATGATGTCATAATGCAAAATTCCATTATGATTTCATAATGAAACATTCCATTATGATGTCATAATGTAACATTCCATTATGATGTCATAATGCAAAATTCCATTATGATGTCATAATGCAAAATTCCCTTTTGATGTCATAATGTAAAATTCCATTATGATGTCATAATGCAAAATTCCCTTTTGATGTCATAATGTAACATTCCATTATGATGTCATAATGCAAAATTCCATTATGAGGTCATAATGTGAAATTCGATTAAGATGTCATAATGCAAAATTCCATTATGATGTCATAATGTAACATTCCATTATGATGTCATAATGTATCATTCCATTATGATGTCATAATGCAAAATTCCATTATGATGTCATAATGTAACATTCCATGATGATGTCATAATGTAAAATCCCATTATGATGTCATAATGCAAAATTCCATTATGATGTCATAATGTAACATTCCATTATGATGTCATAATGCAAAATTCCATTATGATGTCATAATGTAACATTCCATTATGATGTCCTAATGTAACATTCCATTATGATGTCATAATGCAAAATTCCATTATGATGTCATAATGTAACATTCCATTATGATGTCATAATGCAAAATTCCATTATGATGTCATAATGTAACATTCCATTATGATGTCATAATGTAAAATTCCATTATGATGTCATAATGCAAAATTCCATTATGATGTCATAATGCAAAATTCCATTATGATTAGAGATGAGCGAACGTGTCCGTTACGGACACATCCGCACCCGGACACCGACTTTAGCGAACACTGCAGTGTTCGCGCGTAAGTGTCCGGGTGCCGCCGGGGGGCGGGGAGATGCGCGGCGGCGCGGGCGGCAGTAGCGGGGAACAGGGGGGAGCCCTCTCTCTCTCCCTCTCCCCCCCACTCCCCGCCGCACCCCCCCGCGCTGCCACGGCGGCCCCCGAACTTTTTCGCCCGAACACCGAGGTGTTCGCAAAGTTCGGTGTTCGGGCGAAAAAGGGGCGGGGCCGAACGTGTTCGCTCATCTCTAATTATGATGTCATAATGCAAAATTCCATTATGATGTCATAATGTAAAATTCCATTATGATGTCATAATGCAAAATTCCATTATGATGTCATAATGTAACATTCCATTATGATGTCATAATGCAAAAGTCCCTTTTGATGTCATAATGTAACATTCCATTATGATGTCATAATGCAAAATTCCATTATGAGGTCATAATGTAAAATTCGATTAAGATGTCATAATGCAAAATTCCATTATGATGTCATAATGTAACATTCCATTATGTTGTCATAATGCAAAATTCCATTATGATGTCATAATGCAAAATTCCATTATGATGTCATAATGCAAAATTCCATTATGATGTCATAATGTAAAATTCCATTATGATGTCATAATGCAAAATCCCATTATGATGTCATAATGCAAAATTCCAGTATGATGTCATAATGTAAAATCCCATTATGATGTCATAATGCAAAATTCCATTATGATGTCATAATGTAACATTCCATTATGATGTCATAATGCAAAATTCCATTATGATGTCATAATGTAAAATGCCAATATGATGTCATAATGCAAAATTCCATTATGATGTCATAATGTAACATTCCATTATGATGTCATAATGCAAAATTCCATTACGATGTCATAATGCAAAATTCCATTTTTATGTCATAATGTAACATTCCATTATGATGTCATATTGCAAAATTGCATTATGATGTCATAATGTAACACTCCATTATGATGTCATAATGCAAAATTCCATTATGATGTCATAATGTAACATTCCATTATGATGTCATAATGCAAAATTCCATTATGATGTCATAATGCAAAATTCCATTATGATGTCATAATGCAAAATTCCATTATGATGTCATAATGCAAAATTCCATTATGATGTCATAATGTAACATTCCATTATGATGTCAAAATGCAAAATTCCATTATGATGTCATCATGTAACATTCCATTATGATGTCATAATGTAAAATTCCATTATGATGTTATAATGCGAAATTCAATTATGATGTCATAATGTAAAATCCCATTATGATGTCATAATGCAAAATTCCATTATGATGTCATAATGTAACATTCCATTATGATGTCATAATGTAAAATTCCATTATGATGTCATAATGTAAAATGCCATTATGATGTCATAATGCAAAATTCCATTATGATGTCATAATGTAACATTCCATTATGTCATAATGCAAAATTCCATTATGATGTCATAATGCAAAATTCCATTTTGATGTCATAATGTAACATTCCATTATGATGTCATAATCCAAAATTCCATTATGATGTCATAATGCAAAATTCCATTATGATGTCATAATGCAAAATTCCATTATGATGTCATAATGCAAAATTCCATTATGATGTCATAATGCAAAATTCCATTATGATGTCATAATGTAAAATTCCATTATGATGTCATAATGCAAAATTCCATTATGATGTCATAATGTAACATTCCATTATGATGTCATAATGCAAAATTCCATTATGATGTCATAATGCAAAATTCCATTATGATGTCATAATGCAAAATCCCATTATGATGTCATAATGCAAAATTCCATTATGATGTCATAATGTAACATTCTATTATGATGTCATAATGTAACATTCCATTATGATGTCATAATGCAAAATTCCATTATGATGTCATAATGTAACATTCCATTATGATGTCATAATGCAAAATTCCATTATGATGTCATAATGCAAAATTCCATTATGATGTCATAATGTAACATTCCATTATGATGTCATAATGCAAAATTCCATTATGATGTCATAATGTAACATTCCATTATGATGTCATAATGCAAAATTCCATTATGATGTCATAATGCAAAATTCCATTATGATGTCATAATGCAAAATCCCATTATGATGTCATAATGCAAAATTCCATTATGATGTCATAATGTAACATTCTATTATGATGTCATAATGTAACATTCCATTATGATGTCATAATGCAAAATTCCATTATGATGTCATAATGTAACATTCCATTATGATGTCATAATGTAACATTCCATTATGATGTCATAATGTAACATTCCATTATGATGTCATAATGCAAAATTCAATTATGATGTCATAATGTAACATTCCATTATGATGTCATAATGCAAAATTCCATTATGATGTCATAATGTAACATTCCATTATGATGTCATAATGCAAAATTCCATTATGATGTCATAATGCAAAATTCCATTATGATGTCATAATGCAAAATTCCATTATGATGTCATAATGCAAAATTCCATTATGATGTCATAATGTAACATTCCATTATGATGTCAAAATGCAAAATTCCATTATGATGTCATCATGTAACATTCCATTATGATGTCATAATGCAAAATTCCATTGTAATGTCATAATGTAAAATTCCATTATGATGTCATAATGCAAAATTCCATTATGATGTCATAATGCAAAATCCCATTATGATGTCATAATGCAAAATTCCATTATGATGTCATAATGTAACATTCCATTATGATGTCATAATGCAAAATTCCATTATGATGTCATAATGCAAAATTCCATTATGATGTCATAATGCAAAATTCCATTATGATGTCATAATGTAAAATTCCATTATGATGTCATAATGCAAAATTCCATTATGATGTCATAATGTAACATTCCATTATGATGTCATAATGCAAAATTCCATTATGATGTCATAATGCAAAATTCCATTATGATGTCATAATGTAACATTCCATTGTGATGTCATAATGCAAAATTCCATTATGATGTCATAATGTAACATTCCATTATGATGTCATAATGCAAAATTCCATTATGATGTCATAATGCAAAGTCCCATTATGATGTCATAATGCAAAATTCCATTATGATGTCATAATGTAACATTCTATTGTGATGTCATAATGTAACATTCCATTATGATGTCATAATGCAAAATTCCATTATGATGTCATAATGTAACATTCCATTATGATGTCATAATGTAACATTCCATTATGATGTCATAATGCAAAATTCCATTATGATGTCATAATGTAACATTCCATTATGATGTCATAATGCAAAATTCCATTATGATGTCATAATGTAACATTCCATTATGATGTCATAATGCAAAATTCCATTATGATGTCATAATGCAAAATTCCATTATGATGTCATAATGCAAAATTCCATTATGATGTCATAATGCAAAATTCCATTATGATGTCATAATGTAACATTCCATTATGATGTCAAAATGCAAAATTCCATTATGATGTCATCATGTAACATTCCATTATGATGTCATAATGCAAAATTCCATTATAATGTCATAATGTAAAATTCCATTATGATGTCATAATGCAAAATTCCATTATGATGTCATAATGCAAAATCCCATTATGATGTCATAATGCAAAATTCCATTATGATGTCATAATGTAACATTCCATTATGATATCATAATGCAAAATTCCATTATGATGTCATAATGTAACATTTCATTATGTCATAATGCAAACTTCCATTGTGATGTCATAATGTAACATTCCATTATGATGTCAAAATGCAAAATTCCATTATGATGTCATAATGTAACATTCCATTATGATGTCATAATGTAAAATTCCATTATGATGTTATAATGCGAAATTCAATTATGATGTCATAATGTAAAATCCCATTATGATGTCATAATGCAAAATTCCATTATGATGTCATAATGTAACATTCCATTATGATGTCATAATGTAAAATGCCATTATGATGTCATAATGCAAAATTCCATTATGATGTCATAATGTAACATTCCATTATGTCATAATGCAAAATTCCATTATGATGTCAAAATGCAAAATTCCATTTTGATGTCATAATGTAACATTCCATTATGATGTCATAATCCAAAATTCCATTATGATGTCATAATGTAACATTCCATTATGATGTCATAATGCAAAAGTCCCTTTTGATGTCATAATGTAACATTCCATTATGATGTCATAATGCAAAATTCCATTATGAGGTCATAATGTAAAATTCGATTAAGATGTCATAATGCAAAATTCCATTATGATGTCATAATGTAACATTCCATTATGTTGTCATAATGCAAAATTCCATTATGATGTCATAATGCAAAATTCCATTATGATGTCATAATGCAAAATTCCATTATGATGTCATAATGTAAAATTCCATTATGATGTCATAATGCAAAATCCCATTATGATGTCATAATGCAAAATTCCAGTATGATGTCATAATGTAAAATCCCATTATGATGTCATAATGCAAAATTCCATTATGATGTCATAATGTAACATTCCATTATGATGTCATAATGCAAAATTCCATTATGATGTCATAATGTAAAATGCCAATATGATGTCATAATGCAAAATTCCATTATGATGTCATAATGTAACATTCCATTATGATGTCATAATGCAAAATTCCATTTTTATGTCATAATGTAACATTCCATTATGATGTCATATTGCAAAATTGCATTATGATGTCATAATGTAACACTCCATTATGATGTCATAATGCAAAATTCCATTATGATGTCATAATGTAACATTCCATTATGATGTCATAATGCAAAATTCCATTATGATGTCATAATGCAAAATTCCATTATGATGTCATAATGCAAAATTCCATTATGATGTCATAATGCAAAATTCCATTATGATGTCATAATGTAACATTCCATTATGATGTCAAAATGCAAAATTCCATTATGATGTCATCATGTAACATTCCATTATGATGTCATAATGTAAAATTCCATTATGATGTTATAATGCGAAATTCAATTATGATGTCATAATGTAAAATCCCATTATGATGTCATAATGCAAAATTCCATTATGATGTCATAATGTAACATTCCATTATGATGTCATAATGTAAAATTCCATTATGATGTCATAATGTAAAATGCCATTATGATGTCATAATGCAAAATTCCATTATGATGTCATAATGTAACATTCCATTATGTCATAATGCAAAATTCCATTATGATGTCATAATGCAAAATTCCATTTTGATGTCATAATGTAACATTCCATTATGATGTCATAATCCAAAATTCCATTATGATGTCATAATGCAAAATTCCATTATGATGTCATAATGCAAAATTCCATTATGATGTCATAATGCAAAATTCCATTATGATGTCATAATGCAAAATTCCATTATGATGTCATAATGTAACATTCCATTATGATGTCATAATGCAAAATTCCATTATGATGTCATAATGCAAAATTCCATTATGATGTCATAATGTAACATTCCATTGTGATGTCATAATGCAAAATTCCATTATGATGTCATAATGTAACATTCCATTATGATGTCATAATGCAAAATTCCATTATGATGTCATAATGCAAAGTCCCATTATGATGTCATAATGCAAAATTCCATTATGATGTCATAATGTAACATTCTATTGTGATGTCATAATGTAACATTCCATTATGATGTCATAATGCAAAATTCCATTATGATGTCATAATGTAACATTCCATTATGATGTCATAATGTAACATTCCATTATGATGTCATAATGCAAAATTCCATTATGATGTCATAATGTAACATTCCATTATGATGTCATAATGCAAAATTCCATTATGATGTCATAATGTAACATTCCATTATGATGTCATAATGCAAAATTCCATTATGATGTCATAATGCAAAATTCCATTATGATGTCATAATGCAAAATTCCATTATGATGTCATAATGCAAAATTCCATTATGATGTCATAATGTAACATTCCATTATGATGTCAAAATGCAAAATTCCATTATGATGTCATCATGTAACATTCCATTATGATGTCATAATGCAAAATTCCATTATAATGTCATAATGTAAAATTCCATTATGATGTCATAATGCAAAATTCCATTATGATGTCATAATGCAAAATCCCATTATGATGTCATAATGCAAAATTCCATTATGATGTCATAATGTAACATTCCATTATGATATCATAATGCAAAATTCCATTATGATGTCATAATGTAACATTTCATTATGTCATAATGCAAACTTCCATTGTGATGTCATAATGTAACATTCCATTATGATGTCAAAATGCAAAATTCCATTATGATGTCATAATGTAACATTCCATTATGATGTCATAATGTAAAATTCCATTATGATGTTATAATGCGAAATTCAATTATGATGTCATAATGTAAAATCCCATTATGATGTCATAATGCAAAATTCCATTATGATGTCATAATGTAACATTCCATTATGATGTCATAATGTAAAATGCCATTATGATGTCATAATGCAAAATTCCATTATGATGTCATAATGTAACATTCCATTATGTCATAATGCAAAATTCCATTATGATGTCAAAATGCAAAATTCCATTTTGATGTCATAATGTAACATTCCATTATGATGTCATAATCCAAAATTCCATTATGATGTCATAATGTAACATTCCATTATGATGTCATAATGCAAAAGTCCCTTTTGATGTCATAATGTAACATTCCATTATGATGTCATAATGCAAAATTCCATTATGAGGTCATAATGTAAAATTCGATTAAGATGTCATAATGCAAAATTCCATTATGATGTCATAATGTAACATTCCATTATGTTGTCATAATGCAAAATTCCATTATGATGTCATAATGCAAAATTCCATTATGATGTCATAATGCAAAATTCCATTATGATGTCATAATGTAAAATTCCATTATGATGTCATAATGCAAAATCCCATTATGATGTCATAATGCAAAATTCCAGTATGATGTCATAATGTAAAATCCCATTATGATGTCATAATGCAAAATTCCATTATGATGTCATAATGTAACATTCCATTATGATGTCATAATGCAAAATTCCATTATGATGTCATAATGTAAAATGCCAATATGATGTCATAATGCAAAATTCCATTATGATGTCATAATGTAACATTCCATTATGATGTCATAATGCAAAATTCCATTTTTATGTCATAATGTAACATTCCATTATGATGTCATATTGCAAAATTGCATTATGATGTCATAATGTAACACTCCATTATGATGTCATAATGCAAAATTCCATTATGATGTCATAATGTAACATTCCATTATGATGTCATAATGCAAAATTCCATTATGATGTCATAATGCAAAATTCCATTATGATGTCATAATGCAAAATTCCATTATGATGTCATAATGCAAAATTCCATTATGATGTCATAATGTAACATTCCATTATGATGTCAAAATGCAAAATTCCATTATGATGTCATCATGTAACATTCCATTATGATGTCATAATGTAAAATTCCATTATGATGTTATAATGCGAAATTCAATTATGATGTCATAATGTAAAATCCCATTATGATGTCATAATGCAAAATTCCATTATGATGTCATAATGTAACATTCCATTATGATGTCATAATGTAAAATTCCATTATGATGTCATAATGTAAAATGCCATTATGATGTCATAATGCAAAATTCCATTATGATGTCATAATGTAACATTCCATTATGTCATAATGCAAAATTCCATTATGATGTCATAATGCAAAATTCCATTTTGATGTCATAATGTAACATTCCATTATGATGTCATAATCCAAAATTCCATTATGATGTCATAATGCAAAATTCCATTATGATGTCATAATGCAAAATTCCATTATGATGTCATAATGCAAAATTCCATTATGATGTCATAATGCAAAATTCCATTATGATGTCATAATGTAAAATTCCATTATGATGTCATAATGCAAAATTCCATTATGATGTCATAATGTAACATTCCATTATGATGTCATAATGCAAAATTCCATTATGATGTCATAATGCAAAATTCCATTATGATGTCATAATGCAAAATCCCATTATGATGTCATAATGCAAAATTCCATTATGATGTCATAATGTAACATTCTATTATGATGTCATAATGTAACATTCCATTATGATGTCATAATGCAAAATTCCATTATGATGTCATAATGTAACATTCCATTATGATGTCATAATGCAAAATTCCATTATGATGTCATAATGCAAAATTCCATTATGATGTCATAATGTAACATTCCATTATGATGTCATAATGCAAAATTCCATTATGATGTCATAATGTAACATTCCATTATGATGTCATAATGCAAAATTCCATTATGATGTCATAATGCAAAATTCCATTATGATGTCATAATGCAAAATCCCATTATGATGTCATAATGCAAAATTCCATTATGATGTCATAATGTAACATTCTATTATGATGTCATAATGTAACATTCCATTATGATGTCATAATGCAAAATTCCATTATGATGTCATAATGTAACATTCCATTATGATGTCATAATGTAACATTCCATTATGATGTCATAATGCAAAATTCAATTATGATGTCATAATGTAACATTCCATTATGATGTCATAATGCAAAATTCCATTATGATGTCATAATGTAACATTCCATTATGATGTCATAATGCAAAATTCCATTATGATGTCATAATGCAAAATTCCATTATGATGTCATAATGCAAAATTCCATTATGATGTCATAATGCAAAATTCCATTATGATGTCATAATGTAACATTCCATTATGATGTCAAAATGCAAAATTCCATTATGATGTCATAATGTAACATTCCATTATGATGTCAAAATGCAAAATTCCATTATGATGTCATCATGTAACATTCCATTATGATGTCATAATGCAAAATTCCATTGTAATGTCATAATGTAAAATTCCATTATGATGTCATAATGCAAAATTCCATTATGATGTCATAATGCAAAATCCCATTATGATGTCATAATGCAAAATTCCATTATGATGTCATAATGTAACATTCCATTATGATGTCATAATGCAAAATTCCATTATGATGTCATAATGCAAAATTCCATTATGATGTCATAATGCAAAATTCCATTATGATGTCATAATGTAAAATTCCATTATGATGTCATAATGCAAAATTCCATTATGATGTCATAATGTAACATTCCATTATGATGTCATAATGCAAAATTCCATTATGATGTCATAATGCAAAATTCCATTATGATGTCATAATGTAACATTCCATTATGATGTCATAATGCAAAATTCCATTATGATGTCATAATGTAACATTCCATTATGATGTCATAATGCAAAATTCCATTATGATGTCATAATGCAAAGTCCCATTATGATGTCATAATGCAAAATTCCATTATGATGTCATAATGTAACATTCTATTGTGATGTCATAATGTAACATTCCATTATGATGTCATAATGCAAAATTCCATTATGATGTCATAATGTAACATTCCATTATGATGTCATAATGCAAAATTCCATTATGATGTCATAATGTAACATTCCATTATGATGTCATAATGCAAAATTCCATTATGATGTCATAATGCAAAATTCCATTATGATGTCATAATGCAAAATTCCATTATGATGTCATAATGCAAAATTCCATTATGATGTCATAATGTAACATTCCATTATGATGTCAAAATGCAAAATTCCATTATGATGTCATCATGTAACATTCCATTATGATGTCATAATGCAAAATTCCATTATAATGTCATAATGTAAAATTCCATTATGATGTCATAATGCAAAATTCCATTATGATGTCATAATGCAAAATCCCATTATGATGTCATAATGCAAAATTCCATTATGATGTCATAATGTAACATTCCATTATGATATCATAATGCAAAATTCCATTATGATGTCATAATGTAACATTTCATTATGTCATAATGCAAACTTCCATTGTGATGTCATAATGTAACATTCCATTATGATGTCAAAATGCAAAATTCCATTATGATGTCATAATGTAACATTCCATTATGATGTCATAATGTAAAATTCCATTATGATGTTATAATGCGAAATTCAATTATGATGTCATAATGTAAAATCCCATTATGATGTCATAATGCAAAATTCCATTATGATGTCATAATGTAACATTCCATTATGATGTCATAATGTAAAATGCCATTATGATGTCATAATGCAAAATTCCATTATGATGTCATAATGTAACATTCCATTATGTCATAATGCAAAATTCCATTATGATGTCAAAATGCAAAATTCCATTTTGATGTCATAATGTAACATTCCATTATGATGTCATAATCCAAAATTCCATTATGATGTCATAATGCAAAATTCCATTATGATGTCATAATGCAAAATTCCATTATGATGTCATAATGAAACATTCCATTTTGATGTCATAATGCAAAATTCCATTATGATGTCATAATGCAAAATTCCATTATGATGTCATAATGTAAAATTCCATTATGATGTCATAATGCAAAATTCCATTATGATGTCATAATGCAAAATCCCATTATGATGTCATAATGCAAAATCCCATTATGATGTCATATTGTAAAATCCCATTATGATGTCATAATGCAAAATTCCATTATGATGTCATAATGTAAAATTCCATTATGATGTCATAATGTAAAATGCCATTATGATGTCATAATGCAAAATTCCATTATGATGTCATAATGCAAAATTCCATTATGATGTCATAATGCAAAATTCCATTATGATGTCATAATGAAACATTCCATTATGATGTCATAATGTAACATTCCATTATGATGTCATAATGCAAAATTCCATTATGATGTCATAATGCAAAATTCCATTATGATGTCATAATGTAAAATTCCATTATGATGTCATAATGCAAAATTCCCTTTTGATGTCATAATGTAACATTCCATTATGATGTCATAATGCAAAATTCCCTTTTGATGTCATAATGTAACATTCCATTATGATGTCATAATGCAAAATTCCATTATGAGGTCATAATGTGAAATTCGATTAAGATGTCATAATGCAAAATTCCATTATGATGTCATAATGTAACATTCCATTATGATGTCATAATGTATCATTCCATTATGATGTCATAATGCAAAATTCCATTATGATGTCATAATGTAACATTCCATGATGATGTCATAATGTAAAATCCCATTATGATGTCATAATGCAAAATTCCATTATGATGTCATAATGTAAAATTCCATTATGATGTCATAATGTAAAATGCCATTATGATGTCATAATGCAAAATTCCATTATGATGTCATAATGCAAAATTCCATTATGATTTCATAATGAAACATTCCATTATGATGTCATAATGTAACATTCCATTATGATGTCATAATGCAAAATTCCATTATGATGTCATAATGCAAAATTCCCTTTTGATGTCATAATGTAAAATTCCATTATGATGTCATAATGCAAAATTCCCTTTTGATGTCATAATGTAACATTCCATTATGATGTCATAATGCAAAATTCCATTATGAGGTCATAATGTGAAATTCGATTAAGATGTCATAATGCAAAATTCCATTATGATGTCATAATGTAACATTCCATTATGATGTCATAATGTATCATTCCATTATGATGTCATAATGCAAAATTCCATTATGATGTCATAATGTAACATTCCATGATGATGTCATAATGTAAAATCCCATTATGATGTCATAATGCAAAATTCCATTATGATGTCATAATGTAACATTCCATTATGATGTCATAATGCAAAATTCCATTATGATGTCATAATGTAACATTCCATTATGATGTCCTAATGTAACATTCCATTATGATGTCATAATGCAAAATTCCATTATGATGTCATAATGTAACATTCCATTATGATGTCATAATGCAAAATTCCATTATGATGTCATAATGTAAAATTCCATTATGATGTCATAATGCAAAATCCCATTATGATGTCATAATGCAAAATTCCAGTATGATGTCATAATGTAAAATCCCATTATGATGTCATAATGCAAAATTCCATTATGATGTCATAATGTAACATTCCATTATGATGTCATAATGCAAAATTCCATTTTTATGTCATAATGTAAAATTCCATTATGATGTCATAATGCAAAATCCCATTATGATGTCATAATGCAAAATTCCAGTATGATGTCATAATGTAAAATCCCATTATGATGTCATAATGCAAAATTCCATTATGATGTCATAATGTAACATTCCATTATGATGTCATAATGCAAAATTCCATTTTTATGTCATAATGTAACATTCCATTATGATGTCATATTGCGAAATTGCATTATGATGTCATAATGTAACACTCCATTATGATGTCATAATGCAAAATTCCATTATGATGTCATAATGTAACATTCCATTATGATGTCATAATGCAAAATTCCATTATGATGTCATAATGCAAAATTCCATTATGATGTCATAATGCAAAATTCCATTATGATGTCATAATGCAAAATTCCATTATGATGTCATAATGTAACATTCCATTATGATGTCAAAATGCAAAATTCCATTATGATGTCATCATGTAACATTCCATTATGATGTCATAATGCAAAATTCCATTGTAATGTCATAATGTAAAATTCCATTATGATGTCATAATGCAAAATTCCATTATGATGTCATAATGCAAAATCCCATTATGATGTCATAATGCAAAATTCCATTATGATGTCATAATGTAACATTCCATTATGATGTCATAATGCAAAATTCCATTATGATGTCATAATGTAACATTCCATTATGATGTCATAATGCAAAATTCCATTATGATGTCATAATGCAAAATTCCATTATGATGTCATAATGCAAAATTCCATTATGATGTCATAATGTAACATTCCATTATGATGTCAAAATGCAAAATTCCATTATGATGTCATCATGTAACATTCCATTATGATGTCATAATGCAAAATTCCATTACAATGTCATAATGTAAAATTCCATTATGATGTCATAATGCAAAATTCCATTATGATGTCATAATGCAAAATCCCATTATGATGTCATAATGCAAAATTCCATTATGATGTCATAATGTAACATTCCATTATGATGTCATAATGCAAAATTCCATTATGATGTCATAATGTAACATTTCATTATGTCATAATGCAAACTTCCATTGTGATGTCATAATGTAACATTCCATTATGATGTCAAAATGCAAAATTCCATTATGATGTCATAATGTAACATTCCATTATGATGTCATAATGTAAAATTCCATTATGATGTTATAATGCGAAATTCAATTATGATGTCATAATGTAAAATCCCATTATGATGTCATAATGCAAAATTCCATTATGATGTCATAATGTAACATTCCATTATGATGTCATAATGTAAAATTCCATTATGATGTCATAATGTAAAATGCCATTATGATGTCATAATGCAAAATTCCATTATGATGTCATAATGTAACATTCCATTATGATGTCATAATGCAAAATTCCATTATGATGTCATAATGCAAAATTCCATTTTGATGTCATAATGTAACACTCCATTATGATGTCATAATGCAAAATTCCATTAGGATGTCAAAATGTAACATTCCATTATGATGTCATAATGCAAAATTCCATTATGATGTCATAATGCAAAATTCCATTATGATGTCATAATGCAAAATTCCATTATGATGTCATAATGTAACATTCCATTATGATGTCAAAATGCAAAATTCCATTATGATGTCATCATGTCACATTCCATTATGATGTCATAATGCAAAATTCCATTGTAATGTCATAATGTAAAATTCCATTATGATGTCATAATGCAAAATTCCATTATGATGTCATAATGCAAAATCCCATTATGATGTCATAATGCAAAATTCCATTATGATGTCATAATGCAAAATTCCATTATGATGTCATAATGTAAAATTCCATTATGATGTCATAATGCAAAATTCCATTATGATGTCATAATGTAACATTCCATTATGATGTCATAATGCAAAATTCCATTATGATGTCATAATGCAAAATTCCATTATGATGTCATAATGCAAAATCCCATTATGATGTCATAATGCAAAATTCCATTATGATGTCATAATGTAACATTCTATTATGATGTCATAATGTAACATTCCATTATGATGTCATAATGCAAAATTCCATTATGATGTCATAATGTAACATTCCATTATGATGTCATAATGTAACATTCCATTATGATGTCATAATGCAAAATTCCATTATGATGTCATAATGTAACATTCCATTATGATGTCATAATGTAAAATCCCATTATGATGTCATAATGCAAAATTCCATTATGATGTCATAATGTAAAATTCCATTATGATGTCATAATGTAAAATGCCATTATGATGTCATAATGCAAAATTCCATTATGATGTCATAATGCAAAATTCCATTATGATGTCATAATGAAACATTCCATTATGATGTCATAATGTAACATTCCATTATGATGTCATAATGCAAAATTCCATTATGATGTCATAATGCAAAATTCCCTTTTGATGTCATAATGTAAAATTCCATTATGATGTCATAATGCAAAATTCCATTATGAGGTCATAATGTGAAATTCGATTAAGATGTCATAATGTAAAATTCCATTATGATGTCATAATGTAACATTCCATTATGATGTCATAATGTATCATTCCATTATGATGTCATAATGCAAAATTCCATTATGATGTCATAATGTAACATTCCATGATGATGTCATAATGTAAAATCCCATTATGATGTCATAATGCAAAATTCCATTATGATGTCATAATGTAACATTCCATTATGATGTCATAATGCAAAATTCCATTATGATGTCATAATGTAACATTCCATTATGATGTCCTAATGTAACATTCCATTATGATGTCATAATGCAAAATTCCATTATGATGTCATAATGTAACATTCCATTATGATGTCATAATGCAAAATTCCATTATGATGTCATAATGTAACATTCCATTATGATGTCATAATGTAAAATTCCATTATGATGTCATAATGCAAAATTCCATTATGATGTCATAATGCAAAATTCCATTATGATGTCATAATGCAAAATTCCATTATGATGTCATAATGTAAAATTCCATTATGATGTCATAATGCAAAATTCCATTATGATGTCATAATGTAACATTCCATTATGATGTCATAATGCAAAAGTCCCTTTTGATGTCATAATGTAACATTCCATTATGATGTCATAATGCAAAATTCCATTATGAGGTCATAATGTAAAATTCGATTAAGATGTCATAATGCAAAATTCCATTATGATGTCATAATGTAACATTCCATTATGTTGTCATAATGCAAAATTCCATTATGATGTCATAATGCAAAATTCCATTATGATGTCATAATGCAAAATTCCATTATGATGTCATAATGTAAAATTCCATTATGATGTCATAATGCAAAATCCCATTATGATGTCATAATGCAAAATTCCAGTATGATGTCATAATGTAAAATCCCATTATGATGTCATAATGCAAAATTCCATTATGATGTCATAATGTAACATTCCATTATGATGTCATAATGCAAAATTCCATTATGATGTCATAATGTAAAATGCCAATATGATGTCATAATGCAAAATTCCATTATGATGTCATAATGTAACATTCCATTATGATGTCATAATGCAAAATTCCATTATGATGTCATAATGCAAAATTCCATTTTTATGTCATAATGTAACATTCCATTATGATGTCATATTGCAAAATTGCATTATGATGTCATAATGTAACACTCCATTATGATGTCATAATGCAAAATTCCATTATGATGTCATAATGTAACATTCCATTATGATGTCATAATGCAAAATTCCATTATGATGTCATAATGCAAAATTCCATTATGATGTCATAATGCAAAATTCCATTATGATGTCATAATGCAAAATTCCATTATGATGTCATAATGTAACATTCCATTATGATGTCAAAATGCAAAATTCCATTATGATGTCATCATGTAACATTCCATTATGATGTCATAATGCAAAATTCCATTGTAATGTCATAATGTAAAATTCCATTATGATGTCATAATGCAAAATTCCATTATGATGTCATAATGCAAAATCCCATTATGATGTCATAATGCAAAATTCCATTATGATGTCATAATGTAACATTCCATTATGATGTCATAATGCAAAATTCCATTATGATGTCATAATGTAACATTCCATTATGATGTCATAATGCAAAATTCCATTATGATGTCATAATGCAAAATTCCATTATGATGTCATAATGCAAAATTCCATTATGATGTCATAATGCAAAATTCCATTATGATGTCATAATGTAACATTCCATTATGATGTCAAAATGCAAAATTCCATTATGATGTCATCATGTAACATTCCATTATGATGTCATAATGCAAAATTCCATTGTAATGTCATAATGTAAAATTCCATTATGATGTCATAATGCAAAATTCCATTATGATGTCATAATGCAAAATCCCATTATGATGTCATAATGCAAAATTCCATTATGATGTCATAATGTAACATTCCATTATGATGTCATAATGCAAAATTCCATTATGATGTCATAATGTAACATTCCATTATGATGTCATAATGCAAAATTCCATTATGATGTCATAATGCAAAATTCCATTATGATGTCATAATGCAAAATTCCATTATGATGTCATAATGCAAAATTCCATTATGATGTCATAATGTAACATTCCATTATGATGTCAAAATGCAAAATTCCATTATGATGTCATCATGTAACATTCCATTATGATGTCATAATGTAAAATTCCATTATGATGTTATAATGCGAAATTCAATTATGATGTCATAATGTAAAATCCCATTATGATGTCATAATGCAAAATTCCATTATGATGTCATAATGTAACATTTCATTATGTCATAATGCAAACTTCCATTGTGATGTCATAATGTAACATTCCATTATGATGTCAAAATGCAAAATTCCATTATGATGTCATAATGTAACATTCCATTATGATGTCATAATGTAAAATTCCATTATGATGTCATAATGTAAAATGCCATTATGATGTTATAATGCGAAATTCAATTATGATGTCATAATGTAAAATCCCATTATGATGTCATAATGCAAAATTCCATTATGATGTCATAATGTAACATTCCATTATGATGTCATAATGTAAAATTCCATTATGATGTCATAATGTAAAATGCCATTATGATGTCATAATGCAAAATTCCATTATGATGTCATAATGTAACATTCCATTATGATGTCATAATGCAAAATTCCATTATGATGTCATAATGCAAAATTCCATTTTGATGTCATAATGTAACACTCCATTATGATGTCATAATGCAAAATTCCATTAGGATGTCAAAATGTAACATTCCATTATGATGTCATAATGCAAAATTCCATTATGATGTCATAATGCAAAATTCCATTATGATGTCATAATGCAAAATTCCATTATGATGTCATAATGTAACATTCCATTATGATGTCAAAATGCAAAATTCCATTATGATGTCATCATGTAACATTCCATTATGATGTCATAATGCAAAATTCCATTGTAATGTCATAATGTAAAATTCCATTATGATGTCATAATGCAAAATTCCATTATGATGTCATAATGCAAAATCCCATTATGATGTCATAATGCAAAATTCCATTATGATGTCATAATGCAAAATTCCATTATGATGTCATAATGTAAAATTCCATTATGATGTCATAATGCAAAATTCCATTATGATGTCATAATGTAACATTCCATTATGATGTCATAATGCAAAATTCCATTATGATGTCATAATGCAAAATTCCATTATGATGTCATAATGCAAAATCCCATTATGATGTCATAATGCAAAATTCCATTATGATGTCATAATGTAACATTCTATTATGATGTCATAATGTAACATTCCATTATGATGTCATAATGCAAAATTCCATTATGATGTCATAATGTAACATTCCATTATGATGTCATAATGTAACATTCCATTATGATGTCATAATGCAAAATTCCATTATGATGTCATAATGTAACATTCCATTATGATGTCATAATGCAAAATTCCATTATGATGTCATAATGTAACATTCCATTATGATGTCATAATGCAAAATTCCATTATGATGTCATAATGCAAAATTCCATTATGATGTCATAATGCAAAATTCCATTATGATGTCATAATGCAAAATTCCATTATGATGTCATCATGTAACATTCCATTATGATGTCATAATGCAAAATTCCATTATAATGTCATAATGTAAAATTCCATTATGATGTCATAATGCAAAATTCCATTATGATGTCATAATGCAAAATCCCATTATGATGTCATAATGCAAAATTCCATTATGATGTCATAATGTAACATTCCATTATGATGTCATAATGCAAAATTCCATTATGATGTCATAATGTAACATTCCATTATGTCATAATGCAAAATTCCATTATGATGTCATAATGCAAAATTCCATTTTGATGTCATAATGTAACATTCCATTATGATGTCATAATGCAAAATTCCATTATGATGTCATAATGCAAAATTCCATTATGATGTCATAATGCAAAATTCCATTATGATGTCATAATGAAACATTCCATTATGATGTCATAATGCAAAATTCCATTATGATGTCATAATGCAAAATTCCATTATGATGTCATAATGCAAAATTCCATTATGATGTCATAATGCAAAATCCCATTATGATGTCATAATGCAAAATCCCATTATGACATCATAATGGGATTTTGCATTATGACATCATAATGGAATTTTGCATTATGATGTCGTAATGCAAAATTCCATTATGATGTCATAATGTAAAATTCCATTATGATGTTATAATGCAAAATTCCATTATGATGTCATAATGTAAAATCCCATTATGATGTCATAATGCAAAATTCCATTATGATGTCATAATGTAAAATTCCATTATGATGTCATAATGTAAAATGCCATTATGATGTCATAATGCAAAATTCCATTCTGATGTCATAATGCAAAATTCCATTATGATGTCATAATGAAACATTACATTATGATGTCATAATGTAACATTCCATTATGATGTCATAATGCAAAATTCCATTATGATGTCATAATGCAAAATTCCATTATGATGTCATAATGTAAAATTCCATTATGATGTCATAATGCAAAATTCCCTTTTGATGTCATAATGTAACATTCCATTATGATGTCATAATGCAAAATTCCCTTTTGATGTCATAATGTAACATTCCCTTATGATGTCATAATGCAAAATTCCATTATGAGGTCATAATGTGAAATTCGATTAGGATGTCATAATGCAAAATTCCATTATGATGTCATAATGTAACATTCCATTATGATGTCATAATGTATCATTCCATTATGATGTCATAATGCAAAATTCCATTTTGATGTCATAATGTAACACTCCATTATGATGTCATAGTGCAAAATTCCATTAGGATGTCAAAATGTAACATTCCATTATGATGTCATAATGCAAAATTCCATTATGATGTCATAATGCAAAATTCCATTATGATGTCATAATGCAAAATTCCATTATGATGTCATAATGTAACATTCCATTATGATGTCAAAATGCAAAATTCCATTATGATGTCATCATGTAACATTCCATTATGATGTCATAATGCAAAATTCCATTGTAATGTCATAATGTAAAATTCCATTATGATGTCATAATGCAAAATTCCATTATGATGTCATAATGCAAAATCCCATTATGATGTCATAATGCAAAATTCCATTATGATGTCATAATGCAAAATTCCATTATGATGTCATAATGTAAAATTCCATTATGATGTCATAATGCAAAATTCCATTATGATGTCATAATGTAACATTCCATTATGATGTCATAATGCAAAATTCCATTATGATGTCATAATGCAAAATTCCATTATGATGTCATAATGCAAAATCCCATTATGATGTCATAATGCAAAATTCCATTATGATGTCATAATGTAACATTCTATTATGATGTCATAATGTAACATTCCATTATGATGTCATAATGCAAAATTCCATTATGATGTCATAATGTAACATTATATTATGATGTCATAATGAAAAATTCCATTATGATGTCATAATGCAAAATTCCATTATGATGTCATAATGTAACATTCCATTATGATGTCATAATGCAAAATTCCATTATGATGTCATAATGTAACATTCCATTATGATGTCATAATGCAAAATTCCATTATGATGTCATAATGCAAAATTCCATTATGATGTCATAATGCAAAATTCCATTATGATGTCATCATGTAACATTCCATTATGATGTCATAATGCAAAATTCCATTATAATGTCATAATGTAAAATTCCATTATGATGTCATAATGCAAAATTCCATTATGATGTCATAATGCAAAATCCCATTATGATGTCATAATGCAAAATTCCATTATGATGTCATAATGTAACATTCCATTATGATGTCATAATGCAAAATTCCATTATGATGTCATAATGTAACATTCCATTATGATGTCATAATGTAACATTCCATTATGTCATAATGCAAAATTCCATTATGATGTCATAATGCAAAATTCCATTTTGATGTCATAATGTAACATTCCATTATGATGTCATAATGCAAAATTCCATTATGATGTCATAATGCAAAATTCCATTATGATGTCATAATGCAAAATTCCATTATGATGTCATAATGAAACATTCCATTACGACGTCATAATGCAAAATTCCATTATGATGTCATAATGCAAAATTCCATTATGATGTCATAATGCAAAATTCCATTATGATGTCATAATGCAAAATCCCATTATGATGTCATAATGCAAAATTCCATTATGATGTCATAATGCAAAATTCCATTATGATGTCATAATGCAAAATCCCATTATGATGTCATAATGCAAAATCCCATTATGACATCATAATGGGATTTTGCATTATGACATCATAATGGAATTTTGCATTATGATGTCGTAATGCAAACTTCCATTATGATGTCATAATGTAAAATTCCATTATGATGTTATAATGCAAAATTCCATTATGATGTCATAATGTAAAATCCCATTATGATGTCATAATGCAAAATTCCATTATGATGTCATAATGTAAAATTCCATTATGATGTCATAATGTAAAATGCCATTATGATGTCATAATGCAAAATTCCATTCTGATGTCATAATGCAAAATTCCATTATGATGTCATAATGAAACATTCCATTATGATGTCATAATGTAACATTCCATTATGATGTCATAATGCAAAATTCCATTATGATGTCATAATGCAAAATTCCATTATGATGTCATAATGTAAAATTCCATTATGATGTCATAATGCAAAATTCCCTTTTGATGTCATAATGTAACATTCCATTATGATGTCATAATGCAAAATTCCCTTTTGATGTCATAATGTAACATTCCCTTATGATGTCATAATGCAAAATTCCATTATGAGGTCATAATGTGAAATTCGATTAGGATGTCATAATGCAAAATTTCATTATGATGTCATAATGTAACATTCCATTATGATGTCATAATGTATCATTCCATTATGATGTCATAATGCAAAATTCCATTATGATGTCATAATGTAACATTCCATGATGATGTCATAATGTAAAATCCCATTATGATGTCATAATGCAAAATTCCATTATGATGTCATAATGTAAAATTCCATTATGATGTCATAATGTAAAATGCCATTATGATGTCATAATGCAAAATTCCATTATGATGTCATAATGCAAAATTCCATTATGATGTCAAAATGCAAAATTCCATTATGATGTCATCATGTAACATTCCATTATGATGTCATAATGCAAAATTCCATTATGAGGTCATAATGTAAAATTCGATTAAGATGTCATAATGCAAAATTCCATTATGATGTCATAATGTAACATTCCATTATGTTGTCATAATGCAAAATTCCATTATGATGTCATAATGCAAAATTCCATTATGATGTCATAATGCAAAATTCCATTATGATGTCATAATGTAAAATTCCATTATGATGTCATAATGCAAAATCCCATTATGATGTCATAATGCAAAATTCCAGTATGATGTCATAATGTAAAATCCCATTATGATGTCATAATGCAAAATTCCATTATGATGTCATAATGTAACATTCCATTATGATGTTATAATGCAAAATTCCATTATGATGTCATAATGTAAAATGCCAATATGATGTCATAATGCAAAATTCCATTATGATGTCATAATGTAACATTCCATTATGATGTCATAATGCAAAATTCCATTATGATGTCATAATGCAAAATTCCATTTTTATGTCATAATGTAACATTCCATTATGATGTCATATTGCAAAATTCCATTATGATGTCATAATGTAACACTCCATTATGATGTCATAATGCAAAATTCCATTATGATGTCATAATGTAACATTCCATTATGATGTCATAATGCAAAATTCCATTATGATGTCATAATGCAAAATTCCATTATTATGTCATAATGCAAAATTCCATTATGATGTCATAATGTAACATTCCATTATGATGTCAAAATGCAAAATTCCATTATGATGTCATCATGTAACATTCCATTATGATGTCATAATGCAAAATTCCATTGTAATGTCATAATGCAAAATTCCATTATGATGTCATAATGCAAAATTCCATTATGATGTCATAATGCAAAATCCCATTATGATGTCATAATGCAAAATTCCATTATGATGTCATAATGTAACATTCCATTATGATGTCATAATGCAAAATTCCATTATGATGTCATAATGCAAAATTCCATTATGATGTCATAATGTAACATTCTATTATGATGTCACAATGTAACATTCCATTATGATGTCATAATGCAAAATTCCATTATGATGTCATAATGTAACATTCCATTATGATGTCATAATGCAAAATTCCATTATGATGTCATAATGCAAAATCCCATTATGATGTCATAATGCAAAATTCCATTATGATGTCATAATGTAACATTCCATTATGATGTCATAATGCAAAATTCCATTATGATGTCATAATGTAACATTCCATTATGATGTCATAATGCAAAATTCCATTATGATGTCATAATGCAAAATTCCATTATGATGTCATAATGCAAAATTCCATTATGATGTCATAATGCAAAATTCCATTATGATGTCATAATGTAACATTCCATTATGATGTCAAAATGCAAAATTCCATTATGATGTCATCATGTAACATTCCATTATGATGTCATAATGCAAAATTCCATTATAATGTCATAATGTAAAATTCCATTATGATGTCATAATGCAAAATTCCATTATGATGTCATAATGCAAAATCCCATTATGATGTCATAATGCAAAATTCCATTATGATGTCATAATGTAACATTCCATTATGATGTCATAATGCAAAATTCCATTATGATGTCATAATGTAACATTTCATTATGTCATAATGCAAACTTCCATTGTGATGTCATAATGTAACATTCCATTATGATGTCAAAATGCAAACTTCCATTATGATGTCATAATGTAACATTCCATTATGATGTCATAATGTAAAATTCCATTATGATGTTATAATGCGAAATTCAATTATGATGTCATAATGTAAAATCCCATAATGATGTCATAATGCAAAATTCCATTATGATGTCATAATGTAACATTCCATTATGATGTCATAATGTAAAATTCCATTATGATGTCATAATGTAAAATGCCATTATGATGTCATAATGCAAAATTCCATTATGATGTCATAATGTAACATTCCATTATGATGTCATAATGCAAAATTCCATTATGATGTCATAATGCAAAATTCCATTTTGATGTCATAATGTAACATTCCATTATGATGTCATAATGCAAAATTCCATTATGATGTCATAATGCAAAATTCCATTATGATGTCATAATGCAAAATTCCATTATGATGTCATAATGAAACATTCCATTATGATGTCATAATGCAAAATTCCATTATGATGTCATAATGTAACATTCCATTATGATGTCATAATGCAAAATTCCATTATGAGGTCATAATGTAAAATTCGATTAAGATGTCATAATGCAAAATTCCATTATGATGTCATAATGTAACATTCCATTATGTTGTCATAATGCAAAATTCCATTATGATGTCATAATGCAAAATTCCATTATGATGTCATAATGCAAAATTCCATTATGATGTCATAATGTAAAATTCCATTATGATGTCATAATGCAAAATTCCATTATGATGTCATAATGCAAAATCCCATTATGATGTCATAATGCAAAATTCCATTATGATGTCATAATGTAACATTCTATTATGATGTCATAATGTAACATTCCATTATGATGTCATAATGCAAAATTCCATTATGATGTCATAATGTAACATTCCATTATGATGTCATAATGTAACATTCCATTATGATGTCATAATGCAAAATTCCATTATGATGTCATAATGTAACATTCCATTATGATGTCATAATGCAAAATTCCATTATGATGTCATAATGTAACATTCAATTATGATGTCATAATGCAAAATTCCATTATGATGTCATAATGCAAAATTCCATTATGATGTCATAATGCAAAATTCCATTATGATGTCATAATGTAACATTCCATTATGATGTCAAAATGCAAAATTCCATTATGATGTCATCATGTAACATTCCATTATGATGTCATAATGCAAAATTCCATTATAATGTCATAATGTAAAATTCCATTATGATGTCATAATGCAAAATTCCATTATGATGTCATAATGCAAAATCCCATTATGATGTCATAATGCAAAATTCCATTATGATGTCATAATGCAAAATCCCATTATGATGTCATAATGCAAAATTCCATTATGATGTCATAATGTAACATTCCATTATGATGTCATAATGCAAAATTCCATTATGATGTCATAATGTAACATTCCATTATGATGTCATAATGTAAAATTCCATTATGATGTCATAATGTAAAATGCCATTATGATGTCATAATGCAAAATTCCATTATGATGTCATAATGTAACATTCCATTATGATGTCATAATGCAAAATTCCATTATGATGTCATAATGCAAAATTCCATTTTGATGTCATAATGTAACATTCCATTATGATGTCATAATGCAAAATTCCATTATGATGTCATAATGCAAAATTCCATTATGATGTCATAATGCAAAATTCCATTATGATGTCATAATGAAACATTCCATTATGATGTCATAATGCAAAATTCCATTATGATGTCATAATGTAACATTCTATTATGATGTCATAATGCAAAATTCCATTATGAGGTCATAATGTAAAATTCGATTAAGATGTCATAATGCAAAATTCCATTATGATGTCATAATGTAACATTCCATTATGTTGTCATAATGCAAAATTCCATTATGATGTCATAATGCAAAATTCCATTATGATGTCATAATGCAAAATTCCATTATGATGTCATAATGTAACATTCCATTATGATGTCATAATGTAAAATTCCATTATGATGTTATAATGCGAAATTCAATTATGATGTCATAATGCAAAATCCCATTATGATGTCATAATGCAAAATTCCATTATGATGTCATAATGTAACATTCCATTATGATGTCATAATGCAAAATTCCATTATGATGTCATAATGTAACATTTCATTATGTCATAATGCAAACTTCCATTGTGATGTCATAATGTAACATTCCATTATGATGTCAAAATGCAAACTTCCATTATGATGTCATAATGTAACATTCCATTATGATGTCATAATGTAAAATTCCATTATGATGTTATAATGCGAAATTCAATTATGATGTCATAATGTAAAATCCCATAATGATGTCATAATGCAAAATTCCATTAGGATGTCATAATGTAACATTCCATTATGATGTCATAATGTAAAATTCCATTATGATGTCATAATGTAAAATGCCATTATGATGTCATAATGCAAAATTCCATTATGATGTCATAATGTAACATTCCATTATGATGTCATAATGCAAAATTCCATTATGATGTCATAATGCAAAATTCCATTTTGATGTCATAATGTAACATTCCATTATGATGTCATAATGCAAAATTCCATTATGATGTCATAATGCAAAATTCCATTATGATGTCATAATGCAAAATTCCATTATGATGTCATAATGAAACATTCCATTATGATGTCATAATGCAAAATTCCATTATGATGTCATAATGTAACATTCCATTATGATGTCATAATGCAAAATTCCATTATGAGGTCATAATGTAAAATTCGATTAAGATGTCATAATGCAAAATTCCATTATAATGTCATAATGTAACATTCCATTATGTTGTCATAATGCAAAATTCCATTATGATGTCATAATGCAAAATTCCATTATGATGTCATAATGCAAAATTCCATTATGATGTCATAATGTAAAATTCCATTATGATGTCATAATGCAAAATTCCATTATGATGTCATAATGCAAAATTCCAGTATGATGTCATAATGTAAAATGCCAATATGATGTCATAATGCAAAATTCCATTATGATGTCATAATGTAACATTCCATTATGATGTCATAATGCAAAATTCCATTATGATGTCATAATGCAAAATTCCATTTTTATGTCATAATGTAACATTCCATTATGATGTCATATTGCAAAATTCCATTATGATGTCATAATGTAACACTCCATTATGATGTCATAATGCAAAATTCCATTATGATGTCATAATGTAACATTCCATTATGATGTCATAATGCAAAATTCGATTATGATGTCATAATGCAAAATTCCATTATGATGTCATAATGCAAAATTCCATTATGATGTCATAATATAACATTCCATTATGATGTCAAAATGCAAAATTCCATTATGATGTCATCATGTAACATTCCATTATGATGTCATAATGCAAAATTCCATTATAATGTCATAATGTAAAATTCCATTATGATGTCATAATGCAAAATTCCATTATGATGTCATAATGCAAAATCCCATTATGATGTCATAATGCAAAATTCCATTATGATGTCATAATGTAACATTCCATTATGATGTCATAATGCAAAATTCCATTATGATGTCATAATGTAAAATTCCATTATGTTGTCATAATGCAAAATTCCATTATGATGTCATAATGTAAAATCCCATTATGATGTCATAATGCAAAATTCCATTATGATGTCATAATGTAAAATTCCACTATGATGTCATAATGCAAAATTCCATTATGATGTCATAATGTAAAATTCCATTATGATGTCATAGTGCAAAATTCCATTATGATGTCATAATGTAAAATTCCATTATGATGTCATAATGCAAAATTCCATTATGATGTCATAATGCAACATTCCATTATGATGTCATAATGTATCATTCCATTATGATGTCATAATTAGAGATGAGCGAACACGTTCGGCTCCGCCCCTTTTTCGCCCGAACACCGAACTTTGCGAACACTTCAGTGTTCGGGCGAAAAAGTTCGGGGGCCGCCGTGGCAGCGCGGGGGGGTGCGGCGGGGAGTGGGGGGGAGAGGGAGAGAGAGAGGGCTCCCCCCTGTTCCCCGCTACTGCCGCCCGCGCCGCCGCGCATCTCCCCGCCCCCCGGCGGCACCCGGACACTCACGCGCGAACACTGCAGTGTTCGGCAAAGCCGGTGTCCGGGTGCGGATGTGTCCGTAACGGACACGTTCGCTCATCCCTAGTCATAATGCAAAATTCCATTATGATGTCATAATGTAACATTCTATTATGATGTCATAATGCAAAATTCCATTATGATGTCATAATGTAACATTCCATTATGATGTCATAATGCAAAATTCCATTATGATGTCATAATGCAAAATTCCATTATGATGTCATAATGCAAAATTCCATTATGATGTCATAATGCAAAATTCCATTATGATGTCATAATGTAACATTCCATTATGATGTCAAAATGCAAAATTCCATTATGATGTCATCATGTAACATTCCATTATGATGTCATAATGCAAAATTCCATTATAATGTCATAATGTAAAATTCCATTATGATGTCATAATGCAAAATTCCATTATGATGTCATAATGCAAAATCCCATTATGATGTCATAATGCAAAATTCCATTATGATGTCATAATGTAACATTCCATTATGATGTCATAATGCAAAATTCCATTATGATGTCATAATGTAACATTTCATTATGTCATAATGCAAACTTCCATTGTGATGTCATAATGTAACATTCCATTATGATGTCAAAATGCAAAATTCCATTATGATGTCATAATGTAACATTCCATTATGATGTCATAATGTAAAATTCCATTATGATGTTATAATGCGAAATTCAATTATGATGTCATAATGTAAAATCCCATTATGATGTCATAATGCAAAATTCCATTATGATGTCATAATGTAACATTCCATTATGATGTCATAATGTAAAATTCCATTATGATGTCATAATGTAAAATGCCATTATGATGTCATAATGCAAAATTCCATTATGATGTCATAATGTAACATTCCATTATGATGTCATAATGCAAAATTCCATTATGATGTCATAATGCAAAATTCCATTTTGATGTCATAATGTAACACTCCATTATGATGTCATAATGCAAAATTCCATTATGATGTCATAATGTAACATTCCATTATGATGTCATAATGCAAAATTCCATTATGATGTCATAATGCAAAATTCCATTATGATGTCATAATGCAAAATTCCATTATGATGTCATAATGTAACATTCCATTATGATGTCAAAATGCAAAATTCCATTATGATGTCATCATGTAACATTCCATTATGATGTCATAATGCAAAATTCCATTGTAATGTCATAATGTAAAATTCCATTATGATGTCATAATGCAAAATTCCATTATGATGTCATAATGCAAAATCCCATTATGATGTCATAATGCAAAATTCCATTATGATGTCATAATGTAACATTCCATTATGATGTCATAATGCAAAATTCCATTATGATGTCATAATGCAAAATTCCATTATGATGTCATAATGCAAAATTCCATAATGATGTCATAATGTAAAATTCCATTATGATGTCATAATGCAAAATTCCATTATGATGTCATAATGTAACATTCCATTATGATGTCATAATGCAAAATTCCATTATGATGTCATAATGCAAAATTCCATTATGATGTCATAATGCAAAATCCCATTATGATGTCATAATGCGAAATTCAATTATGATGTCATAATGTAAAATCCCATAATGATGTCATAATGCAAAATTCCATTATGATGTCATAATGTAACATTCCATTATGATGTCATAATGTAAAATTCCATTATGATGTCATAATGTAAAATGCCATTATGATGTCATAATGCAAAATTCCATTATGATGTCATAATGTAAAATTCCATTATGATGTCATAATGCAAAATTCCATTATGATGTCATAATGCAAAATTCCAGTATGATGTCATAATGTAAAATTCCATTATGATGTCATAATGTAAAATTCCATTATGATGTCATAATGCAAAATTCCATTATGATGTCATAATGTAACATTCCATTATGATGTCATAATGCAAAATTCCATTATGAGGTCATAATGTAAAATTCGATTAAGATGTCATAATGCAAAATTCCATTATGATGTCATAATGTAACATTCCATTATGTTGTCAAAATGCAAAATTCCATTATGATGTCATAATGCAAAATTCCATTATGATGTCATAATGCAAAATTCCATTATGATGTCATAATGTAAAATTCCATTATGATGTCATAATGCAAAATTCCATTATGATGTCATAATGCAAAATTCCAGTATGATGTCATAATGTAAAATCCCATTATGATGTCATAATGCAAAATTCCATTATGATGTCATAATGTAACATTCCATTATGATGTCATAATGCAAAATTCCATTATGATGTCATAATGTAAAATGCCAATATGATGTCATAATGCAAAATTCCATTATGATGTCATAATGTAACATTCCATTATGATGTCATAATGCAAAATTCCATTATGATGTCATAATGCAAAATTCCATTTTTATGTCATAATGTAACATTCCATTATGATGTCATATTGCAAAATTCCATTATGATGTCATAATGTAACACTCCATTATGATGTCATAATGCAAAATTCCATTATGATGTCATAATGTAACATTCCATTATGATGTCATAATGCAAAATTCGATTATGATGTCATAATGCAAAATTCAATTATGATGTCATAATGCAAAATTCCATTATGATGTCATAATGTAACATTCCATTATGATGTCAAAATGCAAAATTCCATTATGATGTCATCATGTAACATTCCATTATGATGTCATAATGCAAAATTCCATTATAATGTCATAATGTAAAATTCCATTATGATGTCATAATGCAAAATTCCATTATGATGTCATAATGCAAAATCCCATTATGATGTCATAATGCAAAATTCCATTATGATGTCATTATGTAACATTCCATTATGATGTCATAATGCAAAATTCCATTATGATGTCATAATGTAAAATTCCATTATGTTGTCATAATGCAAAATTCCATTATGATGTCATAATGTAACATTCCATTATGATGTCATAATGCAAAATTCAATTATGATGTCATAATGCAAAATCCCATTATGATGTCATAATGCAAAATTCCATTATGATGTCATAATGCAAAATTCCATTTTGATATCATAATGTAACACTCCATTATGATGTCATAATGCAAAATTCCATTATGATGTCATAATGTAACATTCCATTATGATGTCATAATGCAAAATTCCATTATGATGTCATAATGCAAAATTCCATTATGATGTCATAATGCAAAATTCCATTATGATGTCATAATGTAAAATTCCATTATGTTGTCATAATGCAAAATTCCATTATGATGTCATAATGTAACATTCCATTATGATGTCATAATGCAAAATTCAATTATGATGTCATAATGCAAAATCCCATTATGATGTCATAATGCAAAATTCCATTATGATGTCATAATGCAAAATTCCATTTTGATATCATAATGTAACACTCCATTATGATGTCATAATGCAAAATTCCATTATGATGTCATAATGTAACATTCCATTATGATGTCATAATGCAAAATTCCATTATGATGTCATAATGCAAAATTCCATTATGATGTCATAATGCAAAATTGCATTATGATGTCATAATGTAACATTCCATTATGATGTCAAAATGCAAAATTCCATTATGATGTCATCATGTAACATTCCATTATGATGTCATAATGCAAAATTCCATTGTAATGTCATAATGTAAAATTCCATTATGATGTCATAATGCAAAATTCCATTATGATGTCATAATGCAAAATCCCATTATGATGTCATAATGCAAAATTCCATTATGATGTCATAATGTAACATTCCATTATGATGTCATAATGCAAAATTCCATTATGATATCATAATGCAAAATTCCATTATGATGTCATAATGCAAAATTCCATTATGATGTCATAATGTAAAATTCCATTATGATGTCATAATGCAGAATTCCATTATGATGTCATAATGTAACATTCCATTATGATGTCATAATGTAACATTCCATTATGATGTCATAATGTAAAATTCCATTATGATGTCATAATGCAAAATTCCATTATGATGTCATAATGCAAAATTCCAGTATGATGTCATAATGTAAAATCCCATTATGATGTCATAATGCAAAATTCCATTATGATGTCATAATGTAACATTCCATTATGATGTCATAATGCAAAATTCCATTATGATGTCATAATGTAAAATGCCAATATGATGTCATAATGCAAAATTCCATTATGATGTCATAATGTAACATTCCATTATGATGTCATAATGCAAAATACCATTATGATGTCATAATGCAAAATTCCATTTTTATGTCATAATGTAACATTCCATTATGATGTCATATTGCAAAATTCCATTATGATGTCATAATGTAACACTCCATTATGATGTCATAATGCAAAATTCCATTATGATGTCATAATGTAACATTCCATTATGATGTCATAATGCAAAATTCGATTATGATGTCATAATGCAAAATCCCATTATGATGTCATAATGCAAAATTCCATTATGATGTCATAATGTAACATTCCATTATGATGTCAAAATGCAAAATTCCATTATGATGTCATCATGTAACATTCCATTATGATGTCATAATGCAAAATTCCATTATAATGTCATAATGTAAAATTCCATTATGATGTCATAAGGCAAAATTCCATTATGATGTCATAATGCAAAATCCCATTATGATGTCATAATGCAAAATTCCATTATGATGTCATAATGTAACATTCCATTATGATGTCATAATGCAAAATTCCATTATGATGTCATAATGTAAAATTCCATTATGTTGTCATAATGCAAAATTCCATTATGATGTCATAATGTAACATTCCATTATGATGTCATAATGTAAAATTCCATTATGATGTCATAATGTAAAATGCCATTATGATGTCATAATGCAAAATTCCATTATGATGTCATAATGTAACATTCCATTATGATGTCATAATGCAAAATTCCATTATGATGTCATAATGCAAAATTCCATTTTGATGTCATAATGTAACACTCCATTATGATGTCATAATGCAAAATTCCATTATGATGTCATAATGTAACATTCCATTATGATGTCATAATGCAAAATTCCATTATGATGTCATAATGCAAAATTCCATTATGATGTCATAATGCAAAATTCCATTATGATGTCATAATGTAACATTCCATTATGATGTCAAAATGCAAAATTCCATTATGATGTCATCATGTAACATTCCATTATGATGTCATAATGCAAAATTCCATTGTAATGTCATAATGTAAAATTCCATTATGATGTCATAATGCAAAATTCCATTATGATGTCATAATACAAAATCCAATTATGATGTCATAATGCAAAATTCCATTATGATGTCATAATGTAACAATCCATTATGATGTCATAATGCAAAATTCCATTATGATGTCATAATGCAAAATTCCATTATGATGTCATAATGCAAAATTCCATTATGATGTCATAATGTAACATTCCATTATGATGTCATAATGCAAAATTCCATTATGATGTCATAATGTAACATTTCATTATGTCATAATGCAAACTTCCATTGTGATGTCATAATGTAACATTCCATTATGATGTCAAAATGCAAAATTCCATTATGATGTCATAATGTAACATTCCATTATGATGTCATAATGTAAAATTCCATTATGATGTTATAATGCGAAATTCAATTATGATGTCATAATGTAAAATCCCATTATGATGTCATAATGCAAAATTCCATTATGATGTCATAATGTAACATTCCATTATGATGTCATAATGTAAAATTCCATTATGATGTCATAATGTAAAATGCCATTATGATGTCATAATGCAAAATTCCATTATGATGTCATAATGTAACATTCCATTATGATGTCATAATGCAAAATTCCATTATGATGTCATAATGCAAAATTCCATTTTGATGTCATAATGTAACACTCCATTATGATGTCATAATGCAAAATTCCATTATGATGTCATAATGTAACATTCCATTATGATGTCATAATGCAAAATTCCATTATGATGTCATAATGCAAAATTCCATTATGATGTCATAATGCAAAATTCCATTATGATGTCATAATGCAAAATTCCATTATGATGTCATAATGTAACATTCCATTATGATGTCAAAATGCAAAATTCCATTATGATGTCATCATGTAACATTCCATTATGATGTCATAATGCAAAATTCCATTGTAATGTCATAATGTAAAATTCCATTATGATGTCATAATGCAAAATTCCATTATGATGTCATAATGCAAAATCCCATTATGATGTCATAATGCAAAATTCCATTATGATGTCATAATGTAACATTCCATTATGATGTCATAATGCAAAATTCCATTATGATGTCATAATGCAAAATTCCATTATGATGTCATAATGCAAAATTCCATAATGATGTCATAATGTAAAATTCCATTATGATGTCATAATGCAAAATTCCATTATGATGTCATAATGTAACATTCCATTATGATGTCATAATGCAAAATTCCATTATGATGTCATAATGCAAAATTCCATTATGATGTCATAATGCAAAATCCCATTATGATGTCATAATGCGAAATTCAATTATGATGTCATAATGTAAAATCCCATAATGATGTCATAATGCAAAATTCCATTATGATGTCATAATGTAACATTCCATTATGATGTCATAATGTAAAATTCCATTATGATGTCATAATGTAAAATGCCATTATGATGTCATAATGCAAAATTCCATTATGATGTCATAATGTAACATTCCATTATGATGTCATAATGCAAAATTCCATTATGATGTCATAATGCAAAATTCCATTTTGATGTCATAATGTAACATTCCATTATGATGTCATAATGCAAAATTCCATTATGATGTCATAATGCAAAATTCCATTATGATGTCATAATGCAAAATTCCATTATGATGTCATAATGAAACATTCCATTATGATGTCATAATGCAAAATTCCATTATGATGTCATAATGTAACATTCCATTATGATGTCATAATGCAAAATTCCATTATGAGGTCATAATGTAAAATTCGATTAAGATGTCATAATGCAAAATTCCATTATGATGTCATAATGTAACATTCCATTATGTTGTCATAATGCAAAATTCCATTATGATGTCATAATGCAAAATTCCATTATGATGTCATAATGCAAAATTCCATTATGATGTCATAATGTAAAATTCCATTATGATGTCATAATGCAAAATTCCATTATGATGTCATAATGCAAAATTCCAGTATGATGTCATAATGTAAAATCCCATTATGATGTCATAATGCAAAATTCCATTATGATGTCATAATGTAACATTCCATTATGATGTCATAATGCAAAATTCCATTATGATGTCATAATGTAAAATGCCAATATGATGTCATAATGCAAAATTCCATTATGATGTCATAATGTAACATTCCATTATGATGTCATAATGCAAAATTCCATTATGATGTCATAATGCAAAATTCCATTTTTATGTCATAATGTAACATTCCATTATGATGTCATATTGCAAAATTCCATTATGATGTCATAATGTAACACTCCATTATGATGTCATAATGCAAAATTCCATTATGATGTCATAATGTAACACTCCATTATGATGTCATAATGCAAAATTCCATTATGATGTCATAATGTAACATTCCATTATGATGTCATAATGCAAAATTCGATTATGATGTCATAATGCAAAATTCCATTATGATGTCATAATGCAAAATTCCATTATGATGTCATAATGTAACATTCCATTATGATGTCAAAATGCAAAATTCCATTATGATGTCATCATGTAACATTCCATTATGATGTCATAATGCAAAATTCCATTATAATGTCATAATGTAAAATTCCATTATGATGTCATAATGCAAAATTCCATTATGATGTCATAATGCAAAATCCCATTATGATGTCATAATGCAAAATTCCATTATGATGTCATAATGTAACATTCCATTATGATGTCATAATGCAAAATTCCATTATGATGTCATAATGTAAAATTCCATTATGTTGTCATAATGCAAAATTCCATTATGATGTCATAATGTAACATTCCATTATGATGTCATAATGCAAAATTCCATTATGATGTCATAATGCAAAATCCCATTATGATGTCATAATGCAAAATTCCATTATGATGTCATAATGCAAAATTCCATTTTGATGTCATAATGTAACACTCCATTATGATGTCATAATGCAAAATTCCATTATGATGTCATAATGTAACATTCCATTATGATGTCATAATGCAAAATTCCATTATGATGTCATAATGCAAAATTCCATTATGATGTCATAATGCAAAATTCCATTATGATGTCATAATGTAACATTCCATTATGATGTCAAAATGCAAAATTCCATTATGATGTCATAATGTAACATTCCATTATGATGTCATAATGTAACATTCCATTATGATGTCATAATGCAAAATTCCATTATGAGGTCATAATGTAAAATTCGATTAAGATGTCATAATGCAAAATTCCATTATGATGTCATAATGTAACATTCCATTATGTTGTCATAATGCAAAATTCCATTATGATGTCATAATGCAAAATTCCATTATGATGTCATAATGCAAAATTCCATTATGATGTCATAATGTAAAATTCCATTATGATGTCATAATGCAAAATTCCATTATGATGTCATAATGCAAAAATTCCAGTATGATGTCATAATGTAAAATCCCATTATGATGTCATAATGCAAAATTCCATTATGATGTCATAATGTAACATTCCATTATGATGTCATAATGCAAAACTCCTTTATGATGTCATAATGTAAAATGCCAATATGATGTCATAATGCAAAATTCCATTATGATGTCATAATGTAACATTCCATTATGATGTCATAATGCAAAATTCCATTATGATGTCATAATGCAAAATTCCATTTTTATGTCATAATGTAACATTCCATTATGATGTCATATTGCAAAATTCCATTATGATGTCATAATGTAACACTCCATTATGATGTCATAATGCAAAATTCCATTATGATGTCATAATGTAACATTCCATTATGATGTCATAATGCAAAATTCGATTATGATGTCATAATGCAAAATTCCATTATGATGTCATAATGCAAAATTCCATTATGATGTCATAATGTAACATTCCATTATGATGTCAAAATGCAAAATTCCATTATGATGTCATCATGTAACATTCCATTATGATGTCATAATGCAAAATTCCACTATAATGTCATAATGTAAAATTCCATTATGATGTCATAATGCAAAATTCCATTATGATGTCATAATGCAAAATCCCATTATGATGTCATAATGCAAAATTCCATTATGATGTCATAATGTAACATTCCATTATGATGTCATAATGCAAAATTCCATTATGATGTCATAATGTAAAATTCCATTATGTTATCATAATGCAAAATTCCATTATGATGTCATAATGTAACATTCCATTATGATGTCATAATGCAAAATTCCATTATGATGTCATAATGCAAAATCCCATTATGATGTCATAATGCAAAATTCCATTATGATGTCATAATGCAAAATTCCATTTTGATGTCATAATGTAACACTCCATTATGATGTCATAATGCAAAATTCCATTATGATGTCATAATGTAACATTCCATTATGATGTCATAATGCAAAATTCCATTATGATGTCATAATGCAAAATTCCATTATGATGTCATAATGCAAAATTCCATTATGATGTCATAATGTAACATTCCATTATGATGTCAAAATGCAAAATTCCATTATGATGTCATCATGTAACATTCCATTATGATGTCATAATGCAAAATTCCATTGTAATGTCATAATGTAAAATTCCATTATGATGTCATAATGCAAAATTCCATTATGATGTCATAATGCAAAATCCCATTATGATGTCATAATGCAAAATTCCATTATGATGTCATAATGTAACATTACATTATGATGTCATAATGCAAAATTCCATTATGATGTCATAATGCAAAATTCCATTATGATGTCATAATGCAAAATTCCATTATGATGTCATAATGTAAAATTCCATTATGATGTCATAATGCAAACTTCCATTATGATGTCATAATGTAACATTCCATTATGATGTCATAATGCAAAATTCCATTATGATGTCATAATGTAAAATTCCATTATGATGTCATAATGCAAAATTCCATTATGATGTCATAATGCAAAATTCCAGTATGATGTCATAATGTAAAATCCCATTATGATGTCATAATGCAAAATTCCATTATGATGTCATAATGTAACATTCCATTATGATGTCATAATGTAAAATTCCATTATGATGTCATAATGAAACATTCCATTATGATGTCATAATGCAAAATTCCATTATGATGTCATAATGTAACATTCCATTATGATGTCATAATGCAAAATTCCATTATGAGGTCATAATGTAAAATTCGATTAAGATGTCATAATGCAAAATTCCATTATGATGTCATAATGTAACATTCCATTATGTTGTCATAATGCAAAATTCCATTATGATGTCATAATGCAAAATTCCATTATGATGTCATAATGCAAAATTCCATTATGATGTCATAATGTAAAATTCCATTATGATGTCATAATGCAAAATTCCATTATGATGTCATAATGCAAAATTCCAGTATGATGTCATAATGTAAAATCCCATTATGATGTCATAATGCAAAATTCTATTATGATGTCATAATGTAACATTCCATTATGATGTCATAATGCAAAATTCCATTATGATGTCATAATGTAAAATGCCAATATGATGTCATAATGCAAAATTCCATTATGATGTCATAATGTAACATTCCATTATGATGTCATAATGCAAAATTCCATTATGATGTCATATTGCAAAATTCCATTATGATGTCATAATGTAACACTCCATTATGATGTCATAATGCAAAATTCCATTATGATGTCATAATGTAACATTCCATTATGATGTCATAATGCAAAATTCGATTATGATGTCATGCTGCAAAATTCCATTATGATGTCATAATGCAAAATTCCATTATGATGTCATAATGTAACATTCCATTATGATGTCAAAATGCAAAATTCCATTATGATGTCATCATGTAACATTCCATTATGATGTCATAATGCAAAATTCCATTATAATGTCATAATGTAAAATTCCATTATGATGTCATAATGCAAAATTCCATTATGATGTCATAATGCAAAATCCCATTATGATGTCATAATGCAAAATTCCATTATGATGTCATAATGTAACATTCCATTATGATGTCATAATGCAAAATTCCATTATGATGTCATAATGTAAAATTCCATTATGTTGTCATAATGCAAAATTCCATTATGATGTCATAATGTAAAATCCCATTATGATGTCATAATGCAAAATTCCATTATGATGTCATAATGTAAAATTCCACTATGATGTCATAATGCAAAATTCCATTATGATGTCATAATGTAAAATTCCATTATGATGTCATAGTGCAAAATTCCATTATGATGTCATAATGTAAAATTCCATTATGATGTCATAATGCAAAATTCCATTATGATGTCATAATGCAACATTCCATTATGATGTCATAATGTATCATTCCATTATGATGTCATAATTAGAGATGAGCGAACACGTTCGGCTCCGCCCCTTTTTCGCCCGAACACCGAACTTTGCGAACACTTCAGTGTTCGGGCGAAAAAGTTCGGGGGCCGCCGTGGCAGCGCGGGGGGGTGCGGCGGGGAGTGGGGGGGAGAGGGAGAGAGAGAGGGCTCCCCCCTGTTCCCCGCTACTGCCGCCCGCGCCGCCGCGCATCTCCCCGCCCCCCGGCGGCACCCGGACACTCACGCGCGAACACTGCAGTGTTCGGCAAAGCCGGTGTCCGGGTGCGGATGTGTCCGTAACGGACACGTTCGCTCATCCCTAGTCATAATGCAAAATTCCATTATGATGTCATAATGTAACATTCTATTATGATGTCATAATGCAAAATTCCATTATGATGTCATAATGTAACATTCCATTATGATGTCATAATGCAAAATTCCATTATGATGTCATAATGCAAAATTCCATTATGATGTCATAATGCAAAATTCCATTATGATGTCATAATGCAAAATTCCATTATGATGTCATAATGTAACATTCCATTATGATGTCAAAATGCAAAATTCCATTATGATGTCATCATGTAACATTCCATTATGATGTCATAATGCAAAATTCCATTATAATGTCATAATGTAAAATTCCATTATGATGTCATAATGCAAAATTCCATTATGATGTCATAATGCAAAATCCCATTATGATGTCATAATGCAAAATTCCATTATGATGTCATAATGTAACATTCCATTATGATGTCATAATGCAAAATTCCATTATGATGTCATAATGTAACATTTCATTATGTCATAATGCAAACTTCCATTGTGATGTCAAAATGCAAAATTCCATTATGATGTCAAAATGCAAAATTCCATTATGATGTCATAATGTAACATTCCATTATGATGTCATAATGTAAAATTCCATTATGATGTTATAATGCGAAATTCAATTATGATGTCATAATGTAAAATCCCATTATGATGTCATAATGCAAAATTCCATTATGATGTCATAATGTAACATTTCATTATGATGTCATAATGTAAAATTCCATTATGATGTCATAATGTAAAATGCCATTATGATGTCATAATGCAAAATTCCATTATGATGTCATAATGTAACATTCCATTATGATGTCATAATGCAAAATTCCATTATGATGTCATAATGCAAAATTCCATTTTGATGTCATAATGTAACACTCCATTATGATGTCATAATGCAAAATTCCATTATGATGTCATAATGTAACATTCCATTATGATGTCATAATGCAAAATTCCATTATGATGTCATAATGCAAAATTCCATTATGATGTCATAATGCAAAATTCCATTATGATGTCATAATGTAACATTCCATTATGATGTCAAAATGCAAAATTCCATTATGATGTCATCATGTAACATTCCATTATGATGTCATAATGCAAAATTCCATTGTAATGTCATAATGTAAAATTCCATTATGATGTCATAATGCAAAATTCCATTATGATGTCATAATGCAAAATCCCATTATGATGTCATAATGCAAAATTCCATTATGATGTCATAATGTAACATTCCATTATGATGTCATAATGCAAAATTCCATTATGATGTCATAATTAGAGATGAGCGAACACGTTCGGCCCCGCCCCTTTTTCGCCCGAACACCGAACTTTGCGAGCACCTCGGTGTTCGGGCGAAAAAGTTCGGGGGCCGCCGTGGCAGCGCGGGGGGGTGCGGCGGGGAGCGGGGGGGAGAGGGAGAGAGAGAGGGCTCCCCCCTGTTCCCCGCTACTGCCGCCCGCGCCGCCGCGCATCTCCCCGCCCCCCGGCGGCACCCGGACACTTACGCGCGAACACTCCAGTGTTCGCTAAAGCCGGTGTCCGGGTGCGGATGTGTCCGTTACGGACACGTTCGCTCATCTCTAGTCATAATGCAAAATTCCATTATGATGTCATAATGCAAAATTCCATAATGATGTCATAATGTAAAATTCCATTATGATGTCATAATGCAAAATTCCATTATGATGTCATAATGTAACATTCCATTATGATGTCATAATGCAAAATTCCATTATGATGTCATAATGCAAAATTCCATTATGATGTCATAATGCAAAATCCCATTATGATGTCATAATGCGAAATTCAATTATGATGTCATAATGTAAAATCCCATAATGATGTCATAATGCAAAATTCCATTATGATGTCATAATGTAACATTCCATTATGATGTCATAATGTAAAATTCCATTATGATGTCATAATGTAAAATGCCATTATGATGTCATAATGCAAAATTCCATTATGATGTCATAATGTAAAATTCCATTATGATGTCATAATGCAAAATTCCATTATGATGTCATAATGCAAAATTCCAGTATGATGTCATAATGCAAAATTCCATTATGATGTCATAATGTAACATTCCATTATGATGTCATAATGCAAAATTCCATTATGATGTCATAATGTAACATTTCATTATGTCATAATGCAAACTTCCATTGTGATGTCATAATGTAACATTCCATTATGATGTCAAAATGCAAAATTCCATTATGATGTCATAATGTAACATTCCATTATGATGTCATAATGTAAAATTCCATTATGATGTTATAATGCGAAATTCAATTATGATGTCATAATGTAAAATCCCATTATGATGTCATAATGCAAAATTCCATTATGATGTCATAATGTAACATTTCATTATGATGTCATAATGTAAAATTCCATTATGATGTCATAATGTAAAATGCCATTATGATGTCATAATGCAAAATTCCATTATGATGTCATAATGTAACATTCCATTATGATGTCATAATGCAAAATTCCATTATGATGTCATAATGCAAAATTCCATTTTGATGTCATAATGTAACACTCCATTATGATGTCATAATGCAAAATTCCATTATGATGTCATAATGTAACATTCCATTATGATGTCATAATGCAAAATTCCATTATGATGTCATAATGCAAAATTCCATTATGATGTCATAATGCAAAATTCCATTATGATGTCATAATGTAACATTCCATTATGATGTCAAAATGCAAAATTCCATTATGATGTCATCATGTAACATTCCATTATGATGTCATAATGCAAAATTCCATTGTAATGTCATAATGTAAAATTCCATTATGATGTCATAATGCAAAATTCCATTATGATGTCATAATGCAAAATCCCATTATGATGTCATAATGCAAAATTCCATTATGATGTCATAATGTAACATTCCATTATGATGTCATAATGCAAAATTCCATTATGATGTCATAATGCAAAATTCCATTATGATGTCATAATGCAAAATTCCATAATGATGTCATAATGTAAAATTCCATTATGATGTCATAATGCAAAATTCCATTATGATGTCATAATGTAACATTCCATTATGATGTCATAATGCAAAATTCCATTATGATGTCATAATGCAAAATTCCATTATGATGTCATAATGCAAAATCCCATTATGATGTCATAATGCGAAATTCAATTATGATGTCATAATGTAAAATCCCATAATGATGTCATAATGCAAAATTCCATTATGATGTCATAATGTAACATTCCATTATGATGTCATAATGTAAAATTCCATTATGATGTCATAATGTAAAATGCCATTATGATGTCATAATGCAAAATTCCATTATGATGTCATAATGTAAAATTCCATTATGATGTCATAATGCAAAATTCCATTATGATGTCATAATGCAAAATTCCAGTATGATGTCATAATGTAAAATTCCATAATGATGTCATAATGTAAAATTCCATTATGATGTCATAATGCAAAATTCCATTATGATGTCATAATGTAACATTCCATTATGATGTCATAATGCAAAATTCCATTATGAGGTCATAATGTAAAATTCGATTAAGATGTCATAATGCAAAATTCCATTATGATGTCATAATGTAACATTCCATTATGTTGTCAAAATGCAAAATTCCATTATGATGTCATAATGCAAAATTCCATTATGATGTCATAATGCAAAATTCCATTATGATGTCATAATGTAAAATTCCATTATGATGTCATAATGCAAAATTCCATTATGATGTCATAATGCAAAATTCCAGTATGATGTCATAATGTAAAATCCCATTATGATGTCATAATGCAAAATTCCATTATGATGCCATAATGTAACATTCCATTATGATGTCATAATGCAAAATTCCATTATGATGTCATAATGTAAAATGCCAATATGATGTCATAATGCAAAATTCCATTATGATGTCATAATGTAACATTCCATTATGATGTCATAATGCAAAATTCCATTATGATGTCATAATGCAAAATTCCATTTTTATGTCATAATGTAACATTCCATTATGATGTCATATTGCAAAATTCCATTATGATGTCACAATGTAACACTCCATTATGATGTCATAATGCAAAATTCCATTATGATGTCATAATGCAAAATTCCATTATGATGTCATAATGCAAAATTCCATTATGATGTCATAATGCAAAATTCCATTATGATGTCATAATGTAACATTCCATTATGATGTCAAAATGCAAAATTCCATTATGATGTCATCATGTAACATTCCATTATGATGTCATAATGCAAAATTCCATTATAATGTCATAATGTAAAATTCCATTATGATGTCATAATGCAAAATTCCATTATGATGTCATAATGCAAAATCCCATTATGATGTCATAATGCAAAATTCCATTATGATGTCATAATGTAACATTCCATTATGATGTCATAATGCAAAATTCCATTATGATGTCATAATGTAACATTTCATTATGTCATAATGCAAACTTCCATTGTGATGTCATAATGTAACATTCCATTATGATGTCAAAATGCAAAATTCCATTATGATGTCATAATGTAACATTCCATTATGATGTCATAATGTAAAATTCCATTATGATGTTATAATGCGAAATTCAATTATGATGTCATAATGTAAAATCCCATTATGATGTCATAATGCAAAATTCCATTATGATGTCATAATGTAACATTTCATTATGATGTCATAATGTAAAATTCCATTATGATGTCATAATGTAAAATGCCATTATGATGTCATAATGCAAAATTCCATTATGATGTCATAATGTAACATTCCATTATGATGTCATAATGCAAAATTCCATTATGATGTCATAATGCAAAATTCCATTTTGATGTCATAATGTAACACTCCATTATGATGTCATAATGCAAAATTCCATTATGATGTCATAATGTAACATTCCATTATGATGTCATAATGCAAAATTCCATTATGATGTCATAATGCAAAATTCCATTATGATGTCATAATGCAAAATTCCATTATGATGTCATAATGTAACATTCCATTATGATGTCAAAATGCAAAATTCCATTATGATGTCATCATGTAACATTCCATTATGATGTCATAATGCAAAATTCCATTGTAATGTCATAATGTAAAATTCCATTATGATGTCATAATGCAAAATTCCATTATGATGTCATAATGCAAAATCCCATTATGATGTCATAATGTAAAATTCCATTATGATGTCATAATGCAAAATTCCATTATGATGTCATAATGTAACATTCCATTATGATGTCATAATGCAAAATTCCATTATGATGTCATAATGCAAAATTCCATTATGATGTCATAATGCAAAATCCCATTATGATGTCATAATGCGAAATTCAATTATGATGTCATAATGTAAAATCCCATAATGATGTCATAATGCAAAATTCCATTATGATGTCATAATGTAACATTCCATTATGATGTCATAATGTAAAATTCCATTATGATGTCATAATGTAAAATGCCATTATGATGTCATAATGCAAAATTCCATTATGATGTCATAATGTAAAATTCCATTATGATGTCATAATGCAAAATTCCATTATGATGTCATAATGCAAAATTCCAGTATGATGTCATAATGTAAAATTCCATAATGATGTCATAATGTAAAATTCCATTATGATGTCATAATGCAAAATTCCATTATGATGTCATAATGTAACATTCCATTATGATGTCATAATGCAAAATTCCATTATGAGGTCATAATGTAAAATTCGATTAAGATGTCATAATGCAAAATTCCATTATGATGTCATAATGTAACATTCCATTATGTTGTCAAAATGCAAAATTCCATTATGATGTCATAATGCAAAATTCCATTATGATGTCATAATGCAAAATTCCATTATGATGTCATAATGTAAAATTCCATTATGATGTCATAATGCAAAATTCCATTATGATGTCATAATGCAAAATTCCAGTATGATGTCATAATGTAAAATCCCATTATGATGTCATAATGCAAAATTCCATTATGATGCCATAATGTAACATTCCATTATGATGTCATAATGCAAAATTCCATTATGATGTCATAATGTAAAATGCCAATATGATGTCATAATGCAAAATTCCATTATGATGTCATAATGCAAAATTCCATTATGATGTCATAATGTAACATTCCATTATGATGTCATAATGCAAAATTCCATTATGATGTCATAATGCAAAATTCCATTTTTATGTCATAATGTAACATTCCATTATGATGTCATATTGCAAAATTCCATTATGATGTCACAATGTAACACTCCATTATGATGTCATAATGCAAAATTCCATTATGATGTCATAATGTAACATTCCATTATGATGTCATAATGCAAAATTCGATTATGATGTCATAATGCAAAATTCCATTATGATGTCATAATGCAAAATTCCATTATGATGTCATAATGTAACATTCCATTATGATGTCAAAATGCAAAATTCCATTATGATGTCATCATGTAACATTCCATTATGATGTCATAATGCAAAATTCCATTATAATGTCATAATGTAAAATTCCATTATGATGTCATAATGCAAAATTCCATTATGATGTCATAATGCAAAATTCCATTATGATGTCATAATGTAACATTCCATTATGATGTCACAATGCAAAATTCCATTATGATGTCATAATGTAAAATTCCATTATGTTGTCATAATGCAAAATTCCATTATGATGTCATAATGTAACATTCCATTATGATGTCATAATGCAAAATTCCATTATGATGTCATAATGCAAAATCCCATTATGATGTCATAATGCAAAATTCCATTATGATGTCATCATGTAACATTCCATTATGTTGTCAAAATGCAAAATTCCATTATGATGTCATCATGTAACATTCCATTATGTTGTCAAAATGCAAAATTCCATTATGATGTCATCATGTAACATTCCATTATGATGTCATAATGCAAAATTCCATAATGATGTCATAATGTAAAATTCCATTATGATGTCATAATGCAAAATTCCATTATGATGTCATAATGTAACATTCCATTATGATGTCATAATGCAAAATCCCATTATGATGTCATAATGCAAAATTCCATTTTGATGTCATAATGTAACATTCCATTATGATGTCATAATGCAAAATTCCATTATGATGTCAGAATGCAAAATTCCATTATGATGTCATAATGCAAAATTCCATTATGATGTCATAATGAAACATTCCATTATGATGTCATAATGCAAAATTCCATTATGATGTCATAATGTAACATTCCATTATGATGTCATAATGCAAAATTCCATTATGAGGTCATAATGTAAAATTCGATTAAGATGTCATAATGCAAAATTCCATTATGATGTCATAATGTAACATTCCATTATGTTGTCATAATGCAAAATTCCATTATGATGTCATAATGCAAAATTCCATTATGATGTCATAATGCAAAATTCCATTATGATGTCATAATGTAAAATTCCATTATGATGTCATAATGCAAAATTCCATTATGATGTCATAATGCAAAATTCCAGTATGATGTCATAATGTAAAATCCCATTATGATGTCATAATGCAAAATTCCATTATGATGTCATAATGTAACATTCCATTATGATGTCATAATGCAAAATTCCAGTATGATGTCATAATGTAAAATCTATTATGATGTCATAATGCAAAATTCCATTATGATGTCATAATGTAACATTCCATTATGATGTCATAATGCAAAATTCCATTATGATGTCATAATGTAAAATGCCAATATGATGTCATAATGCTAAATTCCATTATGATGTCATAATGTAACATTCCATTATGATGTCATAATGCAAAATTCCATTATGATGTCATAATGCAAAATTCCATTATGATGTCATAATGTAACATTCCATTATGATGTCATAATGCAAAATTCCATTACAATGGCATAATGTAAAATTCCATTATAATGTCATAATGTAACATTCCATTATGATGTCATAATGTAACATTCCATTATGATGTCATAAAGCAACATTCCATTATGATGTCATAATGCAAAATTCCATTATGATGTCATAATGTAACATTCCGTTATGATGTCATATTGCAAAATCCCATTACGATGTCATAATGCAACATTCCATTATGATGTCATAATTCAAAATTCCATTATGATGTCATAATGCATCATTCCATTATGATGTCATAATGCAACATTCCATTATGATGTCATAATGCAAAATTCCATTATGATGTCATAATGTAAAATTCCATTATGATGTCATAATGCAAAATTCCATTATGATGTCATAATGTAACATTCCATTATGATGTCATAAAGCAACATTCCATTATGATGTCATAATGCAAAATTCCATTATGATGTCATAATGCAACATCCCATTATGATGTCATAATGCAAAATTCCATTATGATGTCATAATGCAAAATTCCATTATGATATCATAATGTAAAATTCCATTATGATGTCATCATGTAACATTCCATTATGATGTCATAATGCAAAATTCCATTATGATGTCATAATGCAAAATTCCATTATGATGTCATAATGTAACATTCCATTATGATGTCATAATGCAAAATTCCATTATGATGTCATAATGCAAAATTCCATTATGATATCATAATGCAACATCCCATTATGATGTCATAATGCAAAATCCCATTATGATGTCATAATGCAAAATTCCATTATGATGTCATAATGTAACATTCCATTATGATGTCATAATGCAAAATTCCATTATGATGTCATAATGTAAAATTCCATTATGTTGTCATAATGCAAAATTCCATTATGATGTCATAATGTAAAATCCCATTATGATGTCATAATGCAAAATTCCATTATGATGTCATAATGTAAAATTCCACTATGATGTCATAATGCAAAATTCCATTATGATGTCATAATGTAAAATTCCATTATGATGTCATAGTGCAAAATTCCATTATGATGTCATAATGTAAAATTCCATTATGATGTCATAATGCAAAATTCCATTATGATGTCATAATGCAACATTCCATTATGATGTCATAATGTATCATTCCATTATGATGTCATAATTAGAGATGAGCGAACACGTTCGGCTCCGCCCCTTTTTCGCCCGAACACCGAACTTTGCGAACACTTCAGTGTTCGGGCGAAAAAGTTCGGGGGCCGCCGTGGCAGCGCGGGGGGGTGCGGCGGGGAGTGGGGGGGAGAGGGAGAGAGAGAGGGCTCCCCCCTGTTCCCCGCTACTGCCGCCCGCGCCGCCGCGCATCTCCCCGCCCCCCGGCGGCACCCGGACACTCACGCGCGAACACTGCAGTGTTCGGCAAAGCCGGTGTCCGGGTGCGGATGTGTCCGTAACGGACACGTTCGCTCATCCCTAGTCATAATGCAAAATTCCATTATGATGTCATAATGTAACATTCTATTATGATGTCATAATGCAAAATTCCATTATGATGTCATAATGTAACATTCCATTATGATGTCATAATGCAAAATTCCATTATGATGTCATAATGCAAAATTCCATTATGATGTCATAATGCAAAATTCCATTATGATGTCATAATGCTAAATTCAATTATGATGTCATAATGTAACATTCCATTATGATGTCAAAATGCAAAATTCCATTATGATGTCATCATGTAACATTCCATTATGATGTCATAATGCAAAATTCCATTATAATGTCATAATGTAAAATTCCATTATGATGTCATAATGCAAAATTCCATTATGATGTCATAATGCAAAATCCCATTATGATGTCATAATGCAAAATTCCATTATGATGTCATAATGTAACATTCCATTATGATGTCATAATGCAAAATTCCATTATGATGTCATAATGTAACATTTCATTATGTCATAATGCAAACTTCCATTGTGATGTCATAATGTAACATTCCATTATGATGTCAAAATGCAAAATTCCATTATGATGTCATAATGTAACATTCCATTATGATGTCATAATGTAAAATTCCATTATGATGTTATAATGCGAAATTCAATTATGATGTCATAATGTAAAATCCCATTATGATGTCATAATGCAAAATTCCATTATGATGTCATAATGTAACATTTCATTATGATGTCATAATGTAAAATTCCATTATGATGTCATAATGTAAAATGCCATTATGATGTCATAATGCAAAATTCCATTATGATGTCATAATGTAACATTCCATTATGATGTCATAATGCAAAATTCCATTATGATGTCATAATGCAAAATTCCATTTTGATGTCATAATGTAACACTCCATTATGATGTCATAATGCAAAATTCCATTATGATGTCATAATGTAACATTCCATTATGATGTCATAATGCAAAATTCCATTATGATGTCATAATGCAAAATTCCATTATGATGTCATAATGCAAAATTCCATTATGATGTCATAATGTAACATTCCATTATGATGTCAAAATGCAAAATTCCATTATGATGTCATCATGTAACATTCCATTATGATGTCATAATGCAAAATTCCATTGTAATGTCATAATGTAAAATTCCATTATGATGTCATAATGCAAAATTCCATTATGATGTCATAATGCAAAATCCCATTATGATGTCATAATGCAAAATTCCATTATGATGTCATAATGTAACATTCCATTATGATGTCATAATGCAAAATTCCATTATGATGTCATAATTAGAGATGAGCGAACACGTTCGGCCCCGCCCCTTTTTCGCCCGAACACCGAACTTTGCGAGCACCTCGGTGTTCGGGCGAAAAAGTTCGGGGGCCGCCGTGGCAGCGCGGGGGGGTGCGGCGGGGAGCGGGGGGGAGAGGGAGAGAGAGAGGGCTCCCCCCTGTTCCCCGCTACTGCCGCCCGCGCCGCCGCGCATCTCCCCGCCCCCCGGCGGCACCCGGACACTTACGCGCGAACACTCCAGTGTTCGCTAAAGCCGGTGTCCGGGTGCGGATGTGTCCGTTACGGACACGTTCGCTCATCTCTAGTCATAATGCAAAATTCCATTATGATGTCATAATGCAAAATTCCATAATGATGTCATAATGTAAAATTCCATTATGATGTCATAATGCAAAATTCCATTATGATGTCATAATGTAACATTCCATTATGATGTCATAATGCAAAATTCCATTATGATGTCATAATGCAAAATTCCATTATGATGTCATAATGCAAAATCCCATTATGATGTCATAATGCGAAATTCAATTATGATGTCATAATGTAAAATCCCATAATGATGTCATAATGCAAAATTCCATTATGATGTCATAATGTAACATTCCATTATGATGTCATAATGTAAAATTCCATTATGATGTCATAATGTAAAATGCCATTATGATGTCATAATGCAAAATTCCATTATGATGTCATAATGTAAAATTCCATTATGATGTCATAATGCAAAATTCCATTATGATGTCATAATGCAAAATTCCAGTATGATGTCATAATGCAAAATTCCATTATGATGTCATAATGTAACATTCCATTATGATGTCATAATGCAAAATTCCATTATGATGTCATAATGTAACATTTCATTATGTCATAATGCAAACTTCCATTGTGATGTCATAATGTAACATTCCATTATGATGTCAAAATGCAAAATTCCATTATGATGTCATAATGTAACATTCCATTATGATGTCATAATGTAAAATTCCATTATGATGTTATAATGCGAAATTCAATTATGATGTCATAATGTAAAATCCCATTATGATGTCATAATGCAAAATTCCATTATGATGTCATAATGTAACATTTCATTATGATGTCATAATGTAAAATTCCATTATGATGTCATAATGTAAAATGCCATTATGATGTCATAATGCAAAATTCCATTATGATGTCATAATGTAACATTCCATTATGATGTCATAATGCAAAATTCCATTATGATGTCATAATGCAAAATTCCATTTTGATGTCATAATGTAACACTCCATTATGATGTCATAATGCAAAATTCCATTATGATGTCATAATGTAACATTCCATTATGATGTCATAATGCAAAATTCCATTATGATGTCATAATGCAAAATTCCATTATGATGTCATAATGCAAAATTCCATTATGATGTCATAATGTAACATTCCATTATGATGTCAAAATGCAAAATTCCATTATGATGTCATCATGTAACATTCCATTATGATGTCATAATGCAAAATTCCATTGTAATGTCATAATGTAAAATTCCATTATGATGTCATAATGCAAAATTCCATTATGATGTCATAATGCAAAATCCCATTATGATGTCATAATGCAAAATTCCATTATGATGTCATAATGTAACATTCCATTATGATGTCATAATGCAAAATTCCATTATGATGTCATAATGCAAAATTCCATTATGATGTCATAATGCAAAATTCCATAATGATGTCATAATGTAAAATTCCATTATGATGTCATAATGCAAAATTCCATTATGATGTCATAATGTAACATTCCATTATGATGTCATAATGCAAAATTCCATTATGATGTCATAATGCAAAATTCCATTATGATGTCATAATGCAAAATCCCATTATGATGTCATAATGCGAAATTCAATTATGATGTCATAATGTAAAATCCCATAATGATGTCATAATGCAAAATTCCATTATGATGTCATAATGTAACATTCCATTATGATGTCATAATGTAAAATTCCATTATGATGTCATAATGTAAAATGCCATTATGATGTCATAATGCAAAATTCCATTATGATGTCATAATGTAAAATTCCATTATGATGTCATAATGCAAAATTCCATTATGATGTCATAATGCAAAATTCCAGTATGATGTCATAATGTAAAATTCCATAATGATGTCATAATGTAAAATTCCATTATGATGTCATAATGCAAAATTCCATTATGATGTCATAATGTAACATTCCATTATGATGTCATAATGCAAAATTCCATTATGAGGTCATAATGTAAAATTCGATTAAGATGTCATAATGCAAAATTCCATTATGATGTCATAATGTAACATTCCATTATGTTGTCAAAATGCAAAATTCCATTATGATGTCATAATGCAAAATTCCATTATGATGTCATAATGCAAAATTCCATTATGATGTCATAATGTAAAATTCCATTATGATGTCATAATGCAAAATTCCATTATGATGTCATAATGCAAAATTCCAGTATGATGTCATAATGTAAAATCCCATTATGATGTCATAATGCAAAATTCCATTATGATGCCATAATGTAACATTCCATTATGATGTCATAATGCAAAATTCCATTATGATGTCATAATGTAAAATGCCAATATGATGTCATAATGCAAAATTCCATTATGATGTCATAATGTAACATTCCATTATGATGTCATAATGCAAAATTCCATTATGATGTCATAATGCAAAATTCCATTTTTATGTCATAATGTAACATTCCATTATGATGTCATATTGCAAAATTCCATTATGATGTCACAATGTAACACTCCATTATGATGTCATAATGCAAAATTCCATTATGATGTCATAATGCAAAATTCCATTATGATGTCATAATGCAAAATTCCATTATGATGTCATAATGCAAAATTCCATTATGATGTCATAATGTAACATTCCATTATGATGTCAAAATGCAAAATTCCATTATGATGTCATCATGTAACATTCCATTATGATGTCATAATGCAAAATTCCATTATAATGTCATAATGTAAAATTCCATTATGATGTCATAATGCAAAATTCCATTATGATGTCATAATGCAAAATCCCATTATGATGTCATAATGCAAAATTCCATTATGATGTCATAATGTAACATTCCATTATGATGTCATAATGCAAAATTCCATTATGATGTCATAATGTAACATTTCATTATGTCATAATGCAAACTTCCATTGTGATGTCATAATGTAACATTCCATTATGATGTCAAAATGCAAAATTCCATTATGATGTCATAATGTAACATTCCATTATGATGTCATAATGTAAAATTCCATTATGATGTTATAATGCGAAATTCAATTATGATGTCATAATGTAAAATCCCATTATGATGTCATAATGCAAAATTCCATTATGATGTCATAATGTAACATTTCATTATGATGTCATAATGTAAAATTCCATTATGATGTCATAATGTAAAATGCCATTATGATGTCATAATGCAAAATTCCATTATGATGTCATAATGTAACATTCCATTATGATGTCATAATGCAAAATTCCATTATGATGTCATAATGCAAAATTCCATTTTGATGTCATAATGTAACACTCCATTATGATGTCATAATGCAAAATTCCATTATGATGTCATAATGTAACATTCCATTATGATGTCATAATGCAAAATTCCATTATGATGTCATAATGCAAAATTCCATTATGATGTCATAATGCAAAATTCCATTATGATGTCATAATGTAACATTCCATTATGATGTCAAAATGCAAAATTCCATTATGATGTCATCATGTAACATTCCATTATGATGTCATAATGCAAAATTCCATTGTAATGTCATAATGTAAAATTCCATTATGATGTCATAATGCAAAATTCCATTATGATGTCATAATGCAAAATCCCATTATGATGTCATAATGTAAAATTCCATTATGATGTCATAATGCAAAATTCCATTATGATGTCATAATGTAACATTCCATTATGATGTCATAATGCAAAATTCCATTATGATGTCATAATGCAAAATTCCATTATGATGTCATAATGCAAAATCCCATTATGATGTCATAATGCGAAATTCAATTATGATGTCATAATGTAAAATCCCATAATGATGTCATAATGCAAAATTCCATTATGATGTCATAATGTAACATTCCATTATGATGTCATAATGTAAAATTCCATTATGATGTCATAATGTAAAATGCCATTATGATGTCATAATGCAAAATTCCATTATGATGTCATAATGTAAAATTCCATTATGATGTCATAATGCAAAATTCCATTATGATGTCATAATGCAAAATTCCAGTATGATGTCATAATGTAAAATTCCATAATGATGTCATAATGTAAAATTCCATTATGATGTCATAATGCAAAATTCCATTATGATGTCATAATGTAACATTCCATTATGATGTCATAATGCAAAATTCCATTATGAGGTCATAATGTAAAATTCGATTAAGATGTCATAATGCAAAATTCCATTATGATGTCATAATGTAACATTCCATTATGTTGTCAAAATGCAAAATTCCATTATGATGTCATAATGCAAAATTCCATTATGATGTCATAATGCAAAATTCCATTATGATGTCATAATGTAAAATTCCATTATGATGTCATAATGCAAAATTCCATTATGATGTCATAATGCAAAATTCCAGTATGATGTCATAATGTAAAATCCCATTATGATGTCATAATGCAAAATTCCATTATGATGCCATAATGTAACATTCCATTATGATGTCATAATGCAAAATTCCATTATGATGTCATAATGTAAAATGCCAATATGATGTCATAATGCAAAATTCCATTATGATGTCATAATGCAAAATTCCATTATGATGTCATAATGTAACATTCCATTATGATGTCATAATGCAAAATTCCATTATGATGTCATAATGCAAAATTCCATTTTTATGTCATAATGTAACATTCCATTATGATGTCATATTGCAAAATTCCATTATGATGTCACAATGTAACACTCCATTATGATGTCATAATGCAAAATTCCATTATGATGTCATAATGTAACATTCCATTATGATGTCATAATGCAAAATTCGATTATGATGTCATAATGCAAAATTCCATTATGATGTCATAATGCAAAATTCCATTATGATGTCATAATGTAACATTCCATTATGATGTCAAAATGCAAAATTCCATTATGATGTCATCATGTAACATTCCATTATGATGTCATAATGCAAAATTCCATTATAATGTCATAATGTAAAATTCCATTATGATGTCATAATGCAAAATTCCATTATGATGTCATAATGCAAAATTCCATTATGATGTCATAATGTAACATTCCATTATGATGTCACAATGCAAAATTCCATTATGATGTCATAATGTAAAATTCCATTATGTTGTCATAATGCAAAATTCCATTATGATGTCATAATGTAACATTCCATTATGATGTCATAATGCAAAATTCCATTATGATGTCATAATGCAAAATCCCATTATGATGTCATAATGCAAAATTCCATTATGATGTCATCATGTAACATTCCATTATGTTGTCAAAATGCAAAATTCCATTATGATGTCATCATGTAACATTCCATTATGTTGTCAAAATGCAAAATTCCATTATGATGTCATCATGTAACATTCCATTATGATGTCATAATGCAAAATTCCATAATGATGTCATAATGTAAAATTCCATTATGATGTCATAATGCAAAATTCCATTATGATGTCATAATGTAACATTCCATTATGATGTCATAATGCAAAATCCCATTATGATGTCATAATGCAAAATTCCATTTTGATGTCATAATGTAACATTCCATTATGATGTCATAATGCAAAATTCCATTATGATGTCAGAATGCAAAATTCCATTATGATGTCATAATGCAAAATTCCATTATGATGTCATAATGAAACATTCCATTATGATGTCATAATGCAAAATTCCATTATGATGTCATAATGTAACATTCCATTATGATGTCATAATGCAAAATTCCATTATGAGGTCATAATGTAAAATTCGATTAAGATGTCATAATGCAAAATTCCATTATGATGTCATAATGTAACATTCCATTATGTTGTCATAATGCAAAATTCCATTATGATGTCATAATGCAAAATTCCATTATGATGTCATAATGCAAAATTCCATTATGATGTCATAATGTAAAATTCCATTATGATGTCATAATGCAAAATTCCATTATGATGTCATAATGCAAAATTCCAGTATGATGTCATAATGTAAAATCCCATTATGATGTCATAATGCAAAATTCCATTATGATGTCATAATGTAACATTCCATTATGATGTCATAATGCAAAATTCCAGTATGATGTCATAATGTAAAATCCCATTATGATGTCATAATGCAAAATTCCATTATGATGTCATAATGTAACATTCCATTATGATGTCATAATGCAAAATTCCATTATGATGTCATAATGTAAAATGCCAATATGATGTCATAATGCTAAATTCCATTATGATGTCATAATGTAACATTCCATTATGATGTCATAATGCAAAATTCCATTATGATGTCATAATGCAAAATTCCATTATGATGTCATAATGTAACATTCCATTATGATGTCATAATGCAAAATTCCATTACAATGGCATAATGTAAAATTCCATTATAATGTCATAATGTAACATTCCATTATGATGTCATAATGTAACATTCCATTATGATGTCATAAAGCAACATTCCATTATGATGTCATAATGCAAAATTCCATTATGATGTCATAATGTAACATTCCGTTATGATGTCATATTGCAAAATCCCATTACGATGTCATAATGCAACATTCCATTATGATGTCATAATTCAAAATTCCATTATGATGTCATAATGCATCATTCCATTATGATGTCATAATGCAACATTCCATTATGATGTCATAATGCAAAATTCCATTATGATGTCATAATGTAAAATTCCATTATGATGTCATAATGCAAAATTCCATTATGATGTCATAATGTAACATTCCATTATGATGTCATAAAGCAACATTCCATTATGATGTCATAATGCAAAATTCCATTATGATGTCATAATGCAACATCCCATTATGATGTCATAATGCAAAATTCCATTATGATGTCATAATGCAAAATTCCATTATGATATCATAATGTAAAATTCCATTATGATGTCATCATGTAACATTCCATTATGATGTCATAATGCAAAATTCCATTATGATGTCATAATGCAAAATTCCATTATGATGTCATAATGTAACATTCCATTATGATGTCATAATGCAAAATTCCATTATGATGTCATAATGCAAAATTCCATTATGATATCATAATGTAACATTCCATTATGATGTCATAATGCAAAATTCCATTACGATGTCATAATGTAAAATTCAATTATGATGTCATAATGTAACATTCCATTATGATGTCATAATGCAAAATTCCATTATGATGTCATAATGTAAAATTCCATTATGATGTCATAAAGCAACATTCCATTATGATGTCATAATGCAACATTCCATTATGATGTCATAATGCAACATTAAATTATGATATCACAATGTAAAATTCCATTATGATGTCATAATGCAAAATTCCATTATGATGTCATAATGTAACATTCCATTATGATGTCATAATGCAAAATTCCATTATGATGTCAGAATGCAAAATTCCATTATGATGTCATAATGCAAAATTCCATTATGATGTCATAATGAAACATTCCATTATGATGTCATAATGCAAAATTCCATTATGATGTCATAATGTAACATTCCATTATGATGTCATAATGCAAAATTCCATTATGAGGTCATAATGTAAAATTCGATTAAGATGTCATAATGCAAAATTCCATTATGATGTCATAATGTAACATTCCATTATGTTGTCATAATGCAAAATTCCATTATGATGTCATAATGCAAAATTCCATTATGATGTCATAATGCAAAATTCCATTATGATGTCATAATGTAAAATTCCATTATGATGTCATAATGCAAAATTCCATTATGATGTCATAATGCAAAATTCCAGTATGATGTCATAATGTAAAATCCCATTATGATGTCATAATGCAAAATTCCATTATGATGTCATAATGTAACATTCCATTATGATGTCATAATGCAAAATTCCAGTATGATGTCATAATGTAAAATCCCATTATGATGTCATAATGCAAAATTCCATTATGATGTCATAATGTAACATTCCATTATGATGTCATAATGCAAAATTCCATTATGATGTCATAATGTAAAATGCCAATATGATGTCATAATGCTAAATTCCATTATGATGTCATAATGTAACATTCCATTATGATGTCATAATGCAAAATTCCATTATGATGTCATAATGCAAAATTCCATTATGATGTCATAATGTAACATTCCATTATGATGTCATAATGCAAAATTCCATTACAATGGCATAATGTAAAATTCCATTATAATGTCATAATGTAACATTCCATTATGATGTCATAATGTAACATTCCATTATGATGTCATAAAGCAACATTCCATTATGATGTCATAATGCAAAATTCCATTATGATGTCATAATGTAACATTCCGTTATGATGTCATATTGCAAAATCCCATTACGATGTCATAATGCAACATTCCATTATGATGTCATAATTCAAAATTCCATTATGATGTCATAATGCATCATTCCATTATGATGTCATAATGCAACATTCCATTATGATGTCATAATGCAAAATTCCATTATGATGTCATAATGTAAAATTCCATTATGATGTCATAATGCAAAATTCCATTATGATGTCATAATGTAACATTCCATTATGATGTCATAAAGCAACATTCCATTATGATGTCATAATGCAAAATTCCATTATGATGTCATAATGCAACATCCCATTATGATGTCATAATGCAAAATTCCATTATGATGTCATAATGCAAAATTCCATTATGATATCATAATGTAAAATTCCATTATGATGTCATCATGTAACATTCCATTATGATGTCATAATGCAAAATTCCATTATGATGTCATAATGCAAAATTCCATTATGATGTCATAATGTAACATTCCATTATGATGTCATAATGCAAAATTCCATTATGATGTCATAATGCAAAATTCCATTATGATATCATAATGTAACATTCCATTATGATGTCATAATGCAAAATTCCATTACGATGTCATAATGTAAAATTCAATTATGATGTCATAATGTAACATTCCATTATGATGTCATAATGCAAAATTCCATTATGATGTCATAATGTAAAATTCCATTATGATGTCATAAAGCAACATTCCATTATGATGTCATAATGCAACATTCCATTATGATGTCATAATGCAACATTAAATTATGATATCACAATGTAAAATTCCATTATGATGTCATAATGCAAAATTCCATTATGATGTCATAATGTAACATTCCATTATGATGTCATAATGCAAAATTCCATTATGATGTCATAATGCAAAATTCCATTATGATATCATAATGTAACATTCCATTATGTTGTCATAATGCAAAATTCCATTATGATGTCATAATGCAAAATTCCATTATGATGTCATAATGTAAAATTCCATTATGATGTCATAATGCAAAATTCCATTATGATGTCATAATGCAAAATTCCAGTATGATGTCATAATGTAAAATCCCATTATGATGTCATAATGCAAAATTCCATTATGATGTCATAATGTAACATTCCATTATGATGTCATAATGCAAAATTCCATTATGATGTCATAATGTAAAATGCCAATATGATGTCATAATGCTAAATTCCATTATGATGTCATAATGTAACATTCCATTATGATGTCATAATGCAAAATTCCATTATGATGTCATAATGCAAAATTCCATTATGATGTCATAATGTAACATTCCATTATGATGTCATAATGCAAAATTCCATTACAATGGCATAATGTAAAATTCCATTATAATGTCATAATGTAACATTCCATTATGATGTCATAATGTAAAATTCCATTATGATGTCATAAAGCAACATTCCATTATGATGTCATAATGCAAAATTCCATTATGATGTCATAATGTAACATTCCGTTATGATGTCATATTGCAAAATCCCATTACGATGTCATAATGCAACATTCCATTATGATGTCATAATTCAAAATTCCATTATGATGTCATAATGCATCATTCCATTATGATGTCATAATGCAACATTCCATTATGATGTCATAATGCAAAATTGCATTATGATGTCATCATGTAACATTCCATTATGATGTCATAATGCAAAATTCCATTGTAATGTCATAATGTAAAATTCCATTATGATGTCATAATGCAAAATTCCATTATGATGTCATAATGCAAAATCCCATTATGATGTCATAATGTAAAATTCCATTATGATGTCATAATGCAAAATTCCATTATGATGTCATAATGTAACATTCCATTATGATGTCATAATGCAAAATTCCATTATGATGTCATAATGCAAAATTCCATTATGATGTCATAATGCAAAATCCCATTATGATGTCATAATGCGAAATTCAATTATGATGTCATAATGTAAAATCCCATAATGATGTCATAATGCAAAATTCCATTATGATGTCATAATGTAACATTCCATTATGATGTCATAATGTAAAATTCCATTATGATGTCATAATGTAAAATGCCATTATGATGTCATAATGCAAAATTCCATTATGATGTCATAATGTAAAATTCCATTATGATGTCATAATGCAAAATTCCATTATGATGTCATAATGCAAAATTCCAGTATGATGTCATAATGTAAAATTCCATAATGATGTCATAATGTAAAATTCCATTATGATGTCATAATGCAAAATTCCATTATGATGTCATAATGTAACATTCCATTATGATGTCATAATGCAAAATTCCATTATGAGGTCATAATGTAAAATTCGATTAAGATGTCATAATGCAAAATTCCATTATGATGTCATAATGTAACATTCCATTATGTTGTCAAAATGCAAAATTCCATTATGATGTCATAATGCAAAATTCCATTATGATGTCATAATGCAAAATTCCATTATGATGTCATAATGTAAAATTCCATTATGATGTCATAATGCAAAATTCCATTATGATGTCATAATGCAAAATTCCAGTATGATGTCATAATGTAAAATCCCATTATGATGTCATAATGCAAAATTCCATTATGATGCCATAATGTAACATTCCATTATGATGTCATAATGCAAAATTCCATTATGATGTCATAATGCAAAATTCCAGTATGATGTCATAATGTAAAATCCCATTATGATGTCATAATGCAAAATTCCATTATGATGTCATAATGTAACATTCCATTATGATGTCATAATGCAAAATTCCAGTATGATGTCATAATGTAAAATCCCATTATGATGTCATAATGCAAAATTCCATTATGATGTCATAATGTAACATTCCATTATGATGTCATAATGCAAAATTCCATTATGATGTCATAATGTAAAATGCCAATATGATGTCATAATGCTAAATTCCATTATGATGTCATAATGCAAAATTCCAGTATGATGTCATAATGTAAAATCCCATTATGATGTCATAATGCAAAATTCCATTATGATATCATAATGTAACATTCCATTATGATGTCATAATGCAAAATTCCATTACGATGTCATAATGTAAAATTCAATTATGATGTCATAATGTAACATTCCATTATGATGTCATAATGCAAAATTCCATTATGATGTCATAATGTAAAATTCCATTATGATGTCATAAAGCAACATTCCATTATGATGTCATAATGCAACATTCCATTATGATGTCATAATGCAACATTAAATTATGATATCACAATGTAAAATTCCATTATGATGTCATAATGCAAAATTCCATTATGATGTCATAATGCAAAATTCCATTATGATATCATAATGCAAAATTCCATTATGATGTTATAATGCAAAATTCAATTATGATGTCATTATGTAAAAATCCCATTATGATGTCATAATGCAAAATTCCATTATGATGTCATAATGTAACATTCCATTATGATGTCATAATGTAAAATTCCATTATGATGTCATAATGTAAAATGCCATTATGATGTCATAATGCAAAATTCCATTATGATGTCATAATGTAACATTTCATTATGATGTCATAATGCAAAATTCCATTATGATGTCATAATGCAAAATTCCATTTTGATGTCATAATGTAACATTCCATTATGATGTCATAATGCAAAATTCCATTATGATGTCATAATGCAAAATTCCATTATGATGTCATAATGTAAAATTCCATTATGATGTCATAATGCAAAATTCCCTTTTGATGTCATAATGTAACATTCCATTATGATGTCATAATGCAAAATTCCCTTTTGATGTCATAATGTAACATTCCATTATGATGTCATAATGCAAAATTCCATTGTGAGGTCATAATGTAAAATTCGATTAAGATGTCATAATGTAACATTCCATTATGATGTCATAATGTAACATTCCATTATGAAGTCATAATGCAAAATTCCATTATGATGTCATAATGTAAAATTCCATTATGATGTCATAATGCAAAATTCCATTATGATGTCATAATGTAACATTCCATTATGATGTCATAAAGCAACATTCCATTATGATGTCATAATGCAAAATTCCATTATGATGTCATAATGCAACATCCCATTATGATGTCATAATGCAAAATTCCATTATGATGTCATAATGCAAAATTCCATTATGATATCATAATGTAAAATTCCATTATGATGTCATCATGTAACATTCCATTATGATGTCATAATGCAAAATTCCATTATGATGTCATAATGCAAAATTCCATTATGATGTCATAATGTAACACTCCATTATGATGTCATAATGCAAAATTCCATTATGATGTCACAATGCAAAATTCCATTATGATATCATAATGTAACATTCCATTATGATGTCATAATGCAAAATTCCATTACGATGTCATAATGTAAAATTCAATTATGATGTCATAATGTAACATTCCATTATGATGTCATAATGCAAAATTCCATTATGATGTCATAATGTAAAATTCCATTATGATGTCATAAAGCAACATTCCATTATGATGTCATAATGCAACATTCCATTATGATGTCATAATGCAACATTAAATTATGATATCACAATGTAAAATTCCATTATGATGTCATAATGCAAAATTCCATTATGATGTCATAATGTAACATTCCATTATGATGTCATAATGCAAAATTCCATTATGATGTCATAATGCAAAATTCCATTATGATATCATAATGTAACATTCCATTATGTTGTCATAATGCAAAATTCCATTATGATGTCATAATGCAAAATTCCATTATGATGTCATAATGCAAAATTCCATTATGATGTCATAATGTAAAATTCCATTATGATGTCATAATGCAAAATTCCATTATGATGTCATAATGCAAAATTCCAGTATGATGTCATAATGTAAAATCCCATTATGATGTCATAATGCAAAATTCCATTATGATGTCATAATGTAACATTCCATTATGATGTCATAATGCAAAATTCCATTATGATGTCATAATGTAAAATGCCAATATGATGTCATAATGCTAAATTCCATTATGATGTCATAATGTAACATTCCATTATGATGTCATAATGCAAAATTCCATTATGATGTCATAATGCAAAATTCCATTATGATGTCATAATGTAACATTCCATTATGATGTCATAATGCAAAATTCCATTACAATGGCATAATGTAAAATTCCATTATAATGTCATAATGTAACATTCCATTATGATGTCATAATGTAAAATTCCATTATGATGTCATAAAGCAACATTCCATTATGATGTCATAATGCAAAATTCCATTATGATGTCATAATGTAACATTCCGTTATGATGTCATATTGCAAAATCCCATTACGATGTCATAATGCAACATTCCATTATGATGTCATAATTCAAAATTCCATTATGATGTCATAATGCATCATTCCATTATGATGTCATAATGCAACATTCCATTATGATGTCATAATGCAAAATTCCATTATGATGTCATAATGTAAAATTCCATTATGATGTCATAATGCAAAATTCCATTATGATGTCATAATGTAACATTCCATTATGATGTCATAAAGCAACATTCCATTATGATGTCATAATGCAAAATTCCATTATGATGTCATAATGCAACATCCCATTATGATGTCATAATGCAAAATTCCATTATGATATCATAATGTAAAATTCCATTATGATGTCATCATGTAACATTCCATTATGATGTCATAATGCAAAATTCCATTATGATGTCATAATGCAAAATTCCATTATGATGTCATAATGTAACATTCCATTATGATGTCATAATGCAAAATTCCATTATGATGTCATAATGCAAAATTCCATTATGATATCATAATGTAACATTCCATTATGATGTCATAATGCAAAATTCCATTACGATGTCATAATGTAAAATTCAATTATGATGTCATAATGTAACATTCCATTATGATGTCATAATGCAAAATTCTATTATGATGTCATAATGTAAAATTCCATTATGATGTCATAAAGCAACATTCCATTATGATGTCATAATGCAAAATTCCATTATGATGTCATAATGCAAAATTCCATTATGATGTCATAATGTAAAATTCCATTATGATGTCATAATGCAAAATTCCATTATGATGTCATAATGTAGAATTCCATTATGATGTTATAATGCAAAATTCAATTATGATGTCATAATGTAAAATCCCATTATGATGTCATAATGTAAAATGCCATTATGATGTCATAATGCAAAATTCCATTATGATGTCATAATGTAACATTCCATTATGATGTCATAATGCAAAATTCCATTATGATGTCATAATGCAAAATTCCATTTTGATGTCATAATGTAACATTCCATTATGATGTCATAATGCAAAATTACATTATGATGTCATAATGAAACATTCCATTATGATGTCATAATGCAAAATTCCATTATGATGTCATAATGCAAAATTCCATTATGATGTCATAATGTAAAATTCCATTATGATGTCATAATGCAAAATTCCCTTTTGATGTCATAATGTAACATTCCATTATGATGTCATAATGCAAAATTCCCTTTTGATGTCATAATGTAACATTCCATTATGATGTCATAATGCAAAATTCCATTGTGAGGTCATAATGTAAAATTCGATTAAGATGTCATAATGTAACATTCCATTATGATGTCATAATGTAACATTCCATTATGAAGTCATAATGTAACATTCCATTATGATGTCATAATGCAGAATTCCATTATGATGTCATAATGTAACACTCCATTATGATGTCATAATGTAACATTCCATTATGATGTCATAATGCAAAATCCCATTACGATGTCATAATGTAAAATTCCATTATGATGGCATAAAGCAACATTCCATTATGATGTCATAATGCAAAATTCCATTATGATATCATAATGTAACATTCCATTATGATGTCATAATGCAAAATTCCATTATGATGTCATAATACAAAATTCCATTATGATGTCATAATGTAACATTCCATTATGATGTCATAATGCAAAATTCCATTACGATGTCATAATGTAAAATTCAATTATGATGTCATAATGTAACATTCCATTATGATGTCATAATGCAAAATTCTATTATGATGTCATAATGTAAAATTCCATTATGATGTCATAAAGCAACATTCCATTATGATGTCATAATGCAAAATTCCATTATGATGTCATAATGCAAAATTCCATTATGATGTCATAATGTAAAATTCCATTATGATGTCATAATGCAAAATTCCATTATGATGTCATAATGTAGAATTCCATTATGATGTTATAATGCAAAATTCAATTATGATGTCATAATGTAAAATCCCATTATGATGTCATAATGTAAAATGCCATTATGATGTCATAATGCAAAATTCCATTATGATGTCATAATGTAACATTCCATTATGATGTCATAATGCAAAATTCCATTATGATGTCATAATGCAAAATTCCATTTTGATGTCATAATGTAACATTCCATTATGATGTCATAATGCAAAATTACATTATGATGTCATAATGAAACATTCCATTATGATGTCATAATGCAAAATTCCATTATGATGTCATAATGCAAAATTCCATTATGATGTCATAATGTAAAATTCCATTATGATGTCATAATGCAAAATTCCCTTTTGATGTCATAATGTAACATTCCATTATGATGTCATAATGCAAAATTCCCTTTTGATGTCATAATGTAACATTCCATTATGATGTCATAATGCAAAATTCCATTGTGAGGTCATAATGTAAAATTCGATTAAGATGTCATAATGTAACATTCCATTATGATGTCATAATGTAACATTCCATTATGAAGTCATAATGTAACATTCCATTATGATGTCATAATGCAGAATTCCATTATGATGTCATAATGTAACACTCCATTATGATGTCATAATGTAACATTCCATTATGATGTCATAATGCAAAATCCCATTACGATGTCATAATGTAAAATTCCATTATGATGGCATAAAGCAACATTCCATTATGATGTCATAATGCAAAATTCCATTATGATATCATAATGTAACATTCCATTATGATGTCATAATGCAAAATTCCATTATGATGTCATAATACAAAATTCCATTATGATGTCATAATGTAAAATTCCATTATGATGTCATAATGCAAAATTCCATTATGATGTCATAATGCAAAATTCCATTATGATGTCATAATGTAGAATTCCATTATGATGTTATAATGCAAAATTCAATTATGATGTCATAATGTAAAATCCCATTATGATGTCATAATGTAAAATGCCATTATGATGTCATAATGCAAAATTCCATTATGATGTCATAATGTAACATTCCATTATGATGTCATAATGCAAAATTCCATTATGATGTCATAATGCAAAATTCCATTTTGATGTCATAATGTAACATTCCATTATGATGTCATAATGCAAAATTACATTATGATGTCATAATGAAACATTCCATTATGATGTCATAATGCAAAATTCCATTATGATGTCATAATGCAAAATTCCATTATGATGTCATAATGTAAAATTCCATTATGATGTCATAATGCAAAATTCCATTTTGATGTCATAATGTAACATTCCATTATGATGTCATAATGCAAAATTCCCTTTTGATGTCATAATGTAACATTCCATTATGATGTCATAATGCAAAATTCCATTGTGAGGTCATAATGTAAAATTTGATTAAGATGTCATAATGTAACATTCCATTATGATGCCATAATGTAAGATTCCATTATGAAGTCATAATGTAACATTCCATTATGATGTCATAATGCAAAATTCCATTATGATGTCATAATGCAACATCCCATTATGATGTCATAATGCAAAATTCCATTATGATGTCATAATGCAAAATTCCATTATGATGTCATAATGCAAAATTCCATTATGATGTCATAATGTAACATTCCATTATGATGTCATAATGTAAAATTCCATGATGATGTCATAATGCAAAATTCCATTATGATGTCATAATGCAAAATTCCATTATGATGTCATAATGCAAAATTCCATTATGATGTCATAATGCAAAATTCCATTATGATGTCATAATGTAAAATTCCATTATGATGTCATAATGCAAAATTCCATTATGATGTCATAATGTAGAATTCCATTATGATGTTATAATGCAAAATTCAATTATGATGTCATAATGTAAAATCCCATTATGATGTCATAATGTAAAATGCCATTATGATGTCATAATGCAAAATTCCATTATGATGTCATAATGTAACATTCCATTATGATGTCATAATGCAAAATTCCATTATGATGTCATAATGCAAAATTCCATTTTGATGTCATAATGTAACATTCCATTATGATGTCATAATGCAAAATTACATTATGATGTCATAATGAAACATTCCATTATGATGTCATAATGCAAAATTCCATTATGATGTCATAATGCAAAATTCCATTATGATGTCATAATGTAAAATTCCATTATGATGTCATAATGCAAAATTCCCTTTTGATGTCATAATGTAACATTCCATTATGATGTCATAATGCAAAATTCCCTTTTGATGTCATAATGTAACATTCCATTATGATGTCATAATGCAAAATTCCATTGTGAGGTCATAATGTAAAATTCGATTAAGATGTCATAATGTAACATTCCATTATGATGTCATAATGTAACATTCCATTATGAAGTCATAATGTAACATTCCATTATGATGTCATAATGCAGAATTCCATTATGATGTCATAATGCAAAATTCCATTATGATGTCATAATGCAAAATTCCATTTTGATGTCATAATGTAACATTCCATTATGATGTCATAATGCAAAATTACATTATGATGTCATAATGAAACATTCCATTATGATGTCATAATGCAAAATTCCATTATGATGTCATAATGCAAAATTCCATTATGATGTCATAATGTAAAATTCCATTATGATGTCATAATGCAAAATTCCCTTTTGATGTCATAATGTAACATTCCATTATGATGTCATAATGCAAAATTCCCTTTTGATGTCATAATGTAACATTCCATTATGATGTCATAATGCAAAATTCCATTGTGAGGTCATAATGTAAAATTTGATTAAGATGTCATAATGTAACATTCCATTATGATGCCATAATGTAAGATTCCATTATGAAGTCATAATGTAACATTCCATTATGATGTCATAATGCAAAATTCCATTATGATGTCATAATGCAACATCCCATTATGATGTCATAATGCAAAATTCCATTATGATGTCATAATGCAAAATTCCATTATGATGTCATAATGCAAAATTCCATTATGATGTCATAATGTAACATTCCATTATGATGTCATAATGTAAAATTCCATGATGATGTCATAATGCAAAATTCCATTATGATGTCATAATGCAAAATTCCATTATGATGTCATAATGCAAAATTCCATTATGATGTCATAATGCAAAATTCCATTATGATGTCATAATGTAAAATTCCATTATGATGTCATAATGCAAAATTCCATTATGATGTCATAATGTAGAATTCCATTATGATGTTATAATGCAAAATTCAATTATGATGTCATAATGTAAAATCCCATTATGATGTCATAATGTAAAATGCCATTATGATGTCATAATGCAAAATTCCATTATGATGTCATAATGTAACATTCCATTATGATGTCATAATGCAAAATTCCATTATGATGTCATAATGCAAAATTCCATTTTGATGTCATAATGTAACATTCCATTATGATGTCATAATGCAAAATTACATTATGATGTCATAATGAAACATTCCATTATGATGTCATAATGCAAAATTCCATTATGATGTCATAATGCAAAATTCCATTATGATGTCATAATGTAAAATTCCATTATGATGTCATAATGCAAAATTCCCTTTTGATGTCATAATGTAACATTCCATTATGATGTCATAATGCAAAATTCCCTTTTGATGTCATAATGTAACATTCCATTATGATGTCATAATGCAAAATTCCATTGTGAGGTCATAATGTAAAATTCGATTAAGATGTCATAATGTAACATTCCATTATGATGTCATAATGTAACATTCCATTATGAAGTCATAATGTAACATTCCATTATGATGTCATAATGCAGAATTCCATTATGATGTCATAATGTAACACTCCATTATGATGTCATAATGTAACATTCCATTATGATGTCATAATGCAAAATCCCATTACGATGTCATAATGTAAAATTCCATTATGATGGCATAAAGCAACATTCCATTATGATGTCATAATGCAAAATTCCATTATGATATCATAATGTAACATTCCATTATGATGTCATAATGCAAAATTCCATTATGATGTCATAATACAAAATTCCATTATGATGTCATAATGTAAAATTCCATTATGATGTCATAATGCAAAATTCCATTATGATGTCATAATGCAAAATTCCATTATGATGTCATAATGTAGAATTCCATTATGATGTTATAATGCAAAATTCAATTATGATGTCATAATGTAAAATCCCATTATGATGTCATAATGTAAAATGCCATTATGATGTCATAATGCAAAATTCCATTATGATGTCATAATGTAACATTCCATTATGATGTCATAATGCAAAATTCCATTATGATGTCATAATGCAAAATTCCATTTTGATGTCATAATGTAACATTCCATTATGATGTCATAATGCAAAATTACATTATGATGTCATAATGAAACATTCCATTATGATGTCATAATGCAAAATTCCATTATGATGTCATAATGCAAAATTCCATTATGATGTCATAATGTAAAATTCCATTATGATGTCATAATGCAAAATTCCCTTTTGATGTCATAATGTAACATTCCATTATGATGTCATAATGCAAAATTCCCTTTTGATGTCATAATGTAACATTCCATTATGATGTCATAATGCAAAATTCCATTGTGAGGTCATAATGTAAAATTTGATTAAGATGTCATAATGTAACATTCCATTATGATGCCATAATGTAAGATTCCATTATGAAGTCATAATGTAACATTCCATTATGATGTCATAATGCAAAATTCCATTATGATGTCATAATGCAACATCCCATTATGATGTCATAATGCAAAATTCCATTATGATGTCATAATGCAAAATTCCATTATGATGTCATAATGCAAAATTCCATTATGATGTCATAATGTAACATTCCATTATGATGTCATAATGTAAAATTCCATGATGATGTCATAATGCAAAATTCCATTATGATGTCATAATGCAAAATTCCATTATGATGTCATAATGCAAAATTCCATTATGATGTCATAATGCAAAATTCCATTATGATGTCATAATGTAAAATTCCATTATGATGTCATAATGCAAAATTCCATTATGATGTCATAATGTAGAATTCCATTATGATGTTATAATGCAAAATTCAATTATGATGTCATAATGTAAAATCCCATTATGATGTCATAATGTAAAATGCCATTATGATGTCATAATGCAAAATTCCATTATGATGTCATAATGTAACATTCCATTATGATGTCATAATGCAAAATTCCATTATGATGTCATAATGCAAAATTCCATTTTGATGTCATAATGTAACATTCCATTATGATGTCATAATGCAAAATTACATTATGATGTCATAATGAAACATTCCATTATGATGTCATAATGCAAAATTCCATTATGATGTCATAATGCAAAATTCCATTATGATGTCATAATGTAAAATTCCATTATGATGTCATAATGCAAAATTCCCTTTTGATGTCATAATGTAACATTCCATTATGATGTCATAATGCAAAATTCCCTTTTGATGTCATAATGTAACATTCCATTATGATGTCATAATGCAAAATTCCATTGTGAGGTCATAATGTAAAATTCGATTAAGATGTCATAATGTAACATTCCATTATGATGTCATAATGTAACATTCCATTATGAAGTCATAATGTAACATTCCATTATGATGTCATAATGCAGAATTCCATTATGATGTCATAATGTAACACTCCATTATGATGTCATAATGTAACATTCCATTATGATGTCATAATGCAAAATCCCATTACGATGTCATAATGTAAAATTCCATTATGATGGCATAAAGCAACATTCCATTATGATGTCATAATGCAAAATTCCATTATGATATCATAATGTAACATTCCATTATGATGTCATAATGCAAAATTCCATTATGATGTCATAATACAAAATTCCATTATGATGTCATAATGTAAAATTCCATTATGATGTCATAATGCAAAATTCCATTATGATGTCATAATGCAAAATTCCATTATGATGTCATAATGTAAAATTCCATTATGATGTCATAATGCAAAATTCCATTATGATGTCATAATGTAGAATTCCATTATGATGTTATAATGCAAAATTCAATTATGATGTCATAATGTAAAATCCCATTATGATGTCATAATGTAAAATGCCATTATGATGTCATAATGCAAAATTCCATTATGATGTCATAATGTAACATTCCATTATGATGTCATAATGCAAAATTCCATTATGATGTCATAATGCAAAATTCCATTTTGATGTCATAATTAGAGATGAGCGAACGTGTTCGGCTCCGCCCCTTTTCACCCGAGCACCGAACTTTGCGAGCAATTCCGTGCTCGGGCGAAAAAAGTTCGGGGGTCGCCGTGGCAGCGCGGGGGGGTGCGGCGGGGAGTGGGGGGGAGAGGGAGAGAGAGAGGGCTCCCCCCTGTTCCCCGCTGCTGCCGCCCGCGCCGCCGCACCTCCCCCCGCCGCCCGGCGCCGGCCGAATACTTACGCGCGGACACTGAAGTCCTCGGATAAGCCGGTGTCTGGGTGCGTAAGTGTTCGTTAAGAACACGTTCGCTCATCTCTAGTCATAATACAAAATTCCATTATGATGTCATAATGTAAAATTCCATTATGATGTCATAATGCAAAATTCCATTATGATGTCATAATGCAAAATTCCATTATGATGTCATAATGTAAAATTCCATTATGATGTCATAATGCAAAATTCCATTATGATGTCATAATGTAGAATTCCATTATGATGTTATAATGCAAAATTCAATTATGATGTCATAATGTAAAATCCCATTATGATGTCATAATGTAAAATGCCATTATGATGTCATAATGCAAAATTCCATTATGATGTCATAATGTAACATTCCATTATGATGTCATAATGTAACATTCCATTATGATGTCATAATGCAAAATTCCATTATGATGTCATAATGCAAAATTCCATTATGATGTCATAATGCAAAATCCCATTATGATGTCATAATGCGAAATTCAATTATGATGTCATAATGTAAAATCCCATAATGATGTCATAATGCAAAATTCCATTATGATGTCATAATGTAACATTCCATTATGATGTCATAATGTAAAATTCCATTATGATGTCATAATGTAAAATGCCATTATGATGTCATAATGCAAAATTCCATTATGATGTCATAATGTAACATTCCATTATGATGTCATAATGCAAAATTCCATTATGATGTCATAATGCAAAATTCCATTATGATGTCATAATGCAAAATTCCATTATGATGTCATAATGAAACATTCCATTATGATGTCATAATGCAAAATTCCATTATGATGTCATAATGTAACATTCCATTATGATGTCATAATGCAAAATTCCATTATGAGGTCATAATGTAAAATTCGATTAAGATGTCATAATGCAAAATTCCATTATGATGTCATAATGTAACATTCCATTATGTTGTCATAATGCAAAATTCCATTATGATGTCATAATGCAAAATTCCATTATGATGTCATAATGCAAAATTCCATTATGATGTCATAATGTAAAATTCCATTATGATGTCATAATGCAAAATTCCATTATGATGTCATAATGCAAAATTCCAGTATGATGTCATAATGTAAAATCCCATTATGATGTCATAATGCAAAATTCCATTATGATGTCATAATGTAACATTCCATTATGATGTCATAATGCAAAATTCCATTATGATGTCATAATGTAAAATGCCAATATGATGTCATAATGCAAAATTCCATTATGATGTCATAATGTAACATTCCATTATGATGTCATAATGCAAAATTCCATTATGATGTCATAATGCAAAATTCCATTTTTATGTCATAATGTAACATTCCATTATGATGTCATATTGCAAAATTCCATTATGATGTCATAATGTAACACTCCATTATGATGTCATAATGCAAAATTCCATTATGATGTCATAATGTAACATTCCATTATGATGTCATAATGCAAAATTCGATTATGATGTCATAATGCAAAATTCCATTATGATGTCATAATGCAAAATTCCATTATGATGTCATAATGTAACATTCCATTATGATGTCAAAATGCAAAATTCCATTATGATGTCATCATGTAACATTCCATTATGATGTCATAATGCAAAATTCCATTATAATGTCATAATGTAAAATTCCATTATGATGTCATAATGCAAAATTCCATTATGATGTCATAATGCAAAATCCCATTATGATGTCATAATGCAAAATTCCATTATGATGTCATAATGTAACATTCCATTATGATGTCATAATGCAAAATTCCATTATGATGTCATAATGTAAAATTCCATTATGTTGTCATAATGCAAAATTCCATTATGATGTCATAATGTAACATTCCATTATGATGTCATAATGCAAAATTCCATTATGATGTCATAATGCAAAATCCCATTATGATGTCATAATGCAAAATTCCATTATGATGTCATAATGCAAAATTCCATTTTGATGTCATAATGTAACACTCCATTATGATGTCATAATGCAAAATTCCATTATGATGTCATAATGTAACATTCCATTATGATGTCATAATGCAAAATTCCATTATGATGTCATAATGCAAAATTCCATTATGATGTCATAATGCAAAATTCCATTATGATGTCATAATGTAACATTCCATTATGATGTCAAAATGCAAAATTCCATTATGATGTCATAATGTAACATTCCATTATGATGTCATAATGCAAAATTCCATTATGAGGTCATAATGTAAAATTCGATTAAGATGTCATAATGCAAAATTCCATTATGATGTCATAATGTAACATTCCATTATGTTGTCATAATGCAAAATTCCATTATGATGTCATAATGCAAAATTCCATTATGATGTCATAATGCAAAATTCCATTATGATGTCATAATGTAAAATTCCATTATGATGTCATAATGCAAAATTCCATTATGATGTCATAATGCAAAATTCCAGTATGATGTCATAATGTAAAATCCCATTATGATGTCATAATGCAAAATTCCATTATGATGTCATAATGTAACATTCCATTATGATGTCATAATGCAAAATTCCATTATGATGTCATAATGTAAAATGCCAATATGATGTCATAATGCTAAATTCCATTATGATGTCATAATGTAACATTCCATTATGATGTCATAATGCAAAATTCCATTATGATGTCATAATGCAAAATTCCATTATGATGTCATAATGTAACATTCCATTATGATGTCATAATGCAAAATTCCATTACAATGGCATAATGTAAAATTCCATTATAATGTCATAATGTAACATTCCATTATGATGTCATAATGTAAAATTCCATTATGATGTCATAAAGCAACATTCCATTATGATGTCATAATGCAAAATTCCATTATGATGTCATAATGTAACATTCCGTTATGATGTCATATTGCAAAATCCCATTACGATGTCATAATGCAACATTCCATTATGATGTCATAATTCAAAATTCCATTATGATGTCATAATGCATCATTCCATTATGATGTCATAATGCAACATTCCATTATGATGTCATAATGCAAAATTCCATTATGATGTCATCATGTAACATTCCATTATGATGTCATAATGCAAAATTCCATTGTAATGTCATAATGTAAAATTCCATTATGATGTCATAAAGCAACATTCCATTATGATGTCATAATGCAAAATTCCATTATGATGTCATAATGCAACATCCCATTATGATGTCATAATGCAAAATTCCATTATGATGTCATAATGCAAAATTCCATTATGATATCATAATGTAAAATTCCATTATGATGTCATCATGTAACATTCCATTATGATGTCATAATGCAAAATTCCATTATGATGTCATAATGCAAAATTCCATTATGATGTCATAATGTAACATTCCATTATGATGTCATAATGCAAAATTCCATTATGATGTCATAATGCAAAATTCCATTATGATATCATAATGTAACATTCCATTATGATGTCATAATGCAAAATTCCATTACGATGTCATAATGTAAAATTCAATTATGATGTCATAATGTAACATTCCATTATGATGTCATAATGCAAAATTCCATTATGATGTCATAATGTAAAATTCCATTATGATGTCATAAAGCAACATTCCATTATGATGTCATAATGCAACATTCCATTATGATGTCATAATGCAACATTAAATTATGATATCACAATGTAAAATTCCATTATGATGTCATAATGCAAAATTCCATTATGATGTCATAATGTAACATTCCATTATGATGTCATAATGCAAAATTCCATTATGATGTCATAACGCAAAATTCCATTATGATATCATAATGTAACATTCCATTATGTTGTCATAATGCAAAATTCCATTATGATGTCATAATGCAAAATTCCATTATGATGTCATAATGCAAAATTCCATTATGATGTCATAATGTAAAATTCCATTATGATGTCATAATGCAAAATTCCATTATGATGTCATAATGCAAAATTCCAGTATGATGTCATAATGTAAAATCCCATTATGATGTCATAATGCAAAATTCCATTATGATGTCATAATGTAACATTCCATTATGATGTCATAATGCAAAATTCCATTATGATGTCATAATGTAAAATGCCAATATGATGTCATAATGCTAAATTCCATTATGATGTCATAATGTAACATTCCATTATGATGTCATAATGCAAAATTCCATTATGATGTCATAATGCAAAATTCCATTATGATGTCATAATGTAACATTCCATTATGATGTCATAATGCAAAATTCCATTACAATGGCATAATGTAAAATTCCATTATAATGTCATAATGTAACATTCCATTATGATGTCATAATGTAAAATTCCATTATGATGTCATAAAGCAACATTCCATTATGATGTCATAATGCAAAATTCCATTATGATGTCATAATGTAACATTCCGTTATGATGTCATATTGCAAAATCCCATTACGATGTCATAATGCAACATTCCATTATGATGTCATAATTCAAAATTCCATTATGATGTCATAATGCATCATTCCATTATGATGTCATAATGCAACATTCCATTATGATGTCATAATGCAAAATTCCATTATGATGTCATAATGTAAAATTCCATTATGATGTCATAATGCAAAATTCCATTATGATGTCATAATGTAACATTCCATTATGATGTCATAAAGCAACATTCCATTATGATGTCATAATGCAAAATTCCATTATGATGTCATAATGCAACATCCCATTATGATGTCATAATGAAAAATTCCATTATGATGTCATAATGCAAAATTCCATTATGATATCATAATGTAAAATTCCATTATGATGTCATCATGTAACATTCCATTATGATGTCATAATGCAAAATTCCATTATGATGTCATAATGCAAAATTCCATTATGATGTCATAATGTAACATTCCATTATGATGTCATAATGCAAAATTCCATTATGATGTCATAATGCAAAATTCCATTATGATATCATAATGTAACATTCCATTATGATGTCATAATGCAAAATTCCATTACGATGTCATAATGTAAAATTCAATTATGATGTCATAATGTAACATTCCATTATGATGTCATAATGCAAAATTCCATTATGATGTCATAATGTAAAATTCCATTATGATGTCATAAAGCAACATTCCATTATGATGTCATAATGCAACATTCCATTATGATGTCATAATGCAACATTAAATTATGATATCACAATGTAAAATTCCATTATGATGTCATAATGCAAAATTCCATTATGATGTCATAATGCAAAATTCCATTATGATATCATAATGCAAAATTCCATTATGATGTTATAATGCAAAATTCAATTATGATGTCATTATGTAAAAATCCCATTATGATGTCATAATGCAAAATTCCATTATGATGTCATAATGTAACATTCCATTATGATGTCATAATGTAAAATTCCATTATGATGTCATAATGTAAAATGCCATTATGATGTCATAATGCAAAATTCCATTATGATGTCATAATGTAACATTTCATTATGATGTCATAATGCAAAATTCCATTATGATGTCATAATGCAAAATTCCATTTTGATGTCATAATGTAACATTCCATTATGATGTCATAATGCAAAATTCCATTATGATGTCATAATGCAAAATTCCATTATGATGTCATAATGTAAAATTCCATTATGATGTCATAATGCAAAATTCCCTTTTGATGTCATAATGTAACATTCCATTATGATGTCATAATGCAAAATTCCCTTTTGATGTCATAATGTAACATTCCATTATGATGTCATAATGCAAAATTCCATTGTGAGGTCATAATGTAAAATTCGATTAAGATGTCATAATGTAACATTCCATTATGATGTCATAATGTAACATTCCATTAGGAAAGCATAATGCAAAATTCCATTATGATGTCATAATGTAAAATTCCATTATGATGTCATAATGCAAAATTCCATTATGATGTCATAATGTAACATTCCATTATGATGTCATAAAGCAGCATTCCATTATGATGTCATAATGCAAAATTCCATTATGATGTCATAATGCAACATCCCATTATGATGTCATAATGCAAAATTCCATTATGATGTCATAATGCAAAATTCCATTATGATATCATAATGTAAAATTCCATTATGATGTCATCATGTAACATTCCATTATGATGTCATAATGCAAAATTCCATTATGATGTCATAATGCAAAATTCCATTATGATGTCATAATGTAACATTCCATTATGATGTCATAATGCAAAATTCCATTATGATGTCATAATGCAAAATTCCATTATGATATCATAATGTAACATTCCATTATGATGTCATAATGCAAAATTCCATTACGATGTCATAATGTAAAATTCAATTATGATGTCATAATGTAACATTCCATTATGATGTCATAATGCAAAATTCCATTATGATGTCATAATGTAAAATTCCATTATGATGTCATAAAGCAACATTCCATTATGATGTCATAATGCAACATTCCATTATGATGTCATAATGCAACATTAAATTATGATATCACAATGTAAAATTCCATTATGATGTCATAATGCAAAATTCCATTATGATGTCATAATGTAACATTCCATTATGATGTCATAATGCAAAATTCCATTATGATGTCATAATGCAAAATTCCATTATGATATCATAATGTAACATTCCATTATGTTGTCATAATGCAAAATTCCATTATGATGTCATAATGCAAAATTCCATTATGATGTCATAATGCAAAATTCCATTATGATGTCATAATGTAAAATTCCATTATGATGTCATAATGCAAAATTCCATTATGATGTCATAATGCAAAATTCCAGTATGATGTCATAATGTAAAATCCCATTATGATGTCATAATGCAAAATTCCATTATGATGTCATAATGTAACATTCCATTATGATGTCATAATGCAAAATTCCATTATGATGTCATAATGTAAAATGCCAATATGATGTCATAATGCTAAATTCCATTATGATGTCATAATGTAACATTCCATTATGATGTCATAATGCAAAATTCCATTATGATGTCATAATGCAAAATTCCATTATGATGTCATAATGTAACATTCCATTATGATGTCATAATGCAAAATTCCATTACAATGGCATAATGTAAAATTCCATTATAATGTCATAATGTAACATTCCATTATGATGTCATAATGTAAAATTCCATTATGATGTCATAAAGCAACATTCCATTATGATGTCATAATGCAAAATTCCATTATGATGTCATAATGTAACATTCCGTTATGATGTCATATTGCAAAATCCCATTACGATGTCATAATGCAACATTCCATTATGATGTCATAATTCAAAATTCCATTATGATGTCATAATGCATCATTCCATTATGATGTCATAATGCAACATTCCATTATGATGTCATAATGCAAAATTCCATTATGATGTCATAATGTAAAATTCCATTATGATGGCATAAAGCAACATTCCATTATGATGTCATAATGCAAAATTCCATTATGATATCATAATGTAACATTCCATTATGATGTCATAATGCAAAATTCCATTATGATGTCATAATACAAAATTCCATTATGATGTCATAATGTAAAATTCCATTATGATGTCATAATGCAAAATTCCATTATGATGTCATAATGCAAAATTCCATTATGATGTCATAATGTAAAATTCCATTATGATGTCATAATGCAAAATTCCATTATGATGTCATAATGTAGAATTCCATTATGATGTTATAATGCAAAATTCAATTATGATGTCATAATGTAAAATCCCATTATGATGTCATAATGTAAAATGCCATTATGATGTCATAATGCAAAATTCCATTATGATGTCATAATGTAACATTCCATTATGAGGTCATAATGTAAAATTCGATTAAGATGTCATAATGCAAAATTCCATTATGATGTCATAATGTAACATTCCATTATGATGTCATAATGCAAAATTCCATTATGATGTCATAATGTAAAATGCCAATATGATGTCATAATGCAAAATTCCATTATGATGTCATAATGTAACATTCCATTATGATGTCATAATGCAAAATTCCATTATGATGTCATAATGCAAAATTCCATTTTTATGTCATAATGTAACATTCCATTATGATGTCATATTGCAAAATTCCATTATGATGTCATAATGTAACACTCCATTATGATGTCATAATGCAAAATTCCATTATGATGTCATAATGTAACATTCCATTATGATGTCATAATGCAAAATTCGATTATGATGTCATAATGCAAAATTCCATTATGATGTCATAATGCAAAATTCCATTATGATGTCATAATGTAACATTCCATTATGATGTCAAAATGCAAAATTCCATTATGATGTCATCATGTAACATTCCATTATGATGTCATAATGCAAAATTCCATTATAATGTCATAATGTAAAATTCCATTATGATGTCATAATGCAAAATTCCATTATGATGTCATAATGCAAAATCCCATTATGATGTCATAATGCAAAATTCCATTATGATGTCATAATGTAACATTCCATTATGATGTCATAATGCAAAATTCCATTATGATGTCATAATGTAAAATTCCATTATGTTGTCATAATGCAAAATTCCATTATGATGTCATAATGTAACATTCCATTATGATGTCATAATGCAAAATTCCATTATGATGTCATAATGCAAAATCCCATTATGATGTCATAATGCAAAATTCCATTATGATGTCATAATGCAAAATTCCATTTTGATGTCATAATGTAACACTCCATTATGATGTCATAATGCAAAATTCCATTATGATGTCATAATGTAACATTCCATTATGATGTCATAATGCAAAATTCCATTATGATGTCATAATGCAAAATTCCATTATGATGTCATAATGCAAAATTCCATTATGATGTCATAATGTAACATTCCATTATGATGTCAAAATGCAAAATTCCATTATGATGTCATAATGTAACATTCCATTATGATGTCATAATGCAAAATTCCATTATGAGGTCATAATGTAAAATTCGATTAAGATGTCATAATGCAAAATTCCATTATGATGTCATAATGTAACATTCCATTATGTTGTCATAATGCAAAATTCCATTATGATGTCATAATGCAAAATTCCATTATGATGTCATAATGCAAAATTCCATTATGATGTCATAATGTAAAATTCCATTATGATGTCATAATGCAAAATTCCATTATGATGTCATAATGCAAAATTCCAGTATGATGTCATAATGTAAAACCCCATTATGATGTCATAATGCAAAATTCCATTATGATGTCATAATGTAACATTCCATTATGATGTCATAATGCAAAATTCCATTATGATGTCATAATGTAAAATGCCAATATGATGTCATAATGCTAAATTCCATTATGATGTCATAATGCAAAATTCCATTATGATGTCATAATGTAACATTCCGTTATGATGTCATATTGCAAAATCCCATTACGATGTCATAATGCAACATTCCATTATGATGTCATAATTCAAAATTCCATTATGATGTCATAATGCATCATTCCATTATGATGTCATAATGCAACATTCCATTATGATGTCATAATGCAAAATTCCATTATGATGTCATAATGTAAAATTCCATTATGATGTCATAATGCAAAATTCCATTATGATGTCATAATGTAACATTCCATTATGATGTCATAAAGCAACATTCCATTATGATGTCATAATGCAAAATTCCATTATGATGTCATAATGCAACATCCCATTATGATGTCATAATGCAAAATTCCATTATGATGTCATAATGCAAAATTCCATTATGATATCATAATGTAAAATTCCATTATGATGTCATCATGTAACATTCCATTATGATGTCATAATGCAAAATTCCATTATGATGTCATAATGCAAAATTCCATTATGATGTCATAATGTAACATTCCATTATGATGTCATAATGCAAAATTCCATTATGATGTCATAATGCAAAATTCCATTATGATATCATAATGTAACATTCCATTATGATGTCATAATGCAAAATTCCATTACGATGTCATAATGTAAAATTCAATTATGATGTCATAATGTAACATTCCATTATGATGTCATAATGCAAAATTCCATTATGATGTCATAATGTAAAATTCCATTATGATGTCATAAAGCAACATTCCATTATGATGTCATAATGCAACATTCCATTATGATGTCATAATGCAACATTAAATTATGATATCACAATGTAAAATTCCATTATGATGTCATAATGCAAAATTCCATTATGATGTCATAATGTAACATTCCATTATGATGTCATAATGCAAAATTCCATTATGATGTCATAATGCAAAATTCCATTATGATATCATAATGTAACATTCCATTATGTTGTCATAATGCAAAATTCCATTATGATGTCATAATGCAAAATTCCATTATGATGTCATAATGCAAAATTCCATTATGATGTCATAATGTAAAATTCCATTATGATGTCATAATGCAAAATTCCATTATGATGTCATAATGCAAAATTCCAGTATGATGTCATAATGTAAAATCCCATTATGATGTCATAATGCAAAATTCCATTATGATGTCATAATGTAACATTCCATTATGATGTCATAATGCAAAATTCCATTATGATGTCATAATGTAAAATGCCAATATGATGTCATAATGCTAAATTCCATTATGATGTCATAATGTAACATTCCATTATGATGTCATAATGCAAAATTCCATTATGATGTCATAATGCAAAATTCCATTATGATGTCATAATGTAACATTCCATTATGATGTCATAATGCAAAATTCCATTACAATGGCATAATGTAAAATTCCATTATAATGTCATAATGTAACATTCCATTATGATGTCATAATGTAAAATTCCATTATGATGTCATAAAGCAACATTCCATTATGATGTCATAATGCAAAATTCCATTATGATGTCATAATGTAACATTCCGTTATGATGTCATATTGCAAAATCCCATTACGATGTCATAATGCAACATTCCATTATGATGTCATAATTCAAAATTCCATTATGATGTCATAATGCATCATTCCATTATGATGTCATAATGCAACATTCCATTATGATGTCATAATGCAAAATTCCATTATGATGTCATAATGTAAAATTCCATTATGATGTCATAATGCAAAATTCCATTATGATGTCATAATGTAACATTCCATTATGATGTCATAAAGCAACATTCCATTATGATGTCATAATGCAAAATTCCATTATGATGTCATAATGCAACATCCCATTATGATGTCATAATGAAAAATTCCATTATGATGTCATAATGCAAAATTCCATTATGATATCATAATGTAAAATTCCATTATGATGTCATCATGTAACATTCCATTATGATGTCATAATGCAAAATTCCATTATGATGTCATAATGCAAAATTCCATTATGATGTCATAATGTAACATTCCATTATGATGTCATAATGCAAAATTCCATTATGATGTCATAATGCAAAATTCCATTATGATATCATAATGTAACATTCCATTATGATGTCATAATGCAAAATTCCATTACGATGTCATAATGTAAAATTCAATTATGATGTCATAATGTAACATTCCATTATGATGTCATAATGCAAAATTCCATTATGATGTCATAATGTAAAATTCCATTATGATGTCATAAAGCAACATTCCATTATGATGTCATAATGCAACATTCCATTATGATGTCATAATGCAACATTAAATTATGATATCACAATGTAAAATTCCATTATGATGTCATAATGCAAAATTCCATTATGATGTCATAATGCAAAATTCCATTATGATATCATAATGCAAAATTCCATTATGATGTTATAATGCAAAATTCAATTATGATGTCATTATGTAAAAATCCCATTATGATGTCATAATGCAAAATTCCATTATGATGTCATAATGTAACATTCCATTATGATGTCATAATGTAAAATTCCATTATGATGTCATAATGTAAAATGCCATTATGATGTCATAATGCAAAATTCCATTATGATGTCATAATGTAACATTTCATTATGATGTCATAATGCAAAATTCCATTATGATGTCATAATGCAAAATTCCATTTTGATGTCATAATGTAACATTCCATTATGATGTCATAATGCAAAATTCCATTATGATGTCATAATGCAAAATTCCATTATGATGTCATAATGTAAAATTCCATTATGATGTCATAATGCAAAATTCCCTTTTGATGTCATAATGTAACATTCCATTATGATGTCATAATGCAAAATTCCCTTTTGATGTCATAATGTAACATTCCATTATGATGTCATAATGCAAAATTCCATTGTGAGGTCATAATGTAAAATTCGATTAAGATGTCATAATGTAACATTCCATTATGATGTCATAATGTAACATTCCATTAGGAAAGCATAATGCAAAATTCCATTATGATGTCATAATGTAAAATTCCATTATGATGTCATAATGCAAAATTCCATTATGATGTCATAATGTAACATTCCATTATGATGTCATAAAGCAGCATTCCATTATGATGTCATAATGCAAAATTCCATTATGATGTCATAATGCAACATCCCATTATGATGTCATAATGCAAAATTCCATTATGATGTCATAATGCAAAATTCCATTATGATATCATAATGTAAAATTCCATTATGATGTCATCATGTAACATTCCATTATGATGTCATAATGCAAAATTCCATTATGATGTCATAATGCAAAATTCCATTATGATGTCATAATGTAACATTCCATTATGATGTCATAATGCAAAATTCCATTATGATGTCATAATGCAAAATTCCATTATGATATCATAATGTAACATTCCATTATGATGTCATAATGCAAAATTCCATTACGATGTCATAATGTAAAATTCAATTATGATGTCATAATGTAACATTCCATTATGATGTCATAATGCAAAATTCCATTATGATGTCATAATGTAAAATTCCATTATGATGTCATAAAGCAACATTCCATTATGATGTCATAATGCAACATTCCATTATGATGTCATAATGCAACATTAAATTATGATATCACAATGTAAAATTCCATTATGATGTCATAATGCAAAATTCCATTATGATGTCATAATGTAACATTCCATTATGATGTCATAATGCAAAATTCCATTATGATGTCATAATGCAAAATTCCATTATGATATCATAATGTAACATTCCATTATGTTGTCATAATGCAAAATTCCATTATGATGTCATAATGCAAAATTCCATTATGATGTCATAATGCAAAATTCCATTATGATGTCATAATGTAAAATTCCATTATGATGTCATAATGCAAAATTCCATTATGATGTCATAATGCAAAATTCCAGTATGATGTCATAATGTAAAATCCCATTATGATGTCATAATGCAAAATTCCATTATGATGTCATAATGTAACATTCCATTATGATGTCATAATGCAAAATTCCATTATGATGTCATAATGTAAAATGCCAATATGATGTCATAATGCTAAATTCCATTATGATGTCATAATGTAACATTCCATTATGATGTCATAATGCAAAATTCCATTATGATGTCATAATGCAAAATTCCATTATGATGTCATAATGTAACATTCCATTATGATGTCATAATGCAAAATTCCATTACAATGGCATAATGTAAAATTCCATTATAATGTCATAATGTAACATTCCATTATGATGTCATAATGTAAAATTCCATTATGATGTCATAAAGCAACATTCCATTATGATGTCATAATGCAAAATTCCATTATGATGTCATAATGTAACATTCCGTTATGATGTCATATTGCAAAATCCCATTACGATGTCATAATGCAACATTCCATTATGATGTCATAATTCAAAATTCCATTATGATGTCATAATGCATCATTCCATTATGATGTCATAATGCAACATTCCATTATGATGTCATAATGCAAAATTCCATTATGATGTCATAATGTAAAATTCCATTATGATGGCATAAAGCAACATTCCATTATGATGTCATAATGCAAAATTCCATTATGATATCATAATGTAACATTCCATTATGATGTCATAATGCAAAATTCCATTATGATGTCATAATACAAAATTCCATTATGATGTCATAATGCAAAATTCCATTATGATGTCATAATGTAAAATTCCATTATGATGTCATAATGCAAAATTCCATTATGATGTCATAATGTAAAATTCCATTATGATGTCATAATGCAAAATTCCATTATGATGTCATAATGCAAAATTCCAGTATGATGTCATAATGCAAAATTCCATTATGATATCATAATGTAACATTCCATTATGTTGTCATAATGCAAAATTCCATTATGATGTCATAATGCAAAATTCCATTATGATGTCATAATGCAAAATTCCATTATGATGTCATAATGTAAAATTCCATTATGATGTCATAATGCAAAATTCCATTATGATGTCATAATGCAAAATTCCAGTATGATGTCATAATGTAAAACCCCATTATGATGTCATAATGCAAAATTCCATTATGATGTCATAATGTAACATTCCATTATGATGTCATAATGCAAAATTCCATTATGATGTCATAATGTAAAATGCCAATATGATGTCATAATGCTAAATTCCATTATGATGTCATAATGCAAAATTCCATTATGATGTCATAATGTAACATTCCGTTATGATGTCATATTGCAAAATCCCATTACGATGTCATAATGCAACATTCCATTATGATGTCATAATTCAAAATTCCATTATGATGTCATAATGCATCATTCCATTATGATGTCATAATGCAACATTCCATTATGATGTCATAATGCAAAATTCCATTATGATGTCATAATGTAAAATTCCATTATGATGTCATAATGCAAAATTCCATTATGATGTCATAATGTAACATTCCATTATGATGTCATAAAGCAACATTCCATTATGATGTCATAATGCAAAATTCCATTATGATGTCATAATGCAACATCCCATTATGATGTCATAATGCAAAATTCCATTATGATGTCATAATGCAAAATTCCATTATGATATCATAATGTAAAATTCCATTATGATGTCATCATGTAACATTCCATTATGATGTCATAATGCAAAATTCCATTATGATGTCATAATGCAAAATTCCATTATGATGTCATAATGTAACATTCCATTATGATGTCATAATGCAAAATTCCATTATGATGTCATAATGCAAAATTCCATTATGATATCATAATGTAACATTCCATTATGATGTCATAATGCAAAATTCCATTACGATGTCATAATGTAAAATTCAATTATGATGTCATAATGTAACATTCCATTATGATGTCATAATGCAAAATTCCATTATGATGTCATAATGTAAAATTCCATTATGATGTCATAAAGCAACATTCCATTATGATGTCATAATGCAACATTCCATTATGATGTCATAATGCAACATTAAATTATGATATCACAATGTAAAATTCCATTATGATGTCATAATGCAAAATTCCATTATGATGTCATAATGTAACATTCCATTATGATGTCATAATGCAAAATTCCATTATGATGTCATAATGCAAAATTCCATTATGATATCATAATGTAACATTCCATTATGTTGTCATAATGCAAAATTCCATTATGATGTCATAATGCAAAATTCCATTATGATGTCATAATGCAAAATTCCATTATGATGTCATAATGTAAAATTCCATTATGATGTCATAATGCAAAATTCCATTATGATGTCATAATGCAAAATTCCAGTATGATGTCATAATGTAAAATCCCATTATGATGTCATAATGCAAAATTCCATTATGATGTCATAATGTAACATTCCATTATGATGTCATAATGCAAAATTCCATTATGATGTCATAATGTAAAATGCCAATATGATGTCATAATGCTAAATTCCATTATGATGTCATAATGTAACATTCCATTATGATGTCATAATGCAAAATTCCATTATGATGTCATAATGCAAAATTCCATTATGATGTCATAATGTAACATTCCATTATGATGTCATAATGCAAAATTCCATTACAATGGCATAATGTAAAATTCCATTATAATGTCATAATGTAACATTCCATTATGATGTCATAATGTAAAATTCCATTATGATGTCATAAAGCAACATTCCATTATGATGTCATAATGCAAAATTCCATTATGATGTCATAATGTAACATTCCGTTATGATGTCATATTGCAAAATCCCATTACGATGTCATAATGCAACATTCCATTATGATGTCATAATTCAAAATTCCATTATGATGTCATAATGCATCATTCCATTATGATGTCATAATGCAACATTCCATTATGATGTCATAATGCAAAATTCCATTATGATGTCATAATGTAAAATTCCATTATGATGTCATAATGCAAAATTCCATTATGATGTCATAATGTAACATTCCATTATGATGTCATAAAGCAACATTCCATTATGATGTCATAATGCAAAATTCCATTATGATGTCATAATGCAACATCCCATTATGATGTCATAATGAAAAATTCCATTATGATGTCATAATGCAAAATTCCATTATGATATCATAATGTAAAATTCCATTATGATGTCATCATGTAACATTCCATTATGATGTCATAATGCAAAATTCCATTATGATGTCATAATGCAAAATTCCATTATGATGTCATAATGTAACATTCCATTATGATGTCATAATGCAAAATTCCATTATGATGTCATAATGCAAAATTCCATTATGATATCATAATGTAACATTCCATTATGATGTCATAATGCAAAATTCCATTACGATGTCATAATGTAAAATTCAATTATGATGTCATAATGTAACATTCCATTATGATGTCATAATGCAAAATTCCATTATGATGTCATAATGTAAAATTCCATTATGATGTCATAAAGCAACATTCCATTATGATGTCATAATGCAACATTCCATTATGATGTCATAATGCAACATTAAATTATGATATCACAATGTAAAATTCCATTATGATGTCATAATGCAAAATTCCATTATGATGTCATAATGCAAAATTCCATTATGATATCATAATGCAAAATTCCATTATGATGTTATAATGCAAAATTCAATTATGATGTCATTATGTAAAAATCCCATTATGATGTCATAATGCAAAATTCCATTATGATGTCATAATGTAACATTCCATTATGATGTCATAATGTAAAATTCCATTATGATGTCATAATGTAAAATGCCATTATGATGTCATAATGCAAAATTCCATTATGATGTCATAATGTAACATTTCATTATGATGTCATAATGCAAAATTCCATTATGATGTCATAATGCAAAATTCCATTTTGATGTCATAATGTAACATTCCATTATGATGTCATAATGCAAAATTCCATTATGATGTCATAATGCAAAATTCCATTATGATGTCATAATGTAAAATTCCATTATGATGTCATAATGCAAAATTCCCTTTTGATGTCATAATGTAACATTCCATTATGATGTCATAATGCAAAATTCCCTTTTGATGTCATAATGTAACATTCCATTATGATGTCATAATGCAAAATTCCATTGTGAGGTCATAATGTAAAATTCGATTAAGATGTCATAATGTAACATTCCATTATGATGTCATAATGTAACATTCCATTAGGAAAGCATAATGCAAAATTCCATTATGATGTCATAATGTAAAATTCCATTATGATGTCATAATGCAAAATTCCATTATGATGTCATAATGTAACATTCCATTATGATGTCATAAAGCAGCATTCCATTATGATGTCATAATGCAAAATTCCATTATGATGTCATAATGCAACATCCCATTATGATGTCATAATGCAAAATTCCATTATGATGTCATAATGCAAAATTCCATTATGATATCATAATGTAAAATTCCATTATGATGTCATCATGTAACATTCCATTATGATGTCATAATGCAAAATTCCATTATGATGTCATAATGCAAAATTCCATTATGATGTCATAATGTAACATTCCATTATGATGTCATAATGCAAAATTCCATTATGATGTCATAATGCAAAATTCCATTATGATATCATAATGTAACATTCCATTATGATGTCATAATGCAAAATTCCATTACGATGTCATAATGTAAAATTCAATTATGATGTCATAATGTAACATTCCATTATGATGTCATAATGCAAAATTCCATTATGATGTCATAATGTAAAATTCCATTATGATGTCATAAAGCAACATTCCATTATGATGTCATAATGCAACATTCCATTATGATGTCATAATGCAACATTAAATTATGATATCACAATGTAAAATTCCATTATGATGTCATAATGCAAAATTCCATTATGATGTCATAATGTAACATTCCATTATGATGTCATAATGCAAAATTCCATTATGATGTCATAATGCAAAATTCCATTATGATATCATAATGTAACATTCCATTATGTTGTCATAATGCAAAATTCCATTATGATGTCATAATGCAAAATTCCATTATGATGTCATAATGCAAAATTCCATTATGATGTCATAATGTAAAATTCCATTATGATGTCATAATGCAAAATTCCATTATGATGTCATAATGCAAAATTCCAGTATGATGTCATAATGTAAAATCCCATTATGATGTCATAATGCAAAATTCCATTATGATGTCATAATGTAACATTCCATTATGATGTCATAATGCAAAATTCCATTATGATGTCATAATGTAAAATGCCAATATGATGTCATAATGCTAAATTCCATTATGATGTCATAATGTAACATTCCATTATGATGTCATAATGCAAAATTCCATTATGATGTCATAATGCAAAATTCCATTATGATGTCATAATGTAACATTCCATTATGATGTCATAATGCAAAATTCCATTACAATGGCATAATGTAAAATTCCATTATAATGTCATAATGTAACATTCCATTATGATGTCATAATGTAAAATTCCATTATGATGTCATAAAGCAACATTCCATTATGATGTCATAATGCAAAATTCCATTATGATGTCATAATGTAACATTCCGTTATGATGTCATATTGCAAAATCCCATTACGATGTCATAATGCAACATTCCATTATGATGTCATAATTCAAAATTCCATTATGATGTCATAATGCATCATTCCATTATGATGTCATAATGCAACATTCCATTATGATGTCATAATGCAAAATTCCATTATGATGTCATAATGTAAAATTCCATTATGATGGCATAAAGCAACATTCCATTATGATGTCATAATGCAAAATTCCATTATGATATCATAATGTAACATTCCATTATGATGTCATAATGCAAAATTCCATTATGATGTCATAATACAAAATTCCATTATGATGTCATAATGTAAAATTCCATTATGATGTCATAATGCAAAATTCCATTATGATGTCATAATGCAAAATTCCATTATGATGTCATAATGTAAAATTCCATTATGATGTCATAATGCAAAATTCCATTATGATGTCATAATGTAGAATTCCATTATGATGTTATAATGCAAAATTCAATTATGATGTCATAATGTAAAATCCCATTATGATGTCATAATGTAAAATGCCATTATGATGTCATAATGCAAAATTCCATTATGATGTCATAATGTAACATTCCATTATGAGGTCATAATGTAAAATTCGATTAAGATGTCATAATGCAAAATTCCATTATGATGTCATAATGTAACATTCCATTATGTTGTCATAATGCAAAATTCCATTATGATGTCATAATGCAAAATTCCATTATGATGTCATAATGCAAAATTCCATTATGATGTCATAATGTAAAATTCCATTATGATGTCATAATGCAAAATTCCATTATGATGTCATAATGCAAAATTCCAGTATGATGTCATAATGTAAAATCCCATTATGATGTCATAATGCAAAATTCCATTATGATGTCATAATGTAACATTCCATTATGATGTCATAATGCAAAATTCCATTATGATGTCATAATGTAAAATGCCAATATGATGTCATAATGCAAAATTCCATTATGATGTCATAATGTAACATTCCATTATGATGTCATAATGCAAAATTCCATTATGATGTCATAATGCAAAATTCCATTTTTATGTCATAATGTAACATTCCATTATGATGTCATATTGCAAAATTCCATTATGATGTCATAATGTAACACTCCATTATGATGTCATAATGCAAAATTCCATTATGATGTCATAATGTAACATTCCATTATGATGTCATAATGCAAAATTCGATTATGATGTCATAATGCAAAATTCCATTATGATGTCATAATGCAAAATTCCATTATGATGTCATAATGTAACATTCCATTATGATGTCAAAATGCAAAATTCCATTATGATGTCATCATGTAACATTCCATTATGATGTCATAATGCAAAATTCCATTATAATGTCATAATGTAAAATTCCATTATGATGTCATAATGCAAAATTCCATTATGATGTCATAATGCAAAATCCCATTATGATGTCATAATGCAAAATTCCATTATGATGTCATAATGTAACATTCCATTATGATGTCATAATGCAAAATTCCATTATGATGTCATAATGTAAAATTCCATTATGTTGTCATAATGCAAAATTCCATTATGATGTCATAATGTAACATTCCATTATGATGTCATAATGCAAAATTCCATTATGATGTCATAATGCAAAATCCCATTATGATGTCATAATGCAAAATTCCATTATGATGTCATAATGCAAAATTCCATTTTGATGTCATAATGTAACACTCCATTATGATGTCATAATGCAAAATTCCATTATGATGTCATAATGTAACATTCCATTATGATGTCATAATGCAAAATTCCATTATGATGTCATAATGCAAAATTCCATTATGATGTCATAATGCAAAATTCCATTATGATGTCATAATGTAACATTCCATTATGATGTCAAAATGCAAAATTCCATTATGATGTCATAATGTAACATTCCATTATGATGTCATAATGCAAAATTCCATTATGAGGTCATAATGTAAAATTCGATTAAGATGTCATAATGCAAAATTCCATTATGATGTCATAATGTAACATTCCATTATGTTGTCATAATGCAAAATTCCATTATGATGTCATAATGCAAAATTCCATTATGATGTCATAATGCAAAATTCCATTATGATGTCATAATGTAAAATTCCATTATGATGTCATAATGCAAAATTCCATTATGATGTCATAATGCAAAATTCCAGTATGATGTCATAATGTAAAACCCCATTATGATGTCATAATGCAAAATTCCATTATGATGTCATAATGTAACATTCCATTATGATGTCATAATGCAAAATTCCATTATGATGTCATAATGTAAAATGCCAATATGATGTCATAATGCTAAATTCCATTATGATGTCATAATGCAAAATTCCATTATGATGTCATAATGTAACATTCCGTTATGATGTCATATTGCAAAATCCCATTACGATGTCATAATGCAACATTCCATTATGATGTCATAATTCAAAATTCCATTATGATGTCATAATGCATCATTCCATTATGATGTCATAATGCAACATTCCATTATGATGTCATAATGCAAAATTCCATTATGATGTCATAATGTAAAATTCCATTATGATGTCATAATGCAAAATTCCATTATGATGTCATAATGTAACATTCCATTATGATGTCATAAAGCAACATTCCATTATGATGTCATAATGCAAAATTCCATTATGATGTCATAATGCAACATCCCATTATGATGTCATAATGCAAAATTCCATTATGATGTCATAATGCAAAATTCCATTATGATATCATAATGTAAAATTCCATTATGATGTCATCATGTAACATTCCATTATGATGTCATAATGCAAAATTCCATTATGATGTCATAATGCAAAATTCCATTATGATGTCATAATGTAACATTCCATTATGATGTCATAATGCAAAATTCCATTATGATGTCATAATGCAAAATTCCATTATGATATCATAATGTAACATTCCATTATGATGTCATAATGCAAAATTCCATTACGATGTCATAATGTAAAATTCAATTATGATGTCATAATGTAACATTCCATTATGATGTCATAATGCAAAATTCCATTATGATGTCATAATGTAAAATTCCATTATGATGTCATAAAGCAACATTCCATTATGATGTCATAATGCAACATTCCATTATGATGTCATAATGCAACATTAAATTATGATATCACAATGTAAAATTCCATTATGATGTCATAATGCAAAATTCCATTATGATGTCATAATGTAACATTCCATTATGATGTCATAATGCAAAATTCCATTATGATGTCATAATGCAAAATTCCATTATGATATCATAATGTAACATTCCATTATGTTGTCATAATGCAAAATTCCATTATGATGTCATAATGCAAAATTCCATTATGATGTCATAATGCAAAATTCCATTATGATGTCATAATGTAAAATTCCATTATGATGTCATAATGCAAAATTCCATTATGATGTCATAATGCAAAATTCCAGTATGATGTCATAATGTAAAATCCCATTATGATGTCATAATGCAAAATTCCATTATGATGTCATAATGTAACATTCCATTATGATGTCATAATGCAAAATTCCATTATGATGTCATAATGTAAAATGCCAATATGATGTCATAATGCTAAATTCCATTATGATGTCATAATGTAACATTCCATTATGATGTCATAATGCAAAATTCCATTATGATGTCATAATGCAAAATTCCATTATGATGTCATAATGTAACATTCCATTATGATGTCATAATGCAAAATTCCATTACAATGGCATAATGTAAAATTCCATTATAATGTCATAATGTAACATTCCATTATGATGTCATAATGTAAAATTCCATTATGATGTCATAAAGCAACATTCCATTATGATGTCATAATGCAAAATTCCATTATGATGTCATAATGTAACATTCCGTTATGATGTCATATTGCAAAATCCCATTACGATGTCATAATGCAACATTCCATTATGATGTCATAATTCAAAATTCCATTATGATGTCATAATGCATCATTCCATTATGATGTCATAATGCAACATTCCATTATGATGTCATAATGCAAAATTCCATTATGATGTCATAATGTAAAATTCCATTATGATGTCATAATGCAAAATTCCATTATGATGTCATAATGTAACATTCCATTATGATGTCATAAAGCAACATTCCATTATGATGTCATAATGCAAAATTCCATTATGATGTCATAATGCAACATCCCATTATGATGTCATAATGAAAAATTCCATTATGATGTCATAATGCAAAATTCCATTATGATATCATAATGTAAAATTCCATTATGATGTCATCATGTAACATTCCATTATGATGTCATAATGCAAAATTCCATTATGATGTCATAATGCAAAATTCCATTATGATGTCATAATGTAACATTCCATTATGATGTCATAATGCAAAATTCCATTATGATGTCATAATGCAAAATTCCATTATGATATCATAATGTAACATTCCATTATGATGTCATAATGCAAAATTCCATTACGATGTCATAATGTAAAATTCAATTATGATGTCATAATGTAACATTCCATTATGATGTCATAATGCAAAATTCCATTATGATGTCATAATGTAAAATTCCATTATGATGTCATAAAGCAACATTCCATTATGATGTCATAATGCAAAATTCCATTATGATGTCATAATGCAACATTAAATTATGATATCACAATGTAAAATTCCATTATGATGTCATAATGCAAAATTCCATTATGATGTCATAATGCAAAATTCCATTATGATATCATAATGCAAAATTCCATTATGATGTTATAATGCAAAATTCAATTATGATGTCATTATGTAAAAATCCCATTATGATGTCATAATGCAAAATTCCATTATGATGTCATAATGTAACATTCCATTATGATGTCATAATGTAAAATTCCATTATGATGTCATAATGTAAAATGCCATTATGATGTCATAATGCAAAATTCCATTATGATGTCATAATGTAACATTTCATTATGATGTCATAATGCAAAATTCCATTATGATGTCATAATGCAAAATTCCATTTTGATGTCATAATGTAACATTCCATTATGATGTCATAATGCAAAATTCCATTATGATGTCATAATGCAAAATTCCATTATGATGTCATAATGTAAAATTCCATTATGATGTCATAATGCAAAATTCCCTTTTGATGTCATAATGTAACATTCCATTATGATGTCATAATGCAAAATTCCCTTTTGATGTCATAATTAGAGATGAGCGAACGTGTCCGTAACGGACACATCCGCACCCGGACACCGGCTTTAGCGAACACTGGAGTGTTCGCGCGTAAGTGTCCGGGTGCCGCCGGGGGGCGGGGAGATGCGCGGCGGCGCGGGCGGCAGTAGCGGGGAACAGGGGGGAGCCCTCTCTCTCTCCCTCTCCCCCCCGCTCCCCGCCGCACCCCCCCGCGCTGCCACGGCGGCCCCCGAACTTTTTCGCCCGAACACCGAGGTGTTCGCAAAGTTCGGTGTTCGGGCGAAAAAGGGGCGGGGCCGAACGTGTTCGCTCATCTCTAGTCATAATGTAACATTCCATTATGATGTCATAATGCAAAATTCCATTGTGAGGTCATAATGTAAAATTCGATTAAGATGTCATAATGTAACATTCCATTATGATGTCATAATGTAACATTCCATTAGGAAAGCATAATGCAAAATTCCATTATGATGTCATAATGTAAAATTCCATTATGATGTCATAATGCAAAATTCCATTATGATGTCATAATGTAACATTCCATTATGATGTCATAAAGCAGCATTCCATTATGATGTCATAATGCAAAATTCCATTATGATGTCATAATGCAACATCCCATTATGATGTCATAATGCAAAATTCCATTATGATGTCATAATGCAAAATTCCATTATGATATCATAATGTAAAATTCCATTATGATGTCATCATGTAACATTCCATTATGATGTCATAATGCAAAATTCCATTATGATGTCATAATGCAAAATTCCATTATGATGTCATAATGTAACATTCCATTATGATGTCATAATGCAAAATTCCATTATGATGTCATAATGCAAAATTCCATTATGATATCATAATGTAACATTCCATTATGATGTCATAATGCAAAATTCCATTACGATGTCATAATGTAAAATTCAATTATGATGTCATAATGTAACATTCCATTATGATGTCATAATGCAAAATTCCATTATGATGTCATAATGTAAAATTCCATTATGATGTCATAAAGCAACATTCCATTATGATGTCATAATGCAACATTCCATTATGATGTCATAATGCAACATTAAATTATGATATCACAATGTAAAATTCCATTATGATGTCATAATGCAAAATTCCATTATGATGTCATAATGTAACATTCCATTATGATGTCATAATGCAAAATTCCATTATGATGTCATAATGCAAAATTCCATTATGATATCATAATGTAACATTCCATTATGTTGTCATAATGCAAAATTCCATTATGATGTCATAATGCAAAATTCCATTATGATGTCATAATGCAAAATTCCATTATGATGTCATAATGTAAAATTCCATTATGATGTCATAATGCAAAATTCCAGTATGATGTCATAATGTAAAATCCCATTATGATGTCATAATGCAAAATTCCATTATGATGTCATAATGTAACATTCCATTATGATGTCATAATGCAAAATTCCATTATGATGTCATAATGTAAAATGCCAATATGATGTCATAATGCTAAATTCCATTATGATGTCATAATGTAACATTCCATTATGATGTCATAATGCAAAATTCCATTATGATGTCATAATGCAAAATTCCATTATGATGTCATAATGTAACATTCCATTATGATGTCATAATGCAAAATTCCATTACAATGGCATAATGTAAAATTCCATTATAATGTCATAATGTAACATTCCATTATGATGTCATAATGTAAAATTCCATTATGATGTCATAAAGCAACATTCCATTATGATGTCATAATGCAAAATTCCATTATGATGTCATAATGTAACATTCCGTTATGATGTCATATTGCAAAATCCCATTACGATGTCATAATGCAACATTCCATTATGATGTCATAATTCAAAATTCCATTATGATGTCATAATGCATCATTCCATTATGATGTCATAATGCAACATTCCATTATGATGTCATAATGCAAAATTCCATTATGATGTCATAATGTAAAATTCCATTATGATGGCATAAAGCAACATTCCATTATGATGTCATAATGCAAAATTCCATTATGATATCATAATGTAACATTCCATTATGATGTCATAATGCAAAATTCCATTATGATGTCATAATACAAAATTCCATTATGATGTCATAATGTAAAATTCCATTATGATGTCATAATGCAAAATTCCATTATGATGTCATAATGCAAAATTCCATTATGATGTCATAATGTAAAATTCCATTATGATGTCATAATGCAAAATTCCATTATGATGTCATAATGTAGAATTCCATTATGATGTTATAATGCAAAATTCAATTATGATGTCATAATGTAAAATCCCATTATGATGTCATAATGTAAAATGCCATTATGATGTCATAATGCAAAATTCCATTATGATGTCATAATGTAACATTCCATTTTGATGTCATAATGCAAAATTCCATTATGATGTCATAATGCAAAATTCCATTTTGATGTCATAATACAAAATTCCATTATGATGTCATAATGTAAAATTCCATTATGATGTCATAATGCAAAATTCCATTATGATGTCATAATGCAAAATTCCATTATGATGTCATAATGTAAAATTCCATTATGATGTCATAATGCAAAATTCCATTATGATGTCATAATGTAGAATTCCATTATGATGTTATAATGCAAAATTCAATTATGATGTCATAATGTAAAATCCCATTATGATGTCATAATGTAAAATGCCATTATGATGTCATAATGCAAAATTCCATTATGATGTCATAATGTAACATTCCATTATGATGTCATAATGTAACATTCCATTATGATGTCATAATGCAAAATTCCATTATGATGTCATAATGCAAAATTCCATTATGATGTCATAATGCAAAATCCCATTATGATGTCATAATGCGAAATTCAATTATGATGTCATAATGTAAAATCCCATAATGATGTCATAATGCAAAATTCCATTATGATGTCATAATGTAACATTCCATTATGATGTCATAATGTAAAATTCCATTATGATGTCATAATGTAAAATGCCATTATGATGTCATAATGCAAAATTCCATTATGATGTCATAATGTAACATTCCATTATGATGTCATAATGCAAAATTCCATTATGATGTCACAATGCAAAATTCCATTTTGATGTCATAATGTAACATTCCATTATGATGTCATAATGCAAAATTCCATTATGATGTCATAATGCAAAATTCCATTATGATGTCATAATGCAAAATTCCATTATGATGTCATAATGAAACATTCCATTATGATGTCATAATGCAAAATTCCATTATGATGTCATAATGTAACATTCCATTATGATGTCATAATGCAAAATTCCATTATGAGGTCATAATGTAAAATTCGATTAAGATGTCATAATGCAAAATTCCATTATGATGTCATAATGTAACATTCCATTATGTTGTCATAATGCAAAATTCCATTATGATGTCATAATGCAAAATTCCATTATGATGTCATAATGCAAAATTCCATTATGATGTCATAATGTAAAATTCCATTATGATGTCATAATGCAAAATTCCATTATGATGTCATAATGCAAAATTCCAGTATGATGTCATAATGTAAAATCCCATTATGATGTCATAATGCAAAATTCCATTATGATGTCATAATGTAACATTCCATTATGATGTCATAATGCAAAATTCCATTATGATGTCATAATGTAAAATGCCAATATGATGTCATAATGCAAAATTCCATTATGATGTCATAATGTAACATTCCATTATGATGTCATAATGCAAAATTCCATTATGATGTCATAATGCAAAATTCCATTTTTATGTCATAATGTAACATTCCATTATGATGTCATATTGCAAAATTCCATTATGATGTCATAATGTAACACTCCATTATGATGTCATAATGCAAAATTCCATTATGATGTCATAATGTAACATTCCATTATGATGTCATAATGCAAAATTCGATTATGATGTCATAATGCAAAATTCCATTATGATGTCATAATGCAAAATTCCATTATGATGTCATAATGTAACATTCCATTATGATGTCAAAATGCAAAATTCCATTATGATGTCATCATGTAACATTCCATTATGATGTCATAATGCAAAATTCCATTATAATGTCATAATGTAAAATTCCATTATGATGTCATAATGCAAAATTCCATTATGATGTCATAATGCAAAATCCCATTATGATGTCATAATGCAAAATTCCATTATGATGTCATAATGTAACATTCCATTATGATGTCATAATGCAAAATTCCATTATGATGTCATAATGTAAAATTCCATTATGTTGTCATAATGCAAAATTCCATTATGATGTCATAATGTAACATTCCATTATGATGTCATAATGCAAAATTCCATTATGATGTCATAATGCAAAATCCCATTATGATGTCATAATGTAAAATTCCATTATGATGTCATAATGCAAAATTCCATTTTGATGTCATAATGTAACACTCCATTATGATGTCATAATGCAAAATTCCATTATGATGTCATAATGTAACATTCCATTATGATGTCATAATGCAAAATTCCATTATGATGTCATAATGCAAAATTCCATTATGATGTCATAATGCAAAATTCCATTATGATGTCATAATGTAACATTCCATTATGATGTCAAAATGCAAAATTCCATTATGATGTCATAATGTAACATTCCATTATGATGTCATAATGCAAAATTCCATTATGAGGTCATAATGTAAAATTCGATTAAGATGTCATAATGCAAAATTCCATTATGATGTCATAATGTAACATTCCATTATGTTGTCATAATGCAAAATTCCATTATGATGTCATAATGTAAAATTCCATTATGATGTCATAATGCAAAATTCCATTATGATGTCATAATGCAAAATTCCAGTATGATGTCATAATGTAAAATCCCATTATGATGTCATAATGCAAAATTCCATTATGATGTCATAATGTAACATTCCATTATGATGTCATAATGCAAAATTCCATTATGATGTCATAATGTAAAATGCCAATATGATGTCATAATGCTAAATTCCATTATGATGTCATAATGTAACATTCCATTATGATGTCATAATGCAAAATTCCATTATGATGTCATAATGCAAAATTCCATTATGATGTCATAATGTAACATTCCATTATGATGTCATAATGCAAAATTCCATTACAATGGCATAATGTAAAATTCCATTATAATGTCATAATGTAACATTCCATTATGATGTCATAATGTAAAATTCCATTATGATGTCATAAAGCAACATTCCATTATGATGTCATAATGCAAAATTCCATTATGATGTCATAATGTAACATTCCGTTATGATGTCATATTGCAAAATCCCATTACGATGTCATAATGCAACATTCCATTATGATGTCATAATTCAAAATTCCATTATGATGTCATAATGCATCATTCCATTATGATGTCATAATGCAACATTCCATTATGATGTCATAATGCAAAATTCCATTATGATGTCATAATGTAAAATTCCATTATGATGTCATAATGCAAAATTCCATTATGATGTCATAATGTAACATTCCATTATGATGTCATAAAGCAACATTCCATTATGATGTCATAATGCAAAATTCCATTATGATGTCATAATGCAACATCCCATTATGATGTCATAATGAAAAATTCCATTATGATGTCATAATGCAAAATTCCATTATGATATCATAATGTAAAATTCCATTATGATGTCATCATGTAACATTCCATTATGATGTCATAATGCAAAATTCCATTATGATGTCATAATGCAAAATTCCATTATGATGTCATAATGTAACATTCCATTATGATGTCATAATGCAAAATTCCATTATGATGTCATAATGCAAAATTCCATTATGATATCATAATGTAACATTCCATTATGATGTCATAATGCAAAATTCCATTACGATGTCATAATGTAAAATTCAATTATGATGTCATAATGTAACATTCCATTATGATGTCATAATGCAAAATTCCATTATGATGTCATAATGTAAAATTCCATTATGATGTCATAAAGCAACATTCCATTATGATGTCATAATGCAACATTCCATTATGATGTCATAATGCAACATTAAATTATGATATCACAATGTAAAATTCCATTATGATGTCATAATGCAAAATTCCATTATGATGTCATAATGCAAAATTCCATTATGATATCATAATGCAAAATTCCATTATGATGTTATAATGCAAAATTCAATTATGATGTCATTATGTAAAAATCCCATTATGATGTCATAATGCAAAATTCCATTATGATGTCATAATGTAACATTCCATTATGATGTCATAATGTAAAATTCCATTATGATGTCATAATGTAAAATGCCATTATGATGTCATAATGCAAAATTCCATTATGATGTCATAATGTAACATTTCATTATGATGTCATAATGCAAAATTCCATTATGATGTCATAATGCAAAATTCCATTTTGATGTCATAATGTAACATTCCATTATGATGTCATAATGCAAAATTCCATTATGATGTCATAATGCAAAATTCCATTATGATGTCATAATGTAAAATTCCATTATGATGTCATAATGCAAAATTCCCTTTTGATGTCATAATGTAACATTCCATTATGATGTCATAATGCAAAATTCCCTTTTGATGTCATAATGTAACATTCCATTATGATGTCATAATGCAAAATTCCATTGTGAGGTCATAATGTAAAATTCGATTAAGATGTCATAATGTAACATTCCATTATGATGTCATAATGTAACATTCCATTAGGAAAGCATAATGCAAAATTCCATTATGATGTCATAATGTAAAATTCCATTATGATGTCATAATGCAAAATTCCATTATGATGTCATAATGTAACATTCCATTATGATGTCATAAAGCAACATTCCATTATGATGTCATAATGCAAAATTCCATTATGATGTCATAATGCAACATCCCATTATGATGTCATAATGCAAAATTCCATTATGATGTCATAATGCAAAATTCCATTATGATATCATAATGTAAAATTCCATTATGATGTCATCATGTAACATTCCATTATGATGTCATAATGCAAAATTCCATTATGATGTCATAATGCAAAATTCCATTATGATGTCATAATGTAACATTCCATTATGATGTCATAATGCAAAATTCCATTATGATGTCATAATGCAAAATTCCATTATGATATCATAATGTAACATTCCATTATGATGTCATAATGCAAAATTCCATTACGATGTCATAATGTAAAATTCAATTATGATGTCATAATGTAACATTCCATTATGATGTCATAATGCAAAATTCCATTATGATGTCATAATGTAAAATTCCATTATGATGTCATAAAGCAACATTCCATTATGATGTCATAATGCAACATTCCATTATGATGTCATAATGCAACATTAAATTATGATATCACAATGTAAAATTCCATTATGATGTCATAATGCAAAATTCCATTATGATGTCATAATGTAACATTCCATTATGATGTCATAATGCAAAATTCCATTATGATGTCATAATGCAAAATTCCATTATGATATCATAATGTAACATTCCATTATGTTGTCATAATGCAAAATTCCATTATGATGTCATAATGCAAAATTCCATTATGATGTCATAATGCAAAATTCCATTATGATGTCATAATGTAAAATTCCATTATGATGTCATAATGCAAAATTCCATTATGATGTCATAATGCAAAATTCCAGTATGATGTCATAATGTAAAATCCCATTATGATGTCATAATGCAAAATTCCATTATGATGTCATAATGTAACATTCCATTATGATGTCATAATGCAAAATTCCATTATGATGTCATAATGTAAAATGCCAATATGATGTCATAATGCTAAATTCCATTATGATGTCATAATGTAACATTCCATTATGATGTCATAATGCAAAATTCCATTATGATGTCATAATGCAAAATTCCATTATGATGTCATAATGTAACATTCCATTATGATGTCATAATGCAAAATTCCATTACAATGGCATAATGTAAAATTCCATTATAATGTCATAATGTAACATTCCATTATGATGTCATAATGTAAAATTCCATTATGATGTCATAAAGCAACATTCCATTATGATGTCATAATGCAAAATTCCATTATGATGTCATAATGTAACATTCCGTTATGATGTCATATTGCAAAATCCCATTACGATGTCATAATGCAACATTCCATTATGATGTCATAATTCAAAATTCCATTATGATGTCATAATGCATCATTCCATTATGATGTCATAATGCAACATTCCATTATGATGTCATAATGCAAAATTCCATTATGATGTCATAATGTAAAATTCCATTATGATGGCATAAAGCAACATTCCATTATGATGTCATAATGCAAAATTCCATTATGATATCATAATGTAACATTCCATTATGATGTCATAATGCAAAATTCCATTATGATGTCATAATACAAAATTCCATTATGATGTCATAATGTAAAATTCCATTATGATGTCATAATGCAAAATTCCATTATGATGTCATAATGCAAAATTCCATTATGATGTCATAATGTAAAATTCCATTATGATGTCATAATGCAAAATTCCATTATGATGTCATAATGTAGAATTCCATTATGATGTTATAATGCAAAATTCAATTATGATGTCATAATGTAAAATCCCATTATGATGTCATAATGTAAAATGCCATTATGATGTCATAATGCAAAATTCCATTATGATGTCATAATGTAACATTCCATTATGATGTCATAATGCAAAATTCCATTATGATGTCATAATGCAAAATTCCATTTTGATGTCATAATACAAAATTCCATTATGATGTCATAATGTAAAATTCCATTATGATGTCATAATGCAAAATTCCATTATGATGTCATAATGCAAAATTCCATTATGATGTCATAATGTAAAATTCCATTATGATGTCATAATGCAAAATTCCATTATGATGTCATAATGTAGAATTCCATTATGATGTTATAATGCAAAATTCAATTATGATGTCATAATGTAAAATCCCATTATGATGTCATAATGTAAAATGCCATTATGATGTCATAATGCAAAATTCCATTATGATGTCATAATGTAACATTCCATTATGATGTCATAATGTAACATTCCATTATGATGTCATAATGCAAAATTCCATTATGATGTCATAATGCAAAATTCCATTATGATGTCATAATGCAAAATCCCATTATGATGTCATAATGCGAAATTCAATTATGATGTCATAATGTAAAATCCCATAATGATGTCATAATGCAAAATTCCATTATGATGTCATAATGTAACATTCCATTATGATGTCATAATGTAAAATTCCATTATGATGTCATAATGTAAAATGCCATTATGATGTCATAATGCAAAATTCCATTATGATGTCATAATGTAACATTCCATTATGATGTCATAATGCAAAATTCCATTATGATGTCACAATGCAAAATTCCATTTTGATGTCATAATGTAACATTCCATTATGATGTCATAATGCAAAATTCCATTATGATGTCATAATGCAAAATTCCATTATGATGTCATAATGCAAAATTCCATTATGATGTCATAATGAAACATTCCATTATGATGTCATAATGCAAAATTCCATTATGATGTCATAATGTAACATTCCATTATGATGTCATAATGCAAAATTCCATTATGAGGTCATAATGTAAAATTCGATTAAGATGTCATAATGCAAAATTCCATTATGATGTCATAATGTAACATTCCATTATGTTGTCATAATGCAAAATTCCATTATGATGTCATAATGCAAAATTCCATTATGATGTCATAATGCAAAATTCCATTATGATGTCATAATGTAAAATTCCATTATGATGTCATAATGCAAAATTCCATTATGATGTCATAATGCAAAATTCCAGTATGATGTCATAATGTAAAATCCCATTATGATGTCATAATGCAAAATTCCATTATGATGTCATAATGTAACATTCCATTATGATGTCATAATGCAAAATTCCATTATGATGTCATAATGTAAAATGCCAATATGATGTCATAATGCAAAATTCCATTATGATGTCATAATGTAACATTCCATTATGATGTCATAATGCAAAATTCCATTATGATGTCATAATGCAAAATTCCATTTTTATGTCATAATGTAACATTCCATTATGATGTCATATTGCAAAATTCCATTATGATGTCATAATGTAACACTCCATTATGATGTCATAATGCAAAATTCCATTATGATGTCATAATGTAACATTCCATTATGATGTCATAATGCAAAATTCGATTATGATGTCATAATGCAAAATTCCATTATGATGTCATAATGCAAAATTCCATTATGATGTCATAATGTAACATTCCATTATGATGTCAAAATGCAAAATTCCATTATGATGTCATCATGTAACATTCCATTATGATGTCATAATGCAAAATTCCATTATAATGTCATAATGTAAAATTCCATTATGATGTCATAATGCAAAATTCCATTATGATGTCATAATGCAAAATCCCATTATGATGTCATAATGCAAAATTCCATTATGATGTCATAATGTAACATTCCATTATGATGTCATAATGCAAAATTCCATTATGATGTCATAATGTAAAATTCCATTATGTTGTCATAATGCAAAATTCCATTATGATGTCATAATGTAACATTCCATTATGATGTCATAATGCAAAATTCCATTATGATGTCATAATGCAAAATCCCATTATGATGTCATAATGCAAAATTCCATTATGATGTCATAATGCAAAATTCCATTTTGATGTCATAATGTAACACTCCATTATGATGTCATAATGCAAAATTCCATTATGATGTCATAATGTAACATTCCATTATGATGTCATAATGCAAAATTCCATTATGATGTCATAATGCAAAATTCCATTATGATGTCATAATGCAAAATTCCATTATGATGTCATAATGTAACATTCCATTATGATGTCAAAATGCAAAATTCCATTATGATGTCATAATGTAACATTCCATTATGATGTCATAATGCAAAATTCCATTATGAGGTCATAATGTAAAATTCGATTAAGATGTCATAATGCAAAATTCCATTATGATGTCATAATGTAACATTCCATTATGTTGTCATAATGCAAAATTCCATTATGATGTCATAATGCAAAATTCCATTATGATGTCATAATGCAAAATTCCATTATGATGTCATAATGTAAAATTCCATTATGATGTCATAATGCAAAATTCCATTATGATGTCATAATGCAAAATTCCATTATGATGTCATAATGCAAAATTCCAGTATGATGTCATAATGTAAAATCCCATTATGATGTCATAATGCAAAATTCCATTATGATGTCATAATGTAACATTCCATTATAATGTCATAATGTAACATTCCATTATGATGTCATAATGCAAAATTCCAGTATGATGTCATAATGTAAAATCCCATTATGATGTCATAATGCAAAATTCCATTACAATGGCATAATGTAAAATTCCATTATAATGTCATAATGTAACATTCCATTATGATGTCATAATGTAAAATTCCATTATGATGTCATAAAGCAACATTCCATTATGATGTCATAATGCAAAATTCCATTATGATGTCATAATGTAACATTCCGTTATGATGTCATATTGCAAAATCCCATTACGATGTCATAATGCAACATTCCATTATGATGTCATAATTCAAAATTCCATTATGATGTCATAATGCATCATTCCATTATGATGTCATAATGCAACATTCCATTATGATGTCATAATGCAAAATTCCATTATGATGTCATAATGTAAAATTCCATTATGATGTCATAATGCAAAATTCCATTATGATGTCATAATGTAACATTCCATTATGATGTCATAAAGCAACATTCCATTATGATGTCATAATGCAAAATTCCATTATGATGTCATAATGCAACATCCCATTATGATGTCATAATGCAAAATTCCATTATGATGTCATAATGCAAAATTCCATTATGATATCATAATGTAAAATTCCATTATGATGTCATCATGTAACATTCCATTATGATGTCATAATGCAAAATTCCATTATGATGTCATAATGCAAAATTCCATTATGATGTCATAATGTAACATTCCATTATGATGTCATAATGCAAAATTCCATTATGATGTCATAATGCAAAATTCCATTATGATATCATAATGTAACATTCCATTATGATGTCATAATGCAAAATTCCATTACGATGTCATAATGTAAAATTCAATTATGATGTCATAATGTAACATTCCATTATGATGTCATAATGCAAAATTCCATTATGATGTCATAATGTAAAATTCCATTATGATGTCATAAAGCAACATTCCATTATGATGTCATAATGCAACATTCCATTATGATGTCATAATGCAACATTAAATTATGATATCACAATGTAAAATTCCATTATGATGTCATAATGCAAAATTCCATTATGATGTCATAATGTAACATTCCATTATGATGTCATAATGCAAAATTCCATTATGATGTCATAATGCAAAATTCCATTATGATATCATAATGTAACATTCCATTATGTTGTCATAATGCAAAATTCCATTATGATGTCATAATGCAAAATTCCATTATGATGTCATAATGCAAAATTCCATTATGATGTCATAATGTAAAATTCCATTATGATGTCATAATGCAAAATTCCATTATGATGTCATAATGCAAAATTCCAGTATGATGTCATAATGTAAAATCCCATTATGATGTCATAATGCAAAATTCCATTATGATGTCATAATGTAACATTCCATTATGATGTCATAATGCAAAATTCCATTATGATGTCATAATGTAAAATGCCAATATGATGTCATAATGCTAAATTCCATTATGATGTCATAATGTAACATTCCATTATGATGTCATAATGCAAAATTCCATTATGATGTCATAATGCAAAATTCCATTATGATGTCATAATGTAACATTCCATTATGATGTCATAATGCAAAATTCCATTACAATGGCATAATGTAAAATTCCATTATAATGTCATAATGTAACATTCCATTATGATGTCATAATGTAAAATTCCATTATGATGTCATAAAGCAACATTCCATTATGATGTCATAATGCAAAATTCCATTATGATGTCATAATGTAACATTCCGTTATGATGTCATATTGCAAAATCCCATTACGATGTCATAATGCAACATTCCATTATGATGTCATAATTCAAAATTCCATTATGATGTCATAATGCATCATTCCATTATGATGTCATAATGCAACATTCCATTATGATGTCATAATGCAAAATTCCATTATGATGTCATAATGTAAAATTCCATTATGATGTCATAATGCAAAATTCCATTATGATGTCATAATGTAACATTCCATTATGATGTCATAAAGCAACATTCCATTATGATGTCATAATGCAAAATTCCATTATGATGTCATAATGCAACATCCCATTATGATGTCATAATGAAAAATTCCATTATGATGTCATAATGCAAAATTCCATTATGATCTCATAATGTAAAATTCCATTATGATGTCATCATGTAACATTCCATTATGATGTCATAATGCAAAATTCCATTATGATGTCATAATGCAAAATTCCATTATGATGTCATAATGTAACATTCCATTATGATGTCATAATGCAAAATTCCATTATGATGTCATAATGCAAAATTCCATTATGATATCATAATGTAACATTCCATTATGATGTCATAATGCAAAATTCCATTACGATGTCATAATGTAAAATTCAATTATGATGTCATAATGTAACATTCCATTATGATGTCATAATGCAAAATTCCATTATGATGTCATAATGTAAAATTCCATTATGATGTCATAAAGCAACATTCCATTATGATGTCATAATGCAACATTCCATTATGATGTCATAATGCAACATTAAATTATGATATCACAATGTAAAATTCCATTATGATGTCATAATGCAAAATTCCATTATGATGTCATAATGCAAAATTCCATTATGATATCATAATGCAAAATTCCATTATGATGTTATAATGCAAAATTCAATTATGATGTCATTATGTAAAAATCCCATTATGATGTCATAATGCAAAATTCCATTATGATGTCATAATGTAACATTCCATTATGATGTCATAATGTAAAATTCCATTATGATGTCATAATGTAAAATGCCATTATGATGTCATAATGCAAAATTCCATTATGATGTCATAATGTAACATTTCATTATGATGTCATAATGCAAAATTCCATTATGATGTCATAATGCAAAATTCCATTTTGATGTCATAATGTAACATTCCATTATGATGTCATAATGCAAAATTCCATTATGATGTCATAATGCAAAATTCCATTATGATGTCATAATGTAAAATTCCATTATGATGTCATAATGCAAAATTCCCTTTTGATGTCATAATGTAACATTCCATTATGATGTCATAATGCAAAATTCCCTTTTGATGTCATAATGTAACATTCCATTATGATGTCATAATGCAAAATTCCATTGTGAGGTCATAATGTAAAATTCGATTAAGATGTCATAATGTAACATTCCATTATGATGTCATAATGTAACATTCCATTAGGAAAGCATAATGCAAAATTCCATTATGATGTCATAATGTAAAATTCCATTATGATGTCATAATGCAAAATTCCATTATGATGTCATAATGTAACATTCCATTATGATGTCATAAAGCAACATTCCATTATGATGTCATAATGCAAAATTCCATTATGATGTCATAATGCAACATCCCATTATGATGTCATAATGCAAAATTCCATTATGATGTCATAATGCAAAATTCCATTATGATATCATAATGTAAAATTCCATTATGATGTCATCATGTAACATTCCATTATGATGTCATAATGCAAAATTCCATTATGATGTCATAATGCAAAATTCCATTATGATGTCATAATGTAACATTCCATTATGATGTCATAATGCAAAATTCCATTATGATGTCATAATGCAAAATTCCATTATGATATCATAATGTAACATTCCATTATGATGTCATAATGCAAAATTCCATTACGATGTCATAATGTAAAATTCAATTATGATGTCATAATGTAACATTCCATTATGATGTCATAATGCAAAATTCCATTATGATGTCATAATGTAAAATTCCATTATGATGTCATAAAGCAACATTCCATTATGATGTCATAATGCAACATTCCATTATGATGTCATAATGCAACATTAAATTATGATATCACAATGTAAAATTCCATTATGATGTCATAATGCAAAATTCCATTATGATGTCATAATGTAACATTCCATTATGATGTCATAATGCAAAATTCCATTATGATGTCATAATGCAAAATTCCATTATGATATCATAATGTAACATTCCATTATGTTGTCATAATGCAAAATTCCATTATGATGTCATAATGCAAAATTCCATTATGATGTCATAATGCAAAATTCCATTATGATGTCATAATGTAAAATTCCATTATGATGTCATAATGCAAAATTCCATTATGATGTCATAATGCAAAATTCCAGTATGATGTCATAATGTAAAATCCCATTATGATGTCATAATGCAAAATTCCATTATGATGTCATAATGTAACATTCCATTATGATGTCATAATGCAAAATTCCATTATGATGTCATAATGTAAAATGCCAATATGATGTCATAATGCTAAATTCCATTATGATGTCATAATGTAACATTCCATTATGATGTCATAATGCAAAATTCCATTATGATATCATAATGTAACATTCCATTATGATGTCATAATGCAAAATTCCATTATGATGTCATAATACAAAATTCCATTATGATGTCATAATGTAAAATTCCATTATGATGTCATAATGCAAAATTCCATTATGATGTCATAATGCAAAATTCCATTATGATGTCATAATGTAAAATTCCATTATGATGTCATAATGCAAAATTCCATTATGATGTCATAATGTAGAATTCCATTATGATGTTATAATGCAAAATTCAATTATGATGTCATAATGTAAAATCCCATTATGATGTCATAATGTAAAATGCCATTATGATGTCATAATGCAAAATTCCATTATGATGTCATAATGTAACATTCCATTATGATGTCATAATGCAAAATTCCATTATGATGTCATAATGCAAAATTCCATTTTGATGTCATAATACAAAATTCCATTATGATGTCATAATGTAAAATTCCATTATGATGTCATAATGCAAAATTCCATTATGATGTCATAATGCAAAATTCCATTATGATGTCATAATGTAAAATTCCATTATGATGTCATAATGCAAAATTCCATTATGATGTCATAATGTAGAATTCCATTATGATGTTATAATGCAAAATTCAATTATGATGTCATAATGTAAAATCCCATTATGATGTCATAATGTAAAATGCCATTATGATGTCATAATGCAAAATTCCATTATGATGTCATAATGTAACATTCCATTATGATGTCATAATGTAACATTCCATTATGATGTCATAATGCAAAATTCCATTATGATGTCATAATGCAAAATTCCATTATGATGTCATAATGCAAAATCCCATTATGATGTCATAATGCGAAATTCAATTATGATGTCATAATGTAAAATCCCATAATGATGTCATAATGCAAAATTCCATTATGATGTCATAATGTAACATTCCATTATGATGTCATAATGTAAAATTCCATTATGATGTCATAATGTAAAATGCCATTATGATGTCATAATGCAAAATTCCATTATGATGTCATAATGTAACATTCCATTATGATGTCATAATGCAAAATTCCATTATGATGTCATAATGCAAAATTCCATTTTGATGTCATAATGTAACATTCCATTATGATGTCATAATGCAAAATTCCATTATGATGTCATAATGCAAAATTCCATTATGATGTCATAATGCAAAATTCCATTATGATGTCATAATGAAACATTCCATTATGATGTCATAATGCAAAATTCCATTATGATGTCATAATGTAACATTCCATTATGATGTCATAATGCAAAATTCCATTATGAGGTCATAATGTAAAATTCGATTAAGATGTCATAATGCAAAATTCCATTATGATGTCATAATGTAACATTCCATTATGTTGTCATAATGCAAAATTCCATTATGATGTCATAATGCAAAATTCCATTATGATGTCATAATGCAAAATTCCATTATGATGTCATAATGTAAAATTCCATTATGATGTCATAATGCAAAATTCCATTATGATGTCATAATGCAAAATTCCAGTATGATGTCATAATGTAAAATCCCATTATGATGTCATAATGCAAAATTCCATTATGATGTCATAATGTAACATTCCATTATGATGTCATAATGCAAAATTCCATTATGATGTCATAATGTAAAATGCCAATATGATGTCATAATGCAAAATTCCATTATGATGTCATAATGTAACATTCCATTATGATGTCATAATGCAAAATTCCATTATGATGTCATAATGCAAAATTCCATTTTTATGTCATAATGTAACATTCCATTATGATGTCATATTGCAAAATTCCATTATGATGTCATAATGTAACACTCCATTATGATGTCATAATGCAAAATTCCATTATGATGTCATAATGTAACATTCCATTATGATGTCATAATGCAAAATTCGATTATGATGTCATAATGCAAAATTCCATTATGATGTCATAATGCAAAATTCCATTATGATGTCATAATGTAACATTCCATTATGATGTCAAAATGCAAAATTCCATTATGATGTCATCATGTAACATTCCATTATGATGTCATAATGCAAAATTCCATTATAATGTCATAATGTAAAATTCCATTATGATGTCATAATGCAAAATTCCATTATGATGTCATAATGCAAAATCCCATTATGATGTCATAATGCAAAATTCCATTATGATGTCATAATGTAACATTCCATTATGATGTCATAATGCAAAATTCCATTATGATGTCATAATGTAAAATTCCATTATGTTGTCATAATGCAAAATTCCATTATGATGTCATAATGTAACATTCCATTATGATGTCATAATGCAAAATTCCATTATGATGTCATAATGCAAAATCCCATTATGATGTCATAATGCAAAATTCCATTATGATGTCGTAATGCAAAATTCCATTTTGATGTCATAATGTAACACTCCATTATGATGTCATAATGCAAAATTCCATTATGATGTCATAATGTAACATTCCATTATGATGTCATAATGCAAAATTCCATTATGATGTCATAATGCAAAATTCGATTAAGATGTCATAATGTAACATTCCATTATGATGTCATAATGTAACATTCCATTAGGAAAGCATAATGCAAAATTCCATTATGATGTCATAATGTAAAATTCCATTATGATGTCATAATGCAAAATTCCATTATGATGTCATAATGTAACATTCCATTATGATGTCATAAAGCATAATTCCATTATGATGTCATAATGCAAAATTCCATTATGATGTCATAATGCAACATCCCATTATGATGTCATAATGCAAAATTCCATTATGATGTCATAATGCAAAATTCCATTATGATATCATAATGTAAAATTCCATTATGATGTCATCATGTAACATTCCATTATGATGTCATAATGCAAAATTCCATTATGATGTCATAATGCAAAATTCCATTATGATGTCATAATGTAACATTCCATTATGATGTCATAATGCAAAATTCCATTATGATGTCATAATGCAAAATTCCATTATGATATCATAATGTAACATTCCATTATGATGTCATAATGCAAAATTCCATTACGATGTCATAATGTAAAATTCAATTATGATGTCATAATGTAACATTCCATTATGATGTCATAATGCAAAATTCCATTATGATGTCATAATGTAAAATTCCATTATGATGTCATAAAGCAACATTCCATTATGATGTCATAATGCAACATTCCATTATGATGTCATAATGCAACATTAAATTATGATATCACAATGTAAAATTCCATTATGATGTCATAATGCAAAATTCCATTATGATGTCATAATGTAACATTCCATTATGATGTCATAATGCAAAATTCCATTATGATGTCATAATGCAAAATTCCATTATGATATCATAATGTAACATTCCATTATGTTGTCATAATGCAAAATTCCATTATGATGTCATAATGCAAAATTCCATTATGATGTCATAATGCAAAATTCCATTATGATGTCATAATGTAAAATTCCATTATGATGTCATAATGCAAAATTCCATTATGATGTCATAATGCAAAATTCCAGTATGATGTCATAATGTAAAATCCCATTATGATGTCATAATGCAAAATTCCATTATGATGTCATAATGTAACATTCCATTATGATGTCATAATGCAAAATTCCATTATGATGTCATAATGTAACATTCCATTATGATGTCATAATGCAAAATTCCATTATGATATCATAATGTAACATTCCATTATGATGTCATAATGCAAAATTCCATTATGATGTCATAATACAAAATTCCATTATGATGTCATAATGTAAAATTCCATTATGATGTCATAATGCAAAATTCCATTATGATGTCATAATGCAAAATTCCATTATGATGTCATAATGTAAAATTCCATTATGATGTCATAATGCAAAATTCCATTATGATGTCATAATGTAGAATTCCATTATGATGTTATAATGCAAAATTCAATTATGATGTCATAATGTAAAATCCCATTATGATGTCATAATGTAAAATGCCATTATGATGTCATAATGCAAAATTCCATTATGATGTCATAATGTAACATTCCATTATGATGTCATAATGCAAAATTCCATTATGATGTCATAATGCAAAATTCCATTTTGATGTCATAATACAAAATTCCATTATGATGTCATAATGTAAAATTCCATTATGATGTCATAATGCAAAATTCCATTATGATGTCATAATGCAAAATTCCATTATGATGTCATAATGTAAAATTCCATTATGATGTCATAATGCAAAATTCCATTATGATGTCATAATGTAGAATTCCATTATGATGTTATAATGCAAAATTCAATTATGATGTCATAATGTAAAATCCCATTATGATGTCATAATGTAAAATGCCATTATGATGTCATAATGCAAAATTCCATTATGATGTCATAATGTAACATTCCATTATGATGTCATAATGTAACATTCCATTATGATGTCATAATGCAAAATTCCATTATGATGTCATAATGCAAAATTCCATTATGATGTCATAATGCAAAATCCCATTATGATGTCATAATGCGAAATTCAATTATGATGTCATAATGTAAAATCCCATAATGATGTCATAATGCAAAATTCCATTATGATGTCATAATGTAACATTCCATTATGATGTCATAATGTAAAATTCCATTATGATGTCATAATGTAAAATGCCATTATGATGTCATAATGCAAAATTCCATTATGATGTCATAATGTAACATTCCATTATGATGTCATAATGCAAAATTCCATTATGATGTCATAATGCAAAATTCCATTTTGATGTCATAATGTAACATTCCATTATGATGTCATAATGCAAAATTCCATTATGATGTCATAATGCAAAATTCCATTATGATGTCATAATGCAAAATTCCATTATGATGTCATAATGAAACATTCCATTATGATGTCATAATGCAAAATTCCATTATGATGTCATAATGTAACATTCCATTATGATGTCATAATGCAAAATTCCATTATGAGGTCATAATGTAAAATTCGATTAAGATGTCATAATGCAAAATTCCATTATGATGTCATAATGTAACATTCCATTATGTTGTCATAATGCAAAATTCCATTATGATGTCATAATGCAAAATTCCATTATGATGTCATAATGCAAAATTCCATTATGATGTCATAATGTAAAATTCCATTATGATGTCATAATGCAAAATTCCATTATGATGTCATAATGCAAAATTCCAGTATGATGTCATAATGTAAAATCCCATTATGATGTCATAATGCAAAATTCCATTATGATGTCATAATGTAACATTCCATTATGATGTCATAATGCAAAATTCCATTATGATGTCATAATGTAAAATGCCAATATGATGTCATAATGCAAAATTCCATTATGATGTCATAATGTAACATTCCATTATGATGTCATAATGCAAAATTCCATTATGATGTCATAATGCAAAATTCCATTTTTATGTCATAATGTAACATTCCATTATGATGTCATATTGCAAAATTCCATTATGATGTCATAATGTAACACTCCATTATGATGTCATAATGCAAAATTCCATTATGATGTCATAATGTAACATTCCATTATGATGTCATAATGCAAAATTCGATTATGATGTCATAATGCAAAATTCCATTATGATGTCATAATGCAAAATTCCATTATGATGTCATAATGTAACATTCCATTATGATGTCAAAATGCAAAATTCCATTATGATGTCATCATGTAACATTCCATTATGATGTCATAATGCAAAATTCCATTATAATGTCATAATGTAAAATTCCATTATGATGTCATAATGCAAAATTCCATTATGATGTCATAATGCAAAATCCCATTATGATGTCATAATGCAAAATTCCATTATGATGTCATAATGTAACATTCCATTATGATGTCATAATGCAAAATTCCATTATGATGTCATAATGTAAAATTCCATTATGTTGTCATAATGCAAAATTCCATTATGATGTCATAATGTAACATTCCATTATGATGTCATAATGCAAAATTCCATTATGATGTCATAATGCAAAATCCCATTATGATGTCATAATGCAAAATTCCATTATGATGTCGTAATGCAAAATTCCATTTTGATGTCATAATGTAACACTCCATTATGATGTCATAATGCAAAATTCCATTATGATGTCATAATGTAACATTCCATTATGATGTCATAATGCAAAATTCCATTATGATGTCATAATGCAAAATTCCATTATGATGTCATAATGCAAAATTCCATTATGATGTCATAATGTAACATTCCATTATGATGTCAAAATGCAAAATTACATTATGATGTCATAATGTAACATTCCATTATGATGTCATAATGCAAAATTCCATTATGAGGTCATAATGTAAAATTCGATTAAGATGTCATAATGCAAAATTCCATTATGATGTCATAATGTAACATTCCATTATGTTGTCATAATGCAAAATTCCATTATGATGTCATAATGCAAAATTCCATTATGATGTCATAATGCAAAATTCCATTATGATGTCATAATGTAAAATTCCATTATGATGTCATAATGCAAAATTCCATTATGATGTCATAATGCAAAATTCCAGTATGATGTCATAATGTAAAATCCCATTATGATGTCATAATGCAAAATTCCATTATGATGTCATAATGTAACATTCCATTATGATGTCATAATGCAAAATTCCATTATGATGTCATAATGTAAAATGCCAATACGATGTCATAATGCTAAATTCCATTATGATGTCATAATGTAACATTCCATTATGATGTCATAATGCAAAATTCCATTATGATGTCATAATGCAAAATTCCATTATGATGTCATAATGTAACATTCCATTATGATGTCATAATGCAAAATTCCATTACAATGGCATAATGTAAAATTCCATTATAATGTCATAATGTAACATTCCATTATGATGTCATAATGTAAAATTCCATTATGATGTCATAAAGCAACATTCCATTATGATGTCATAATGCAAAATTCCATTATGATGTCATAATGTAACATTCCGTTATGATGTCATATTGCAAAATCCCATTACGATGTCATAATGCAACATTCCATTATGATGTCATAATTCAAAATTCCATTATGATGTCATAATGCATCATTCCATTATGATGTCATAATGCAACATTCCATTATGATGTCATAATGCAAAATTCCATTATGATGTCATAATGTAAAATTCCATTATGATGTCATAATGCAAAATTCCATTATGATGTCATAATGTAACATTCCATTATGATGTCATAAAGCAACATTCCATTATGATGTCATAATGCAAAATTCCATTATGATGTCATAATGCAACATCCCATTATGATGTCATAATGCAAAATTCCATTATGATGTCATAATGCAAAATTCCATTATGATATCATAATGTAAAATTCCATTATGATGTCATCATGTAACATTCCATTATGATGTCATAATGCAAAATTCCATTATGATGTCATAATGCAAAATTCCATTATGATGTCATAATGTAACATTCCATTATGATGTCATAATGCAAAATTCCATTATGATGTCATAATGCAAAATTCCATTATGATATCATAATGTAACATTCCATTATGATGTCATAATGCAAAATTCCATTACGATGTCATAATGTAAAATTCAATTATGATGTCATAATGTAACATTCCATTATGATGTCATAATGCAAAATTCCATTATGATGTCATAATGTAAAATTCCATTATGATGTCATAAAGCAACATTCCATTATGATGTCATAATGCAACATTCCATTATGATGTCATAATGCAACATTAAATTATGATATCACAATGTAAAATTCCATTATGATGTCATAATGCAAAATTCCATTATGATGTCATAATGTAAAATTCCATTATGATGTCATAATGCAACATTCCATTATGATGTCATAATGTAACATTCCATTATGATGTCATAATGCAAAATTCCATTATGATGTCATAATGTAACATTCCATTATGATGTCATAAAGCAACATTCCATTATGATGTCATAATGCAAAATTCCATTATGATGTCATAATGCAAAATTCCATTGTGATGTCATAATGCAAAATTCCATTATGATGTCATAATGCAACATTCCATTATGATGACATAATGTAACATTCCATTATGATGTCATAATGCAACATTCCATTATGATGTCATAATGCAACATTCCATTATGATGTCATAATGTAACATTCCATTATGATGTCATAATGTAAAATGCCAATATGATGTCATAATGCTAAATTCCATTATGATGTCATAATGTAACATTCCATTATGATGTCATAATGCAAAATTCCATTATGATGTCATAATGCAAAATTCCATTATGATGTCATAATGTAACATTCCATTATGATGTCATAATGCAAAATTCCATTACAATGGCATAATGTAAAATTCCATTATAATGTCATAATGTAACATTCCATTATGATGTCATAATGTAAAATTCCATTATGATGTCATAAAGCAACATTCCATTATGATGTCATAATGCAAAATTCCATTATGATGTCATAATGTAACATTCCGTTATGATGTCATATTGCAAAATCCCATTACGATGTCATAATGCAACATTCCATTATGATGTCATAATTCAAAATTCCATTATGATGTCATAATGCATCATTCCATTATGATGTCATAATGCAACATTCCATTATGATGTCATAATGCAAAATTCCATTATGATGTCATAATGTAAAATTCCATTATGATGTCATAATGCAAAATTCCATTATGATGTCATAATGTAACATTCCATTATGATGTCATAAAGCAACATTCCATTATGATGTCATAATGCAAAATTCCATTATGATGTCATAATGCAACATCCCATTATGATGTCATAATGAAAAATTCCATTATGATGTCATAATGCAAAATTCCATTATGATATCATAATGTAAAATTCCATTATGATGTCATCATGTAACATTCCATTATGATGTCATAATGCAAAATTCCATTATGATGTCATAATGCAAAATTCCATTATGATGTCATAATGTAACATTCCATTATGATGTCATAATGCAAAATTCCATTATGATGTCATAATGCAAAATTCCATTATGATATCATAATGTAACATTCCATTATGATGTCATAATGCAAAATTCCATTACGATGTCATAATGTAAAATTCAATTATGATGTCATAATGTAACATTCCATTATGATGTCATAATGCAAAATTCCATTATGATGTCATAATGTAAAATTCCATTATGATGTCATAAAGCAACATTCCATTATGATGTCATAATGCAACATTCCATTATGATGTCATAATGCAAAATTAAATTATGATATCACAATGTAAAATTCCATTATGATGTCATAATGCAAAATTCCATTATGATGTCATAATGCAAAATTCCATTATGATATCATAATGCAAAATTCCATTATGATGTTATAATGCAAAATTCAATTATGATGTCATTATGTAAAAATCCCATTATGATGTCATAATGCAAAATTCCATTATGATGTCATAATGTAACATTCCATTATGATGTCATAATGTAAAATTCCATTATGATGTCATAATGTAAAATGCCATTATGATGTCATAATGCAAAATTCCATTATGATGTCATAATGTAACATTTCATTATGATGTCATAATGCAAAATTCCATTATGATGTCATAATGCAAAATTCCATTTTGATGTCATAATGTAACATTCCATTATGATGTCATAATGCAAAATTCCATTATGATGTCATAATGCAAAATTCCATTATGATGTCATAATGTAAAATTCCATTATGATGTCATAATGCAAAATTCCCTTTTGATGTCATAATGTAACATTCCATTATGATGTCATAATGCAAAATTCCCTTTTGATGTCATAATGTAACATTCCATTATGATGTCATAATGCAAAATTCCATTGTGAGGTCATAATGTAAAATTCGATTAAGATGTCATAATGTAACATTCCATTATGATGTCATAATGTAACATTCCATTAGGAAAGCATAATGCAAAATTCCATTATGATGTCATAATGTAAAATTCCATTATGATGTCATAATGCAAAATTCCATTATGATGTCATAATGTAACATTCCATTATGATGTCATAAAGCAACATTCCATTATGATGTCATAATGCAAAATTCCATTATGATGTCATAATGCAACATCCCATTATGATGTCATAATGCAAAATTCCATTATGATGTCATAATGCAAAATTCCATTATGATATCATAATGTAAAATTCCATTATGATGTCATCATGTAACATTCCATTATGATGTCATAATGCAAAATTCCATTATGATGTCATAATGCAAAATTCCATTATGATGTCATAATGTAACATTCCATTATGATGTCATAATGCAAAATTCCATTATGATGTCATAATGCAAAATTCCATTATGATATCATAATGTAACATTCCATTATGATGTCATAATGCAAAATTCCATTACGATGTCATAATGTAAAATTCAATTATGATGTCATAATGTAACATTCCATTATGATGTCATAATGCAAAATTCCATTATGATGTCATAATGTAAAATTCCATTATGATGTCATAAAGCAACATTCCATTATGATGTCATAATGCAACATTCCATTATGATGTCATAATGCAACATTAAATTATGATATCACAATGTAAAATTCCATTATGATGTCATAATGCAAAATTCCATTATGATGTCATAATGTAACATTCCATTATGATGTCATAATGCAAAATTCCATTATGATGTCATAATGCAAAATTCCATTATGATATCATAATGTAACATTCCATTATGTTGTCATAATGCAAAATTCCATTATGATGTCATAATGCAAAATTCCATTATGATGTCATAATGCAAAATTCCATTATGATGTCATAATGTAAAATTCCATTATGATGTCATAATGCAAAATTCCATTATGATGTCATAATGCAAAATTCCAGTATGATGTCATAATGTAAAATCCCATTATGATGTCATAATGCAAAATTCCATTATGATGTCATAATGTAACATTCCATTATGATGTCATAATGCAAAATTCCATTATGATGTCATAATGTAAAATGCCAATATGATGTCATAATGCTAAATTCCATTATGATGTCATAATGTAACATTCCATTATGATGTCATAATGCAAAATTCCATTATGATGTCATAATGCAAAATTCCATTATGATGTCATAATGTAACATTCCATTATGATGTCATAATGCAAAATTCCATTACAATGGCATAATGTAAAATTCCATTATAATGTCATAATGTAACATTCCATTATGATGTCATAATGTAAAATTCCATTATGATGTCATAAAGCAACATTCCATTATGATGTCATAATGCAAAATTCCATTATGATGTCATAATGTAACATTCCGTTATGATGTCATATTGCAAAATCCCATTACGATGTCATAATGCAACATTCCATTATGATGTCATAATTCAAAATTCCATTATGATGTCATAATGCATCATTCCATTATGATGTCATAATGCAACATTCCATTATGATGTCATAATGCAAAATTCCATTATGATGTCATAATGTAAAATTCCATTATGATGTCATAATGCAAAATTCCATTATGATGTCATAATGTAACATTCCATTATGATGTCATAAAGCAACATTCCATTATGATGTCATAATGCAAAATTCCATTATGATGTCATAATGCAACATCCCATTATGATGTCATAATGCAAAATTCCATTATGATATCATAATGTAAAATTCCATTATGATGTCATCATGTAACATTCCATTATGATGTCATAATGCAAAATTCCATTATGATGTCATAATGCAAAATTCCATTATGATGTCATAATGTAACATTCCATTATGATGTCATAATGCAAAATTCCATTATGATGTCATAATGCAAAATTCCATTATGATATCATAATGTAACATTCCATTATGATGTCATAATGCAAAATTCCATTACGATGTCATAATGTAAAATTCAATTATGATGTCATAATGTAACATTCCATTATAATGTCATAATGCAAAATTCCATTATGATGTCATAATGTAAAATTCCATTATGATGTCATAAAGCAACATTCCATTATGATGTCATAATGCAACATTCCATTATGATGTCATAATGCAACATTAAATTATGATATCACAATGTAAAATTCCATTATGATGTCATAATGCAAAATTCCATTATGATGTCATAATGCAAAATTCCATTATGATATCATAATGCAAAATTCCATTATGATGTTATAATGCAAAATTCAATTATGATGTCATTATGTAAAAATCCCATTATGATGTCATAATGCAAAATTCCATTATGATGTCATAATGTAACATTCCATTATGATGTCATAATGTAAAATTCCATTATGATGTCATAATGTAAAATGCCATTATGATGTCATAATGCAAAATTCCATTATGATGTCATAATGTAACATTTCATTATGATGTCATAATGCAAAATTCCATTATGATGTCATAATGCAAAATTCCATTATGATGTCATAATGTAAAATTCCATTATGATGTCATAATGCAAAATTCCCTTTTGATGTCATAATGTAACATTCCATTATGATGTCATAATGCAAAATTCCCTTTTGATGTCATAATGTAACATTCCATTATGATGTCATAATGCAAAATTCCATTGTGAGGTCATAATGTAAAATTCGATTAAGATGTCATAATGTAACATTCCATTATGATGTCATAATGTAACATTCCATTATGAAGTCATAATGTAACATTCCATTATGATGTCATAATGCAGAATTCCATTATGATGTCATAATGTAACACTCCATTATGATGTCATAATGTAACATTCCATTATGATGTCATAATGCAAAATTCCATTACGATGTCATAATGTAAAATTCCATTATGATGGCATAAAGCAACATTCCATTATGATGTCATAATGCAAAATTCCATTATGATATCATAATGTAACATTCCATTATGATGTCATAATGCAAAATTCCATTATGATGTCATAATACAAAATTCCATTATGATGTCATAATGTAAAATTCCATTATGATGTCATAATGCAAAATTCCATTATGATGTCATAATGCAAAATTCCATTATGATGTCATAATGTAAAATTCCATTATGATGTCATAATGCAAAATTCCATTATGATGTCATAATGTAGAATTCCATTATGATGTTATAATGCAAAATTCAATTATGATGTCATAATGTAAAATCCCATTATGATGTCATAATGTAAAATGCCATTATGATGTCATAATGCAAAATTCCATTATGATGTCATAATGTAACATTCCATTATGATGTCATAATGCAAAATTCCATTATGATGTCATAATGCAAAATTCCATTTTGATGTCATAATACAAAATTCCATTATGATGTCATAATGTAAAATTCCATTATGATGTCATAATGCAAAATTCCATTATGATGTCATAATGCAAAATTCCATTATGATGTCATAATGTAAAATTCCATTATGATGTCATAATGCAAAATTCCATTATGATGTCATAATGTAGAATTCCATTATGATGTTATAATGCAAAATTCAATTATGATGTCATAATGTAAAATCCCATTATGATGTCATAATGTAAAATGCCATTATGATGTCATAATGCAAAATTCCATTATGATGTCATAATGTAACATTCCATTATGATGTCATAATGCAAAATTCCATTATGATGTCATAATGCAAAATTCCATTTTGATGTCATAATGTAACATTCCATTATGATGTCATAATGCAAAATTCCATTATGATGTCATAATGCAAAATTCCATTATGATGTCATAATGCAAAATTCCATTATGATGTCATAATGTAACATTTCATTATGATGTCATAATGCAAAATTCCATTATGATGTCATAATGCAAAATTCCATTTTGATGTCATAATGTAACATTCCATTATGATGTCATAATGCAAAATTCCATTATGATGTCATAATGCAAAATTCCATTATGATGTCATAATGAAACATTCCATTATGATGTCATAATGCAAAATTCCATTATGATGTCATAATGCAAAATTCCATTTTGATGTCATAATGTAACATTCCATTATGATGTCATAATGCAAAATTCCATTTTGATGTCATAATGTAACATTCCATTATGATGTCATAATGCAAAATTCCATTATGATGTCATAATGTAACATTTCATTATGATGTCATAATGCAAAATTCCATTATGATGTCATAATGCAAAATTCCATTTTGATGTCATAATGTAACATTCCATTATGATGTCATAATGCAAAATTCCATTATGATGTCATAATGCAAAATTCCATTATGATGTCATAATGAAACATTCCATTATGATGTCATAATGCAAAATTCCATTATGATGTCATAATGCAAAATTCCATTTTGATGTCATAATGTAACATTCCATTATGATGTCATAATGCAAAATTCCATTATGATGTCATAATGTAACATTCCATTATGATGTCATAATGTAAAATTCCATTATGATGTCATAATGTAAAATGCCATTATGATGTCATAATGCAAAATTCCATTATGATGTCATAATGTAACATTTCATTATGATGTCATAATGCAAAATTCCATTATGATGTCATAATGCAAAATTCCATTTTGATGTCATAATGTAACATTCCATTATGATGTCATAATGCAAAATTCCATTATGATGTCATAATGCAAAATTCCATTATGATGTCATAATGAAACATTCCATTATGATGTCATAATGCAAAATTCCATTATGATGTCATAATGCAAAATTCCATTATGATGTCATAATGTAAAATTCCATTATGATGTCATAATGCAAAATTCCCTTTTGATGTCATAATGTAACATTCCATTATGATGTCATAATGCAAAATTCCCTTTTGATGTCATAATGTAAAATTCCATTATGATGTCATAATGCAAAATTCCATTGTGAGGTCATAATGTAAAATTCGATTAAGATGTCATAATGTAACATTCCATTATGATGTCATAATGTAACATTCCATTATGAAGTCATAATGTAACATTCCATTATGATGTCATAATGCAGAATTCCATTATGATGTCATAATGTAACACTCCATTATGATGTCATAATGTAACATTCCATTATGATGTCATAATGCAAAATTCCATTACGATGTCATAATGTAAAATTCCATTATGATGGCATAAAGCAACATTCCATTATGATGTCATAATGCAAAATTCCATTTTGATGTCATAATGTAACATTCCATTATGATGTCATAATGCAAAATTCCATTATGATGTCATAATACAAAATTCCATTATGATGTCATAATGTAAAATTCCATTATGATGTCATAATGCAAAATTCCATTATGATGTCATAATGCAAAATTCCATTATGATGTCATAATGTAAAATTCCATTATGATGTCATAATGCAAAATTCCATTATGATGTCATAATGTAGAATTCCATTATGATGTTATAATGCAAAATTCAATTATGATGTCATAATGTAAAATCCCATTATGATGTCATAATGTAAAATGCCATTATGATGTCATAATGCAAAATTCCATTATGATGTCATAATGTAACATTCCATTATGATGTCATAATGCAAAATTCCATTATGATGTCATAATGCAAAATTCCATTTTGATGTCATAATACAAAATTCCATTATGATGTCATAATGTAAAATTCCATTATGATGTCATAATGCAAAATTCCATTATGATGTCATAATGCAAAATTCCATTATGATGTCATAATGTAAAATTCCATTATGATGTCATAATGCAAAATTCCATTATGATGTCATAATGTAGAATTCCATTATGATGTTATAATGCAAAATTCAATTATGATGTCATAATGTAAAATCCCATTATGATGTCATAATGTAAAATGCCATTATGATGTCATAATGCAAAATTCCATTATGATGTCATAATGTAACATTCCATTATGATGTCATAATGCAAAATTCCATTATGATGTCATAATGCAAAATTCCATTTTGATGTCATAATGTAACATTCCATTATGATGTCATAATGCAAAATTCCATTATGATGTCATAATGCAAAATTCCATTATGATGTCATAATGCAAAATTCCATTATGATGTCATAATGTAACATTTCATTATGTCATAATGCAAAATTCCATTATGATGTCATAATGCAAAATTCCATTTTGATGTCATAATGTAACATTCCATTATGATGTCATAATGCAAAATTCCATTATGATGTCATAATGCAAAATTCCATTATGATGTCATAATGAAACATTCCATTATGATGTCATAATGCAAAATTCCATTATGATGTCATAATGCAAAATTCCATTATGATGTCATAATGCAAAATTCCATTATGATGTCATAATGAAACATTCCATTATGATGTCATAATGCAAAATTCCATTATGATGTCATAATGCAAAATTCCATTTTGATGTCATAATGTAACATTCCATTATGATGTCATAATGCAAAATTCCATTATGATGTCATAATGTAACATTCCATTATGATGTCATAATGTAAAATTCCATTATGATGTCATAATGTAAAATGCCATTATGATGTCATAATGCAAAATTCCATTATGATGTCATAATGTAACATTTCATTATGATGTCATAATGCAAAATTCCATTATGATGTCATAATGCAAAATTCCATTTTGATGTCATAATGTAACATTCCATTATGATGTCATAATGCAAAATTCCATTATGATGTCATAATGCAAAATTCCATTATGATGTCATAATGAAACATTCCATTATGATGTCATAATGCAAAATTCCATTATGATGTCATAATGCAAAATTCCATTATGATGTCATAATGTAAAATTCCATTATGATGTCATAATGCAAAATTCCCTTTTGATGTCATAATGTAACATTCCATTATGATGTCATAATGCAAAATTCCCTTTTGATGTCATAATGTAAAATTCCATTATGATGTCATAATGCAAAATTCCATTGTGAGGTCATAATGTAAAATTCGATTAAGATGTCATAATGTAACATTCCATTATGATGTCATAATGTAACATTCCATTATGAAGTCATAATGTAACATTCCATTATGATGTCATAATGCAGAATTCCATTATGATGTCATAATGTAACACTCCATTATGATGTCATAATGTAACATTCCATTATGATGTCATAATGCAAAATTCCATTACGATGTCATAATGTAAAATTCCATTATGATGGCATAAAGCAACATTCCATTATGATGTCATAATGCAAAATTCCATTTTGATGTCATAATGTAACATTCCATTATGATGTCATAATGCAAAATTCCATTATGATGTCATAATACAAAATTCCATTATGATGTCATAATGTAAAATTCCATTATGATGTCATAATGCAAAATTCCATTATGATGTCATAATGCAAAATTCCATTATGATGTCATAATGTAAAATTCCATTATGATGTCATAATGCAAAATTCCATTATGATGTCATAATGTAGAATTCCATTATGATGTTATAATGCAAAATTCAATTATGATGTCATAATGTAAAATCCCATTATGATGTCATAATGTAAAATGCCATTATGATGTCATAATGCAAAATTCCATTATGATGTCATAATGTAACATTCCATTATGATGTCATAATGCAAAATTCCATTATGATGTCATAATGCAAAATTCCATTTTGATGTCATAATACAAAATTCCATTATGATGTCATAATGTAAAATTCCATTATGATGTCATAATGCAAAATTCCATTATGATGTCATAATGCAAAATTCCATTATGATGTCATAATGTAAAAAACCATTATGATGTCATCATGTAACATTCCATTATGATGTCATCATGTAACATTCCATTATGATGTCATAATGCAAAATTCCATTATGATGCCATAATGCAAAATTCCATTATGATGTCATAATGTAAAATTCCATTATGTCATAATGTAAAATTCCATTATGATGTCATAATGCAACATTCCATTATGATGTCATAATGCAAAATTCCATTATGATGTCATAATGTAACATTCCATTATGATGTCATAATGCAAAATTCCATTATGATGTCATAATGCAACATTCCATTATGATGTCATAAAGCAACATTCCATTATGATGTCATAATGCACAATTCCATTATGATGCCATAATGCAAAATTCCATTATGATGTCATAATGCACAATTCCATTATGATGCCATAATGCAAAATTCCATTATGATGTCATAATGTAAAATTCCATTATGTCATAATGTAAAATTCCATTATGATGTCATAATGCAACATTCCATTATGATGTCATAATGCAAAATTCCATTATGATGTCATAATGTAACATTCCATTATGATGTCATAATGCAAAATTCCATTATGATGTCATAATGCAACATTCCATTATGATGTCATAAAGCAACATTCCATTATGATGTCATAATGCACAATTCCATTATGATGCCATAATGCAAAATTCCATTATGATGTCATAATGCACAATTCCATTATGATGCCATAATGCAAAATTCCATTATGATGTCATAATGCACAATTCCATTATGATGCCATAATGCAAAATTCCATTATGATGTCATAATGCAACATTCCATTATGATGCTATAATGCAAAATTCCATTATGATGTCATAATGTAACATTCCATTATGATGTCATAATGCAAAATTCCATTTTGATGTCATAATACAAAATTCCATTATGATGTCATAATGTAAAATTCCATTATGATGTCATAATGCAAAATTCCATTATGATGTCATAATGCAAAATTCCATTATGATGTCATAATGTAAAATTCCATTATGATGTCATAATGCAAAATTCCATTATGATGTCATAATGTAGAATTCCATTATGATGTTATAATGCAAAATTCAATTATGATGTCATAATGTAAAATCCCATTATGATGTCATAATGTAAAATGCCATTATGATGTCATAATGCAAAATTCCATTATGATGTCATAATGTAACATTCCATTATGATGTCATAATGTAACATTCCATTATGATGTCATAATGCAAAATTCCATTATGATGTCATAATGCAAAATTCCATTATGATGTCATAATGCAAAATCCCATTATGATGTCATAATGCGAAATTCAATTATGATGTCATAATGTAAAATCCCATAATGATGTCATAATGCAAAATTCCATTATGATGTCATAATGTAACATTCCATTATGATGTCATAATGTAACATTTCATTATGATGTCATAATGCAAAATTCCATTATGATGTCATAATGCAAAATTCCATTTTGATGTCATAATGTAACATTCCATTATGATGTCATAATGCAAAATTCCATTATGATGTCATAATGCAAAATTCCATTTTGATGTCATAATGTAACATTCCATTATGATGTCATAATGCAAAATTCCATTATGATGTCATAATGCATCATGCCATTATGATGTCATAATGCAAAATTCCATTATGATGTCATAATGCAAAATTCCATTTTGATGTCATAATGTAACATTCCATTATGATGTCATAATGCAAAATTCCATTATGATGTCATAATGCATCATGCCATTATGATGTCATAATGCAAAATTCCATTATGATGTCATAATGCAAAATTCCATTATGATGTCATAATGTAAAATTCCATTATGATGTCATAATGTAACATTCCATTATGATGTCATAATGCAAAATTCCATTATGATGTCATAATACAAAATTCCATTATGATGTCATAATGTAAAATTCCATTATGATGTCATAATGCAAAATTCCATTATGATGTCATAATGCAAAATTCCATTATGATGTCATAATGTAAAATTCCATTATGATGTCATAATGCAAAATTCCATTATGATGTCATAATGTAACATTCCATTATGATGTCATAATGCAAAATTCCATTATGATGTCATAATGCAAAATTCCATTATGATGTCATAATGCAAAATTCCATTATGATATCATAATGCAAAATTCCATTATGATGTTATAATGCAAAATTCAATTATGATGTCATTATGTAAAAATCCCATTATGATGTCATAATGCAAAATTCCATTATGATGTCATAATGTAACATTCCATTATGATGTCATAATGTAAAATTCCATTATGATGTCATAATGTAAAATGCCATTATGATGTCATAATGCAAAATTCCATTATGATGTCATAATGTAACATTTCATTATGATGTCATAATGCAAAATTCCATTACGATGTCATAATGCAAAATTCCATTTTGATGTCATAATGTAACATTCCATTATGATGTCATAATGCAAAATTCCATTATGATGTCATAATGCAAAATTCCATTATGATGTCATAATGAAACATTCCATTATGATGTCATAATGCAAAATTCCATTATGATGTCATAATGCAAAATTCCATTATGATGTCATAATGTAAAATTCCATTATGATGTCATAATGCAAAATTCCCTTTTGATGTCATAATGTAACATTCCATTATGATGTCATAATGCAAAATTCCCTTTTGATGTCATAATGTAACATTCCATTATGATGTCATAATGCAAAATTCCATTGTGAGGTCATAATGTAAAATTCGATTAAGATGTCATAATGTAACATTCCATTATGATGTCATAATGTAACATTCCATTATGAAGTCATAATGTAACATTCCATTATGATGTCATAATGCAGAATTCCATTATGATGTCATAATGTAACATTCCATTATGATGTCATAATACAAAATTCCATTACGATGTCATAATGTAAAATTCCATTATGATGGCATAAAGCAACATTCCATTATGATGTCATAATGCAAAATTCCATTATGATATCATAATGTAACATTCCATTATGATGTCATAATGCAAAATTCCATTATGATGTCATAATACAAAATTCCATTATGATGTCATAATGTAAAATTCCATTATGATGTCATAATGCAAAATTCCATTATGATGTCATAATACAAAATTCCATTATGATGTCATAATGTAAAATTCCATTATGATGTCATAATGCAAAATTCCATTATGATGTCATAATGTAGAATTCCATTATGATGTTATAATGCAAAATTCAATTATGATGTCATAATGTAAAATCCCATTATGATGTCATAATGTAAAATGCCATTATGATGTCATAATGCAAAATTCCATTATGATGTCATAATGTAACATTCCATTATGATGTCATAATGCAAAATTCCATTATGATGTCATAATGCAAAATTCCATTTTGATGTCATAATACAAAATTCCATTATGATGTCATAATGTAAAATTCCATTATGATGTCATAATGCAAAATTCCATTATGATGTCATAATGCAAAATTCCATTATGATGTCATAATGTAAAATTCCATTATGATGTCATAATGCAAAATTCCATTATGATGTCATAATGTAGAATTCCATTATGATGTTATAATGCAAAATTCAATTATGATGTCATAATGTAAAATCCCATTATGATGTCATAGTGTAAAATGCCATTATGATGTCATAATGCAAAATTCCATTATGATGTCATAATGTAACATTCCATTATGATGTCATAATGCAAAATTCCATTACGATGTCATAATGTAAAATTCCATTATGATGGCATAAAGCAACATTCCATTATGATGTCATAATGCAAAATTCCATTATGATATCATAATGTAACATTCCATTATGATGTCATAATGCAAAATTCCATTATGATGTCATAATACAAAATTCCATTATGATGTCATAATGTAAAATTCCATTATGATGTCATAATGCAAAATTCCATTATGATGTCATAATGCAAAATTCCATTATGATGTCATAATGTAAAATTCCATTATGATGTCATAATGCAAAATTCCATTATGATGTCATAATGTAGAATTCCATTATGATGTTATAATGCAAAATTCAATTATGATGTCATAATGTAAAATCCCATTATGATGTCATAATGTAAAATGCCATTATGATGTCATAATGCAAAATTCCATTATGATGTCATAATGTAACATTCCATTATGATGTCATAATGCAAAATTCCATTATGATGTCATAATGCAAAATTCCATTTTGATGTCATAATGTAACATTCCATTATGATGTCATAATGCAAAATTCCATTATGATGTCATAATGTAACATTTCATTATGATGTCATAATGCAAAATTCCATTATGATGTCATAATGCAAAATTCCATTTTGATGTCATAATGTAACATTCCATTATGATGTCATAATGCAAAATTCCATTATGATGTCATAATGCAAAATTCCATTATGATGTCATAATGAAACATTCCATTATGATGTCATAATGCAAAATTCCATTATGATGTCATAATGCAAAATTCCATTATGATGTCATAATGTAAAATTCCATTATGATGTCATAATGCAAAATTCCCTTTTGATGTCATAATGTAACATTCCATTATGATGTCATAATGCAAAATTCCCTTTTGATGTCATAATGTAAAATTCCATTATGATGTCATAATGCAAAATTCCATTGTGAGGTCATAATGTAAAATTCGATTAAGATGTCATAATGTAACATTCCATTATGATGTCATAATGTAACATTCCATTATGAAGTCATAATGTAACATTCCATTATGATGTCATAATGCAGAATTCCATTATGATGTCATAATGTAACACTCCATTATGATGTCATAATGTAACATTCCATTATGATGTCATAATGCAAAATTCCATTACGATGTCATAATGTAAAATTCCATTATGATGGCATAAAGCAACATTCCATTATGATGTCATAATGCAAAATTCCATTTTGATGTCATAATGTAACATTCCATTATGATGTCATAATGCAAAATTCCATTATGATGTCATAATACAAAATTCCATTATGATGTCATAATGTAAAATTCCATTATGATGTCATAATGCAAAATTCCATTATGATGTCATAATGCAAAATTCCATTATGATGTCATAATGTAAAATTCCATTATGATGTCATAATGCAAAATTCCATTATGATGTCATAATGTAGAATTCCATTATGATGTTATAATGCAAAATTCAATTATGATGTCATAATGTAAAATCCCATTATGATGTCATAATGTAAAATGCCATTATGATGTCATAATGCAAAATTCCATTATGATGTCATAATGTAACATTCCATTATGATGTCATAATGCAAAATTCCATTATGATGTCATAATGCAAAATTCCATTTTGATGTCATAATACAAAATTCCATTATGATGTCATAATGTAAAATTCCATTATGATGTCATAATGCAAAATTCCATTATGATGTCATAATGCAAAATTCCATTATGATGTCATAATGTAAAAAACCATTATGATGTCATCATGTAACATTCCATTATGATGTCATCATGTAACATTCCATTATGATGTCATAATGCAAAATTCCATTATGATGCCATAATGCAAAATTCCATTATGATGTCATAATGTAAAATTCCATTATGTCATAATGTAAAATTCCATTATGATGTCATAATGCAACATTCCATTATGATGTCATAATGCAAAATTCCATTATGATGTCATAATGTAACATTCCATTATGATGTCATAATGCAAAATTCCATTATGATGTCATAATGCAACATTCCATTATGATGTCATAAAGCAACATTCCATTATGATGTCATAATGCACAATTCCATTATGATGCCATAATGCAAAATTCCATTATGATGTCATAATGCACAATTCCATTATGATGCCATAATGCAAAATTCCATTATGATGTCATAATGTAAAATTCCATTATGTCATAATGTAAAATTCCATTATGATGTCATAATGCAACATTCCATTATGATGTCATAATGCAAAATTCCATTATGATGTCATAATGTAACATTCCATTATGATGTCATAATGCAAAATTCCATTATGATGTCATAATGCAACATTCCATTATGATGTCATAAAGCAACATTCCATTATGATGTCATAATGCACAATTCCATTATGATGCCATAATGCAAAATTCCATTATGATGTCATAATGCACAATTCCATTATGATGCCATAATGCAAAATTCCATTATGATGTCATAATGCACAATTCCATTATGATGCCATAATGCAAAATTCCATTATGATGTCATAATGCAACATTCCATTATGATGCTATAATGCAAAATTCCATTATGATGTCATAATGTAACATTCCATTATGATGTCATAATGCAAAATTCCATTTTGATGTCATAATACAAAATTCCATTATGATGTCATAATGTAAAATTCCATTATGATGTCATAATGCAAAATTCCATTATGATGTCATAATGCAAAATTCCATTATGATGTCATAATGTAAAATTCCATTATGATGTCATAATGCAAAATTCCATTATGATGTCATAATGTAGAATTCCATTATGATGTTATAATGCAAAATTCAATTATGATGTCATAATGTAAAATCCCATTATGATGTCATAATGTAAAATGCCATTATGATGTCATAATGCAAAATTCCATTATGATGTCATAATGTAACATTCCATTATGATGTCATAATGTAACATTCCATTATGATGTCATAATGCAAAATTCCATTATGATGTCATAATGCAAAATTCCATTATGATGTCATAATGCAAAATCCCATTATGATGTCATAATGCGAAATTCAATTATGATGTCATAATGTAAAATCCCATAATGATGTCATAATGCAAAATTCCATTATGATGTCATAATGTAACATTCCATTATGATGTCATAATGTAACATTTCATTATGATGTCATAATGCAAAATTCCATTATGATGTCATAATGCAAAATTCCATTTTGATGTCATAATGTAACATTCCATTATGATGTCATAATGCAAAATTCCATTATGATGTCATAATGCAAAATTCCATTTTGATGTCATAATGTAACATTCCATTATGATGTCATAATGCAAAATTCCATTATGATGTCATAATGCATCATGCCATTATGATGTCATAATGCAAAATTCCATTATGATGTCATAATGCAAAATTCCATTTTGATGTCATAATGTAACATTCCATTATGATGTCATAATGCAAAATTCCATTATGATGTCATAATGCATCATGCCATTATGATGTCATAATGCAAAATTCCATTATGATGTCATAATGCAAAATTCCATTATGATGTCATAATGTAAAATTCCATTATGATGTCATAATGTAACATTCCATTATGATGTCATAATGCAAAATTCCATTATGATGTCATAATACAAAATTCCATTATGATGTCATAATGTAAAATTCCATTATGATGTCATAATGCAAAATTCCATTATGATGTCATAATGCAAAATTCCATTATGATGTCATAATGTAAAATTCCATTATGATGTCATAATGCAAAATTCCATTATGATGTCATAATGTAACATTCCATTATGATGTCATAATGCAAAATTCCATTATGATGTCATAATGCAAAATTCCATTATGATGTCATAATGCAAAATTCCATTATGATATCATAATGCAAAATTCCATTATGATGTTATAATGCAAAATTCAATTATGATGTCATTATGTAAAAATCCCATTATGATGTCATAATGCAAAATTCCATTATGATGTCATAATGTAACATTCCATTATGATGTCATAATGTAAAATTCCATTATGATGTCATAATGTAAAATGCCATTATGATGTCATAATGCAAAATTCCATTATGATGTCATAATGTAACATTTCATTATGATGTCATAATGCAAAATTCCATTACGATGTCATAATGCAAAATTCCATTTTGATGTCATAATGTAACATTCCATTATGATGTCATAATGCAAAATTCCATTATGATGTCATAATGCAAAATTCCATTATGATGTCATAATGAAACATTCCATTATGATGTCATAATGCAAAATTCCATTATGATGTCATAATGCAAAATTCCATTATGATGTCATAATGTAAAATTCCATTATGATGTCATAATGCAAAATTCCCTTTTGATGTCATAATGTAACATTCCATTATGATGTCATAATGCAAAATTCCCTTTTGATGTCATAATGTAACATTCCATTATGATGTCATAATGCAAAATTCCATTGTGAGGTCATAATGTAAAATTCGATTAAGATGTCATAATGTAACATTCCATTATGATGTCATAATGTAACATTCCATTATGAAGTCATAATGTAACATTCCATTATGATGTCATAATGCAGAATTCCATTATGATGTCATAATGTAACATTCCATTATGATGTCATAATACAAAATTCCATTACGATGTCATAATGTAAAATTCCATTATGATGGCATAAAGCAACATTCCATTATGATGTCATAATGCAAAATTCCATTATGATATCATAATGTAACATTCCATTATGATGTCATAATGCAAAATTCCATTATGATGTCATAATACAAAATTCCATTATGATGTCATAATGTAAAATTCCATTATGATGTCATAATGCAAAATTCCATTATGATGTCATAATACAAAATTCCATTATGATGTCATAATGTAAAATTCCATTATGATGTCATAATGCAAAATTCCATTATGATGTCATAATGTAGAATTCCATTATGATGTTATAATGCAAAATTCAATTATGATGTCATAATGTAAAATCCCATTATGATGTCATAATGTAAAATGCCATTATGATGTCATAATGCAAAATTCCATTATGATGTCATAATGTAACATTCCATTATGATGTCATAATGCAAAATTCCATTATGATGTCATAATGCAAAATTCCATTTTGATGTCATAATACAAAATTCCATTATGATGTCATAATGTAAAATTCCATTATGATGTCATAATGCAAAATTCCATTATGATGTCATAATGCAAAATTCCATTATGATGTCATAATGTAAAATTCCATTATGATGTCATAATGCAAAATTCCATTATGATGTCATAATGTAGAATTCCATTATGATGTTATAATGCAAAATTCAATTATGATGTCATAATGTAAAATCCCATTATGATGTCATAGTGTAAAATGCCATTATGATGTCATAATGCAAAATTCCATTATGATGTCATAATGTAACATTCCATTATGATGTCATAATGCAAAATTCCATTACGATGTCATAATGTAAAATTCCATTATGATGGCATAAAGCAACATTCCATTATGATGTCATAATGCAAAATTCCATTATGATATCATAATGTAACATTCCATTATGATGTCATAATGCAAAATTCCATTATGATGTCATAATACAAAATTCCATTATGATGTCATAATGTAAAATTCCATTATGATGTCATAATGCAAAATTCCATTATGATGTCATAATGCAAAATTCCATTATGATGTCATAATGTAAAATTCCATTATGATGTCATAATGCAAAATTCCATTATGATGTCATAATGTAGAATTCCATTATGATGTTATAATGCAAAATTCAATTATGATGTCATAATGTAAAATCCCATTATGATGTCATAATGTAAAATGCCATTATGATGTCATAATGCAAAATTCCATTATGATGTCATAATGTAACATTCCATTATGATGTCATAATGCAAAATTCCATTATGATGTCATAATGCAAAATTCCATTTTGATGTCATAATGTAACATTCCATTATGATGTCATAATGCAAAATTCCATTATGATGTCATAATGAAACATTCCATTATGATGTCATAATGCAAAATTCCATTACGATATCATAATGTAAAATTCCATTATGATGTCATCATGTAACATTCCATTATGATGTCATAATGCAAAATTCCATTATGATGCCATAATGCAAAATTCCATTATGATGTCATAATGTAACATTCCATTATGATGTCATAATGCAAAATTCCATTATGATGTCATAATGCAAAATTCCATTATGATATCATAATGTAACATTCCATTATGATGTCATAATGCAAAATTCCATTACGATGTCATAATGTAAAATTCAATTATGATGTCATAATGTAACATTCCATTATGATGTCATAATGCAAAATTCCATTATGATGTCATAATGTAAAATTCCATTATGATGTCATAAAGCAACATTCCATTATGATGTCATAATGCAACATTCCATTATGATGTCATAATGCAACATTCCATTATGATATCACAATGTAAAATTCCATTATGATGTCATAATGCAAAATTCCATTATGATGTCATAATGCAAAATTCCATTATGATATCATAATGCAAAATTCCATTATGATGTTATAATGCAAAATTCAATTATGATGTCATTATGTAAAAATCCCATTATGATGTCATAATGCAAAATTCCATTATGATGTCATAATGTAACATTCCATTATGATGTCATAATGTAAAATTCCATTATGATGTCATAATGTAAAATGCCATTATGATGTCATAATGCAAAATTCCATTATGATGTCATAATGTAACATTTCATTATGATGTCATAATGCAAAATTCCATTATGATGTCATAATGCAAAATTCCATTTTGATGTCATAATGTAACATTCCATTATGATGTCATAATGCAAAATTCCATTATGATGTCATAATGCAAAATTCCATTATGATGTCATAATGAAACATTCCATTATGATGTCATAATGCAAAATTCCATTATGATGTCATAATGCAAAATTCCATTATGATGTCATAATGCAAAATTCCATTATGATGTCATAATGCAAAATTCCATTTTGATGTCATAATGTAACATTCCATTATGATGTCATAATGCAAAATTCCATTATGATGTCATAATGCAAAATTCCATTATGATGTCATAATGTAACATTTCATTATGATGTCATAATGCAAAATTCCATTATGATGTCATAATGCAAAATTCCATTTTGATGTCATAATGTAACATTCCATTATGATGTCATAATGCAAAATTCCATTATGATGTCATAATGCAAAATTCCATTATGATGTCATAATGAAACATTCCATTATGATGTCATAATGCAAAATTCCATTATGATGTCATAATGCAAAATTCCATTATGATGTCATAATGTAAAATTCCATTATGATGTCATAATGCAAAATTCCCTTTTGATGTCATAATGTAACATTCCATTATGATGTCATAATGCAAAATTCCCTTTTGATGTCATAATGTAACATTCCATTATGATGTCATCATGCAAAATTCCATTGTGAGGTCATAATGTAAAATTCGATTAAGATGTCATAATGTAACATTCCATTATGATGTCATAATGTAACATTCCATTATGAAGTCATAATGTAACATTCCATTATGATGTCATAATGCAGAATTCCATTATGATGTCATAATGTAACATTCCATTATGATGTCATAATGCAAAATTCCATTACGATGTCATAATGTAAAATCCCATTATGATGGCATAAAGCAACATTCCATTATGATGTCATAATGCAAAATTCCATTATGATGTCATAATACAAAATTCCATTATGATGTCATAATGTAAAATTCCATTATGATGTCATAATGCAAAATTCCATTATGATGTCATAATGCAAAATTCCATTATGATGTCATAATGTAAAATTCCATTATGATGTCATAATGCAAAATTCCATTATGATGTCATAATGTAGAATTCCATTATGATGTTATAATGCAAAATTCAATTATGATGTCATAATGTAAAATCCCATTATGATGTCATAATGTAAAATGCCATTATGATGGCATAAAGCAACATTCCATTATGATGTCATAATGCAAAATTCCATTATGATATCATAATGTAACATTCCATTATGATGTCATAATGCAAAATTCCATTATGATGTCATAATGCAAAATTCCATTATGATGTCATAATACAAAATTCCATTATGATGTCATAATGCAAAATTCCATTATGATGTCATAATGCAAAATTCCATTATGATGTCATAATGTAAAATTCCATTATGATGTCATAATGCAAAATTCCATTATGATGTCATAATGTAGAATTCCATTATGATGTTATAATGCAAAATTCAATTATGATGTCATAATGTAAAATCCCATTATGATGTCATAATGTAAAATGCCATTATGATGTCATAATGCAAAATTCCATTATGATGTCATAATGTAACATTCCATTATGATGTCATAATGCAAAATTCCATTATGATGTCATAATGCAAAATTCCATTTTGATGTCATAATACAAAATTCCATTATGATGTCATAATGTAAAATTCCATTATGATGTCATAATGCAAAATTCCATTATGATGTCATAATGCAAAATTCCATTATGATGTCATAATGTAAAATTCCATTATGATGTCATAATGCAAAATTCCATTATGATGTCATAATGTAGAATTCCATTATGATGTTATAATGCAAAATTCAATTATGATGTCATAATGTAAAATCCCATTATGATGTCATAATGTAAAATGCCATTATGATGTCATAATGCAAAATTCCATTATGATGTCATAATGTAACATTCCATTATGATGTCATAATGCAAAATTCCATTACGATGTCATAATGTAAAATTCCATTATGATGGCATAAAGCAACATTCCATTATGATGTCATAATGCAAAATTCCATTATGATATCATAATGTAACATTCCATTATGATGTCATAATGCAAAATTCCATTATGATGTCATAATACAAAATTCCATTATGATGTCATAATGTAAAATTCCATTATGATGTCATAATGCAAAATTCCATTATGATGTCATAATGCAAAATTCCATTATGATGTCATAATGTAAAATTCCATTATGATGTCATAATGCAAAATTCCATTATGATGTCATAATGTAGAATTCCATTATGATGTTATAATGCAAAATTCAATTATGATGTCATAATGTAAAATCCCATTATGATGTCATAATGTAAAATGCCATTATGATGTCATAATGCAAAATTCCATTATGATGTCATAATGTAACATTCCATTATGATGTCATAATGCAAAATTCCATTATGATGTCATAATGCAAAATTCCATTATGATGTCATAATGCAAAATTCCATTTTGATGTCATAATGTAACATTCCATTATGATGTCATAATGCAAAATTCCATTATGATGTCATAATGAAACATTCCATTATGATGTCATAATGCAAAATTCCATTACGATATCATAATGTAAAATTCCATTATGATGCCATCATGTAACATTCCATTATGATGTCATAATGCAAAATTCCATTATGATGCCATAATGCAAAATTCCATTATGATGTCATAATGTAACATTCCATTATGATGTCATAATGCAAAATTCCATTATGATGTCATAATGCAAAATTCCATTATGATATCATAATGTAACATTCCATTATGATGTCATAATGCAAAATTCCATTACGATGTCATAATGTAAAATTCAATTATGATGTCATAATGTAACATTCCATTATGATGTCATAATGCAAAATTCCATTATGATGTCATAATGTAAAATTCCATTATGATGTCATAAAGCAACATTCCATTATGATGTCATAATGCAACATTCCATTATGATGTCATAATGCAACATTCCATTATGATATCACAATGTAAAATTCCATTATGATGTCATAATGCAAAATTCCATTATGATGTCATAATGCAAAATTCCATTATGATATCATAATGCAAAATTCCATTATGATGTTATAATGCAAAATTCAATTATGATGTCATTATGTAAAAATCCCATTATGATGTCATAATGCAAAATTCCATTATGATGTCATAATGTAACATTCCATTATGATGTCATAATGTAAAATTCCATTATGATGTCATAATGTAAAATGCCATTATGATGTCATAATGCAAAATTCCATTATGATGTCATAATGTAACATTTCATTATGATGTCATAATGCAAAATTCCATTATGATGTCATAATGCAAAATTCCATTTTGATGTCATAATGTAACATTCCATTATGATGTCATAATGCAAAATTCCATTATGATGTCATAATGCAAAATTCCATTATGATGTCATAATGAAACATTCCATTATGATGTCATAATGCAAAATTCCATTATGATGTCATAATGCAAAATTCCATTATGATGTCATAATGTAAAATTCCATTATGATGTCATAATGCAAAATTCCCTTTTGATGTCATAATGTAACATTCCATTATGATGTCATAATGCAAAATTCCCTTTTGATGTCATAATGTAACATTCCATTATGATGTCATCATGCAAAATTCCATTGTGAGGTCATAATGTAAAATTCGATTAAGATGTCATAATGTAACATTCCATTATGATGTCATAATGTAACATTCCATTATGAAGTCATAATGTAACATTCCATTATGATGTCATAATGCAGAATTCCATTATGATGTCATAATGTAACATTCCATTATGATGTCATAATGCAAAATTCCATTACGATGTCATAATGTAAAATTCCATTATGATGGCATAAAGCAACATTCCATTATGATGTCATAATGCAAAATTCCATTATGATATCATAATGTAACATTCCATTATGATGTCATAATGCAAAATTACATTATGATGTCATAATACAAAATTCCATTATGATGTCATAATGTAAAATTCCATTATGATGTCATAATGCAAAATTCCATTATGATGTCATAATGCAAAATTCCATTATGATGTCATAATGTAAAATTCCATTATGATGTCATAATGCAAAATTCCATTATGATGTCATAATGTAGAATTCCATTATGATGTTATAATGCAAAATTCAATTATGATGTCATAATGTAAAATCCCATTATGATGTCATAATGTAAAATGCCATTATGATGTCATAATGCAAAATTCCATTATGATGTCATAATGTAACATTCCATTATGATGTCATAATGCAAAATTCCATTATGATGTCATAATGCAAAATTCCATTTTGATGTCATAATACAAAATTCCATTATGATGTCATAATGTAAAATTCCATTATGATGTCATAATGCAAAATTCCATTATGATGTCATAATGTAAAATTCCATTATGATGTCATAATGTAAAATTCCATTATGATGTCATAATGCAAAATTCCATTATGATGTCATAATGTAGAATTCCATTATGATGTTATAATGCAGAATTCAATTATGATGTCATAATGTAAAATCCCATTATGATGTCATAATGTAAAATGCCATTATGATGTCATAATGCAAAATTCCATTATGATGTCATAATGTAACATTCCATTATGATGTCATAATGCAAAATTCCATTATGATGTCATAATGCAAAATTCCATTTTGATGTCATAATGTAACATTCCATTATGATGTCATAATGCAAAATTCCATTATGATGTCATAATGTAACATTTCATTATGATGTCATAATGCAAAATTCCATTATGATGTCATAATGCAAAATTCCATTTTGATGTCATAATGTAACATTCCATTATGATGTCATAATGCAAAATTCCATTATGATGTCATAATGCAAAATTCCATTATGATGTCATAATGAAACATTCCATTATGATGTCATAATGCAAAATTCCATTATGATGTCATAATGCAAAATTCCATTATGATGTCATAATGTAAAATTCCATTATGATGTCATAATGCAAAATTCCCTTTTGATGTCATAATGTAACATTCCATTATGATGTCATAATGCAAAATTCCCTTTTGATGTCATAATGTAACATTCCATTATGATGTCATAATGCAAAATTCCATTGTGAGGTCATAATGTAAAATTCGATTAAGATGTCATAATGTAACATTCCATTATGATGTCATAATGTAACATTCCATTATGAAGTCATAATGTAACATTCCATTATGATGTCATAATGCAGAATTCCATTATGATGTCATAATGTAACACTCCATTATGATGTCATAATGTAACATTCCATTATGATGTCATAATGCAAAATTCCATTACGATGTCATAATGTAAAATTCCATTATGATGGCATAAAGCAACATTCCATTATGATGTCATAATGCAAAATTCCATTATGATATCATAATGTAACATTCCATTATGATGTCATAATGCAAAATTCCATTATGATGTCATAATACAAAATTCCATTATGATGTCATAATGTAAAATTCCATTATGATGTCATAATGCAAAATTCCATTATGATGTCATAATGCAAAATTCCATTATGATGTCATAATGCAAAATTCCATTATGATGTCATAATGTAAAATTCCATTATGATGTCATAATGCAAAATTCCATTATGATGTCATAATGTAGAATTCCATTATGATGTTATAATGCAAAATTCAATTATGATGTCATAATGTAAAATCCCATTATGATGTCATAATGTAAAATGCCATTATGATGTCATAATGCAAAATTCCATTATGATGTCATAATGTAACATTCCATTATGATGTCATAATGCAAAATTCCATTATGATGTCATAATGCAAAATTCCATTTTGATGTCATAATACAAAATTCCATTATGATGTCATAATGTAAAATTCCATTATGATGTCATAATGCAAAATTCCATTATGATGTCATAATGCAAAATTCCATTATGATGTCATAATGTAAAATTCCATTATGATGTCATAATGCAAAATTCCATTATGATGTCATAATGTAGAATTCCATTATGATGTTATAATGCAAAATTCAATTATGATGTCATAATGTAAAATCCCATTATGATGTCATAATGTAAAATGCCATTATGATGTCATAATGCAAAATTCCATTATGATGTCATAATGTAACATTCCATTATGATGTCATAATGCAAAATTCCATTATGATGTCATAATGCAAAATTCCATTTTGATGTCATAATGTAACATTCCATTATGATGTCATAATGCAAAATTCCATTATGATGTCATAATGTAACATTTCATTATGATGTCATAATGCAAAATTCCATTATGATGTCATAATGCAAAATTCCATTTTGATGTCATAATGTAACATTCCATTATGATGTCATAATGCAAAATTCCATTATGATGTCATAATGCAAAATTCCATTATGATGTCATAATGAAACATTCCATTATGATGTCATAATGCAAAATTCCATTATGATGTCATAATGCAAAATTCCATTATGATGTCATAATGTAAAATTCCATTATGATGTCATAATGCAAAATTCCCTTTTGATGTCATAATGTAACATTCCATTATGATGTCATAATGCAAAATTCCCTTTTGATGTCATAATGTAACATTCCATTATGATGTCATAATGCAAAATTCCATTGTGAGGTCATAATGTAAAATTCGATTAAGATGTCATAATGTAACATTCCATTATGATGTCATAATGTAACATTCCATTATGAAGTCATAATGTAAATTCCATTATGATGTCATAATGCAGAATTCCATTATGATGTCATAATGTAACACTCCATTATGATGTCATAATGTAACATTCCATTATGATGTCATAATGCAAAATTCCATTACGATGTCATAATGTAAAATTCCATTATGATGGCATAAAGCAACATTCCATTATGATGTCATAATGCAAAATTCCATTATGATATCATAATGTAACATTCCATTATGATGTCATAATGCAAAATTCCATTATGATGTCATAATACAAAATTCCATTATGATGTCATAATGTAAAATTCCATTATGATGTCATAATGCAAAATTCCATTATGATGTCATAATGCAAAATTCCATTATGATGTCATAATGTAAAATTCCATTATGATGTCATAATGCAAAATTCCATTATGATGTCATAATGTAGAATTCCATTATGATGTTATAATGCAAAATTCAATTATGATGTCATAATGTAAAATCCCATTATGATGTCATAATGTAAAATGCCATTATGATGTCATAATGCAAAATTCCATTATGATGTCATAATGTAACATTCCATTATGATGTCATAATGCAAAATTCCATTATGATGTCATAATGCAAAATTCCATTTTGATGCCATCATGTAACATTCCATTATGATGTCATAATGCAAAATTCCATTATGATGCCATAATGCAAAATTCCATTATGATGTCATAATGTAACATTCCATTATGATGTCATAATGCAAAATTCCATTATGATGTCATAATGCAAAATTCCATTATGATATCATAATGTAACATTCCATTATGATGTCATAATGCAAAATTCCATTACGATGTCATAATGTAAAATTCAATTATGATGTCATAATGTAACATTCCATTATGATGTCATAATGCAAAATTCCATTATGATGTCATAATGTAAAATTCCATTATGATGTCATAAAGCAACATTCCATTATGATGTCATAATGCAACATTCCATTATGATGTCATAATGCAACATTCCATTATGATATCACAATGTAAAATTCCATTATGATGTCATAATGCAAAATTCCATTATGATGTCATAATGCAAAATTCCATTATGATATCATAATGCAAAATTCCATTATGATGTTATAATGCAAAATTCAATTATGATGTCATTATGTAAAAATCCCATTATGATGTCATAATGCAAAATTCCATTATGATGTCATAATGTAACATTCCATTATGATGTCATAATGTAAAATTCCATTATGATGTCATAATGTAAAATGCCATTATGATGTCATAATGCAAAATTCCATTATGATGTCATAATGTTACATTTCATTATGATGTCATAATGCAAAATTCCATTATGATGTCATAATGCAAAATTCCATTTTGATGTCATAATGTAACATTCCATTATGATGTCATAATGCAAAATTCCATTATGATGTCATAATGCAAAATTCCATTATGATGTCATAATGAAACATTCCATTATGATGTCATAATGCAAAATTCCATTATGATGTCATAATGCAAAATTCCATTATGATGTCATAATGTAAAATTCCATTATGATGTCATAATGCAAAATTCCCTTTTGATGTCATAATGTAACATTCCATTATGATGTCATAATGCAAAATTCCCTTTTGATGTCATAATGTAACATTCCATTATGATGTCATCATGCAAAATTCCATTGTGAGGTCATAATGTAAAATTCGATTAAGATGTCATAATGTAACATTCCATTATGATGTCATAATGTAACATTCCATTATGAAGTCATAATGTAACATTCCATTATGATGTCATAATGCAGAATTCCATTATGATGTCATAATGTAACATTCCATTATGATGTCATAATGCAAAATTCCATTACGATGTCATAATGTAAAATTCCATTATGATGGCATAAAGCAACATTCCATTATGATGTCATAATGCAAAATTCCATTATGATATCATAATGTAACATTCCATTATGATGTCATAATGCAAAATTCCATTATGATGTCATAATACAAAATTCCATTATGATGTCATAATGTAAAATTCCATTATGATGTCATAATGCAAAATTCCATTATGATGTCATAATGCAAAATTCCATTATGATGTCATAATGTAAAATTCCATTATGATGTCATAATGCAAAATTCCATTATGATGTCATAATGTAGAATTCCATTATGATGTTATAATGCAAAATTCAATTATGATGTCATAATGTAAAATCCCATTATGATGTCATAATGTAAAATGCCATTATGATGTCATAATGCAAAATTCCATTATGATGTCATAATGTAACATTCCATTATGATGTCATAATGCAAAATTCCATTATGATGTCATAATGCAAAATTCCATTTTGATGTCATAATACAAAATTCCATTATGATGTCATAATGTAAAATTCCATTATGATGTCATAATGCAAAATTCCATTATGATGTCATAATGTAAAATTCCATTATGATGTCATAATGTAAAATTCCATTATGATGTCATAATGCAAAATTCCATTATGATGTCATAATGTAGAATTCCATTATGATGTTATAATGCAGAATTCAATTATGATGTCATAATGTAAAATCCCATTATGATGTCATAATGTAAAATGCCATTATGATGTCATAATGCAAAATTCCATTATGATGTCATAATGTAACATTCCATTATGATGTCATAATGCAAAATTCCATTATGATGTCATAATGCAAAATTCCATTTTGATGTCATAATGTAACATTCCATTATGATGTCATAATGCAAAATTCCATTATGATGTCATAATGTAACATTTCATTATGATGTCATAATGCAAAATTCCATTATGATGTCATAATGCAAAATTCCATTTTGATGTCATAATGTAACATTCCATTATGATGTCATAATGCAAAATTCCATTATGATGTCATAATGCAAAATTCCATTATGATGTCATAATGAAACATTCCATTATGATGTCATAATGCAAAATTCCATTATGATGTCATAATGCAAAATTCCATTATGATGTCATAATGTAAAATTCCATTATGATGTCATAATGCAAAATTCCCTTTTGATGTCATAATGTAACATTCCATTATGATGTCATAATGCAAAATTCCCTTTTGATGTCATAATGTAACATTCCATTATGATGTCATAATGCAAAATTCCATTGTGAGGTCATAATGTAAAATTCGATTAAGATGTCATAATGTAACATTCCATTATGATGTCATAATGTAACATTCCATTATGAAGTCATAATGTAACATTCCATTATGATGTCATAATGCAGAATTCCATTATGATGTCATAATGTAACACTCCATTATGATGTCATAATGTAACATTCCATTATGATGTCATAATGCAAAATTCCATTACGATGTCATAATGTAAAATTCCATTATGATGGCATAAAGCAACATTCCATTATGATGTCATAATGCAAAATTCCATTATGATATCATAATGTAACATTCCATTATGATGTCATAATGCAAAATTCCATTATGATGTCATAATACAAAATTCCATTATGATGTCATAATGTAAAATTCCATTATGATGTCATAATGCAAAATTCCATTATGATGTCATAATGCAAAATTCCATTATGATGTCATAATGTAAAATTCCATTATGATGTCATAATGCAAAATTCCATTATGATGTCATAATGTAGAATTCCATTATGATGTTATAATGCAAAATTCAATTATGATGTCATAATGTAAAATCCCATTATGATGTCATAATGTAAAATGCCATTATGATGTCATAATGCAAAATTCCATTATGATGTCATAATGTAACATTCCATTATGATGTCATAATGCAAAATTCCATTATGATGTCATAATGCAAAATTCCATTTTGATGTCATAATACAAAATTCCATTATGATGTCATAATGTAAAATTCCATTATGATGTCATAATGCAAAATTCCATTATGATGTCATAATGCAAAATTCCATTATGATGTCATAATGTAAAATTCCATTATGATGTCATAATGCAAAATTCCATTATGATGTCATAATGTAGAATTCCATTATGATGTTATAATGCAAAATTCAATTATGATGTCATAATGTAAAATCCCATTATGATGTCATAATGTAAAATGCCATTATGATGTCATAATGCAAAATTCCATTATGATGTCATAATGTAACATTCCATTATGATGTCATAATGCAAAATTCCATTATGATGTCATAATGCAAAATTCCATTTTGATGTCATAATGTAACATTCCATTATGATGTCATAATGCAAAATTCCATTATGATGTCATAATGTAACATTTCATTATGATGTCATAATGCAAAATTCCATTATGATGTCATAATGCAAAATTCCATTTTGATGTCATAATGTAACATTCCATTATGATGTCATAATGCAAAATTCCATTATGATGTCATAATGCAAAATTCCATTATGATGTCATAATGAAACATTCCATTATGATGTCATAATGCAAAATTCCATTATGATGTCATAATGCAAAATTCCATTATGATGTCATAATGTAAAATTCCATTATGATGTCATAATGCAAAATTCCCTTTTGATGTCATAATGTAACATTCCATTATGATGTCATAATGCAAAATTCCCTTTTGATGTCATAATGTAACATTCCATTATGATGTCATAATGCAAAATTCCATTGTGAGGTCATAATGTAAAATTCGATTAAGATGTCATAATGTAACATTCCATTATGATGTCATAATGTAACATTCCATTATGAAGTCATAATGTAAATTCCATTATGATGTCATAATGCAGAATTCCATTATTATGTCATAATGTAACACTCCATTATGATGTCATAATGTAACATTCCATTATGATGTCATAATGCAAAATTCCATTACGATGTCATAATGTAAAATTCCATTATGATGTCATAATGCAAAATTCCATTACGATGTCATAATGTAAAATTCCATTATGATGGCATAAAGCAACATTCCATTATGATGTCATAATGCAAAATTCCATTATGATATCATAATGTAACATTCCATTATGATGTCATAATGCAAAATTCCATTATGATGTCATAATACAAAATTCCATTATGATGTCATAATGTAAAATTCCATTATGATGTCATAATGCAAAATTCCATTATGATGTCATAATGCAAAATTCCATTATGATGTCATAATGTAAAATTCCATTATGATGTCATAATGCAAAATTCCATTATGATGTCATAATGTAGAATTCCATTATGATGTTATAATGCAAAATTCAATTATGATGTCATAATGTAAAATCCCATTATGATGTCATAATGTAAAATGCCATTATGATGTCATAATGCAAAATTCCATTATGATGTCATAATGTAACATTCCATTATGATGTCATAATGCAAAATTCCATTATGATGTCATAATGCAAAATTCCATTTTGATGTCATAATGTAACATTCCATTATGATGTCATAATGCAAAATTCCATTATGATGTCATAATGAAACATTCCATTATGATGTCATAATGCAAAATTCCATTACGATATCATAATGTAAAATTCCATTATGATGTCATCATGTAACATTCCATTATGATGTCATAATGCAAAATTCCATTATGATGCCATAATGCAAAATTCCATTATGATGTCATAATGTAACATTCCATTATGATGTCATAATGCAAAATTCCATTATGATGTCATAATGCAAAATTCCATTATGATATCATAATGTAACATTCCATTATGATGTCATAATGCAAAATTCCATTACGATGTCATAATGTAAAATTCAATTATGATGTCATAATGTAACATTCCATTATGATGTCATAATGCAACATTCCATTATGATGTCATAATGCAACATTCCATTATGATATCACAATGTAAAATTCCATTATGATGTCATAATGCAAAATTCCATTATGATGTCATAATGCAAAATTCCATTATGATATCATAATGCAAAATTCCATTATGATGTTATAATGCAAAATTCAATTATGATGTCATTATGTAAAATCCCATTATGATGTCATAATGCAAAATTCCATTATGATGTCATAATGTAACATTCCATTATGATGTCATAATGTAAAATTCCATTATGATGTCATAATGTAAAATGCCATTATGATGTCATAATGCAAAATTCCATTATGATGTCATATTGTAACATTTCATTATGATGTCATAATGCAAAATTCCATTATGATGTCATAATGCAAAATTCCATTTTGATGTCATAATGTAACATTCCATTATGATGTCATAATGCAAAATTCCATTATGATGTCATAATGCAAAATTCCATTATGATGTCATAATGAAACATTCCATTATGATGTCATAATGCAAAATTCCATTATGATGTCATAATGCAAAATTCCATTATGATGTCATAATGTAAAATTCCATTATGATGTCATAATGCAAAATTCCCTTTTGATGTCATAATGTAACATTCCATTATGATGTCATAATGCAAAATTCCCTTTTGATGTCATAATGTAACATTCCATTATGATGTCATAATGCAAAATTCCATTGTGAGGTCATAATGTAAAATTCGATTAAGATGTCATAATGTAACATTCCATTATGATGTCATAATGTAACATTCCATTATGAAGTCATAATGTAACATTCCATTATGATGTCATAATGCAGAATTCCATTATGATGTCATAATGTAACACTCCATTATGATGTCATAATGTAACATTCCATTATGATGTCATAATGCAAAATTCCATTACGATGTCATAATGTAAAATTCCATTATGATGGCATAAAGCAACATTCCATTACGATGTCATAATGCAAAATTCCATTATGATATCATAATGTAACATTCCATTATGATGTCATAATGCAAAATTCCATTATGATGTCATAATACAAAATTCCATTATGATGTCATAATGTAAAATTCCATTATGATGTCATAATGCAAAATTCCATTATGATGTCATAATGCAAAATTCCATTATGATGTCATAATGTAAAATTCCATTATGATGTCATAATGCAAAATTCCATTATGATGTCATAATACAAAATTCCATTATGATGTCATAATGTAAAATTCCATTATGATGTCATAATGCAAAATTCCATTATGATGTCATAATGCAAAATTCCATTATGATGTCATAATGCAAAATTCCATTATGATGTCATAATGTAAAATTCCATTATGATGTCATAATGCAAAATTCCATTATGATGTCATAATGTAACATTCCATTATGATGTCATAATGCAAAATTCCATTATGATGTCATAATGCAAAATTCCATTTTGATGTCATAATGTAACATTCCATTATGATGTCATAATGCAAAATTCCATTATGATGTCATAATGAAACATTCCATTATGATGTCATAATGCAAAATTCCATTACGATGTCATAATGTAAAATTCCATTATGATGGCATAAAGCAACATTCCATTATGATGTCATAATGCAAAATTCCATTATGATATCATAATGTAACATTCCATTATGATGTCATAATGCAAAATTCCATTATGATGTCATAATACAAAATTCCATTATGATGTCATAATGTAAAATTCCATTATGATGTCATAATGCAAAATTCCATTATGATGTCATAATGCAAAATTCCATTATGATATCATAATGTAACATTCCATTATGATGTCATAATGCAAAATTCCATTATGATGTCATAATACAAAATTCCATTATGATGTCATAATGTAAAATTCTATTATGATGTCATAATGCAAAATTCCATTATGATGTCATAATGCAAAATTCCATTATGATGTCATAATGTAAAATTCCATTATGATGTCATAATGCAAAATTCCATTATGATGTCATAATGTAGAATTCCATTATGATGTTATAATGCAAAATTCAATTATTATGTCATAATGTAAAATCCCATTATGATGTCATAATGTAAAATGCCATTATGATGTCATAATGCAAAATTCCATTATGATGTCATAATGTAACATTCCATTATGATGTCATAATGCAAAATTCCATTATGATGTCATAATGCAAAATTCCATTTTGATGTCATAATGTAACATTCCATTATGATGTCATAATGCAAAATTCCATTATGATGTCATAATGCAAAATTCCATTATGATGTCATAATGAAACATTCCATTATGATGTCATAATGCAAAATTCCATTATGATGTCATAATGCAAAATTCCATTATGATGTCATAATGTAAAATTCCATTATGATGTCATAATGCAAAATTCCCTTTTGATGTCATAATGTAACATTCCATTATGATGTCATAATGCAAAATTCCCTTTTGCTGTCATAATGTAACATTCCATTATGATGTCATAATGCAAAATTCCATTGTGAGGTCATAATGTAAAATTCGATTAAGATGTCATAATGTAACATTCCATTATGATGTCATAATGTAACATTCCATTATGAAGTCATAATGTAACATTCCATTATGATGTCATAATGCAAAATTCCATTATGATGTCATAATGCAACATCCCATTATGATGTCATAATGCAAAATTCCATTATGATGTCATAATGCAAAATTCCATTATGATGTCATAATACAAAATTCCATTATGATGTCATAATGTAAAATTCCATTATGATGTCATAATGCAAAATTCCATTATGATGTCATAATGCAAAATTCCATTATGATGTCATAATGTAAAATTCCATTATGATGTCATAATGCAAAATTCCATTATGATGTCATAATGTAACATTCCATTATGATGTCATAATGCAAAATTCCATTATGATGTCATAATGCAAAATTCCATTTTGATGTCATAATGTAACATTCCATTATGATGTCATAATGCAAAATTCCATTATGATGTCATAATGAAACATTCCATTATGATGTCATAATGCAAAATTCCATTACGATGTCATAATGTAAAATTCCATTATGATGGCATAAAGCAACATTCCATTATGATGTCATAATGCAAAATTCCATTATGATATCATAATGTAACATTCCATTATGATGTCATAATGCAAAATTCCATTATGATGTCATAATACAAAATTCCATTATGATGTCATAATGTAAAATTCCATTATGATGTCATAATGCAAAATTCCATTATGATGTCATAATGCAAAATTCCATTATGATATCATAATGTAACATTCCATTATGATGTCATAATGCAAAATTCCATTATGATGTCATAATACAAAATTCCATTATGATGTCATAATGTAAAATTCTATTATGATGTCATAATGCAAAATTCCATTATGATGTCATAATGCAAAATTCCATTATGATGTCATAATGTAAAATTCCATTATGATGTCATAATGCAAAATTCCATTATGATGTCATAATGTAGAATTCCATTATGATGTTATAATGCAAAATTCAATTATGATGTCATAATGTAAAATCCCATTATGATGTCATAATGTAAAATGCCATTATGATGTCATAATGCAAAATTCCATTATGATGTCATAATGTAACATTCCATTATGATGTCATAATGCAAAATTCCATTATGATGTCATAATGCAAAATTCCATTTTGATGTCATAATGTAACATTCCATTATGATGTCATAATGCAAAATTCCATTATGATGTCATAATGCAAAATTCCATTATGATGTCATAATGAAACATTCCATTATGATGTCATAATGCAAAATTCCATTATGATGTCATAATGCAAAATTCCATTATGATGTCATAATGTAAAATTCCATTATGATGTCATAATGCAAAATTCCCTTTTGATGTCATAATGTAACATTCCATTATGATGTCATAATGCAAAATTCCCTTTTGCTGTCATAATGTAACATTCCATTATGATGTCATAATGCAAAATTCCATTGTGAGGTCATAATGTAAAATTCGATTAAGATGTCATAATGTAACATTCCATTATGATGTCATAATGTAACATTCCATTATGAAGTCATAATGTAACATTCCATTATGATGTCATAATGCAAAATTCCATTATGATGTCATAATGCAACATCCCATTATGATGTCATAATGCAAAATTCCATTATGATGTCATAATGCAAAATTCCATTATGATGTCATAATGCAAAATTCCATTATGATGTCATAATGCAAAATTCCATTATGATGTCATAATGTAAAATTCCATTATGATGTCATAATGCAAAATTCCATTATGATGTCATAATACAAAATTCCATTATGATGTCATAATGTAAAATTCCATTATGATGTCATAATGCAAAATTCCATTATGATGTCATAATGCAAAATTCCATTATGATGTCATAATGTAAAATTCCATTATGATGTCATAATGCAAAATTCCATTATGATGTCATAATGTAACATTCCATTATGATGTCATAATGCAAAATTCCATTATGATGTCATAATGCAAAATTCAATTTTGATGTCATAATGTAACATTCCATTATGATGTCATAATGCAAAATTCCATTATGATGTCATAATGAAACATTCCATTATGATGTCATAATGCAAAATTCCATTATGATGTCATAATGCAAAATTCCATTATGATGTCATAATGTAAAATTCCATTATGATGTCATAATGCAAAATTCCCTTTTGATGTCATAATGTAACATTCCATTATGATGTCATAATGCAAAATTCCCTTTTGATGTCATAATGTAACATTCCATTATGATGTCATAATGCAAAATTCCATTGTGAGGTCATAATGTAAAATTCGATTAAGATGTCATAATGTAACATTCCATTATGATGTCATAATGTAAGATTCCATTATGAAGTCATAATGTAACATTCCATTATGATGTCATAATGCAAAATTCCATTATGATGTCATAATGCAACATCCCATTATGATGTCATAAGGCAAAATTCCATTATGATGTCATAATGCAAAATTCCATTATGATGCCATAATGCAAAATTCCATTATGATGTCATAATGTAACATTCCATTATGATGTCATAATGCAAAATTCCATTATGATGTCATAATGCAAAATTCCATTATGATATCATAATGTAACATTCCATTATGATGTCATAATGCAAAATTCCATTACGATGTCATAATGTAAAATTCAATTATGATGTCATAATGTAACATTCCATTATGATGTCATAATGCAAAATTCCATTATGATGTCATAATGTAAAATTCCATTATGATGTCATAAAGCAACATTCCATTATGATGTCATAATGCAACATTCCATTATGATGTCATAATGCAACATTCCATTATGATATCACAATGTAAAATTCCATTATGATGTCATAATGCAAAATTCCATTATGATGTCATAATGCAAAATTCCATTATGATATCATAATGCAAAATTCCATTATGATGTTATAATGCAAAATTCAATTATGATGTCATTATGTAAAAATCCCATTATGATGTCATAATGCAAAATTCCATTATGATGTCATAATGTAACATTCCATTATGATGTCATAATGTAAAATTCCATTATGATGTCATAATGTAAAATGCCATTATGATGTCATAATGCAAAATTCCATTATGATGTCATAATGTAACATTTCATTATGATGTCATAATGCAAAATTCCATTATGATGTCATAATGCAAAATTCCATTTTGATGTCATAATGTAACATTCCATTATGATGTCATAATGCAAAATTCCATTATGATGTCATAATGCAAAATTCCATTATGATGTCATAATGAAACATTCCATTATGATGTCATAATGCAAAATTCCATTATGATGTCATAATGCAAAATTCCATTATGATGTCATAATGTAAAATTCCATTATGATGTCATAATGCAAAATTCCCTTTTGATGTCATAATGTAACATTCCATTATGATGTCATAATGCAAAATTCCCTTTTGATGTCATAATGTAACATTCCATTATGATGTCATCATGCAAAATTCCATTGTGAGGTCATAATGTAAAATTCGATTAAGATGTCATAATGTAACATTCCATTATGATGTCATAATGTAACATTCCATTATGAAGTCATAATGTAACATTCCATTATGATGTCATAATGCAGAATTCCATTATGATGTCATAATGCAAAATTCCATTATGATGTCATAATGCAACATTCCATTATGATGTCATAATGCAACATTCCATTATGATGTCATAATGTAAAATTCCATTATGATGTCATAATGTAACATTCCATTATGATGTCATAATGCAACATTCCATTATGATGTCATAATGCAAAATTCCATTATGATGTCATAATGCAAAATTCCATTATGATGTCATAATGTAACATTCCATTATGATGTCATAATGTAACATTCCATTATGATGTCATAATGCAACATTCCATTATGATGTCATAATGCAAAATTCCATTATGATGTCATAATGCAAAATTCCATTATGATGTCATAATGTAACATTCCATTATGATGTCATAATGCAACATTCCATTATGATGTCATAATGCAAAATTCCATTATGATGTCATAATGCAAAATTCCATTATGATGTCATAATGTAACATTCCATTATGATGTCATAATGCAAAATTCCATTATGATGTCATAATGTAACATTCCATTATGATGTCATAATGCAAAATTCCATTATGATGTCATAATGCAAAATTCCATTTTGATGTCATAATGTAACATTCCATTATGATGTCATAATGAAAAATTCCATTATGATGTCATAATGCAAAATTCCATTATGATGTCATAATGCAAAATTCCATTATGATGTCATAATGCAAAATTCCATTATGATGTCATAATGCAAAATTCCATTATGATGTCATAATGCAAAATTCCATTATGATGTCATAATGTAACATTCCATTATGATGTCATAATGCAAAATTCCATTATGATGTCATAATGCAAAATTCCATTATGATGTCATAATGTAACATTCCATTATGATGTCATAATGTAAAATTCCATTATGATGTCATAATGCAAAATTCCATTATGATGTCATAATGCAACATTCCATTATGATGTCATAATGCAAAATTCCATTATGATGTCATAATGCAAAATTCCATTATGATGTCATAATGCAAAATTCCATTATGATGTCATAATATAGAATTCCATTATGATGTCATAATGCAAAATTCCATTATGACATCATAATGCAAAATTCCATTATGATGTCATAATGCAAAATTCCATTATGATGTCATAATGCAAAATTCCATTATGATGTCATAATGCAACATTCCATTATGATGTCATAATGTAACATTCCATTATGATGTCATAATGTAACATTCCATTATGATGTCATAATGCAAAATTCCATTATGATGTCATAATGCAAAATTCCATTATGATGTCATAATGTAAAATTCCATTATGATGTCATAATGCAAAATTCCATTATGATGTCATAATGTAAAATTCCATTATGATGATGTAATGCAAAATTCCATTATGATGCCATAATGCAAAATTCCATTATGATGTCATAATGTAACATTCCATTATGATGTCATAATGCAAAATTCCATTATGATGTCATAATGCAAAATTCCATTATGATATCATAATGTAACATTCCATTATGATGTCATAATGCAAAATTCCATTACGATGTCATAATGTAAAATTCAATTATGATGTCATAATGTAACATTCCATTATGATGTCATAATGCAAAATTCCATTATGATGTCATAATGTAAAATTCCATTATGATGTCATAAAGCAACATTCCATTATGATGTCATAATGCAACATTCCATTATGATGTCATAATGCAACATTCCATTATGATATCACAATGTAAAATTCCATTATGATGTCATAATGCAAAATTCCATTATGATGTCATAATGCAAAATTCCATTATGATATCATAATGCAAAATTCCATTATGATGTTATAATGCAAAATTCAATTATGATGTCATTATGTAAAAATCCCATTATGATGTCATAATGCAAAATTCCATTATGATGTCATAATGTAACATTCCATTATGATGTCATAATGTAAAATTCCATTATGATGTCATAATGTAAAATGCCATTATGATGTCATAATGCAAAATTCCATTATGATGTCATAATGCAAAATTCCATTATGATGTCATAATATAGAATTCCATTATGATGTCATAATGCAAAATTCCATTATGACATCATAATGCAAAATTCCATTATGATGTCATAATGCAAAATTCCATTATGATGTCATAATGCAAAATTCCATTATGATGTCATAATGCAACATTCCATTATGATGTCATAATGTAACATTCCATTATGATGTCATAATGTAACATTCCATTATGATGTCATAATGCAAAATTCCATTATGATGTCATAATGCAAAATTCCATTATGATGTCATAATGTAAAATTCCATTATGATGTCATAATGCAAAATTCCATTATGATGTCATAATGTAAAATTCCATTATGATGATGTAATGCAAAATTCCATTATGATGCCATAATGCAAAATTCCATTATGATGTCATAATGTAACATTCCATTATGATGTCATAATGCAAAATTCCATTATGATGTCATAATGCAAAATTCCATTATGATATCATAATGTAACATTCCATTATGATGTCATAATGCAAAATTCCATTACGATGTCATAATGTAAAATTCAATTATGATGTCATAATGTAACATTCCATTATGATGTCATAATGCAAAATTCCATTATGATGTCATAATGTAAAATTCCATTATGATGTCATAAAGCAACATTCCATTATGATGTCATAATGCAACATTCCATTATGATGTCATAATGCAACATTCCATTATGATATCACAATGTAAAATTCCATTATGATGTCATAATGCAAAATTCCATTATGATGTCATAATGCAAAATTCCATTATGATATCATAATGCAAAATTCCATTATGATGTTATAATGCAAAATTCAATTATGATGTCATTATGTAAAAATCCCATTATGATGTCATAATGCAAAATTCCATTATGATGTCATAATGTAACATTCCATTATGATGTCATAATGTAAAATTCCATTATGATGTCATAATGTAAAATGCCATTATGATGTCATAATGCAAAATTCCATTATGATGTCATAATGTAACATTTCATTATGATGTCATAATGCAAAATTCCATTATGATGTCATAATGCAAAATTCCATTTTGATGTCATAATGTAACATTCCATTATGATGTCATAATGCAAAATTCCATTATGATGTCATAATGCAAAATTCCATTATGATGTCATAATGAAACATTCCATTATGATGTCATAATGCAAAATTCCATTATGATGTCATAATGCAAAATTCCATTATGATGTCATAATGTAAAATTCCATTATGATGTCATAATGCAAAATTCCCTTTTGATGTCATAATGTAACATTCCATTATGATGTCATAATGCAAAATTCCCTTTTGATGTCATAATGTAACATTCCATTATGATGTCATCATGCAAAATTCCATTGTGAGGTCATAATGTAAAATTCGATTAAGATGTCATAATGTAACATTCCATTATGATGTCATAATGTAACATTCCATTATGAAGTCATAATGTAACATTCCATTATGATGTCATAATGCAGAATTCCATTATGATGTCATAATGCAAAATTCCATTATGATGTCATAATGCAACATTCCATTATGATGTCATAATGCAACATTCCATTATGATGTCATAATGTAAAATTCCATTATGATGGCATAAAGCAACATTCCATTATGATGTCATAATGCAAAATTCCATTATGATATCATAATGTAACATTCCATTATGATGTCATAATGCAAAATTCCATTATGATGTCATAATACAAAATTCCATTATGATGTCATAATGTAAAATTCCATTATGATGTCATAATGCAAAATTCCATTATGATGTCATAATGTAAAATTCCATTATGATGGCATAAAGCAACATTCCATTATGATGTCATAATGCAAAATTCCATTATGATATCATAATGTAACATTCCATTATGATGTCATAATGCAAAATTCCATTATGATGTCATAATACAAAATTCCATTATGATGTCATAATGTAAAATTCCATTATGATGTCATAATGCAAAATTCCATTATGATGTCATAATGCAAAATTCCATTATGATGTCATAATGTAAAATTCCATTATGATGTCATAATGCAAAATTCCATTATGATGTCATAATGTAGAATTCCATTATGATGTTATAATGCAAAATTCAATTATGATGTCATAATGTAAAATCCCATTATGATGTCATAATGTAAAATGCCATTATGATGTCATAATGCAAAATTCCATTATGATGTCATAATGTAACATTCCATTATGATGTCATAATGCAAAATTCCATTTTGATGTCATAATACAAAATTCCATTATGATGTCATAATGTAAAATTCCATTATGATGTCATAATGCAAAATTCCATTATGATGTCATAATGTAAAATTCCATTATGATGTCATAATGTAAAATTCTATTATGATGTCATAATGCAAAATTCCATTATGATGTCATAATGTAGAATTCCATTATGATGTTATAATGCAGAATTCAATTATGATGTCATAATGTAAAATCCCATTATGATGTCATAATGTAAAATGCCATTATGATGTCATAATGCAAAATTCCATTATGATGTCATAATGTAACATTCCATTATGATGTCATAATGCAAAATTCCATTATGATGTCATAATGCAAAATTCCATTTTGATGTCATAATGTAACATTCCATTATGATGTCATAATGCAAAATTCCATTATGATGTCATAATGTAACATTTCATTATGATGTCATAATGCAAAATTCCATTATGATGTCATAATGCAAAATTCCATTTTGATGTCATAATGTAACATTCCATTATGATGTCATAATGCAAAATTCCATTATGATGTCATAATGCAAAATTCCATTATGATGTCATAATGAAACATTCCATTATGATGTCATAATGCAAAATTCCATTATGATGTCATAATGCAAAATTCCATTATGATGTCATAATGTAAAATTCCATTATGATGTCATAATGCAAAATTCCCTTTTGATGTCATAATGTAACATTCCATTATGATGTCATAATGCAAAATTCCCTTTTGATGTCATAATGTAACATTCCATTATGATGTCATAATGCAAAATTCCATTGTGAGGTCATAATGTAAAATTCGATTAAGATGTCATAATGTAACATTCCATTATGATGTCATAATGTAACATTCCATTATGAAGTCATAATGTAACATTCCATTATGATGTCATAATGCAGAATTCCATTATGATGTCATAATGTAACACTCCATTATGATGTCATAATGTAACATTCCATTATGATGTCATAATGCAAAATTCCATTACGATGTCATAATGTAAAATTCCATTATGATGGCATAAAGCAACATTCCATTATGATGTCATAATGCAAAATTCCATTATGATATCATAATGTAACATTCCATTATGATGTCATAATGCAAAATTCCATTATGATGTCATAATACAAAATTCCATTATGATGTCATAATGTAAAATTCCATTATGATGTCATAATGCAAAATTCCATTATGATGTCATAATGCAAAATTCCATTATGATGTCATAATGTAAAATTCCATTATGATGTCATAATGCAAAATTCCATTATGATGTCATAATGTAGAATTCCATTATGATGTTATAATGCAAAATTCAATTATGATGTCATAATGTAAAATCCCATTATGATGTCATAATGTAAAATGCCATTATGATGTCATAATGCAACATCCCATTATGATGTCATAATGTAACATTCCATTATGATGTCATAATGCAAAATTCCATTATGATGTCATAATGCAAAATTCCATTTTGATGTCATAATACAAAATTCCATTATGATGTCATAATGTAAAATTCCATTATGATGTCATAATGCAAAATTCCATTATGATGTCATAATGCAAAATTCCATTATGATGTCATAATGTAAAATTCCATTATGATGTCATAATGCAAAATTCCATTATGATGTCATAATGTAGAATTCCATTATGATGTTATAATGCAAAATTCAATTATGATGTCATAATGTAAAATCCCATTATGATGTCATAATGTAAAATGCCATTATGATGTCATAATGCAAAATTCCATTATGATGTCATAATGTAACATTCCATTATGATGTCATAATGCAAAATTCCATTATGATGTCATAATGCAAAATTCCATTTTGATGTCATAATGTAACATTCCATTATGATGTCATAATGCAAAATTCCATTATGATGTCATAATGTAACATTTCATTATGATGTCATAATGCAAAATTCCATTATGATGTCATAATGCAAAATTCCATTTTGATGTCATAATGTAACATTCCATTATGATGTCATAATGCAAAATTCCATTATGATGTCATAATGAAACATTCCATTATGATGTCATAATGCAAAATTCCATTATGATGTCATAATGCAAAATTCCATTATGATGTCATAATGTAAAATTCCATTATGATGTCATAATGCAAAATTCCCTTTTGATGTCATAATGTAACATTCCATTATGATGTCATAATGCAAAATTCCCTTTTGATGTCATAATGTAACATTCCATTATGATGTCATAATGCAAAATTCCATTGTGAGGTCATAATGTAAAATTCGATTAAGATGTCATAATGTAACATTCCATTATGATGTCATAATGTAACATTCCATTATGAAGTCATAATGTAATTTCCATTATGATGTCATAATGCAGAATTCCATTATGATGTCATAATGTAACACTCCATTATGATGTCATAATGTAACATTCCATTATGAAGTCATAATGTAAATTACATTATGATGTCATAATGCAGAATTCCATTATGATGTCATAATGTAACACTCCATTATGATGTCATAATGTAACATTCCATTATGATGTCATAATGCAAAATTCCATTACGATGTCATAATGTAAAATTCCATTATGATGGCATAAAGCAACATTCCATTATGATGTCATAATGCAAAATTCCATTATGATATCATAATGTAACATTCCATTATGATGTCATAATGCAAAATTCCATTATGATGTCATAATACAAAATTCCATTATGATGTCATAATGTAAAATTCCATTATGATGTCATAATGCAAAATTCCATTATGATGTCATAATGCAAAATTCCATTATGATGTCATAATGTAAAATTCCATTATGATGTCATAATGCAAAATTCCATTATGATGTCATAATGTAGAATTCCATTATGATGTTATAATGCAAAATTCAATTATGATGTCATAATGTAAAATCCCATTATGATGTCATAATGTAAAATGCCATTATGATGTCATAATGCAAAATTCCATTATGATGTCATAATGTAACATTCCATTATGATGTCATAATGCAAAATTCCATTATGATGTCATAATGCAAAATTCCATTTTGATGCCATCATGTAACATTCCATTATGATGTCATAATGCAAAATTCCATTATGATGCCATAATGCAAAATTCCATTATGATGTCATAATGTAACATTCCATTATGATGTCATAATGCAAAATTCCATTATGATGTCATAATGCAAAATTCCATTATGATATCATAATGTAACATTCCATTATGATGTCATAATGCAAAATTCCATTACGATGTCATAATGTAAAATTCAATTATGATGTCATAATGTAACATTCCATTATGATGTCATAATGCAAAATTCCATTATGATGTCATAATGTAAAATTCCATTATGATGTCATAAAGCAACATTCCATTATGATGTCATAATGCAACATTCCATTATGATGTCATAATGCAACATTCCATTATGATATCACAATGTAAAATTCCATTATGATGTCATAATGCAAAATTCCATTATGATGTCATAATGCAAAATTCCATTATGATATCATAATGCAAAATTCCATTATGATGTTATAATGCAAAATTCAATTATGATGTCATTATGTAAAAATCCCATTATGATGTCATAATGCAAAATTCCATTATGATGTCATAATGTAACATTCCATTATGATGTCATAATGTAAAATTCCATTATGATGTCATAATGTAAAATGCCATTATGATGTCATAATGCAAAATTCCATTATGATGTCATAATGTAACATTTCATTATGATGTCATAATGCAAAATTCCATTATGATGTCATAATGCAAAATTCCATTTTGATGTCATAATGTAACATTCCATTATGATGTCATAATGCAAAATTCCATTATGATGTCATAATGCAAAATTCCATTATGATGTCATAATGAAACATTCCATTATGATGTCATAATGCAAAATTCCATTATGATGTCATAATGCAAAATTCCATTATGATGTCATAATGTAAAATTCCATTATGATGTCATAATGCAAAATTCCCTTTTGATGTCATAATGTAACATTCCATTATGATGTCATAATGCAAAATTCCCTTTTGATGTCATAATGTAACATTCCATTATGATGTCATCATGCAAAATTCCATTGTGAGGTCATAATGTAAAATTCGATTAAGATGTCATAATGTAACATTCCATTATGATGTCATAATGTAACATTCCATTATGAAGTCATAATGTAACATTCCATTATGATGTCATAATGCAGAATTCCATTATGATGTCATAATGTAACATTCCATTATGATGTCATAATGCAAAATTCCATTACGATGTCATAATGTAAAATTCCATTATGATGGCATAAAGCAACATTCCATTATGATGTCATAATGCAAAATTCCATTATGATATCATAATGTAACATTCCATTATGATGTCATAATGCAAAATTCCATTATGATGTCATAATACAAAATTCCATTATGATGTCATAATGTAAAATTCCATTATGATGTCATAATGCAAAATTCCATTATGATGTCATAATGCAAAATTCCATTATGATGTCATAATGTAAAATTCCATTATGATGTCATAATGCAAAATTCCATTATGATGTCATAATGTAGAATTCCATTATGATGTTATAATGCAAAATTCAATTATGATGTCATAATGTAAAATCCCATTATGATGTCATAATGTAAAATGCCATTATGATGTCATAATGCAAAATTCCATTATGATGTCATAATGTAACATTCCATTATGATGTCATAATGCAAAATTCCATTATGATGTCATAATGCAAAATTCCATTTTGATGTCATAATACAAAATTCCATTATGATGTCATAATGTAAAATTCCATTATGATGTCATAATGCAAAATTCCATTATGATGTCATAATGTAAAATTCCATTATGATGTCATAATGTAAAATTCCATTATGATGTCATAATGCAAAATTCCATTATGATGTCATAATGTAGAATTCCATTATGATGTTATAATGCAGAATTCAATTATGATGTCATAATGTAAAATCCCATTATGATGTCATAATGTAAAATGCCATTATGATGTCATAATGCAAAATTCCATTATGATGTCATAATGTAACATTCCATTATGATGTCATAATGCAAAATTCCATTATGATGTCATAATGCAAAATTCCATTTTGATGTCATAATGTAACATTCCATTATGATGTCATAATGCAAAATTCCATTATGATGTCATAATGTAACATTTCATTATGATGTCATAATGCAAAATTCCATTATGATGTCATAATGCAAAATTCCATTTTGATGTCATAATGTAACATTCCATTATGATGTCATAATGCAAAATTCCATTATGATGTCATAATGCAAAATTCCATTATGATGTCATAATGAAACATTCCATTATGATGTCATAATGCAAAATTCCATTATGATGTCATAATGCAAAATTCCATTATGATGTCATAATGTAAAATTCCATTATGATGTCATAATGCAAAATTCCCTTTTGATGTCATAATGTAACATTCCATTATGATGTCATAATGCAAAATTCCCTTTTGATGTCATAATGTAACATTCCATTATGATGTCATAATGCAAAATTCCATTGTGAGGTCATAATGTAAAATTCGATTAAGATGTCATAATGTAACATTCCATTATGATGTCATAATGTAACATTCCATTATGAAGTCATAATGTAACATTCCATTATGATGTCATAATGCAGAATTCCATTATGATGTCATAATGTAACACTCCATTATGATGTCATAATGTAACATTCCATTATGATGTCATAATGCAAAATTCCATTACGATGTCATAATGTAAAATTCCATTATGATGGCATAAAGCAACATTCCATTATGATGTCATAATGCAAAATTCCATTATGATATCATAATGTAACATTCCATTATGATGTCATAATACAAAATTCCATTATGATGTCATAATGTAAAATTCCATTATGATGTCATAATGCAAAATTCCATTATGATGTCATAATGCAAAATTCCATTATGATGTCATAATGTAAAATTCCATTATGATGTCATAATGCAAAATTCCATTATGATGTCATAATGTAGAATTCCATTATGATGTTATAATGCAAAATTCAATTATGATGTCATAATGTAAAATCCCATTATGATGTCATAATGTAAAATGCCATTATGATGTCATAATGCAAAATTCCATTATGATGTCATAATGTAACATTCCATTATGATGTCATAATGCAAAATTCCATTATGATGTCATAATGCAAAATTCCATTTTGATGTCATAATACAAAATTCCATTATGATGTCATAATGTAAAATTCCATTATGATGTCATAATGCAAAATTCCATTATGATGTCATAATGCAAAATTCCATTATGATGTCATAATGTAAAATTCCATTATGATGTCATAATGCAAAATTCCATTATGATGTCATAATGTAGAATTCCATTATGATGTTATAATGCAAAATTCAATTATGATGTCATAATGTAAAATCCCATTATGATGTCATAATGTAAAATGCCATTATGATGTCATAATGCAAAATTCCATTATGATGTCATAATGTAACATTCCATTATGATGTCATAATGCAAAATTCCATTATGATGTCATAATGCAAAATTCCATTTTGATGTCATAATGTAACATTCCATTATGATGTCATAATGCAAAATTCCATTATGATGTCATAATGTAACATTTCATTATGATGTCATAATGCAAAATTCCATTATGATGTCATAATGCAAAATTCCATTTTGATGTCATAATGTAACATTCCATTATGATGTCATAATGCAAAATTCCATTATGATGTCATAATGCAAAATTCCATTATGATGTCATAATGAAACATTCCATTATGATGTCATAATGCAAAATTCCATTATGATGTCATAATGCAAAATTCCATTATGATGTCATAATGTAAAATTCCATTATGATGTCATAATGCAAAATTCCCTTTTGATGTCATAATGTAACATTCCATTATGATGTCATAATGCAAAATTCCCTTTTGATGTCATAATGTAACATTCCATTATGATGTCATAATGCAAAATTCCATTGTGAGGTCATAATGTAAAATTCGATTAAGATGTCATAATGTAACATTCCATTATGATGTCATAATGTAACATTCCATTATGAAGTCATAATGTAAATTCCATTATGATGTCATAATGCAGAATTCCATTATGATGTCATAATGTAACACTCCATTATGATGTCATAATGTAACATTCCATTATGATGTCATAATGCAAAATTCCATTACGATGTCATAATGTAAAATTCCATTATGATGGCATAAAGCAACATTCCATTATGATGTCATAATGCAAAATTCCATTATGATATCATAATGTAACATTCCATTATGATGTCATAATGCAAAATTCCATTATGATGTCATAATACAAAATTCCATTATGATGTCATAATGTAAAATTCCATTATGATGTCATAATGCAAAATTCCATTATGATGTCATAATGCAAAATTCCATTATGATGTCATAATGTAAAATTCCATTATGATGTCATAATGCAAAATTCCATTATGATGTCATAATGTAGAATTCCATTATGATGTTATAATGCAAAATTCAATTATGATGTCATAATGTAAAATCCCATTATGATGTCATAATGTAAAATGCCATTATGATGTCATAATGCAAAATTCCATTATGATGTCATAATGTAACATTCCATTATGATGTCATAATGCAAAATTCCATTATGATGGCATAATGCAAAATTCCATTTTGATGTCATAATGTAACATTCCATTATGATGTCATAATGCAAAATTCCATTATGATGTCATAATGAAACATTCCATTATGATGTCATAATGCAAAATTCCATTACGATATCATAATGTAAAATTCCATTATGATGTCATCATGTAACATTCCATTATGATGTCATAATGCAAAATTCCATTATGATGCCATAATGCAAAATTCCATTATGATGTCATAATGTAACATTCCATTATGATGTCATAATGCAAAATTCCATTATGATGTCATAATGCAAAATTCCATTATGATATCATAATGTAACATTCCATTATGATGTCATAATGCAAAATTCCATTACGATGTCATAATGTAAAATTCAATTATGATGTCATAATGTAACATTCCATTATGATGTCATAATGCAACATTCCATTATGATGTCATAATGCAACATTCCATTATGATATCACAATGTAAAATTCCATTATGATGTCATAATGCAAAATTCCATTATGATGTCATAATGCAAAATTCCATTATGATATCATAATGCAAAATTCCATTATGATGTTATAATGCAAAATTCAATTATGATGTCATTATGTAAAATCCCATTATGATGTCATAATGCAAAATTCCATTATGATGTCATAATGTAACATTCCATTATGATGTCATAATGTAAAATTCCATTATGATGTCATAATGTAAAATGCCATTATGATGTCATAATGCAAAATTCCATTATGATGTCATAATGTAACATTTCATTATGATGTCATAATGCAAAATTCCATTATGATGTCATAATGCAAAATTCCATTTTGATGTCATAATGTAACATTCCATTATGATGTCATAATGCAAAATTCCATTATGATGTCATAATGCAAAATTCCATTATGATGTCATAATGAAACATTCCATTATTATGTCATAATGCAAAATTCCATTATGATGTCATAATGCAAAATTCCATTATGATGTCATAATGTAAAATTCCATTATGATGTCATAATGCAAAATTCCCTTTTGATGTCATAATGTAACATTCCATTATGATGTCATAATGCAAAATTCCCTTTTGATGTCATAATGTAACATTCCATTATGATGTCATAATGCAAAATTCCATTGTGAGGTCATAATGTAAAATTCGATTAAGATGTCATAATGTAACATTCCATTATGATGTCATAATGTAACATTCCATTATGAAGTCATAATGTAACATTCCATTATGATGTCATAATGCAGAATTCCATTATGATGTCATAATGTAACACTCCATTATGATGTCATAATGTAACATTCCATTATGATGTCATAATGCAAAATTCCATTACGATGTCATAATGTAAAATTCCATTATGATGGCATAAAGCAACATTCCATTACGATGTCATAATGCAAAATTCCATTATGATATCATAATGTAACATTCCATTATGATGTCATAATGCAAAATTCCATTATGATGTCATAATGCAAAATTCCATTATGATGTCATAATACAAAATTCCATTATGATGTCATAATGTAAAATTCCATTATGATGTCATAATGCAAAATTCCATTATGATGTCATAATGCAAAATTCCATTATGATGTCATAATGTAAAATTCCATTATGATGTCATAATGCAAAATTCCATTATGATGTCATAATACAAAATTCCATTATGATGTCATAATGTAAAATTCCATTATGATGTCATAATGCAAAATTCCATTATGATGTCATAATGCAAAATTCCATTATGATGTCATAATGTAACATTCCATTATGATGTCATAATGCAAAATTCCATTATGATGTCATAATGTAACATTCCATTATGATGTCATAATGCAAAATTCCATTATGATGTCATAATGCAAAATTCCATTTTGATGTCATAATGTAACATTCCATTATGATGTCATAATGCAAAATTCCATTATGATGTCATAATGAAACATTCCATTATGATGTCATAATGCAAAATTCCATTACGATGTCATAATGTAAAATTCCATTATGATGGCATAAAGCAACATTCCATTATGATGTCATAATGCAAAATTCCATTATGATATCATAATGTAACATTCCATTATGATGTCATAATGCAAAATTCCATTATGATGTCATAATACAAAATTCCATTATGATGTCATAATGTAAAATTCCATTATGATGTCATAATGCAAAATTCCATTATGATGTCATAATGCAAAATTCCATTATGATATCATAATGTAACATTCCATTATGATGTCATAATGCAAAATTCCATTATGATGTCATAATACAAAATTCCATTATGATGTCATAATGTAAAATTCTATTATGATGTCATAATGCAAAATTCCATTATGATGTCATAATGCAAAATTCCATTATGATGTCATAATGTAAAATTCCATTATGATGTCATAATGCAAAATTCCATTATGATGTCATAATGTAGAATTCCATTATGATGTTATAATGCAAAATTCAATTATGATGTCATAATGTAAAATCCCATTATGATGTCATAATGTAAAATGCCATTATGATGTCATAATGCAAAATTCCATTATGATGTCATAATGTAACATTCCATTATGATGTCATAATGCAAAATTCCATTATGATGTCATAATGCAAAATTCCATTTTGATGTCATAATGTAACATTCCATTATGATGTCATAATGCAAAATTCCATTATGATGTCATAATGCAAAATTCCATTATGATGTCATAATGAAACATTCCATTATGATGTCATAATGCAAAATTCCATTATGATGTCATAATGCAAAATTCCATTATGATGTCATAATGTAAAATTCCATTATGATGTCATAATGCAAAATTCCCTTTTGATGTCATAATGTAACATTCCATTATGATGTCATAATGCAAAATTCCCTTTTGCTGTCATAATGTAACATTCCATTATGATGTCATAATGCAAAATTCCATTGTGAGGTCATAATGTAAAATTCGATTAAGATGTCATAATGTAACATTCCATTATGATGTCATAATGTAACATTCCATTATGAAGTCATAATGTAACATTCCATTATGATGTCATAATGCAAAATTCCATTATGATGTCATAATGCAACATCCCATTATGATGTCATAATGCAAAATTCCATTATGATGTCATAATGCAAAATTCCATTATGATGTCATAATGCAAAATTCCATTATGATGTCATAATGCAAAATTCCATTATGATGTCATAATGTAAAATTCCATTATGATGTCATAATGCAAAATTCCATTATGATGTCATAATACAAAATTCCATTATGATGTCATAATGTAAAATTCCATTATGATGTCATAATGCAAAATTCCATTATGATGTCATAATGCAAAATTCCATTATGATGTCATAATGTAAAATTCCATTATGATGTCATAATGCAAAATTCCATTATGATGTCATAATGTAACATTCCATTATGATGTCATAATGCAAAATTCCATTATGATGTCATAATGCAAAATTCAATTTTGATGTCATAATGTAACATTCCATTATGATGTCATAATGCAAAATTCCATTATGATGTCATAATGAAACATTCCATTATGATGTCATAATGCAAAATTCCATTATGATGTCATAATGCAAAATTCCATTATGATGTCATAATGTAAAATTCCATTATGATGTCATAATGCAAAATTCCCTTTTGATGTCATAATGTAACATTCCATTATGATGTCATAATGCAAAATTCCCTTTTGATGTCATAATGTAACATTCCATTATGATGTCATAATGCAAAATTCCATTGTGAGGTCATAATGTAAAATTCGATTAAGATGTCATAATGTAACATTCCATTATGATGTCATAATGTAAGATTCCATTATGAAGTCATAATGTAACATTCCATTATGATGTCATAATGCAAAATTCCATTATGATGTCATAATGCAACATCCCATTATGATGTCATAATGCAAAATTCCATTATGATGTCATAATGCAAAATTCCATTATGATGTCATAATGCAAAATTCCATTATGATGTCATAATGCAAAATTCCATTATGATGTCATAATGCAAAATTCCATTATGATGTCATAATGCAAAATTCCATTATGATGTCATAATGTAAAATTCCATTATGATGTCATAATGCAAAATTCCATTATGATGTCATAATGTAGAATTCCATTATGATGTTATAATGCAAAATTCAATTATGATGTCATAATGTAAAATCCCATTACGATGTCATAATGTAAAATGCCATTATGATGTCATAATGCAAAATTCCATTATGATGTCATAATGTAACATTCCATTATGATGTCATAATGCAAAATTCCATTATGATGTCATAATGCAAAATTCCATTTTGATGTCATAATGTAACATTCCATTATGATGTCATAATGCAAAATTCCATTATGATGTCATAATGAAACATTCCATTATGATGTCATAATGCAAAATTCCATTATGATGTCATAATGTAAAATTCCATTATGATGTCATAATGCAAAATTCCCTTTTGATGTCATAATGTAACATTCCATTATGATGTCATAATGCAAAATTCCATTGTGAGGTCATAATGTAAAATTCGATTAAGATGTCATAATGTAACATTCCATTATGATGTCATAATGTAAGATTCCATTATGAAGTCATAATGTAACATTCCATTATGATGTCATAATGCAAAATTCCATTATGATGTCATAATGCAACATCCCATTATGATGTCATAATGCAAAATTCCATTATGATGTCATAATGCAAAATTCCATTATGATGTCATAATGCAAAATTCCATTATGATGTCATAATGTAACATTCCATTATGATGGCATAATGTAAAATTCCATGATGATGTCATAATGCAAAATTCCATTATGATGTCATAATGCAAAATTCCATTATGATGTCATAATGCAAAATTCCATTATGATGTCATAATGCATCATTCCATTATGATGTCATAATGCAACATCCCATTATGATGTCATAATGCAAAATTCCATTATGATGTCATAATGCAAAATTCCATTATGATGTCATAATGTAACATTCCATTATGATGTCATAATGCAAAATTCCATTTTGATGTCATAATGCAACATTCCATTATGATGTCATAATGCAAAATTCCATTATGATGTCATAATGTAAAATTCCATTATGATGTCATAATGCAAAATTCCCTTTTGATGTCATAATGTAACATTCCATTATGATGTCATAATGCAAAATTCCATTATGATGTCATAATGTAAAATTCCATTATGATGTCATAATGCAAAATTCCATTATGATGTCATAATGTAAAATTCCATTATGATGTCATAATGTAACATTCCATTATGATGTCATAATGTAAAATTCCATTATGATGTCATAATGCAAAATTCCATTACGATGTCATAATGTAAAATTCCATTATGATGTCATAATGTAACATTCCATTATGATGTCATAATGCAAAATTCCATTATGATGTCATAATGTAAAATTCCATTATGATGTCATAAAGCAACATTCCATTATGATGTCATAATGCAACATTCCATTATGATGTCATAATGCAACATTCCATTATGATGTCATAATGCATCATGCCATTATGATGTCATAATGCAAAATTCCATTATGATGTCATAATGCAAAATTCCATTATGATGTCATAATGTAAAATTCCATTATGATGTCATAATGTAAAATTCAATTATGATGTCATAAAGCAACATTCCATTATGATGTCAATGCAAAATTCCATTATGATGTCATAATGTAAAATTCCATTATGATGTCATAATGCAACATTCCATTATGATGTCATAATGTAACATTCCATTATGATGTCATAATGCAAAATTCCCTTTTGATGTCATAATGTAACATTCCATTATGATGTCATAATGCAAAATTCCATTGTGAGGTCATAATGTAAAATTCGATTAAGATGTCATAATGTAACATTCCATTATGATGTCATAATGTAAGATTCCATTATGAAGTCATAATGTAACATTCCATTATGATGTCATAATGCAAAATTCCATTATGATGTCATAATGCAACATCCCATTATGATGTCATAATGCAAAATTCCATTATGATGTCATAATGCAAAATTCCATTATGATGTCATAATGCAAAATTCCATTATGATGTCATAATGTAACATTCCATTATGATGGCATAATGTAAAATTCCATGATGATGTCATAATGCAAAATTCCATTATGATGTCATAATGCAAAATTCCATTATGATGTCATAATGCAAAATTCCATTATGATGTCATAATGCATCATTCCATTATGATGTCATAATGCAACATCCCATTATGATGTCATAATGCAAAATTCCATTATGATGTCATAATGCAAAATTCCATTATGATGTCATAATGTAACATTCCATTATGATGTCATAATGCAAAATTCCATTTTGATGTCATAATGCAACATTCCATTATGATGTCATAATGCAAAATTCCATTATGATGTCATAATGTAAAATTCCATTATGATGTCATAATGCAAAATTCCCTTTTGATGTCATAATGTAACATTCCATTATGATGTCATAATGCAAAATTCCATTATGATGTCATAATGTAAAATTCCATTATGATGTCATAATGCAAAATTCCATTATGATGTCATAATGTAAAATTCCATTATGATGTCATAATGTAACATTCCATTATGATGTCATAATGTAAAATTCCATTATGATGTCATAATGCAAAATTCCATTACGATGTCATAATGTAAAATTCCATTATGATGTCATAATGTAACATTCCATTATGATGTCATAATGCAAAATTCCATTATGATGTCATAATGTAAAATTCCATTATGATGTCATAAAGCAACATTCCATTATGATGTCATAATGCAACATTCCATTATGATGTCATAATGCAACATTCCATTATGATGTCATAATGCATCATGCCATTATGATGTCATAATGCAAAATTCCATTATGATGTCATAATGCAAAATTCCATTATGATGTCATAATGTAAAATTCCATTATGATGTCATAATGTAAAATTCAATTATGATGTCATAAAGCAACATTCCATTATGATGTCAATGCAAAATTCCATTATGATGTCATAATGTAAAATTCCATTATGATGTCATAATGCAACATTCCATTATGATGTCATAATGTAACATTCCATTATGATGTCATAATGCAAAATTCCCTTTTGATGTCATAATGTAACATTCCATTATGATGTCATAATGCAAAATTCCATTGTGAGGTCATAATGTAAAATTCGATTAAGATGTCATAATGTAACATTCCATTATGATGTCATAATGTAAGATTCCATTATGAAGTCATAATGTAACATTCCATTATGATGTCATAATGCAAAATTCCATTATGATGTCATAATGCAACATCCCATTATGATGTCATAATGCAAAATTCCATTATGATGTCATAATGCAAAATTCCATTATGATGTCATAATGCAAAATTCCATTATGATGTCATAATGCAAAATTCCATTATGATGTCATAATGCAAAATTCCATTATGATGTCATAATGCATCATTCCATTATGATGTCATAATGCAACATCCCATTATGATGTCATAATGCAAAATTCCATTATGATGTCATAATGCAAAATTCCATTATGATGTCATAATGTAACATTCCATTATGATGTCATAATGCAAAATTCCATTTTGATGTCATAATGCAACATTCCATTATGATGTCATAATGCAAAATTCCATTATGATGTCATAATGTAAAATTCCATTATGATGTCATAATGCAAAATTCCCTTTTGATGTCATAATGTAACATTCCATTATGATGTCATAATGCAAAATTCCATTATGATGTCATAATGTAAAATTCCATTATGATGTCATAATGCAAAATTCCATTATGATGTCATAATGTAAAATTCCATTATGATGTCATAATGTAACATTCCATTATGATGTCATAATGTAAAATTCCATTATGATGTCATAATGCAAAATTCCATTACGATGTCATAATGTAAAATTCCATTATGATGTCATAATGTAACATTCCATTATGATGTCATAATGCAAAATTCCATTATGATGTCATAATGTAAAATTCCATTATGATGTCATAAAGCAACATTCCATTATGATGTCATAATGCAACATTCCATTATGATGTCATAATGCAACATTCCATTATGATGTCATAATGCATCATGCCATTATGATGTCATAATGCAAAATTCCATTATGATGTCATAATGCAAAATTCCATTATGATGTCATAATGTAAAATTCCATTGTGAGGTCATAATGTAAAATTCGATTAAGATGTCATAATGTAACATTCCATTATGATGTCATAATGTAAGATTCCATTATGAAGTCATAATGTAACATTCCATTATGATGTCATAATGCAAAATTCCATTATGATGTCATAATGCAACATCCCATTATGATGTCATAATGCAAAATTCCATTATGATGTCATAATGCAAAATTCCATTATGATGTCATAATGCAAAATTCCATTATGATGTCATAATGCAAAATTCCATTATGATGTCATAATGCAAAATTCCATTATGATGTCATAATGCATCATTCCATTATGATGTCATAATGCAACATCCCATTATGATGTCATAATGCAAAATTCCATTATGATGTCATAATGCAAAATTCCATTATGATGTCATAATGTAACATTCCATTATGATGTCATAATGCAAAATTCCATTTTGATGTCATAATGCAACATTCCATTATGATGTCATAATGCAAAATTCCATTATGATGTCATAATGTAAAATTCCATTATGATGTCATAATGCAAAATTGCCTTTTGATGTCATAATGTAACATTCCATTATGATGTCATAATGCAAAATTCCATTATGATGTCATAATGTAAAATTCCATTATGATGTCATAATGCAAAATTCCATTATGATGTCATAATGTAAAATTCCATTATGATGTCATAATGTAACATTCCATTATGATGTCATAATGTAAAATTCCATTATGATGTCATAATGCAAAATTCCATTACGATGTCATAATGTAAAATTCCATTATGATGTCATAATGTAACATTCCATTATGATGTCATAATGCAAAATTCCATTATGATGTCATAATGCAACATTCCATTATGATGTCATAATGCAACATTCCATTATGATGTCATAATGCATCATGCCATTATGATGTCATAATGCAAAATTCCATTATGATGTCATAATGCAACATTCCATTATGATGTCATAATGCAACATTCCATTATGATGTCATAATGCATCATGCCATTATGATGTCATAATGCAAAATTCCATTATGATGTCATAATGCAAAATTCCATTATGATGTCATAATGTAAAATTCCATTATGATGTCATAATGTAAAATTCAATTATGATGTCATAAAGCAACATTCCATTATGATGTCAATGCAAAATTCCATTATGATGTCATAATGTAAAATTCCATTATGATGTCATAATGCAACATTCCATTATGATGTCATAATGTAACATTCCATTATGATGTCATAATGCAAAATTCCATTATGATGTCATAATGCAAAATTCCATTATGATGTCATAATGTAAAATTCCATTATGATGTCATAAAGCAACATTCCATTATGATGTCATAATGCAACATTCCATTATGATGTCATAATGCAACATTCCATTACGATGTCATAATGTAAAATTCAATAATGATGTCATAATGTAACATTCCATTATGATGTCATAATGTAAAATTCCATTATGATGTCATAAAGCAACATTCCATTATGATGTCATAATGCAACATTCCATTATGATGTCATAATGCAAAATTCCATTATGATGTCATAATGCAAAATTCCATTATGATATCATAATGTAAAATTCCATTATGATGTTATAATGCAAAATTCAATTATGATGTCATTATGTAAAATCCCATTATGATGTCATAATGCAAAATTCCATTATGATGTCATAATGTAACATTCCATTATGATGTCATAATGTAAAATTCCATTATGATGTCATAATGTAAAATGCCATTATGATGTCATAATGCAAAATTCCATTATGATGTCATAATGTAACATTTCATTATGATGTCATAATGCAAAATTCCATTATGATGTCATAATGCAAAATTCCATTATGATGTCATAATGAAACATTCCATTATGATGTCATAATGCAAAATTCCATTATGATGTCATAATGCAAAATTCCATTATGATGTCATAATGTAAAATTCCATTATGATGTCATAATGCAAAATTCCCTTTTGATGTCATAATGTAACATTCCATTATGATGTCATAATGCAAAATTCCCTTTTGATGTCATAATGTAACATTCCATTATGATGTCATAATGCAAAATTCCATTGTGAGGTCATAATGTAAAATTCGATTAAGATGTCATAATGTAACATTCCATTATGATGTCATAATGTAACATTCCATTATGAAGTCATAATGTAACATTCCATTATGATGTCATAATGCAGAATTCCATTATGATGTCATAATGCAGAATTCCATTATGATGTCATAATGTAACACTCCATTATGATGTCATAATGTAACATTCCATGATGATGTCATAATGCAAAATTCCATTATGATGCCATAATGCAAAATTCCATTATGATGTCATAATGTAAAATTCCATTATGATGTCATAATGCAAAATTCCATTATGATGTCATAATGTAAAATTCCATTATGATGTCATAATGCAAAATTCCATTATGATGTCATAATGTAAAATTCCATTATGATGTCATAATGCAAAATTCCATTATGATGTCATAATGCAAAATTCCATTATGATGTCATAATGTAAAATTCCATTATGATGTCATAATGCAAAATTCCATTATGATGTCATAATGTAGAATTCCATTATGATGTTATAATGCAAAATTCAATTATGATGTCATAATGTAAAATCCCATTATGATGTCATAATGTAAAATGCCATTATGATGTCATAATGCAAAATTCCATTATGATGTCATAATGTAACATTCCATTATGATGTCATAATGCAAAATTCCATTATGATGTCATAATGCAAAATTCCATTTTGATGTCATAATGTAACATTCCATTATGATGTCATAATGCAAAATTCCATTATGATGTCACAATGAAACATTCCATTATGATGTCATAATGCAAAATTCCATTATGATGTCATAATGCAAAATTCAATTATGATTTCATTATGTAAAATCCCATTATGATGTCATAATGCAAAATTCCATTATGATGTCATAATGTAACATTCCATTATGATGTCATAATGTAAAATTCCATTATGATGTCATAATGTAAAATGCCATTATGATGTCATAATGCAAAATTCCATTATGATGTCATAATGTAACATTTCATTATGATGTCATAATGCAAAATTCCATTATGATGTCATAATGCAAAATTCCATTTTGATGTCATAATGTAACATTCCATTATGATGTCATAATGTAAAATTCCATTATGATGTCATAATGCAAAATTCCCTTTTGATGTCATAATGTAACATTCCATTATGATGTCATAATGCAAAATTCCATTGTGAGGTCATAATGTAAAATTCGATTAAGATGTCATAATGTAACATTCCATTATGATGTCATAATGTAACATTCCATTATGAAGTCATAATGTAACATTCCATTATGATGTCATAATGCAGAATTCCATTATGATGTCATAATGTAACACTCCATTATGATGTCATAATGTAACATTCCATTATGATGTCATAATGCAAAATTCCATTATGATGCCATAATGCAAAATTCCATTATGATGTAATAATGTAAAATTCCATTATGATGTCATAATGCAAAATTCCATTATGATGTCATAATGTAAAATTCCATTATGATGTCATAATGCAAAATTCCATTATGATATCATAATGTAACATTCCATTATGATGTCATAATGCAAAATTCCATTATGATGTCATAATACAAAATTCCATTATGATGTCATAATGTAAAATTCCATTATGATGTCATAATGCAAAATTCCCTTTTGATGTCATAATGTAACATTCCATTATGATGTCATAATGCAAAATTCCATTGTGAGGTCATAATGTAAAATTCGATTAAGATGTCATAATGTAACATTCCATTATGATGTCATAATGCAAAATTCCATTATGATGTCATAATGCAACATCCCATTATGATGTCATAATGCAAAATTCCATTATGATGTCATAATGCAAAATTCCATTATGATGTCATAATGCAAAATTCCATTATGATGTCATAATGCAAAATTCAATTATGATGTCATTATGTAAAATCCCATTATGATGTCATAATGCAAAATTCCATTATGATGTCATAATGTAACATTCCATTATGATGTCATAATGTAAAATTCCATTATGATGTCATAATGTAAAATGCCATTATGATGTCATAATGCAAAATTCCATTATGATGTCATAATGTAACATTTCATTATGATGTCATAATGCAAAATTCCATTATGATGTCATAATGCAAAATTCCATTTTGATGTCATAATGTAACATTCCATTATGATGTCATAATGTAAAATTCCATTATGATGTCATAATGCAAAATTCCCTTTTGATGTCATAATGTAACATTCCATTATGATGTCATAATGCAAAATTCCATTGTGAGGTCATAATGTAAAATTCGATTAAGATGTCATAATGTAACATTCCATTATGATGTCATAATGTAACATTCCATTATGAAGTCATAATGTAACATTCCATTATGATGTCATAATGCAGAATTCCATTATGATGTCATAATGTAACACTCCATTATGATGTCATAATGTAACATTCCATTATGATGTCATAATGCAAAATTCCATTATGATGCCATAATGCAAAATTCCATTATGATGTAATAATGTAAAATTCCATTATGATGTCATAATGCAAAATTCCATTATGATGTCATAATGTAAAATTCCATTATGATGTCATAATGCAAAATTCCATTATGATATCATAATGTAACATTCCATTATGATGTCATAATGCAAAATTCCATTATGATGTCATAATACAAAATTCCATTATGATGTCATAATGTAAAATTCCATTATGATGTCATAATGCAAAATTCCCTTTTGATGTCATAATGTAACATTCCATTATGATGTCATAATGCAAAATTCCATTGTGAGGTCATAATGTAAAATTCGATTAAGATGTCATAATGTAACATTCCATTATGATGTCATAATGCAAAATTCCATTATGATGTCATAATGCAACATCCCATTATGATGTCATAATGCAAAAATCCATTATGATGTCATAATGCAAAATTCCATTATGATGTCATAATGCAAAATTCCATTATGATGTCATAATGCAAAATTCAATTATGATGTCATTATGTAAAATCCCATTATGATGTCATAATGCAAAATTCCATTATGATGTCATAATGTAACATTCCACTATGATGTCATAATGTAAAATTCCATTATGATGTCATAATGTAAAATGCCATTATGATGTCATAATGCAAAATTCCATTATGATGTCATAATGTAACATTTCATTATGATGTCATAATGCAAAATTCCATTATGATGTCATAATGCAAAATTCCATTTTGATGTCATAATGTAACATTCCATTATGATGTCATAATGTAAAATTCCATTATGATGTCATAATGTAACATTCCATTATGATGTCATAATGCAACATTCCATTATGATGTCATAATGCAAAATTCCATTATGATGTCATAATGCAACATCCCATTATGATGTCATAATGCAAAATTCCATTATGATGTCATAATGCAAAATTCCATTATGATATCATAATGTAAAATTCCATTATGATGTCATCATGTAACATTCCATTATGATGTCATAATGCAAAATTCCATTATGATGCCATAATGCAAAATTCCATTATGATGTCATAATGTAACATTCCATTATGATGTCATAATGCAAAATTCCATTATGATGTCATAATGCAAAATTCCTTTATGATATCATAATGTAACATTCCATTATGATGTCATAATGCAAAATTCCATTACGATGTCATAATGTAAAATTCAATTATGATGTCATAATGTAACATTCCATTATGATGTCATAATGCAAAATTCCATTATGATGTCATAATGTAAAATTCCATTATGATGTCATAAAGCAACATTCCATTATGATGTCATAATGCAACATTCCATTATGATGTCATAATGCAACATTCCATTATGATATCACAATGTAAAATTCCATTATGATGTCATAATGCAAAATTCCATTATGATGTCATAATGCAAAATTCCATTATGATATCATAATGTAAAATTCCATTATGATGTTATAATGCAAAAATCCATTATGATGTCATAATGCAAAATTCCATTATGATGTCATAATGCAAAATTCCATTATGATGTCATAATGCAAAATTCCATTATGATGTCATAATGAAACATTCCATTATGATGTCATAATGCAAAATTCCATTATGATGTCATAATGCAAAATTCCATTATGATGTCATAATGTAAAATTCCATTATGATGTCATAATGCAAAATTCCCTTTTGATGTCATAATGTAACATTCCATTATGATGTCATAATGCAAAATTCCCTTTTGATGTCATAATGTAACATTCCATTATGATGTCATAATGCAAAATTCCATTGTGAGGTCATAATGTAAAATTCGATTAAGATGTCATAATGTAACATTCCATTATGATGTCATAATGTAACATTCCATTATGAAGTCATAATGTAACATTCCATTATGATGTCATAATGCAGAATTCCATTATGATGTCATAATGCAGAATTCCATTATGATGTCATAATGTAACACTCCATTATGATGTCATAATGTAACATTCCATGATGATGTCATAATGCAAAATTCCATTATGATGCCATAATGCAAAATTCCATTATGATGTCATAATGTAAAATTCCATTATGATGTCATAATGCAAAATTCCATTATGATGTCATAATGTAAAATTCCATTATGATGTCATAATGCAAAATTCCATTATGATGTCATAATGTAAAATTCCATTATGATGTCATAATGCAAAATTCCATTATGATGTCATAATGCAAAATTCCATTATGATGTCATAATGTAAAATTCCATTATGATGTCATAATGCAAAATTCCATTATGATGTCATAATGTAGAATTCCATTATGATGTTATAATGCAAAATTCAATTATGATGTCATAATGTAAAATCCCATTATGATGTCATAATGTAAAATGCCATTATGATGTCATAATGCAAAATTCCATTATGATGTCATAATGTAACATTCCATTATGATGTCATAATGCAAAATTCCATTATGATGTCATAATGCAAAATTCCATTTTGATGTCATAATGTAACATTCCATTATGATGTCATAATGCAAAATTCCATTATGATGTCACAATGAAACATTCCATTATGATGTCATAATGCAAAATTCCATTATGATGTCATAATGCAAAATTCAATTATGATTTCATTATGTAAAATCCCATTATGATGTCATAATGCAAAATTCCATTATGATGTCATAATGTAACATTCCATTATGATGTCATAATGTAAAATTCCATTATGATGTCATAATGTAAAATGCCATTATGATGTCATAATGCAAAATTCCATTATGATGTCATAATGTAACATTTCATTATGATGTCATAATGCAAAATTCCATTATGATGTCATAATGCAAAATTCCATTTTGATGTCATAATGTAACATTCCATTATGATGTCATAATGTAAAATTCCATTATGATGTCATAATGCAAAATTCCCTTTTGATGTCATAATGTAACATTCCATTATGATGTCATAATGCAAAATTCCATTGTGAGGTCATAATGTAAAATTCGATTAAGATGTCATAATGTAACATTCCATTATGATGTCATAATGTAACATTCCATTATGAAGTCATAATGTAACATTCCATTATGATGTCATAATGCAGAATTCCATTATGATGTCATAATGTAACACTCCATTATGATGTCATAATGTAACATTCCATTATGATGTCATAATGCAAAATTCCATTATGATGCCATAATGCAAAATTCCATTATGATGTAATAATGTAAAATTCCATTATGATGTCATAATGCAAAATTCCATTATGATGTCATAATGTAAAATTCCATTATGATGTCATAATGCAAAATTCCATTATGATATCATAATGTAACATTCCATTATGATGTCATAATGCAAAATTCCATTATGATGTCATAATACAAAATTCCATTATGATGTCATAATGTAAAATTCCATTATGATGTCATAATGCAAAATTCCCTTTTGATGTCATAATGTAACATTCCATTATGATGTCATAATGCAAAATTCCATTGTGAGGTCATAATGTAAAATTCGATTAAGATGTCATAATGTAACATTCCATTATGATGTCATAATGCAAAATTCCATTATGATGTCATAATGCAACATCCCATTATGATGTCATAATGCAAAATTCCATTATGATGTCATAATGCAAAATTCCATTATGATGTCATAATGCAAAATTCCATTATGATGTCATAATGCAAAATTCAATTATGATGTCATTATGTAAAATCCCATTATGATGTCATAATGCAAAATTCCATTATGATGTCATAATGTAACATTCCATTATGATGTCATAATGTAAAATTCCATTATGATGTCATAATGTAAAATGCCATTATGATGTCATAATGCAAAATTCCATTATGATGTCATAATGTAACATTTCATTATGATGTCATAATGCAAAATTCCATTATGATGTCATAATGCAAAATTCCATTTTGATGTCATAATGTAACATTCCATTATGATGTCATAATGTAAAATTCCATTATGATGTCATAATGCAAAATTCCCTTTTGATGTCATAATGTAACATTCCATTATGATGTCATAATGCAAAATTCCATTGTGAGGTCATAATGTAAAATTCGATTAAGATGTCATAATGTAACATTCCATTATGATGTCATAATGTAACATTCCATTATGAAGTCATAATGTAACATTCCATTATGATGTCATAATGCAGAATTCCATTATGATGTCATAATGTAACACTCCATTATGATGTCATAATGTAACATTCCATTATGATGTCATAATGCAAAATTCCATTATGATGCCATAATGCAAAATTCCATTATGATGTAATAATGTAAAATTCCATTATGATGTCATAATGCAAAATTCCATTATGATGTCATAATGTAAAATTCCATTATGATGTCATAATGCAAAATTCCATTATGATATCATAATGTAACATTCCATTATGATGTCATAATGCAAAATTCCATTATGATGTCATAATACAAAATTCCATTATGATGTCATAATGTAAAATTCCATTATGATGTCATAATGCAAAATTCCCTTTTGATGTCATAATGTAACATTCCATTATGATGTCATAATGCAAAATTCCATTGTGAGGTCATAATGTAAAATTCGATTAAGATGTCATAATGTAACATTCCATTATGATGTCATAATGCAAAATTCCATTATGATGTCATAATGCAACATCCCATTATGATGTCATAATGCAAAAATCCATTATGATGTCATAATGCAAAATTCCATTATGATGTCATAATGCAAAATTCCATTATGATGTCATAATGCAAAATTCAATTATGATGTCATTATGTAAAATCCCATTATGATGTCATAATGCAAAATTCCATTATGATGTCATAATGTAACATTCCACTATGATGTCATAATGTAAAATTCCATTATGATGTCATAATGTAAAATGCCATTATGATGTCATAATGCAAAATTCCATTATGATGTCATAATGTAACATTTCATTATGATGTCATAATGCAAAATTCCATTATGATGTCATAATGCAAAATTCCATTTTGATGTCATAATGTAACATTCCATTATGATGTCATAATGTAAAATTCCATTATGATGTCATAATGTAACATTCCATTATGATGTCATAATGCAACATTCCATTATGATGTCATAATGCAAAATTCCATTATGATGTCATAATGCAACATCCCATTATGATGTCATAATGCAAAATTCCATTATGATGTCATAATGCAAAATTCCATTATGATATCATAATGTAAAATTCCATTATGATGTCATCATGTAACATTCCATTATGATGTCATAATGCAAAATTCCATTATGATGCCATAATGCAAAATTCCATTATGATGTCATAATGTAACATTCCATTATGATGTCATAATGCAAAATTCCATTATGATGTCATAATGCAAAATTCCTTTATGATATCATAATGTAACATTCCATTATGATGTCATAATGCAAAATTCCATTACGATGTCATAATGTAAAATTCAATTATGATGTCATAATGTAACATTCCATTATGATGTCATAATGCAAAATTCCATTATGATGTCATAATGTAAAATTCCATTATGATGTCATAAAGCAACATTCCATTATGATGTCATAATGCAACATTCCATTATGATGTCATAATGCAACATTCCATTATGATATCACAATGTAAAATTCCATTATGATGTCATAATGCAAAATTCCATTATGATGTCATAATGCAAAATTCCATTATGATATCATAATGTAAAATTCCATTATGATGTTATAATGCAAAAATCCATTATGATGTCATAATGCAAAATTCCATTATGATGTCATAATGCAAAATTCCATTATGATGTCATAATGCAACATCCCATTATGATGTCATAATGCAAAAATCCATTATGATGTCATAATGCAAAATTCCATTATGATGTCATAATGCAAAATTCCATTATGATGTCATAATGCAAAATTCAATTATGATGTCATTATGTAAAATCCCATTATGATGTCATAATGCAAAATTCCATTATGATGTCATAATGTAACATTCCACTATGATGTCATAATGTAAAATTCCATTATGATGTCATAATGTAAAATGCCATTATGATGTCATAATGCAAAATTCCATTATGATGTCATAATGTAACATTTCATTATGATGTCATAATGCAAAATTCCATTATGATGTCATAATGCAAAATTCCATTTTGATGTCATAATGTAACATTCCATTATGATGTCATAATGTAAAATTCCATTATGATGTCATAATGTAACATTCCATTATGATGTCATAATGCAACATTCCATTATGATGTCATAATGCAAAATTCCATTATGATGTCATAATGCAACATCCCATTATGATGTCATAATGCAAAATTCCATTATGATGTCATAATGTAAAATTCCATTATGATGTCATAATGCAACATTCCATTATGATGTCATAATGTAACATTCCATTATGATGTCATAATGCAAAATTCCATTATGATGCCATAATGCAAAATTCCATTATGATGTCATAATGTAACATTCCATTATGATGTCATAATGCAAAATTCCATTATGATGTCATAATGCAAAATTCCTTTATGATGTCATAAAGCAACATTCCATTATGATGTCATAATGCAACATTCCATTATGATGTCATAATGCAACATTCCATTATGATATCACAATGTAAAATTCCATTATGATGTCATAATGCAAAATTCCATTATGATGCCATAATGTAAAATTCAATTATGATGTCATAATGTAACATTCCATTATGATGTCATAATGCAAAATTCCATTATGATGTCATAATGTAAAATTCCATTATGATGTCATAAAGCAACATTCCATTATGATGTCATAATGCAACATTCCATTATGATGTCATAATGCAACATTCCATTATGATATCACAATGTAAAATTCCATTATGATGTCATAATGCAAAATTCCATTATGATGTCATAATGCAAAATTCCATTATGATATCATAATGTAAAATTCCATTATGATGTTATAATGCAAAATTCAATTATGATGTCATTATGTAAAATCCCATTATGATGTCATAATGCAAAATTCCATTATGATGTCATAATGTAACATTCCATTATGATGTCATAATGTAAAATTCCATTATGATGTCATAATGTAAAATGCCATTATGATGTCATAATGCAAAATTCCATTATGATGTCATAATGTAACATTTCATTATGATGTCATAATGCAAAATTCCATTATGATGTCATAATGCAAAATTCCATTATGATGTCATAATGAAACATTCCATTATGATGTCATAATGCAAAATTCCATTATGATGTCATAATGCAAAATTCCATTATGATGTCATAATGTAAAATTCCATTATGATGTCATAATGCAAAATTCCCTTTTGATGTCATAATGTAACATTCCATTATGATGTCATAATGCAAAATTCCCTTTTGATGTCATAATGTAACATTCCATTATGATGTCATAATGCAAAATTCCATTGTGAGGTCATAATGTAAAATTCGATTAAGATGTCATAATGTAACATTCCATTATGATGTCATAATGTAACATTCCATTATGAAGTCATAATGTAACATTCCATTATGATGTCATAATGCAGAATTCCATTATGATGTCATAATGCAGAATTCCATTATGATGTCATAATGTAACACTCCATTATGATGTCATAATGTAACATTCCATGATGATGTCATAATGCAAAATTCCATTATGATGCCATAATGCAAAATTCCATTATGATGTCATAATGTAAAATTCCATTATGATGTCATAATGTAACATTCCATGATGATGTCATAATGCAAAATTCCATTATGATGCCATAATGCAAAATTCCATTATGATGTCATAATGCAAAATTCCATTATGATGTCATAATGTAAAATTCCATTATGATGTCATAATGCAAAATTCCATTATGATATCATAATGTAACATTCCATTATGATGTCATAATGCAAAATTCCATTATGATGTCATAATGCAAAATTCCATTATGATGTCATAATGTAAAATTCCATTATGATGTCATAATGCAAAATTCCATTATGATGTCATAATGCAAAATTCCATTATGATGTCATAATGTAAAATTCCATTATGATGTCATAATGCAAAATTCCATTATGATGTCATAATGTAGAATTCCATTATGATGTTATAATGCAAAATTCAATTATGATGTCATAATGTAAAATCCCATTATGATGTCATAATGTAAAATGCCATTATGATGTCATAATGCAAAATTCCATTATGATGTCATAATGTAACATTCCATTATGATGTCATAATGCAAAATTCCATTATGATGTCATAATGCAAAATTCCATTTTGATGTCATAATGTAACATTCCATTATGATGTCATAATGCAAAATTCCATTATGATGTCACAATGAAACATTCCATTATGATGTCATAATGCAAAATTCCATTATGATGTCATAATGCAAAATTCAATTATGATTTCATTATGTAAAATCCCATTATGATGTCATAATGCAAAATTCCATTATGATGTAATAATGTAACATTCCATTATGATGTCATAATGTAAAATTCCATTATGATGTCATAATGTAAAATGCCATTATGATGTCATAATGCAAAATTCCATTATGATGTCATAATGTAACATTTCATTATGATGTCATAATGCAAAATTCCATTATGATGTCATAATGCAAAATTCCATTTTGATGTCATAATGTAACATTCCATTATGATGTCATAATGTAAAATTCCATTATGATGTCATAATGCAAAATTCCCTTTTGATGTCATAATGTAACATTCCATTATGATGTCATAATGCAAAATTCCATTGTGAGGTCATAATGTAAAATTCGATTAACATGTCATAATGTAACATTCCATTATGATGTCATAATGTAACATTCCATTATGAAGTCATAATGTAACATTCCATTATGATGTCATAATGCAGAATTCCATTATGATGTCATAATGTAACACTCCATTATGATGTCATAATGTAACATTCCATTATGATGTCATAATGCAAAATTCCATTATGATGCCATAATGCAAAATTCCATTATGATGTAATAATGTAAAATTCCATTATGATGTCATAATGCAAAATTCCATTATGATGTCATAATGTAAAATTCCATTATGATGTCATAATGCAAAATTCCATTATGATATCATAATGTAACATTCCATTATGATGTCATAATGCAAAATTCCATTATGATGTCATAATACAAAATTCCATTATGATGTCATAATGTAAAATTCCATTATGATGTCATAATGCAAAATTCCCTTTTGATGTCATAATGTAACATTCCATTATGATGTCATAATGCAAAATTCCATTGTGAGGTCATAATGTAAAATTCGATTAAGATGTCATAATGTAACATTCCATTATGATGTCATAATGCAAAATTCCATTATGATGTCATAATGCAACATCCCATTATGATGTCATAATGCAAAATTCCATTATGATGTCATAATGCAAAATTCCATTATGATGTCATAATGCAAAATTCCATTATGATGTCATAATGCAAAATTCAATTATGATGTCATTATGTAAAATCCCATTATGATGTCATAATGCAAAATTCCATTATGATGTCATAATGTAACATTCCATTATGATGTCATAATGTAAAATTCCATTATGATGTCATAATGTAAAATGCCATTATGATGTCATAATGCAAAATTCCATTATGATGTCATAATGTAACATTTCATTATGATGTCATAATGCAAAATTCCATTATGATGTCATAATGCAAAATTCCATTTTGATGTCATAATGTAACATTCCATTATGATGTCATAATGTAAAATTCCATTATGATGTCATAATGCAAAATTCCCTTTTGATGTCATAATGTAACATTCCATTATGATGTCATAATGCAAAATTCCATTGTGAGGTCATAATGTAAAATTCGATTAAGATGTCATAATGTAACATTCCATTATGATGTCATAATGTAACATTCCATTATGAAGTCATAATGTAACATTCCATTATGATGTCATAATGCAGAATTCCATTATGATGTCATAATGTAACACTCCATTATGATGTCATAATGTAACATTCCATTATGATGTCATAATGCAAAATTCCATTATGATGCCATAATGCAAAATTCCATTATGATGTAATAATGTAAAATTCCATTATGATGTCATAATGCAAAATTCCATTATGATGTCATAATGTAAAATTCCATTATGATGTCATAATGCAAAATTCCATTATGATATCATAATGTAACATTCCATTATGATGTCATAATGCAAAATTCCATTATGATGTCATAATACAAAATTCCATTATGATGTCATAATGTAAAATTCCATTATGATGTCATAATGCAAAATTCCCTTTTGATGTCATAATGTAACATTCCATTATGATGTCATAATGCAAAATTCCATTGTGAGGTCATAATGTAACATTCCATTATGATGTCATAATGCAAAATTCCATTGTGAGGTCATAATGTAAAATTCGATTAAGATGTCATAATGTAACATTCCATTATGATGTCATAATGCAAAATTCCATTATGATGTCATAATGCAACATCCCATTATGATGTCATAATGCAAAATTCCATTATGATGTCATAATGCAAAATTCCATTATGATGTCATAATGCAAAATTCCATTATGATGTCATAATGCAAAATTCAATTATGATGTCATTATGTAAAATCCCATTATGATGTCATAATGCAAAATTCCATTATGATGTCATAATGTAACATTCCACTATGATGTCATAATGTAAAATTCCATTATGATGTCATAATGTAAAATGCCATTATGATGTCATAATGCAAAATTCCATTATGATGTCATAATGTAACATTTCATTATGATGTCATAATGCAAAATTCCATTATGATGTCATAATGCAAAATTCCATTTTGATGTCATAATGTAACATTCCATTATGATGTCATAATGTAAAATTCCATTATGATGTCATAATGCAAAATTCCCTTTTGATGTCATAATGTAACTTTCCATTATGATGTCATAATGCAAAATTCCATTGTGAGGTCATAATGTAAAATTCGATTAAGATGTCATAATGTAACATTCCATTATGATGTCATAATGTAACATTCCATTATGAAGTCATAATGTAACATTCCATTATGATGTCATAATGCAGAATTCCATTATGATGTCATAATGTAACACTCCATTATGATGTCATAATGTAACATTCCATTATGATGTCATAATGCAAAATTCCATTATGATGCCATAATGCAAAATTCCATTATGATGTAATAATGTAAAATTCCATTATGATGTCATAATGCAAAATTCCATTATGATGTCATAATGTAAAATTCCATTATGATGTCATAATGCAAAATTCCATTATGATATCATAATGTAACATTCCATTATGATGTCATAATGCAAAATTCCATTATGATGTCATAATACAAAATTCCATTATGATGTCATAATGTAAAATTCCATTATGATGTCATAATGCAAAATTCCCTTTTGATGTCATAATGTAACATTCCATTATGATGTCATAATGCAAAATTCCCTTTTGATGTCATAATGTAACATTCCATTATGATGTCATAATGCAAAATTCCATTGTGAGGTCATAATGTAAAATTCGATTAAGATGTCATAATGTAACATTCCATTATGATGTCATAATGTAAGATTCCATTATGAAGTCATAATGTAACATTCCATTATGATGTCATAATGCAAAATTCCATTATGATGTCATAATGCAACATCCCATTATGATGTCATAATGCAAAATTCCATTATGATGTCATAATGCAAAATTCCATTATGATGTCATAATGCAAAATTCCATTATGATGTCATAATGCAACATTCCATTATGATGTCATAATGCAAAATTCCATTATGATGTCATAATGCAACATCCCATTATGATGTCATAATGCAAAATTCCATTATGATGTCATAATGCAAAATTCCATTATGATATCATAATGTAAAATTCCATTATGATGTCATCATGTAACATTCCATTATGATGTCATAATGCAAAATTCCATTATGATGCCATAATGCAAAATTCAATTATGATGTCATAATGTAACATTCCATTATGATGTCATAATGCAAAATTCCATTATGATGTCATAATGTAAAATTGCATTATGATGTCATAAAGCAACATTCCATTATGATGTCATAATGCAACATTCCATTATGATGTCATAATGCAACATTCCATTATGATATCACAATGTAAAATTCCATTATGATGTCATAATGCAAAATTCCATTATGATGTCATAATGCAAAATTCCATTATGATATCATAATGTAAAATTCCATTATGATGTCATAATGCAAAATTCCATTATGATGTCATAATGCAAAATTCCATTATGATGTCATAATGCAAAATTCCATTATGATGTCATAATGCAACATTCCATTATGATGTCATAATGCAAAATTCCATTATGATGTCATAATGCAACATCCCATTATGATGTCATAATGTAACATTCCATTATGATGTCATATTGCAAAATTCCATTATGATGTCATAATGCAAAATTCCATTATGATATCATAATGTAACATTCCATTATGATGTCATAATGCAAAATTCCATTACGATGTCATAATGTAAAATTCAATTATGATGTCATAATGTAACATTCCATTATGATGTCATAATGCAAAATTCCATTATGATGTCATAATGTAAAATTCCATTATGATGTCATAAAGCAACATTCCATTATGATGTCATAATGCAACATTCCATTATGATGTCATAATGCAACATTCCATTATGATATCACAATGTAAAATTCCATTATGATGTCATAATGCAAAATTCCATTATGATGTCATAATGCAAAATTCCATTATGATATCATAATGTAAAATTCCATTATGATGTTATAATGCAAAATTCAATTATGATGTCATTATGTAAAATCCCATTATGATGTCATAATGCAAAATTCCATTATGATGTCATAATGTAACATTCCATTATGATGTCATAATGTAAAATTCCATTATGATGTCATAATGTAAAATGCCATTATGATGTCATAATGCAAAATTCCATTATGATGTCATAATGTAACATTTCATTATGATGTCATAATGCAAAATTCCATTATGATGTCATAATGCAAAATTCCATTATGATGTCATAATGAAACATTCCATTATGATGTCATAATGCAAAATTCCATTATGATGTCATAATGGAATTTTGCATTATGACATCATAATGGAATTTTGCAATATGACATCATAATGGAATTTTGCATTATGACATCATAATGGAATGTTTCATTATGACATCATAATGGAATTTTGCATTATGACATCATAATGGAATTTTGCATTATGACATCATAATGAAATGTTACATTATGACATCATAATGGAATTTTGCATTATGACATCATAATGGCATTTTACATTATGACATCATAATGGAATTTTACATTATGACATCATAATGGAATGTTACATTATGACATCATAATGGAATTTTGCATTATGACATCATAATGGGATTTTACATAATAACATCATAATTGAATTTTGCATTATAACATCATAATGGAATTTTACATTATGATATCATAATGGAATTTTGCATTATGACATCATAATGGAATTTTGCATTATGACATCATAATGGAATTTTACATTGTGATATCATAATGGAATGTTGCATTATGACATCATAATGGAATGTTGCATTATGACATCATAATGGAATGTTGCTTTATGACATCATAATGGAATGCTACATTATGACATCATAATTGAATTTTACATTATGACATCGTAATGGAATTTTGCATTATGACATCATAATGGAATGTTACATTATGATATCATAATGGAATTTTGCATTATGACATCATAATGGAATTTTGCAATATGACATCATAATGGAATGTTACATTATGACATCATAATGGAATTTTGCATTATGGCATCATAATGGAATTTTGCATTATGACATCATAATGGAATGTTACATGATGACATCATAATGGAATTTTACATTATGATATCATAATGGAATTTTGCATTATGACATCATAATGGAATTTTGCATTATGACATCATAATGGGATGTTGCATTATGACATCATAATGGAATTTTGCATTATGACATCATAATGGAATGTTGCATTATGACATCATAATGGAATTTTGCATTATGACATCATAATGGAATTTTGCATTATGACATCATAATGGAATTTTGCATTATGACATCATAATGAAATGTTACATTATGACATCATAATGGAATTTTGCATTATGACATCATAATGGCATTTTACATTATGACATCATAATGGAATTTTACATTATGACATCATAATGGAATGTTACATTATGACATCAAAAGGGAATTTTGCATTATGACATCATAATGGAATTTTACATTATGACATCATAATGGAATTTTGCATTATGACATCATAATGGAATTTTGCATTATGACATCATAATGGAATGTTTCATTATGACATCATAATGCAAAATTCCATTATGATGTCATAATGCAAAATTCCATTATGATGTCATAATGTAAAATTCCATTATGATGTCATAATGCAAAATTCCATTATGATGTCATAATGCAAAATTCCATTATGATGTCATAATGTAAAATTCCATTATGATGTCATAATGCAAAATTCCATTATGATGTCATAATGTAGAATTCCATTATGATGTTATAATGCAAAATTCAATTATGATGTCATAATGTAAAATCCCATTATGATGTCATAATGTAAAATGCCATTATGATGTCATAATGCAAAATTCCATTATGATGTCATAATGTAACATTCCATTATGATGTCATAATGCAAAATTCCATTATGATGTCATAATGCAAAATTCCATTTTGATGTCATAATGTAACATTCCATTATGATGTCATAATGCAAAATTCCATTATGATGTCATAATGAAACATTCCATTATGATGTCATAATGCAAAATTCCATTATGATGTCATAATGCAAAATTCAATTATGATGTCATTATGTAAAACCCATTATGATGTCATAATGCAAAATTCCATTATGATGTCATAATGTAACATTCCATTATGATGTCATAATGTAAAATGCCATTATGATGTCATAATGCAAAATTCCATTATGATGTCATAATGTAACATTTCATTATGATGTCATAATGCAAAATTCCATTATGATGTCATAATGCAAAATTCCATTTTGATGTCATAATGTAACATTCCATTATGATGTCATAATGTAAAATTCCATTATGATGTCATAATGCAAAATTCCCTTTTGATGTCATAATGTAACATTCCATTATGATGTCATAATGCAAAATTCCCTTTTGATGTCATAATGTAACATTCCATTATGATGTCATAATGCAAAATTCCATTGTGAGGTCATAATGTAAAATTCGATTAAGATGTCATAATGTAACATTCCATTATGATGTCATAATGTAACATTCCATTATGAAGTCATAATGTAACATTCCATTATGATGTCATAATGCAGAATTCCATTATGATGTCATAATGTAACACTCCATTATGATGTCATAATGTAACATTCCATTATGATGTCATAATGCAAAATTCCATTATGATGCCATAATGCAAAATTCCATTATGATGTAATAATGTAAAATTCCATTATGATGTCATAATGCAAAATTCCATTATGATGTCATAATGTAAAATTCCATTATGATGTCATAATGCAAAATTCCATTATGATATCATAATGTAACATTCCATTATGATGTCATAATGCAAAATTCCATTATGATGTCATAAAACAAAATTCCATTATGATGTCATAATGTAAAATTCCATTATGATGTCATAATGCAAAATTCCCTTTTGATGTCATAATGTAACATTCCATTATGATGTCATAATGCAAAATTCCCTTTTGCTGTCATAATGTAAAATTCCATTTTGATGTCATAATGCAAAATTCCATTGTGAGGTCATAATGTAAAATTCGATTAAGATGTCATAATGTAACATTCCATTATGATGTCATAATGTAAGATTCCATTATGAAGTCATAATGTAACATTCCATTATGATGTCATAATGCAAAATTCCATTATGATGTCATAATGCAACATCCCATTATGATGTCATAATGCAAAATTCCATTATGATGTCATAATGCAAAATTCCATTATGATGTCATAATGCAAAATTCCATTATGATGTCATAATGCAACATTCCATTATGATGTCATAATGCAAAATTCCATTATGATGCCATAATGCAACATCCCATTATGATGTCATAATGCAAAATTCCATTATGATGTCATAATGCAAAATTCCATTATGATATCATAATGTAAAATTCCATTATGATGTCATCATGTAACATTCCATTATGATGTCATAATGCAAAATTCCATTATGATGCCATAATGCAAAATTCCATTATGATGTCATAATGTAACATTCCATTATGATGTCATAATGCAAAATTCCATTATGATGTCATAATGCAAAATTCCATTATGATATCATAATGTAACATTCCATTATGATGTCATAATGCAAAATTCCATTACGATGTCATAATGTAAAATTCAATTATGATGTCATAATGTAACATTCCATTATGATGTCATAATGCAAAATTCCATTATGATGTCATAATGTAAAATTCCATTATGATGTCATAAAGCAACATTCCATTATGATGTCATAATGCAACATTCCATTATGATGTCATAATGCAACATTCCATTATGATATCACAATGTAAAATTCCATTATGATGTCATAATGCAAAATTCCATTATGATGTCATAATGCAAAATTCCATTATGATATCATAATGTAAAATTCCATTATGATGTTATAATGCAAAATTCAATTATGATGTCATAATGTAACATTCCATTATGATGTCATATTGCAACATTCCATTATGATGTCATAATGCAACATTCCATTATGATATCACAATGTAAAATTCCATTATGATGTCATAATGCAAAATTCCATTATGATGTCATAATGCAAAATTCCATTATGATATCATAATGTAAAATTCCATTATGATGTTATAATGCAAAATTCAATTATGATGTCATTATGTAAAATCCCATTATGATGTCATAATGCAAAATTCCATTATGATGTCATAATGTAACATTCCATTATGATGTCATAATGTAACATTCCATTATGATGTCATAATGCAAAATTCCATTATGATGTCATAATGCAAAATTCCATTATGATGTCATAATGTAAAATTCCATTATGATGTCATAATGCAAAATTCCCTTTTGATGTCATAATGTAACATTCCATTATGATGTCATAATGCAAAATTCCATTATGATGTCATAATGCAAAATTCCATTATGATGTCATAATGCAAAATTCCATTATGATGTCATAATGCAACATCCCATTATGATGTCATAATGCAAAATTCCATTATGATGTCATAATGCAAAATTCCATTATGATGTCATAATGCAAAATTCCATTATGATGTCATAATGCAACATTCCATTATGATGTCATAATGCAAAATTCCATTATGATGTCATAATGCAACATCCCATTATGATGTCATAATGCAAAATTCCATTATGATGTCATAATGCAAAATTCCATTATGATATCATAATGTAAAATTCCATTATGATGTCATCATGTAACATTCCATTATGATGTCATAATGCAAAATTCCATTATGATGCCATAATGCAAAATTCCATTATGATGTCATAATGTAACATTCCATTATGATGTCATATTGCAAAATTCCATTATGATGTCATAATGCAAAATTCCATTATGATATCATAATGTAACATTCCATTATGATGTCATAATGCAAAATTCCATTACGATGTCATAATGTAAAATTCAATTATGATGTCATAATGTAACATTCCATTATGATGTCATAATGCAAAATTCCATTATGATGTCATAATGTAAAATTCCATTATGATGTCATAAAGCAACATTTCATTATGATGTCATAATGCAACATTCCATTATGATGTCATAATGCAACATTCCATTATGATATCACAATGTAAAATTCCATTATGATGTCATAATGCAAAATTCCATTATGATGTCATAATGCAAAATTCCATTATGATATCATAATGTAAAATTCCATTATGATGTTATAATGCAAAATTCAATTATGATGTTATTATGTAAAATCCCATTATGATGTCATAATGCAAAATTCCATTATGATGTCATAATGTAACATTCCATTATGATGTCATAATGTAAAATTCCATTATGATGTCATAATGTAAAATGCCATTATGATGTCATAATGCAAAATTCCATTATGATGTCATAATGTAACATTTCATTATGATGTCATAATGCAAAATTCCATTATGATGTCATAATGCAAAATTCCATTATGATGTCATAATGAAACATTCCATTATGATGTCATAATGCAAAATTCCATTATGATGTCATAATGCAAAATTCCATTATGATGTCATAATGTAAAATTCCATTATGATGTCATAATGCAAAATTCCCTTTTGATGTCATAATGTAACATTCCATTATGATGTCATAATGCAAAATTCCCTTTTGATGTCATAATGTAACATTCCATTATGATGTCATAATACAAAATTCCATTGTGAGGTCATAATGTAAAATTCGATTAAGATGTCATAATGTAACATTCCATTATGATGTCATAATGTAACATTCCATTATGAAGTCATAATGTAACATTCCATTATGATGTCATAATGCAGAATTCCATTATGATGTCATAATGTAACACTCCATTATGATGTCATAATGTAACATTCCATTATGATGTCATAATGCAAAATTCCATTATGATGCCATAATGCAAAATTCCATTATGATGTTATAATGTAAAATTCCATTATGATGTCATAATGCAAAATTCCATTATGATGTCATAATGTAAAATTCCATTATGATGTCATAATGCAAAATTCCATTATGATATCATAATGTAACATTCCATTATGATGTCATAATGTAACATTCCATTATGATGTCATAATGTAACACTCCATTATGATGTCATAATGTAACATTCCATTATGATGTCATAATGCAAAATTCCATTATGATGCCATAATGCAAAATTCCATTATGATGTAATAATGCAAAATTCCATTATGATGTCATAATGCAAAATTCAATTATGATGTCATAATGTAAAATCCCATTATGATGTCATAATGTAAAATGCCATTATGATGTCATAATGCAAAATTCCATTATGATGTCATAATGTAACATTCCATTATGATGTCATAATGCAAAATTCTATTATGATGTCATAATGCAAAATTCCATTTTGATGTCATAATGTAACATTCCATTATGATGTCATAATGCAAAATTCCATTATGATGTCATAATGAAACATTCCATTATGATGTCATAATGCAAAATTCCATTATGATGTCATAATGCAAAATTCCATTATGATGTCATAATGTAAAATTCCATTATGATGTCATAATGCAAAATTCCCTTTTGATGTCATAATGTAACATTCCATTATGATGTCATAATGCAAAATTCCATTATGATGTCATAATGCAAAATTCCATTATGATGTCATAATGTAAAATTCCATTATGATGTCATAATGCAAAATTCCATTATGATGTCATAATGCAAAATTCCATTATGATGTCATAATGTAAAATTCCATTATGATGTCATAATGCAAAATTCCATTATGATGTCATAATGTAGAATTCCATTATGATGTTATAATGCAAAATTCAATTATGATGTCATAATGTAAAATCCCATTATGATGTCATAATGTAAAATGTCATTATGATGTCATAATGCAAAATTCCATTATGATGTCATAATGTAACATTCCATTATGATGTCATAATGCAAAATTCCATTATGATGTCATAATGCAAAATTCCATTTTGATGTCATAATGTAACATTCCATTATGATGTCATAATGCAAAATTCCATTATGATGTCATAATGAAACATTCCATTATGATGTCATAATGCAAAATTCCATTATGATGTCATAATGCAAAATTCAATTATGATGTCATTATGTAAAATCCCATTATGATGTCATAATGCAAAATTCCATTATGATGTCATAATGTAACATTCCATTATGATGTCATAATGTAAAATTCCATTATGATGTCATAATGTAAAATGCCATTATGATGTCATAATGCAAAATTCCATTATGATGTCATAATGTAACATTTCATTATGATGTCATAATGCAAAATTCCATTATGATGTCATAATGCAAAATTCCATTTTGATGTCATAATGTAACATTCCATTATGATGTCATAATGTAAAATTCCATTATGATGTCATAATGCAAAATTCCCTTTTGATGTCATAATGTAACATTCCATTATGATGTCATAATGCAAAATTCCCTTTTGATGTCATAATGTAACATTCCATTATGATGTCATAATGCAAAATTCCATTGTGAGGTCATAATGTAAAATTCGATTAAGATGTCATAATGTAACATTCCATTATGATGTCATAATGTAACATTCCATTATGAAGTCATAATGTAACATTCCATTATGATGTCATAATGCAGAATTCCATTATGATGTCATAATGTAACACTCCATTATGATGTCATAATGTAACATTCCATTATGATGTCATAATGCAAAATTCCATTATGATGCCATAATGCAAAATTCCATTATGATGTAATAATGTAAAATTCCATTATGATGTCATAATGCAAAATTCCATTATGATGTCATAATGTAAAATTCCATTATGATGTCATAATGCAAAATTCCATTATGATATCATAATGTAACATTCCATTATGATGTCATAATGCAAAATTCCATTATGATGTCATAAAACAAAATTCCATTATGATGTCATAATGTAAAATTCCATTATGATGTCATAATGCAAAATTCCCTTTTGATGTCATAATGTAACATTCCATTATGATGTCATAATGCAAAATTCCCTTTTGCTGTCATAATGTAAAATTCCATTTTGATGTCATAATGCAAAATTCCATTGTGAGGTCATAATGTAAAATTCGATTAAGATGTCATAATGTAACATTCCATTATGATGTCATAATGTAAGATTCCATTATGAAGTCATAATGTAACATTCCATTATGATGTCATAATGCAAAATTCCATTATGATGTCATAATGCAACATCCCATTATGATGTCATAATGCAAAATTCCATTATGATGTCATAATGCAAAATTCCATTATGATGTCATAATGCAAAATTCCATTATGATGTCATAATGCAACATTCCATTATGATGTCATAATGCAACATTCCATTATGATGTCATAATGCAAAATTCCATTATGATGCCATAATGCAACATCCCATTATGATGTCATAATGCAAAATTCCATTATGATGTCATAATGCAAAATTCCATTATGATATCATAATGTAAAATTCCATTATGATGTCATCATGTAACATTCCATTATGATGTCATAATGCAAAATTCCATTATGATGCCATAATGCAAAATTCCATTATGATGTCATAATGTAACATTCCATTATGATGTCATAATGCAAAATTCCATTATTATGTCATAATGCAAAATTCCATTATGATATCATAATGTAACATTCCATTATGATGTCATAATGCAAAATTCCATTACGATGTCATAATGTAAAATTCAATTATGATGTCATAATGTAACATTCCATTATGATGTCATAATGCAAAATTCCATTATGATGTCATAATGTAAAATTCCATTATGATGTCATAAAGCAACATTCCATTATGATGTCATAATGCAACATTCCATTATGATGTCATAATGCAACATTCCATTATGATATCACAATGTAAAATTCCATTATGATGTCATAATGCAAAATTCCATTATGATGTCATAATGCAAAATTCCATTATGATATCATAATGTAAAATTCCATTATGATGTTATAATGCAAAATTCAATTATGATGTCATTATGTAAAATCCCATTATGATGTCATAATGCAAAATTCCATTATGATGTCATAATGTAACATTCCATTATGATGTCATAATGTAACATTCCATTATGATGTCATAATGTAAAATTCCATTATGATGTCATAATGTAAAATGCCATTATGATGTCATAATGCAAAATTCCATTATGATGTCATAATGTAACATTTCATTATGATGTCATAATGCAAAATTCCATTATGATGTCATAATGCAAAATTCCATTATGATGTCATAATGAAACATTCCATTATGATGTCATAATGCAAAATTCCATTATGATGTCATAATGCAAAATTCCATTATGATGTCATAATGTAAAATTCCATTATGATGTCATAATGCAAAATTCCCTTTTGATGTCATAATGTAACATTCCATTATGATGTCATAATGCAAAATTCCCTTTTGATGTCATAATGTAACATTCCATTATGATGTCATAATACAAAATTCCATTGTGAGGTCATAATGTAAAATTCGATTAAGATGTCATAATGTAACATTCCATTATGATGTCATAATGTAACATTCCATTATGAAGTCATAATGTAACATTCCATTATGATGTCATAATGCAGAATTCCATTATGATGTCATAATGTAACACTCCATTATGATGTCATAATGTAACATTCCATTATGATGTCATAATGCAAAATTCCATTATGATGCCATAATGCAAAATTCCATTATGATGTAATAATGTAAAATTCCATTATGATGTCATAATGCAAAATTCCATTATGATGTCATAATGTAAAATTCCATTATGATGTCATAATGCAAAATTCCATTATGATATCATAATGTAACATTCCATTATGATGTCATAATGCAAAATTCCATTATGATGTCATAATGCAAAATTCCATTATGATGTCATAATGTAAAATTCCATTATGATGTCATAATGCAAAATTCCATTATGATGTCATAATGCAAAATTCCATTATGATGTCATAATGTAAAATTCCATTATGATGTCATAATGCAAAATTCCATTATGATGTCATAATGTAGAATTCCATTATGATGTTATAATGCAAAATTCAATTATGATGTCATAATGTAAAATCCCATTATGATGTCATAATGTAAAATGCCATTATGATGTCATAATGCAAAATTCCATTATGATGTCATAATGTAACATTCCATTATGATGTCATAATGCAAAATTCCATTATGATGTCATAATGCAAAATTCCATTTTGATGTCATAATGTAACATTCCATTATGATGTCATAATGCAAAATTCCATTATGATGTCATAATGAAACATTCCATTATGATGTCATAATGCAAAATTCCATTATGATGTCATAATGCAAAATTCCATTATGATGTCATAATGTAAAATTCCATTATGATGTCATAATGCAAAATTCCCTTTTGATGTCATAATGTAACATTCCATTATGATGTCATAATGCAAAATTCCCTTTTGATGTCATAATGTAACATTCCATTATGATGTCATAATGCAAAATTCCATTGTGAGGTCATAATGTAAAATTCGATTAAGATGTCATAATGTAACATTCCATAATGATGTCATAACGCAGGATTCCATTATGAAGTCATAATGTAACATTCCATTATGATGTCATAATGCAAAATTCCACTATGATGTCATAATGCAACATCCCATTATGATGTCATAATGCAAAATTCCATTATGATGTCATAATGCAAAATTCCATTATGATGTCATAATGCAAAATTCCATTATGATGTCATAATGCAAAATTCCATTATGATGTCATAATGCAAAATTCCATTATGATGTCATAATGCAAAATTCCATTATGATGTCATAATGTAAAATTCCATTATGATGTCATAATGCAAAATTCCATTATGATGTCATAATGTAGAATTCCATTATGATGTTATAATGCAAAATTCAATTATGATGTCATAATGTAAAATCCCATTATGATGTCATAATGTAAAATGCCATTATGATGTCATAATGCAAAATTCCATTATGATGTCATAATGTAACATTCCATTATGATGTCATAATGCAAAATTCCATTATGATGTCATAATGCAAAATTCCATTTTGATGTCATAATGTAACATTCCATTATGATGTCATAATGCAAAATTACATTATGATGTCATAATGAAACATTCCATTATGATGTCATAATGCAAAATTCCATTATGATGTCATAATGCAAAATTCCATTATGATGTCATAATGTAAAATTCCATTATGATGTCATAATGCAAAATTCCCTTTTGATGTCATAATGTAACATTCCATTATGATGTCATAATGCAAAATTCCCTTTTGATGTCATAATGTAACATTCCATTATGATGTCATAATGCAAAATTCCATTGTGAGGTCATAATGTAAAATTTGATTAAGATGTCATAATGTAACATTCCATTATGATGCCATAATGTAAGATTCCATTATGAAGTCATAATGTAACATTCCATTATGATGTCATAATGCAAAATTCCATTATGATGTCATAATGCAACATCCCATTATGATGTCATAATGCAAAATTCCATTATGATGTCATAATGCAAAATTCCATTATGATGTCATAATGCAAAATTCCATTATGATGTCATAATGTAACATTCCATTATGATGTCATAATGTAAAATTCCATGATGATGTCATAATGCAAAATTCCATTATGATGTCATAATGCAAAATTCCATTATGATGTCATAATGCAAAATTCCATTATGATGTCATAATGCAAAATTCCATTATGATGTCATAATGCAAAATTCCATTATGATGTCATAATGCAAAATTCCATTATGATGTCATAATGTAACATTCCATTATGATGTCATAATGCAAAATTCCATTATGATGTCATAATGCAACATTTCATTATGATGTCATAATGCAAAATTCCATTATGATGTCATAATGCAAAATTCCATTTTGATGTCATAATGTAACATTCCATTATGATGTCATAATGCAAAATTCCATTATGATGTCATAATGCAAAATTCCATTATGATGTCATAATGCAAAATTCCATTATGATGTCATAATGAAACATTCCATTATGATGTCATAATGCAAAATTCCATTATGATGTCATAATGCAAAATTCCATTATGATGTCATAATGTAAAATTCCATTATGATGTCATAATGCAAAATTCCCTTTTGATGTCATAATGTAACATTCCATTATGATGTCATAATGCAAAATTCCCTTTTGATGTCATAATGTAACATTCCATTATGATGTCATAATGCAAAATTCCATTGTGAGGTCATAATGTAAAATTCGATTAAGATGTCATAATGTAACATTCCATTATGATGTCATAATGTAACATTCCATTATGAAGTCATAATGTAACATTCCATTATGATGTCATAATGCAGAATTCCATTATGATGTCATAATGTAACACTCCATTATGATGTCATAATGTAACATTCCATTATGATGTCATAATGCAAAATTCCATTATGATGCCATAATGCAAAATTCCATTATGATGTAATAATGTAAAATTCCATTATGATGTCATAATGCAAAATTCTATTATGATGTCATAATGTAAAATTTGATTAAGATGTCATAATGTAACATTCCATTATGATGCCATAATGTAAGATTCCATTATGAAGTCATAATGTAACATTCCATTATGATGTCATAATGCAAAATTCCATTATGATGTCATAATGCAACATCCCATTATGATGTCATAATGCAAAATTCCATTATGATGTCATAATGCAAAATTCCATTATGATGTCATAATGCAAAATTCCATTATGATGTCATAATGTAACATTCCATTATGATGTCATAATGTAAAATTCCATGATGATGTCATAATGCAAAATTCCATTATGATGTCATAATGCAAAATTCCATTATGATGTCATAATGCAAAATTCCATTATGATGTCATAATGCAAAATTCCATTATGATGTCATAATGCAAAATTCCATTATGATGTCATAATGCAAAATTCCATTATGATGTCATAATGTAACATTCCATTATGATGTCATAATGCAAAATTCCATTATGATGTCATAATGCAACATTTCATTATGATGTCATAATGCAAAATTCCATTATGATGTCATAATGCAAAATTCCATTTTGATGTCATAATGTAACATTCCATTATGATGTCATAATGCAAAATTCCATTATGATGTCATAATGCAAAATTCCATTATGATGTCATAATGCAAAATTCCATTATGATGTCATAATGAAACATTCCATTATGATGTCATAATGCAAAATTCCATTATGATGTCATAATGCAAAATTCCATTATGATGTCATAATGTAAAATTCCATTATGATGTCATAATGCAAAATTCCCTTTTGATGTCATAATGTAACATTCCATTATGATGTCATAATGCAAAATTCCCTTTTGATGTCATAATGTAACATTCCATTATGATGTCATAATGCAAAATTCCATTGTGAGGTCATAATGTAAAATTCGATTAAGATGTCATAATGTAACATTCCATTATGATGTCATAATGTAACATTCCATTATGAAGTCATAATGTAACATTCCATTATGATGTCATAATGCAGAATTCCATTATGATGTCATAATGTAACACTCCATTATGATGTCATAATGTAACATTCCATTATGATGTCATAATGCAAAATTCCATTATGATGCCATAATGCAAAATTCCATTATGATGTAATAATGTAAAATTCCATTATGATGTCATAATGCAAAATTCTATTATGATGTCATAATGTAAAATTCCATTATGATGTCATAATGCAAAATTCCATTATGATATCATAATGTAACATTCCATTATGATGTCATAATGCAAAATTCCATTATGATGTCATAAAACAAAATTCCATTATGATGTCATAATGTAAAATTCCATTATGATGTCATAATGTAAAATTCCATTATGATGTCATAATGCAAAATTCCCTTTTGATGTCATAATGTAACATTCCATTATGATGTCATAATGCAAAATTCCCTTTTGCTGTCATAATGTAAAATTCCATTTTGATGTCATAATGCAAAATTCCATTGTGAGGTCATAATGTAAAATTCGATTAAGATGTCATAATGTAACAGTCCATTATGATGTCATAATGCAAAATTCTATTATGATGTCATAATGTAACATTCCATTATGATGTCATAATGTAAAATTCCATTATGATGTCATAATGTAAAATGCCATTATGATGTCATAATGCAAAATTCCATTATGATGTCATAATGTAACATTTCATTATGATGTCATAATGCAAAATTCCATTATGATGTCATAATGCAAAATTCCATTATGATGTCATAATGAAACATTCCATTATGATGTCATAATGCAAAATTCCATTATGATGTCATAATGCAAAATTCCATTATGATGTCATAATGTAAAATTCCATTATGATGTCATAATGCAAAATTCCCTTTTGATGTCATAATGTAACATTCCATTATGATGTCATAATGCAAAATTCCCTTTTGATGTCATAATGTAACATTCCATTATGATGTCATAATACAAAATTCCATTGTGAGGTCATAATGTAAAATTCGATTAAGATGTCATAATGTAACATTCCATTATGATGTCATAATGTAACATTCCATTATGAAGTCATAATGTAACATTCCATTATGATGTCATAATGCAGAATTCCATTATGATGTCATAATGTAACACTCCATTATGATGTCATAATGTAACATTCCATTATGATGTCATAATGCAAAATTCCATTATGATGCCATAATGCAAAATTCCATTATGATGTAATAATGTAAAATTCCATTATGATGTCATAATGCAAAATTCCATTATGATGTCATAATGTAAAATTCCATTATGATGTCATAATGCAAAATTCCATTATGATATCATAATGTAACATTCCATTATGATGTCATAATGCAAAATTCCATTATGATGTCATAATGCAAAATTCCATTATGATGTCATAATGTAAAATTCCATTATGATGTCCTAATGCAAAATTCCATTATGATGTCATAATGCAAAATTCCATTATGATGTCATAATGTAAAATTCCATTATGATGTCATAATGCAAAATTCCATTATGATGTCATAATGTAGAATTCCATTATGATGTTATAATGCAAAATTCAATTATGATGTCATAATGTAAAATCCCATTATGATGTCATAATGTAAAATGCCATTATGATGTCATAATGCAAAATTCCATTATGATGTCATAATGTAACATTCCATTATGATGTCATAATGCAAAATTCCATTATGATGTCATAATGCAAAATTCCATTTTGATGTCATAATGTAACATTCCATTATGATGTCATAATGCAAAATTCCATTATGATGTCATAATGAAACATTCCATTATGATGTCATAATGCAAAATTCCATTATGATGTCATAATGCAAAATTCCATTATGATGTCATAATGTAAAATTCCATTATGATGTCATAATGCAAAATTCCCTTTTGATGTCATAATGTAACATTCCATTATGATGTCATAATGCAAAATTCCCTTTTGATGTCATAATGTAACATTCCATTATGATGTCATAATGCAAAATTCCATTGTGAGGTCATAATGTAAAATTCGATTAAGATGTCATAATGTAACATTCCATAATGATGTCATAACGCAGGATTCCATTATGAAGTCATAATGTAACATTCCATTATGATGTCATAATGCAAAATTCCATTATGATGTCATAATGCAACATCCCATTATGATGTCATAATGCAAAATTCCATTATGATGTCATAATGCAAAATTCCATTATGATGTCATAATGCAAAATTCCATTATGATGTCATAATGCAAAATTCCATTATGATGTCATAATGCAAAATTCCATTATGATGTCATAATGCAAAATTCCATTATGATGTCATAATGTAAAATTCCATTATGATGTCATAATGCAAAATTCCATTATGATGTCATAATGTAGAATTCCATTATGATGTTATAATGCAAAATTCAATTATGATGTCATAATGTAAAATCCCATTATGATGTCATAATGTAAAATGCCATTATGATGTCATAATGCAAAATTCCATTATGATGTCATAATGTAACATTCCATTATGATGTCATAATGCAAAATTCCATTATGATGTCATAATGCAAAATTCCATTTTGATGTCATAATGTAACATTCCATTATGATGTCATAATGCAAAATTCCATTATGATGTCATAATGAAACATTCCATTATGATGTCATAATGCAAAATTCCATTATGATGTCATAATGCAAAATTCCATTATGATGTCATAATGTAAAATTCCATTATGATGTCATAATGCAAAATTCCCTTTTGATGTCATAATGTAACATTCCATTATGATGTCATAATGCAAAATTCCCTTTTGATGTCATAATGTAACATTCCATTATGATGTCATAATGCAAAATTCCATTGTGAGGTCATAATGTAAAATTTGATTAAGATGTCATAATGTAACATTCCATTATGATGCCATAATGTAAGATTCCATTATGAAGTCATAATGTAACATTCCATTATGATGTCATAATGCAAAATTCCATTATGATGTCATAATGCAACATCCCATTATGATGTCATAATGCAAAATTCCATTATGATGTCATAATGCAAAATTCCATTATGATGTCATAATGCAAAATTCCATTATGATGTCATAATGTAACATTCCATTATGATGTCATAATGTAAAATTCCATGATGATGTCATAATGCAAAATTCCATTATGATGTCATAATGCAAAATTCCATTATGATGTCATAATGCAAAATTCCATTATGATGTCATAATGCAAAATTCCATTATGATGGCATAATGCAAAATTCCATTATGATGTCATAATGCAAAATTCCATTATGATGTCATAATGTAACATTCCATTATGATGTCATAATGCAAAATTCCATTATGATGTCATAATGCAACATTTCATTATGATGTCATAATGCAAAATTCCATTATGATGTCATAATGCAAAATTCCATTTTGATGTCATAATGTAACATTCCATTATGATGTCATAATGCAAAATTCCATTATGATGTCATAATGCAAAATTCCATTATGATGTCATAATGCAAAATTCCATTATGATGTCATAATGCAAAATTCCATTATGATGTCATAATGTAAAATTCCATTATGATGTCATAATGCAAAATTCCCTTTTGATGTCATAATGTAACATTCCATTATGATGTCATAATGCAAAATTCCCTTTTGATGTCATAATGTAACATTCCATTATGATGTCATAATGCAAAATTCCCTTTTGATGTCATAATGTAACATTCCATTATGATGTCATAATGCAAAATTCCATTGTGAGGTCATAATGTAAAATTCGATTAAGATGTCATAATGTAACATTCCATTATGATGTCATAATGTAACATTCCATTATGAAGTCATAATGTAACATTCCATTATGATGTCATAATGCAGAATTCCATTATGATGTCATAATGTAACACTCCATTATGATGTCATAATGTAACATTCCATTATGATGTCATAATGCAAAATTCCATTATGATGCCATAATGCAAAATTCCATTATGATGTAATAATGTAAAATTCCATTATGATGTCATAATGCAAAATTCCATTATGATGTCATAATGTAAAATTCCATTATGATGTCATAATGCAAAATTCCATTATGATATCATAATGTAACATTCCATTATGATGTCATAATGCAAAATTCCATTATGATGTCATAATGCAAAATTCCATTATGATGTCATAATGTAAAATTCCATTATGATGTCATAATGCAAAATTCCATTATGATGTCATAATGCAAAATTCCATTATGATGTCATAATGTAAAATTCCATTATGATGTCATAATGCAAAAATCCATTATGATGTCATAATGCAAAATTCTATTATGATGTCATAATGTAAAATTCCATTATGATGTCATAATGCAAAATTCCATTATGATGTCATAATGTAGAATTCCATTATGATGTTATAATGCAAAATTCAATTATGATGTCATAATGTAAAATCCCATTATGATGTCATAATGTAAAATGCCATTATGATGTCATAATGCAAAATTCCATTATGATGTCATAATGTAACATTCCATTATGATGTCATAATGCAAAATTCCATTATGATGTCATAATGAAACATTCCATTATGATGTCATAATGCAAAATTCCATTATGATGTCATAATGTAAAATTCCATTATGATGTCATAATGCAAAATTCCCTTTTGATGTCATAATGTAACATTCCATTATGATGTCATAATGCAAAATTCCCTTTTGATGTCATAATGTAACATTCCATTATGATGTCATAATGCAAAATTCCATTGTGAGGTCATAATGTAAAATTCGATTAAGATGTCATAATGTAACATCCCATTATGATGTCATAATGCAAAATTCCATTATGATGTCATAATGCAACATCCCATTATGATGTCATAATGCAAAATTCCATTATGATGTCATAATGCAAAATTCCATTATGATGTCATAATGCAAAATTCCATTATGATGTCATAATGCAAAATTCCATTATGATGTCATAATGTAAAATTCCATTATGATGTCATAATGCAAAATTCCATTATGATGTCATAATGTAGAATTCCATTATGATGTTATAATGCAAAATTCAATTATGATGTCATAATGTAAAATCCCATTATGATGTCATAATGTAAAATGCCATTATGATGTCATAATGCAAAATTCCATTATGATGTCATAATGTAACATTCCATTATGATGTCATAATGCAAAATTCCATTATGATGTCATAATGCAAAATTCCATTTTGATGTCATAATGTAACATTCCATTATGATGTCATAATGCAAAATTCCATTATGATGTCATAATGAAACATTCCATTATGATGTCATAATGCAAAATTCCATTATGATGTCATAATGCAAAATTCCATTATGATGTCATAATGTAAAATTCCATTATGATGTCATAATGCAAAATTCCCTTTTGATGTCATAATGTAACATTCCATTATGATGTCATAATGCAAAATTCCCTTTTGATGTCATAATGTAACATTCCATTATGATGTCATAATGCAAAATTCCATTGTGAGGTCATAATGTAAAATTTGATTAAGATGTCATAATGTAACATTCCATTATGATGCCATAATGTAAGATTCCATTATGAAGTCATAATGTAACATTCCATTATGATGTCATAATGCAAAATTCCATTATGATGTCATAATGCAACATCCCATTATGATGTCATAATGCAAAATTCCATTATGATGTCATAATGCAAAATTCCATTATGATGTCATAATGCAAAATTCCATTATGATGTCATAATGTAACATTCCATTATGATGTCATAATGTAAAATTCCATGATGATGTCATAATGCAAAATTCCATGATGATGTCATAATGCAAAATTCCATTATGATGTCATAATGCAAAATTCCATTATGATGTCATAATGCAAAATTCCATTATGATGTCATAATGCAAAATTCCATTATGATGTCATAATGCAAAATTCCATTATGATGTCATAATGTAACATTCCATTATGATGTCATAATGCAAAATTCCATTATGATGTCATAATGCAACATTTCATTATGATGTCATAATGCAAAATTCCATTATGATGTCATAATGCAAAATTCCATTTTGATGTCATAATGTAACATTCCATTATGATGTCATAATGCAAAATTCCATTATGATGTCATAATGCAAAATTCCATTATGATGTCATAATGCAAAATTCCATTATGATGTCATAATGCAAAATTCCATTATGATGTCATAATGTAAAATTCCATTATGATGTCATAATGCAAAATTCCCTTTTGATGTCATAATGTAACATTCCATTATGATGTCATAATGCAAAATTCCCTTTTGATGTCATAATGTAACATTCCATTATGATGTCATAATGCAAAATTCCATTGTGAGGTCATAATGTAAAATTCGATTAAGATGTCATAATGTAACATTCCATTATGATGTCATAATGTAACATTCCATTATGAAGTCATAATGTAACATTCCATTATGATGTCATAATGCAGAATTCCATTATGATGTCATAATGTAACACTCCATTATGATGTCATAATGTAACATTCCATTATGATGTCATAATGCAAAATTCCATTATGATGCCATAATGCAAAATTCCATTATGATGTAATAATGTAAAATTCCATTATGATGTCATAATGCAAAATTCCATTATGATGTCATAATGTAAAATTCCATTATGATGTCATAATGCAAAATTCCATTATGATATCATAATGTAACATTCCATTATGATGTCATAATGCAAAATTCCATTATGATGTCATAATGCAAAATTCCATTATGATGTCATAATGTAAAATTCCATTATGATGTCATAATGCAAAATTCCATTATGATGTCATAATGCAAAATTCCATTATGATGTCATAATGTAAAATTCCATTATGATGTCATAATGCAAAATTCCATTATGATGTCATAATGTAAAATTCCATTATGATGTCATAATGCAAAATTCCATTATGATGTCATAATGTAGAATTCCATTATGATGTTATAATGCAAAATTCAATTATGATGTCATAATGTAAAATCCCATTATGATGTCATAATGTAAAATGCCATTATGATGTCATAATGCAAAATTCCATTATGATGTCATAATGTAACATTCCATTATGATGTCATAATGCAAAATTCCATTATGATGTCATAATGAAACATTCCATTATGATGTCATAATGCAAAATTCCATTATGATGTCATAATGTAAAATTCCATTATGATGTCATAATGCAAAATTCCCTTTTGATGTCATAATGTAACATTCCATTATGATGTCATAATGCAAAATTCCCTTTTGATGTCATAATGTAACATTCCATTATGATGTCATAATGCAAAATTCCATTGTGAGGTCATAATGTAAAATTCGATTAAGATGTCATAATGTAACATCCCATTATGATGTCATAATGTAACATTCCATTATGATGTCATAATGTAAAATTCCATGATGATGTCATAATGCAAAATTCCATTATGATGTCATAATGCAAAATTCCATTATGATGTCATAATGCAAAATTCCATTATGATGTCATAATGCAAAATTCCATTATGATGTCATAATGCAATATTCCATTATGATGTCATAATGCAAAATTCCATTATGATGTCATAATGCAAAATTCCATTATGATGTCATAATGTAACATTCCGTTATAATGTCATATTGCAAAATCCCATTACGATGTCATAATGCAACATTCCATTATGATGTCATAATTCAAAATTCCATTATGATGTCATAATGCATCATTCCATTATGATGTCATAATGCAACATCCCATTATGATGTCATAATGCAAAATTCCATTATGATGTCATAATGCAAAATTCCATTATGATGTCATAATGTAACATTCCATTATGATGTCATAATGCAAAATTCCATTATGATGTCATAATGCAACATTTCATTATGATGTCATAATGCAAAATTCCATTATGATATCATAATGCAAAATTCCATTTTGATGTCATAATGTAACATTCCATTATGATGTCATAATGCAAAATTCCATTATGATGTCATAATGCAAAATTCCATTTTGATGTCATAATGAAACATTCCATTATGATGTCATAATGCAAAATTCCATTATGATGTCATAATGCAAAATTCCATTATGATGTCATAATGTAAAATTCCATTATGATGTCATAATGCAAAATTCCCTTTTGATGTCATAATGTAACATTCCATTATGATGTCATAATGCAAAATTCCCTTTTGATGTCATAATGTAACATTCCATTATGATGTCATAATGCAAAATTCCATTGTGAGGTCATAATGTAAAATTCGATTAAGATGTCATAATGTAACATTCCATTATGATGTCATAATGTAACATTCCATTATGAAGTCATAATGTAACATTCCATTATGATGTCATAATGCAGAATTCCATTATGATGTCATAATGTAACACTCCATTATGATGTCATAATGTAACATTCCATTATGATGTCATAATGCAAAATTCCATTATGATGCCATAATGCAAAATTCCATTATGATGTAATAATGTAAAATTCCATTATGATGTCATAATGCAAAATTCCATTATGATGTCATAATGTAAAATTCCATTATGATGTCATAATGCAAAATTCCATTATGATATAATAATGTAACATTCCATTATGATGTCATAATGCAAAATTCCATTATGATGTCATAATGCAAAATTCCATTATGATGTCATAATGTAAAATTCCATTATGATGTCATAATGCAAAATTCCATTATGATGTCATAATGCAAAATTCCATTATGATGTCATAATGTAAAATTCCATTATGATGTCATAATGCAAAATTCCATTATGATGTCATAATGTAGAATTCCATTATGATGTTATAATGCAAAATTCAATTATGATGTCATAATGTAAAATCCCATTATGATGTCATAATGTAAAATGCCATTATGATGTCATAATGCAAAATTCCATTATGATGTCATAATGTAACATTCCATTATGATGTCATAATGCAAAATTCAATTATGATGTCATAATGAAACATTCCATTATGATGTCATAATGCAAAATTCCATTATGATGTCATAATGTAAAATTCCATTATGATGTCATAATGCAAAATTCCCTTTTGATGTCATAATGTAACATTCCATTATGATGTCATAATGCAAAATTCCATTGTGAGGTCATAATGTAAAATTCGATTAAGATGTCATAATGTAACATTCCATTATGATGTCATAATGTAAGATTCCATTATGAAGTCATAATGTAACATTCCATTATGATGTCATAATGCAAAATTCCATTATGATGTCATAATGCAACATCCCATTATGATGTCATAATGCAAAATTCCATTATGATGTCATAATGCAAAATTCCATTATGATGTCATAATGCAAAATTCCATTATGATGTCATAATGCAAAATTCCATTATGATGTCATAATGCAAAATTCCATTATGATGTCATAATGCAAAATTCCATTATGATGTCATAATGCAAAATTCCATTATGATGTCATAATGTAAAATTCCATTATGATGTCATAATGCAAAATTCCATTATGATGTCATAATGTAGAATTCCATTATGATGTTATAATGCAAAATTCAATTATGATGTCATAATGTAAAATCCCATTATGATGTCATAATGTAAAATGCCATTATGATGTCATAATGCAAAATTCCATTATGATGCCATAATGCAAAATTCCATTATGATGTAATAATGTAAAATTCCATTATGATGTCATAATGCAAAATTCCATTATGATGTCATAATGTAAAATTCCATTATGATGTCATAATGCAAAATTCCATTATGATATCATAATGTAACATTCCATTATGATGTCATAATGCAAAATTCCATTATGATGTCATAATGCAAAATTCCATTATGATGTCATAATGTAAAATTCCATTATGATGTCATAATGCAAAATTCCATTATGATGTCATAATGCAAAATTCCATTATGATGTCATAATGTAAAATTCCATTATGATGTCATAATGCAAAATTCCATTATGATGTCATAATGTAGAATTCCATTATGATGTTATAATGCAAAATTCAATTATGATGTCATAATGTAAAATCCCATTATGATGTCATAATGTAAAATGCCATTATGATGTCATAATGCAAAATTCCATTATGATGTCATAATGTAACATTCCATTATGATGTCATAATGCAAAATTCCATTATGATGTCATAATGAAACATTCCATTATGATGTCATAATGCAAAATTCCATTATGATGTCATAATGTAAAATTCCATTATGATGTCATAATGCAAAATTCCCTTTTGATGTCATAATGTAACATTCCATTATGATGTCATAATGCAAAATTCCCTTTTGATGTCATAATGTAACATTCCATTATGATGTCATAATGCAAAATTCCATTGTGAGGTCATAATGTAAAATTCGATTAAGATGTCATAATGTAACATCCCATTATGATGTCATAATGCAAAATTCCATTATGATGTCATAATGCAAAATTCCATTATGATGTCATAATGCAAAATTCCATTATGATGTCATAATGTAACATTCCATTATGATGTCATAATGTAAAATTCCATGATGATGTCATAATGCAAAATTCCATTATGATGTCATAATGCAAAATTCCATTATGATGTCATAATGCAAAATTCCATTATGATGTCATAATGCAAAATTCCATTATGATGTCATAATGCAATATTCCATTATGATGTCATAATGCAAAATTCCATTATGATGTCATAATGCAAAATTCCATTATGATGTCATAATGCAAAATTCCATTATGATGTCATAATGTAACATTCCGTTATAATGTCATATTGCAAAATCCCATTACGATGTCATAATGCAACATTCCATTATGATGTCATAATTCAAAATTCCATTATGATGTCATAATGCATCATTCCATTATGATGTCATAATGCAACATCCCATTATGATGTCATAATGCAAAATTCCATTATGATGTCATAATGCAAAATTCCATTATGATGTCATAATGTAGAATTCCATTATGATGTTATAATGCAAAATTCAATTATGATGTCATAATGTAAAATCCCATTATGATGTCATAATGTAAAATGCCATTATGATGTCATAATGCAAAATTCCATTATGATGTCATAATGTAACATTCCATTATGATGTCATAATGCAAAATTCCATTATGATGTCATAATGCAAAATTCCATTTTGATGTCATAATGTAACATTCCATTATGATGTCATAATGCAAAATTCCATTATGATGTCATAATGAAACATTCCATTATGATGTCATAATGCAAAATTCCATTATGATGTCATAATGCAAAATTCCATTATGATGTCATAATGTAAAATTCCATTATGATGTCATAATGCAAAATTCCCTTTTGATGTCATAATGTAACATTCCATTATGATGTCATAATGCAAAATTCCCTTTTGATGTCATAATGTAACATTCCATTATGATGTCATAATGCAAAATTCCATTGTGAGGTCATAATGTAAAATTTGATTAAGATGTCATAATGTAACATTCCATTATGATGCCATAATGTAAGATTCCATTATGAAGTCATAATGTAACATTCCATTATGATGTCATAATGCAAAATTCCATTATGATGTCATAATGCAACATCCCATTATGATGTCATAATGCAAAATTCCATTATGATGTCATAATGCAAAATTCCATTATGATGTCATAATGCAAAATTCCATTATGATGTCATAATGTAACATTCCATTATGATGTCATAATGTAAAATTCCATGATGATGTCATAATGCAAAATTCCATTATGATGTCATAATGCAAAATTCCATTATGATGTCATAATGCAAAATTCCATTATGATGTCATAATGCAAAATTCCATTATGATGGCATAATGCAAAATTCCATTATGATGTCATAATGCAAAATTCCATTATGATGTCATAATGTAACATTCCATTATGATGTCATAATGCAAAATTCCATTATGATGTCATAATGCAACATTTCATTATGATGTCATAATGCAAAATTCCATTATGATGTCATAATGCAAAATTCCATTTTGATGTCATAATGTAACATTCCATTATGATGTCATAATGCAAAATTCCATTATGATGTCATAATGCAAAATTCCATTATGATGTCATAATGCAAAATTCCATTATGATGTCATAATGCAAAATTCCATTATGATGTCATAATGTAAAATTCCATTATGATGTCATAATGCAAAATTCCCTTTTGATGTCATAATGTAACATTCCATTATGATGTCATAATGCAAAATTCCCTTTTGATGTCATAATGTAACATTCCATTATGATGTCATAATGCAAAATTCCCTTTTGATGTCATAATGTAACATTCCATTATGATGTCATAATGCAAAATTCCATTGTGAGGTCATAATGTAAAATTCGATTAAGATGTCATAATGTAACATTCCATTATGATGTCATAATGTAACATTCCATTATGAAGTCATAATGTAACATTCCATTATGATGTCATAATGCAGAATTCCATTATGATGTCATAATGTAACACTCCATTATGATGTCATAATGTAACATTCCATTATGATGTCATAATGCAAAATTCCATTATGATGCCATAATGCAAAATTCCATTATGATGTAATAATGTAAAATTCCATTATGATGTCATAATGCAAAATTCCATTATGATGTCATAATGTAAAATTCCATTATGATGTCATAATGCAAAATTCCATTATGATATCATAATGTAACATTCCATTATGATGTCATAATGCAAAATTCCATTATGATGTCATAATGCAAAATTCCATTATGATGTCATAATGTAAAATTCCATTATGATGTCATAATGCAAAATTCCATTATGATGTCATAATGCAAAATTCCATTATGATGTCATAATGTAAAATTCCATTATGATGTCATAATGCAAAAATCCATTATGATGTCATAATGCAAAATTCTATTATGATGTCATAATGTAAAATTCCATTATGATGTCATAATGCAAAATTCCATTATGATGTCATAATGTAGAATTCCATTATGATGTTATAATGCAAAATTCAATTATGATGTCATAATGTAAAATCCCATTATGATGTCATAATGTAAAATGCCATTATGATGTCATAATGCAAAATTCCATTATGATGTCATAATGTAACATTCCATTATGATGTCATAATGCAAAATTCCATTATGATGTCATAATGAAACATTCCATTATGATGTCATAATGCAAAATTCCATTATGATGTCATAATGTAAAATTCCATTATGATGTCATAATGCAAAATTCCCTTTTGATGTCATAATGTAACATTCCATTATGATGTCATAATGCAAAATTCCCTTTTGATGTCATAATGTAACATTCCATTATGATGTCATAATGCAAAATTCCATTGTGAGGTCATAATGTAAAATTCGATTAAGATGTCATAATGTAACATCCCATTATGATGTCATAATGCAAAATTCCATTATGATGTCATAATGCAACATCCCATTATGATGTCATAATGCAAAATTCCATTATGATGTCATAATGCAAAATTCCATTATGATGTCATAATGCAAAATTCCATTATGATGTCATAATGCAAAATTCCATTATGATGTCATAATGTAAAATTCCATTATGATGTCATAATGCAAAATTCCATTATGATGTCATAATGTAGAATTCCATTATGATGTTATAATGCAAAATTCAATTATGATGTCATAATGTAAAATCCCATTATGATGTCATAATGTAAAATGCCATTATGATGTCATAATGCAAAATTCCATTATGATGTCATAATGTAACATTCCATTATGATGTCATAATGCAAAATTCCATTATGATGTCATAATGCAAAATTCCATTTTGATGTCATAATGTAACATTCCATTATGATGTCATAATGCAAAATTCCATTATGATGTCATAATGAAACATTCCATTATGATGTCATAATGCAAAATTCCATTATGATGTCATAATGCAAAATTCCATTATGATGTCATAATGTAAAATTCCATTATGATGTCATAATGCAAAATTCCCTTTTGATGTCATAATGTAACATTCCATTATGATGTCATAATGCAAAATTCCCTTTTGATGTCATAATGTAACATTCCATTATGATGTCATAATGCAAAATTCCATTGTGAGGTCATAATGTAAAATTTGATTAAGATGTCATAATGTAACATTCCATTATGATGCCATAATGTAAGATTCCATTATGAAGTCATAATGTAACATTCCATTATGATGTCATAATGCAAAATTCCATTATGATGTCATAATGCAACATCCCATTATGATGTCATAATGCAAAATTCCATTATGATGTCATAATGCAAAATTCCATTATGATGTCATAATGCAAAATTCCATTATGATGTCATAATGTAACATTCCATTATGATGTCATAATGTAAAATTCCATGATGATGTCATAATGCAAAATTCCATGATGATGTCATAATGCAAAATTCCATTATGATGTCATAATGCAAAATTCCATTATGATGTCATAATGCAAAATTCCATTATGATGTCATAATGCAAAATTCCATTATGATGTCATAATGCAAAATTCCATTATGATGTCATAATGTAACATTCCATTATGATGTCATAATGCAAAATTCCATTATGATGTCATAATGCAACATTTCATTATGATGTCATAATGCAAAATTCCATTATGATGTCATAATGCAAAATTCCATTTTGATGTCATAATGTAACATTCCATTATGATGTCATAATGCAAAATTCCATTATGATGTCATAATGCAAAATTCCATTATGATGTCATAATGCAAAATTCCATTATGATGTCATAATGCAAAATTCCATTATGATGTCATAATGTAAAATTCCATTATGATGTCATAATGCAAAATTCCCTTTTGATGTCATAATGTAACATTCCATTATGATGTCATAATGCAAAATTCCCTTTTGATGTCATAATGTAACATTCCATTATGATGTCATAATGCAAAATTCCATTGTGAGGTCATAATGTAAAATTCGATTAAGATGTCATAATGTAACATTCCATTATGATGTCATAATGTAACATTCCATTATGAAGTCATAATGTAACATTCCATTATGATGTCATAATGCAGAATTCCATTATGATGTCATAATGTAACACTCCATTATGATGTCATAATGTAACATTCCATTATGATGTCATAATGCAAAATTCCATTATGATGCCATAATGCAAAATTCCATTATGATGTAATAATGTAAAATTCCATTATGATGTCATAATGCAAAATTCCATTATGATGTCATAATGTAAAATTCCATTATGATGTCATAATGCAAAATTCCATTATGATATCATAATGTAACATTCCATTATGATGTCATAATGCAAAATTCCATTATGATGTCATAATGCAAAATTCCATTATGATGTCATAATGTAAAATTCCATTATGATGTCATAATGCAAAATTCCATTATGATGTCATAATGCAAAATTCCATTATGATGTCATAATGTAAAATTCCATTATGATGTCATAATGCAAAATTCCATTATGATGTCATAATGTAAAATTCCATTATGATGTCATAATGCAAAATTCCATTATGATGTCATAATGTAGAATTCCATTATGATGTTATAATGCAAAATTCAATTATGATGTCATAATGTAAAATCCCATTATGATGTCATAATGTAAAATGCCATTATGATGTCATAATGCAAAATTCCATTATGATGTCATAATGTAACATTCCATTATGATGTCATAATGCAAAATTCCATTATGATGTCATAATGAAACATTCCATTATGATGTCATAATGCAAAATTCCATTATGATGTCATAATGTAAAATTCCATTATGATGTCATAATGCAAAATTCCCTTTTGATGTCATAATGTAACATTCCATTATGATGTCATAATGCAAAATTCCCTTTTGATGTCATAATGTAACATTCCATTATGATGTCATAATGCAAAATTCCATTGTGAGGTCATAATGTAAAATTCGATTAAGATGTCATAATGTAACATCCCATTATGATGTCATAATGTAACATTCCATTATGATGTCATAATGTAAAATTCCATGATGATGTCATAATGCAAAATTCCATTATGATGTCATAATGCAAAATTCCATTATGATGTCATAATGCAAAATTCCATTATGATGTCATAATGCAAAATTCCATTATGATGTCATAATGCAATATTCCATTATGATGTCATAATGCAAAATTCCATTATGATGTCATAATGCAAAATTCCATTATGATGTCATAATGCAAAATTCCATTATGATGTCATAATGTAACATTCCGTTATAATGTCATATTGCAAAATCCCATTACGATGTCATAATGCAACATTCCATTATGATGTCATAATTCAAAATTCCATTATGATGTCATAATGCATCATTCCATTATGATGTCATAATGCAACATCCCATTATGATGTCATAATGCAAAATTCCATTATGATGTCATAATGCAAAATTCCATTATGATGTCATAATGTAACATTCCATTATGATGTCATAATGCAAAATTCCATTATGATGTCATAATGCAACATTTCATTATGATGTCATAATGCAAAATTCCATTATGATATCATAATGCAAAATTCCATTTTGATGTCATAATGTAACATTCCATTATGATGTCATAATGCAAAATTCCATTATGATGTCATAATGCAAAATTCCATTTTGATGTCATAATGAAACATTCCATTATGATGTCATAATGCAAAATTCCATTATGATGTCATAATGCAAAATTCCATTATGATGTCATAATGTAAAATTCCATTATGATGTCATAATGCAAAATTCCCTTTTGATGTCATAATGTAACATTCCATTATGATGTCATAATGCAAAATTCCCTTTTGATGTCATAATGTAACATTCCATTATGATGTCATAATGCAAAATTCCATTGTGAGGTCATAATGTAAAATTCGATTAAGATGTCATAATGTAACATTCCATTATGATGTCATAATGTAACATTCCATTATGAAGTCATAATGTAACATTCCATTATGATGTCATAATGCAGAATTCCATTATGATGTCATAATGTAACACTCCATTATGATGTCATAATGTAACATTCCATTATGATGTCATAATGCAAAATTCCATTATGATGCCATAATGCAAAATTCCATTATGATGTAATAATGTAAAATTCCATTATGATGTCATAATGCAAAATTCCATTATGATGTCATAATGTAAAATTCCATTATGATGTCATAATGCAAAATTCCATTATGATATAATAATGTAACATTCCATTATGATGTCATAATGCAAAATTCCATTATGATGTCATAATGCAAAATTCCATTATGATGTCATAATGCAAAATTCCATTATGATGTCATAATGCAAAATTCCATTATGATGTCATAATGCAAAATTCCATTATGATGTCATAATGCAAAATTCCATTATGATGTCATAATGCAAAATTCCATTATGATGTCATAATGCAAAATTCCATTATGATGTCATAATGCAAAATTCCATTATGATGTCATAATGTAAAATTCCATTATGATGTCATAATGCAAAATTCCATTATGATGTCATAATGTAGAATTCCATTATGATGTTATAATGCAAAATTCAATTATGATGTCATAATGTAAAATCCCATTATGATGTCATAATGTAAAATGCCATTATGATGTCATAATGCAAAATTCCATTATGATGCCATAATGCAAAATTCCATTATGATGTAATAATGTAAAATTCCATTATGATGTCATAATGCAAAATTCCATTATGATGTCATAATGTAAAATTCCATTATGATGTCATAATGCAAAATTCCATTATGATATCATAATGTAACATTCCATTATGATGTCATAATGCAAAATTCCATTATGATGTCATAATGCAAAATTCCATTATGATGTCATAATGTAAAATTCCATTATGATGTCATAATGCAAAATTCCATTATGATGTCATAATGCAAAATTCCATTATGATGTCATAATGTAAAATTCCATTATGATGTCATAATGCAAAATTCCATTATGATGTCATAATGTAGAATTCCATTATGATGTTATAATGCAAAATTCAATTATGATGTCATAATGTAAAATCCCATTATGATGTCATAATGTAAAATGCCATTATGATGTCATAATGCAAAATTCCATTATGATGTCATAATGTAACATTCCATTATGATGTCATAATGCAAAATTCCATTATGATGTCATAATGAAACATTCCATTATGATGTCATAATGCAAAATTCCATTATGATGTCATAATGTAAAATTCCATTATGATGTCATAATGCAAAATTCCCTTTTGATGTCATAATGTAACATTCCATTATGATGTCATAATGCAAAATTCCCTTTTGATGTCATAATGTAACATTCCATTATGATGTCATAATGCAAAATTCCATTGTGAGGTCATAATGTAAAATTCGATTAAGATGTCATAATGTAACATCCCATTATGATGTCATAATGCAAAATTCCATTATGATGTCATAATGCAAAATTCCATTATGATGTCATAATGCAAAATTCCATTATGATGTCATAATGTAACATTCCATTATGATGTCATAATGTAAAATTCCATGATGATGTCATAATGCAAAATTCCATTATGATGTCATAATGCAAAATTCCATTATGATGTCATAATGCAAAATTCCATTATGATGTCATAATGCAAAATTCCATTATGATGTCATAATGCAATATTCCATTATGATGTCATAATGCAAAATTCCATTATGATGTCATAATGCAAAATTCCATTATGATGTCATAATGCAAAATTCCATTATGATGTCATAATGTAACATTCCGTTATAATGTCATATTGCAAAATCCCATTACGATGTCATAATGCAACATTCCATTATGATGTCATAATTCAAAATTCCATTATGATGTCATAATGCATCATTCCATTATGATGTCATAATGCAACATCCCATTATGATGTCATAATGCAAAATTCCATTATGATGTCATAATGCAAAATTCCATTATGATGTCATAATGTAACATTCCATTATGATGTCATAATGCAAAATTCCATTATGATGTCATAATGCAACATTTCATTATGATGTCATAATGCAAAATTCCATTATGATATCATAATGCAAAATTCCATTTTGATGTCATAATGTAACATTCCATTATGATGTCATAATGCAAAATTCCATTATGATGTCATAATGCAAAATTCCATTTTGATGTCATAATGAAACATTCCATTATGATGTCATAATGCAAAATTCCATTATGATGTCATAATGCAAAATTCCATTATGATGTCATAATGTAAAATTCCATTATGATGTCATAATGCAAAATTCCCTTTTGATGTCATAATGTAACATTCCATTATGATGTCATAATGCAAAATTCCCTTTTGATGTCATAATGTAACATTCCATTATGATGTCATAATGCAAAATTCCATTGTGAGGTCATAATGTAAAATTCGATTAAGATGTCATAATGTAACATTCCATTATGATGTCATAATGTAACATTCCATTATGAAGTCATAATGTAACATTCCATTATGATGTCATAATGCAGAATTCCATTATGATGTCATAATGTAACACTCCATTATGATGTCATAATGTAACATTCCATTATGATGTCATAATGCAAAATTCCATTATGATGCCATAATGCAAAATTCCATTATGATGTAATAATGTAAAATTCCATTATGATGTCATAATGCAAAATTCCATTATGATGTCATAATGTAAAATTCCATTATGATGTCATAATGCAAAATTCCATTATGATATAATAATGTAACATTCCATTATGATGTCATAATGCAAAATTCCATTATGATGTCATAATGCAAAATTCCATTATGATGTCATAATGTAAAATTCCATTATGATGTCATAATGCAAAATTCCATTATGATGTCATAATGCAAAATTCCATTATGATGTCATAATGTAAAATTCCATTATGATGTCATAATGCAAAATTCCATTATGATGTCATAATGTAGAATTCCATTATGATGTTATAATGCAAAATTCAATTATGATGTCATAATGTAAAATCCCATTATGATGTCATAATGTAAAATGCCATTATGATGTCATAATGCAAAATTCCATTATGATGTCATAATGTAACATTCCATTATGATGTCATAATGCAAAATTCAATTATGATGTCATAATGAAACATTCCATTATGATGTCATAATGCAAAATTCCATTATGATGTCATAATGTAAAATTCCATTATGATGTCATAATGCAAAATTCCCTTTTGATGTCATAATGTAACATTCCATTATGATGTCATAATGCAAAATTCCATTGTGAGGTCATAATGTAAAATTCGATTAAGATGTCATAATGTAACATTCCATTATGATGTCATAATGTAAGATTCCATTATGAAGTCATAATGTAACATTCCATTATGATGTCATAATGCAAAATTCCATTATGATGTCATAATGCAACATCCCATTATGATGTCATAATGCAAAATTCCATTATGATGTCATAATGCAAAATTCCATTATGATGTCATAATGCAAAATTCCATTATGATGTCATAATGCAAAATTCCATTATGATGTCATAATGCAAAATTCCATTATGATGTCATAATGCAAAATTCCATTATGATGTCATAATGCAAAATTCCATTATGATGTCATAATGTAAAATTCCATTATGATGTCATAATGCAAAATTCCATTATGATGTCATAATGTAGAATTCCATTATGATGTTATAATGCAAAATTCAATTATGATGTCATAATGTAAAATCCCATTATGATGTCATAATGTAAAATGCCATTATGATGTCATAATGCAAAATTCCATTATGATGTCATAATGCAAAATTCCATTATGATGTCATAATGTAACATTCCATTATGATGTCATAATGCAAAATTCCATTATGATGTCATAATGTAAAATTCCATTATGATGTCATAATGCAAAATTCCATTATGATATCATAATGTAACATTCCATTATGATGTCATAATGCAAAATTCCATTATGATGTCATAATGCAAAATTCCATTATGATGTCATAATGTAAAATTCCATTATGATGTCATAATGCAAAATTCCATTATGATGTCATAATGTAAAATTCCATTATGATGTCATAATGCAAAATTCCATTATGATGTCATAATGTAGAATTCCATTATGATGTTATAATGCAAAATTCAATTATGATGTCATAATGTAAAATCCCATTATGATGTCATAATGTAAAATGCCATTATGATGTCATAATGCAAAATTCCATTATGATGTCATAATGTAACATTCCATTATGATGTCATAATGCAAAATTCCATTATGATGTCATAATGCAAAATTCCATTTTGATGTCATAATGTAACATTCCATTATGATGTCATAATGCAAAATTCCATTATGATGTCATAATGAAACATTCCATTATGATGTCATAATGCAAAATTCCATTATTATGTCATAATGCAAAATTCAATTATGATGTCATTATGTAAAATCCCATTATGATGTCATAATGCAAAATTCCATTATGATGTCATAATGTAACATTCCATTATGATGTCATAATGTAAAATTCCATTATGATGTCATAATGTAAAATGCCATTATGATGTCATAATGCAAAATTCCATTATGATGTCATAATGTAACATTTCATTATGATGTCATAATGCAAAATTCCATTATGATGTCATAATGCAAAATTCCATTTTGATGTCATAATGTAACATTCCATTATGATGTCATATTGTAAAATTCCATTATGATGTCATAATGCAAAATTCCCTTTTGATGTCATAATGTAACATTCCATTATGATGTCATAATGCAAAATTCCCTTTTGATGTCATAATGTAACATTCCATTATGATGTCATAATGCAGAATTCCATTATGATGTCATAATGTAACACTCCAGTATGATGTCATAATGTAACATTCCATTATGATGTCATAATGCAAAATTCCATTATGATGCCATAATGCAAAATTCCATTATGATGTAATAATGTAAAATTCCATTATGATGTCATAATGCAAAATTCCATTATGATGTCATAATGTAACATTCCATTATGATGTCATAATGCAAAATTCCATTATGATATCATAATGTAACATTCCATTATGATGTCATAATGCAAAATTCCATTATGATGTCATAATACAAAATTCCATTATGATGTCATAATGTAAAATTCCATTATGATGTCATAATGCAAAATTCCCTTTTGATGTCATAATGTAACATTCCATTATGATGTCATAATGCAAAATTCCCTTTTGATGTCATAATGTAACATTCCATTATGATGTCATAATGCAAAATTCCATTGTGAGGTCATAATGTAAAATTCGATTAAGATGTCATAATGTAACATTCCATTATGATGTCATAATGTAAGATTCCATTATGAAGTCATAATGTAACATTCCATTATGATGTCATAATGCAAAATTCCATTATGATGTCATAATGCAACATCCCATTATGATGTCATAATGCAAAATTCCATTATGATGTCATAATGCAAAATTCCATTATGATGTCATAATGCAAAATTCCATTATGATGTCATAATGCAACATTCCATTATGATGTCATAATGCAAAATTCCATTATGATGTCATAATGCAACATCCCATTATGATGTCATAATGCAAAATTCCATTATGATGTCATAATGCAAAATTCCATTATGATATCATAATGTAAAATTCCATTATGATGTCATCATGTAACATTCCATTATGATGTCATAATGCAAAATTCCATTATGATGCCATAATGCAAAATTCCATTATGATGTCATAATGTAACATTCCATTATGATGTCATAATGCAAAATTCCATTATGATGTCATAATGCAAAATTCCATTATGATGTCATAATGCAAAATTCCATTATGATATCATAATGTAACATTCCATTATGATGTCATAATGCAAAATTCCATTACGATGTCATAATGTAAAATTCAATTATGATTTCATAATGTAACATTCCATTATGTTGTCATAATGCAAAATTCCATTATGATGTCATAATGTAAAATTCCATTATGATGTCATAAAGCAACATTTCATTATGATGTCATAATGCAACATTCCATTATGATGTCATAATGCAACATTCCATTATGATATCACAATGTAAAATTCCATTATGATGTCATAATGCAAAATTCCATTATGATGCCATAATGCAAAATTCCATTATAATATCATAATGTAAAATTCCATTATGATGTTATAATGCAAAATTCAATTATGATGTCATTATGTAAAATCCCATTATGATGTCATAATGCAAAATTCCATTATGATGTCATAATGTAACATTCCATTATGATGTCATAATGTAAAATTCCATTATGATGTCATAATGTAAAATGCCATTATGATGTCATAATGCAAAATTCCATTATGATGTCATAATGTAACATTTCATTATGATGTCATAATGCAAAATTCCATTATGATGTCATAATGCAAAATTCCATTATGATGTCATAATGAAACATTCCATTATGATGTCATAATGCAAAATTCCATTATGATGTCATAATGCAAAATTCCATTATGATGTCATAATGTAAAATTCCATTATGATGTCATAATGCAAAATTCCATTTTGATGTCATAATGTAACATTCCATTATGATGTCATATTGTAAAATTCCATTATGATGTCATAATGCAAAATTCCCTTTTGATGTCATAATGTAACATTCCATTATGATGTCATAATGCAAAATTCCCTTTTGATGTCATAATGTAACATTCCATTATGATGTCATAATGCAAAATTCCATTGTGAGGTCATAATGTAAAATTCGATTAAGATGTCATAATGTAACATTCCATTATGATGTCATAATGTAACATTCCATTATGATGTCATAATGCAGAATTCCATTATGATGTCATAATGTAACACTCCAGTATGATGTCATAATGTAACATTCCATTATGATGTCATAATGCAAAATTCCATTATGATGCCATAATGCAAAATTCCATTATGATGTAATAATGTAAAATTCCATTATGATGTCATAATGCAAAATTCCATTATGATGTCATAATGTAAAATTCCATTATGATGTCATAATGCAAAATTCCATTATGATATCATAATGTAACATTCCATTATGATGTCATAATGCAAAATTCCATTATGATGTCATAATACAAAATTCCATTATGATGTCATAATGTAAAATTCCATTATGATGTCATAATGCAAAATTCCCTTTTGATGTCATAATGTAACATTCCATTATGATGTCATAATGCAAAATTCCCTTTTGATGTCATAATGTAACATTCCATTATGATGTCATAATGCAAAATTCCATTGTGAGGTCATAATGTAAAATTCAATTATGATGTCATAATGTAACATTCCATTATGATGTCATAATGCAAAATTCCATTATGATGTCATAATGTAAAATTCCATTATGATGTCATAAAGCAACATTCCATTATGATGTCATAATGCAACATTCCATTATGATGTCATAATGCAACATTCCATTATGATATCACAATGTAAAATTCCATTATGATGTCATAATGCAAAATTCCATTATGATGTCATAATGCAAAATTCCATTATGATATCATAATGTAAAATTCCATTATGATGTTATAATGCAAAATTCAATTATGATGTCATTATGTAAAATCCCATTATGATGTCATAATGCAAAATTCTATTATGATGTCATAATGTAACATTCCATTATGATGTCATAATGTAAAATTCCATTATGATGTCATAATGTAAAATGCCATTATGATGTCATAATGCAAAATTCCATTATGATGTCATAATGTAACATTTCATTATGATGTCATAATGCAAAATTCCATTATGATGTCATAATGCAAAATTCCATTATGATGTCATAATGAAACATTCCATTATGATGTCATAATGCAAAATTCCATTATGATGTCATAATGCAAAATTCCATTATGATGTCATAATGTAAAATTCCATTATGATGTCATAATGCAAAATTCCCTTTTGATGTCATAATGTAACATTCCATTATGATGTCATAATGCAAAATTCCCTTTTGATGTCATAATGTAACATTCCATTATGATGTCATAATACAAAATTCCATTGTGAGGTCATAATGTAAAATTCGATTAAGATGTCATAATGTAACATTCCATTATGATGTCATAATGTAACATTCCATTATGAAGTCATAATGTAACATTCCATTATGATGTCATATTGCAGAATTCCATTATGATGTCATAATGTAACACTCCATTATGATGTCATAATGTAACATTCCATTATGATGTCATAATGCAAAATTCCATTATGATGCCATAATGCAAAATTCCATTATGATGTAATAATGTAAAATTCCATTATGATGTCATAATGCAAAATTCCATTATGATGTCATAATGTAAAATTCCATTATGATGTCATAATGCAAAATTCCATTATGATATCATAATGTAACATTCCATTATGATGTCATAATGCAAAATTCCATTATGATGTCATAATGCAAAATTCCATTATGATGTCATAATGTAAAATTCCATTATGATGTCCTAATGCAAAATTCCATTATGATGTCATAATGCAAAATTCCATTATGATGTCATAATGTAAAATTCCATTATGATGTCATAATGCAAAATTCCATTATGATGTCATAATGTAGAATTCCATTATGATGTTATAATGCAAAATTCAATTATGATGTCATAATGTAAAATCCCATTATGATGTCATAATGTAAAATGCCATTATGATGTCATAATGCAAAATTCCATTATGATGTCATAATGGAACATTCCATTATGATGTCATAATGCAAAACTCCATTATGATGTCATAATGCAAAATTCCATTTTGATGTCATAATGTAACATTCCATTATGATGTCATAATGCAAAATTCCATTATGATGTCATAATGAAACATTCCATTATGATGTCATAATGCAAAATTCCATTATGATGTCATAATGCAAAATTCCATTATGATGTCATAATGTAAAATTCCATTATGATGTCATAATGCAAAATTCCCTTTTGATGTCATAATGTAACATTCCATTATGATGTCATAATGTAAAATTTAATTATGATGTCATAATGCAACATTCCATTATGATGTCATAATGCAAAATTCCATTATGATGTCATAACTTAACATTCCATTATGATGTCATTATGTAACATTCCATTATGATGTCAAAATGCAAAATTCCATTATGATGTCATAATGTAACATTCCATTATGATGTCATAATGCAACATTCCATTATGATGTCATAATGTAAAATTCCATTATGATGTCATGAAGCAACATTCCATTATGATGTCATAATGCAAAATTCCATTATGATGTCATAATGTAACATTCCATTATGATGTCATAATGCAACATTCCATTATGATGTCATAATGCAACATTCCATTATGATGTCATAATGCAAAATTCCAGTATGATGTCATAATGTAAAATTCCATTATGATGTCATAATGCAAAATTCCATTATGATGTCATAATGCAAAATTCCATTATGATGTCATAATGCAAAATTCCATTATGATGTCATAATGTAAAATTCCATTATGATGTCATAATGTAAAATTCCATTATGATGTCATAATGTAAAATTCCATTATGATGTCATAATGCAAAATTCCATTATGATGTCATAATGCAACATTCCATTATGATGTAATAATGCAACATTCCATTATGATGTCATAATGTAAAATTCAATTATGATGTCATAATGCAACATTCCATTATGATGTCATAATGCAAAATTCCATTATGATGTCATAACTTAACATTCCATTATGATGTTATTATGTAACATTCCATTATGATGTCAAAATGCAAAATTCCATTATGATGTCATAATGTAACATTCCATTATGATGTCATAATGCAACATTCCATTATGATGTCATAATGTAAAATTCCATTATGATGTCATGAAGCAACATTCCATTATGATGTCATAATGCAAAATTCCATTATGATGTCATAATGTAACATTCCATTATGATGTCATAATGCAACATTCCATTATGATGTCATAATGCAACATTCCATTATGATGTCATAATGCAAAATTCCATTATGATGTCATAATGCAAAATTCCAGTATGATGTCATAATGCATCATTCCATTATGATGTCATAATGCAACATTCCATTATGATGTCATAATGCAAAATTCCATTATGATGTCATAATGTAAAATTCCATTATGATGTCATAATGTAACATTCCATAATGATGTCATAATGCAAAATTCCATTGTGAGGTCATAATGTAAAATTCGATTAAGATGTCATAATGTAACATTCCATAATGATGTCATAACGCAGGATTCCATTATGAAGTCATAATGTAACATTCCATTATGATGTCATAATGCAAAATTCCATTATGATGTCATAATGCAACATCCCATTATGATGTCATAATGCAAAATTCCATTATGATGTCATAATGCAAAATTCCATTATGATGTCATAATGCAAAATTCCATTATGATGTCATAATGCAAAATTCCATTATGATGTCATAATGCAAAATTCCATTATGATGTCATAATGCAAAATTCCATTATGATGTCATAATGTAAAATTCCATTATGATGTCATAATGCAAAATTCCATTATGATGTCATAATGTAGAATTCCATTATGATGTTATAATGCAAAATTCAATTATGATGTCATAATGTAAAATCCCATTATGATGTCATAATGTAAAATGCCATTATGATGTCATAATGCAAAATTCCATTATGATGTCATAATGTAACATTCCATTATGATGTCATAATGCAAAATTCCATTATGATGTCATAATGCAAAATTCCATTTTGATGTCATAATGTAACATTCCATTATGATGTCATAATGCAAAATTCCATTATGATGTCATAATGAAACATTCCATTATGATGTCATAATGCAAAATTCCATTATGATGTCATAATGCAAAATTCCATTATGATGTCATAATGTAAAATTCCATTATGATGTCATAATGCAAAATTCCCTTTTGATGTCATAATGTAACATTCCATTATGATGTCATAATGCAAAATTCCCTTTTGATGTCATAATGTAACATTCCATTATGATGTCATAATGCAAAATTCCATTGTGAGGTCATAATGTAAAATTTGATTAAGATGTCATAATGTAACATTCCATTATGATGCCATAATGTAAGATTCCATTATGAAGTCATAATGTAACATTCCATTATGATGTCATAATGCAAAATTCCATTATGATGTCATAATGCAACATCCCATTATGATGTCATAATGCAAAATTCCATTATGATGTCATAATGCAAAATTCCATTATGATGTCATAATGCAAAATTCCATTATGATGTCATAATGTAACATTCCATTATGATGTCATAATGTAAAATTCCATGATGATGTCATAATGCAAAATTCCATTATGATGTCATAATGCAAAATTCCATTATGATGTCATAATGCAAAATTCCATTATGATGTCATAATGCAAAATTCCATTATGATGTCATAATGCAAAATTCCATTATGATGTCATAATGCAAAATTCCATTATGATGTCATAATGTAACATTCCATTATGATGTCATAATGCAAAATTCCATTATGATGTCATAATGCAACATTTCATTATGATGTCATAATGCAAAATTCCATTATGATGTCATAATGCAAAATTCCATTTTGATGTCATAATGTAACATTCCATTATGATGTCATAATGCAAAATTCCATTATGATGTCATAATGCAAAATTCCATTATGATGTCATAATGCAAAATTCCATTATGATGTCATAATGAAACATTCCATTATGATGTCATAATGCAAAATTCCATTATGATGTCATAATGCAAAATTCCATTATGATGTCATAATGTAAAATTCCATTATGATGTCATAATGCAAAATTCCCTTTTGATGTCATAATGTAACATTCCATTATGATGTCATAATGCAAAATTCCCTTTTGATGTCATAATGTAACATTCCATTATGATGTCATAATGCAAAATTCCATTGTGAGGTCATAATGTAAAATTCGATTAAGATGTCATAATGTAACATTCCATTATGATGTCATAATGTAACATTCCATTATGAAGTCATAATGTAACATTCCATTATGATGTCATAATGCAGAATTCCATTATGATGTCATAATGTAACACTCCATTATGATGTCATAATGTAACATTCCATTATGATGTCATAATGTAACATTCCATTATGATGTCATAATGCAGAATTCCATTATGATGTCATAATGTAACACTCCAGTATGATGTCATAATGTAACATTCCATTATGATGTCATAATGCAAAATTCCATTATGATGCCATAATGCAAAATTCCATTATGATGTAATAATGTAAAATTCCATTATGATGTCATAATGCAAAATTCCATTATGATGTCATAATGTAAAATTCCATTATGATGTCATAATGCAAAATTCCATTATGATATCATAATGTAACATTCCATTATGATGTCATAATGCAAAATTCCATTATGATGTCATAATACAAAATTCCATTATGATGTCATAATGTAAAATTCCATTATGATGTCATAATGCAAAATTCCCTTTTGATGTCATAATGTAACATTCCATTATGATGTCATAATGCAAAATTCCATTATGATGTCATAATACAAAATTCCATTATGATGTCATAATGTAAAATTCCATTATGATGTCATAATGCAAAATTCCCTTTTGATGTCATAATGTAACACTCCATTATGATGTCATAATGTAACATTCCATTATGATGTCATAATGTAACATTCCATTATGATGTCATAATGCAGAATTCCATTATGATGTCATAATGTAACACTCCAGTATGATGTCATAATGTAACATTCCATTATGATGTCATAATGCAAAATTCCATTATGATGCCATAATGCAAAATTCCATTATGATGTAATAATGTAAAATTCCATTATGATGTCATAATGCAAAATTCCATTATGATGTCATAATGTAAAATTCCATTATGATGTCATAATGCAAAATTCCATTATGATATCATAATGTAACATTCCATTATGATGTCATAATGCAAAATTCCATTATGATGTCATAATACAAAATTCCATTATGATGTCATAATGTAAAATTCCATTATGATGTCATAATGCAAAATTCCCTTTTGATGTCATAATGTAACATTCCATTATGATGTCATAATGCAAAATTCCCTTTTGATGTCATAATGTAACATTCCATTATGATGTCATAATGCAAAATTCCATTGTGAGGTCATAATGTAAAATTCAATTATGATGTCATAATGTAACATTCCATTATGATGTCATAATGCAAAATTCCATTATGATGTCATAATGTAAAATTCCATTATGATGTCATAAAGCAACATTCCATTATGATGTCATAATGCAACATTCCATTATGATGTCATAATGCAACATTCCATTATGATATCACAATGTAAAATTCCATTATGATGTCATAATGCAAAATTCCATTATGATGTCATAATGCAAAATTCCATTATGATATCATAATGTAAAATTCCATTATGATGTTATAATGCAAAATTCAATTATGATGTCATTATGTAAAATCCCATTATGATGTCATAATGCAAAATTCTATTATGATGTCATAATGTAACATTCCATTATGATGTCATAATGTAAAATTCCATTATGATGTCATAATGTAAAATGCCATTATGATGTCATAATGCAAAATTCCATTATGATGTCATAATGTAACATTTCATTATGATGTCATAATGCAAAATTCCATTATGATGTCATAATGCAAAATTCCATTATGATGTCATAATGAAACATTCCATTATGATGTCATAATGCAAAATTCCATTATGATGTCATAATGCAAAATTCCATTATGATGTCATAATGTAAAATTCCATTATGATGTCATAATGCAAAATTCCCTTTTGATGTCATAATGTAACATTCCATTATGATGTCATAATGCAAAATTCCCTTTTGATGTCATAATGTAACATTCCATTATGATGTCATAATACAAAATTCCATTGTGAGGTCATAATGTAAAATTCGATTAAGATGTCATAATGTAACATTCCATTATGATGTCATAATGTAACATTCCATTATGAAGTCATAATGTAACATTCCATTATGATGTCATAATGCAGAATTCCATTATGATGTCATAATGTAACACTCCATTATGATGTCATAATGTAACATTCCATTATGATGTCATAATGCAAAATTCCATTATGATGCCATAATGCAAAATTCCATTATGATGTAATAATGTAAAATTCCATTATGATGTCATAATGCAAAATTCCATTATGATGTCATAATGTAAAATTCCATTATGATGTCATAATGCAAAATTCCATTATGATATCATAATGTAACATTCCATTATGATGTCATAATGCAAAATTCCATTATGATGTCATAATGCAAAATTCCATTATGATGTCATAATGTAAAATTCCATTATGATGTCCTAATGCAAAATTCCATTATGATGTCATAATGCAAAATTCCATTATGATGTCATAATGTAAAATTCCATTATGATGTCATAATGCAAAATTCCATTATGATGTCATAATGTAGAATTCCATTATGATGTTATAATGCAAAATTCAATTATGATGTCATAATGTAAAATCCCATTATGATGTCATAATGTAAAATGCCATTATGATGTCATAATGCAAAATTCCATTATGATGTCATAATGTAACATTCCATTATGATGTCATAATGCAAAATTCCATTATGATGTCATAATGCAAAATTCCATTTTGATGTCATAATGTAACATTCCATTATGATGTCATAATGCAAAATTCCATTATGATGTCATAATGAAACATTCCATTATGATGTCATAATGCAAAATTCCATTATGATGTCATAATGCAAAATTCCATTATGATGTCATAATGTAAAATTCCATTATGATGTCATAATGCAAAATTCCCTTTTGATGTCATAATGTAACATTCCATTATGATGTCATAATGCAAAATTCCCTTTTGATGTCATAATGTAACATTCCATTATGATGTCATAATGCAAAATTCCATTGTGAGGTCATAATGTAAAATTCGATTAAGATGTCATAATGTAACATTCCATAATGATGTCATAACGCAGGATTCCATTATGAAGTCATAATGTAACATTCCATTATGATGTCATAATGCAAAATTCCATTATGATGTCATAATGCAACATCCCATTATGATGTCATAATGCAAAATTCCATTATGATGTCATAATGCAAAATTCCATTATGATGTCATAATGCAAAATTCCATTATGATGTCATAATGCAAAATTCCATTACGATGTCATAATGCAAAATTCCATTATGATGTCATAATGCAAAATTCCATTATGATGTCATAATGTAAAATTCCATTATGATGTCATAATGCAAAATTCCATTATGATGTCATAATGTAGAATTCCATTATGATGTTATAATGCAAAATTCAATTATGATGTCATAATGTAAAATCCCATTATGATGTCATAATGTAAAATGCCATTATGATGTCATAATGCAAAATTCCATTATGATGTCATAATGTAACATTCCATTATGATGTCATAATGCAAAATTCCATTATGATGTCATAATGCAAAATTCCATTTTGATGTCATAATGTAACATTCCATTATGATGTCATAATGCAAAATTCCATTATGATGTCATAATGAAACATTCCATTATGATGTCATAATGCAAAATTCCATTATGATGTCATAATGCAAAATTCCATTATGATGTCATAATGTAAAATTCCATTATGATGTCATAATGCAAAATTCCCTTTTGATGTCATAATGTAACATTCCATTATGATGTCATAATGCAAAATTCCCTTTTGATGTCATAATGTAACATTCCATTATGATGTCATAATGCAAAATTCCATTGTGAGGTCATAATGTAAAATTTGATTAAGATGTCATAATGTAACATTCCATTATGATGCCATAATGTAAGATTCCATTATGAAGTCATAATGTAACATTCCATTATGATGTCATAATGCAAAATTCCATTATGATGTCATAATGCAACATCCCATTATGATGTCATAATGCAAAATTCCATTATGATGTCATAATGCAAAATTCCATTATGATGTCATAATGCAAAATTCCATTATGATGTCATAATGTAACATTCCATTATGATGTCATAATGTAAAATTCCATGATGATGTCATAATGCAAAATTCCATTATGATGTCATAATGCAAAATTCCATTATGATGTCATAATGCAAAATTCCATTATGATGTCATAATGCAAAATTCCATTATGATGTCATAATGCAAAATTCCATTATGATGTCATAATGTAACATTCCATTATGATGTCATAATGCAAAATTCCATTATGATGTCATAATGCAACATTTCATTATGATGTCATAATGCAAAATTCCATTATGATGTCATAATGCAAAATTCCATTTTGATGTCATAATGTAACATTCCATTATGATGTCATAATGCAAAATTCCATTATGATGTCATAATGCAAAATTCCATTATGATGTCATAATGCAAAATTCCATTATGATGTCATAATGAAACATTCCATTATGATGTCATAATGCAAAATTCCATTATGATGTCATAATGCAAAATTCCATTATGATGTCATAATGTAAAATTCCATTATGATGTCATAATGCAAAATTCCCTTTTGATGTCATAATGTAACATTCCATTATGATGTCATAATGCAAAATTCCATTGTGAGGTTATAATGTAAAATTCGATTAAGATGTCATAATGTAACATTCCATTATGATGTCATAATGTAACATTCCATTATGAAGTCATAATGTAACATTCCATAATGATGTCATAATGCAGAATTCCATTATGATGTCATAATGTAACACTCCATTATGATGTCATAATGTAACATTCCATTATGATGTCATAATGCAAAATTCCATTATGATGCCATAATGCAAAATTCCATTATGATGTAATAATGTAAAATTCCATTATGATGTCATAATGCAAAATTCCATTATGATGTCATAATGTAAAATTCCATTATGATGTCATAATGCAAAATTCCATTATGATATCATAATGTAACATTCCATTATGATGTCATAATGCAAAATTCCATTATGATGTCATAATGCAAAATTCCATTATGATGTCATAATGTAAAATTCCATTATGATGTCATAATGCAAAATTCCATTATGATGTCATAATGCAAAATTCCATTATGATGTCATAATGTAAAATTCCATTATGATGTCATAATGCAAAAATCCATTATGATGTCATAATGCAAAATTCTATTATGATGTCATAATGTAAAATTCCATTATGATGTCATAATGCAAAATTCCATTATGATGTCATAATGTAGAATTCCATTATGATGTTATAATGCAAAATTCAATTATGATGTCATAATGTAAAATCCCATTATGATGTCATAATGTAAAATGCCATTATGATGTCATAATGCAAAATTCCATTATGATGTCATAATGTAACATTCCATTATGATGTCATAATGCAAAATTCCATTATGATGTCATAATGAAACATTCCATTATGATGTCATAATGCAAAATTCCATTATGATGTCATAATGTAAAATTCCATTATGATGTCATAATGCAAAATTCCCTTTTGATGTCATAATGTAACATTCCATTATGATGTCATAATGCAAAATTCCCTTTTGATGTCATAATGTAACATTCCATTATGATGTCATAATGCAAAATTCCATTGTGAGGTCATAATGTAAAATTCGATTAAGATGTCATAATGTAACATCCCATTATGATGTCATAATGCAAAATTCCATTATGATGTCATAATGCAACATCCCATTATGATGTCATAATGCAAAATTCCATTATGATGTCATAATGCAAAATTCCATTATGATGTCATAATGCAAAATTCCATTATGATGTCATAATGCAAAATTCCATTATGATGTCATAATGTAAAATTCCATTATGATGTCATAATGCAAAATTCCATTATGATGTCATAATGTAGAATTCCATTATGATGTTATAATGCAAAATTCAATTATGATGTCATAATGTAAAATCCCATTATGATGTCATAATGTAAAATGCCATTATGATGTCATAATGCAAAATTCCATTATGATGTCATAATGTAACATTCCATTATGATGTCATAATGCAAAATTCCATTATGATGTCATAATGCAAAATTCCATTTTGATGTCATAATGTAACATTCCATTATGATGTCATAATGCAAAATTCCATTATGATGTCATAATGAAACATTCCATTATGATGTCATAATGCAAAATTCCATTATGATGTCATAATGCAAAATTCCATTATGATGTCATAATGTAAAATTCCATTATGATGTCATAATGCAAAATTCCCTTTTGATGTCATAATGTAACATTCCATTATGATGTCATAATGCAAAATTCCCTTTTGATGTCATAATGTAACATTCCATTATGATGTCATAATGCAAAATTCCATTGTGAGGTCATAATGTAAAATTTGATTAAGATGTCATAATGTAACATTCCATTATGATGCCATAATGTAAGATTCCATTATGAAGTCATAATGTAACATTCCATTATGATGTCATAATGCAAAATTCCATTATGATGTCATAATGCAACATCCCATTATGATGTCATAATGCAAAATTCCATTATGATGTCATAATGCAAAATTCCATTATGATGTCATAATGCAAAATTCCATTATGATGTCATAATGTAACATTCCATTATGATGTCATAATGTAAAATTCCATGATGATGTCATAATGCAAAATTCCATGATGATGTCATAATGCAAAATTCCATTATGATGTCATAATGCAAAATTCCATTATGATGTCATAATGCAAAATTCCATTATGATGTCATAATGCAAAATTCCATTATGATGTCATAATGCAAAATTCCATTATGATGTCATAATGTAACATTCCATTATGATGTCATAATGCAAAATTCCATTATGATGTCATAATGCAACATTTCATTATGATGTCATAATGCAAAATTCCATTATGATGTCATAATGCAAAATTCCATTTTGATGTCATAATGTAACATTCCATTATGATGTCATAATGCAAAATTCCATTATGATGTCATAATGCAAAATTCCATTATGATGTCATAATGCAAAATTCCATTATGATGTCATAATGCAAAATTCCATTATGATGTCATAATGTAAAATTCCATTATGATGTCATAATGCAAAATTCCCTTTTGATGTCATAATGTAACATTCCATTATGATGTCATAATGCAAAATTCCCTTTTGATGTCATAATGTAACATTCCATTATGATGTCATAATGCAAAATTCCATTGTGAGGTCATAATGTAAAATTCGATTAAGATGTCATAATGTAACATTCCATTATGATGTCATAATGTAACATTCCATTATGAAGTCATAATGTAACATTCCATTATGATGTCATAATGCAGAATTCCATTATGATGTCATAATGTAACACTCCATTATGATGTCATAATGTAACATTCCATTATGATGTCATAATGCAAAATTCCATTATGATGCCATAATGCAAAATTCCATTATGATGTAATAATGTAAAATTCCATTATGATGTCATAATGCAAAATTCCATTATGATGTCATAATGTAAAATTCCATTATGATGTCATAATGCAAAATTCCATTATGATATCATAATGTAACATTCCATTATGATGTCATAATGCAAAATTCCATTATGATGTCATAATGCAAAATTCCATTATGATGTCATAATGTAAAATTCCATTATGATGTCATAATGCAAAATTCCATTATGATGTCATAATGCAAAATTCCATTATGATGTCATAATGTAAAATTCCATTATGATGTCATAATGCAAAATTCCATTATGATGTCATAATGTAAAATTCCATTATGATGTCATAATGCAAAATTCCATTATGATGTCATAATGTAGAATTCCATTATGATGTTATAATGCAAAATTCAATTATGATGTCATAATGTAAAATCCCATTATGATGTCATAATGTAAAATGCCATTATGATGTCATAATGCAAAATTCCATTATGATGTCATAATGTAACATTCCATTATGATGTCATAATGCAAAATTCCATTATGATGTCATAATGAAACATTCCATTATGATGTCATAATGCAAAATTCCATTATGATGTCATAATGTAAAATTCCATTATGATGTCATAATGCAAAATTCCCTTTTGATGTCATAATGTAACATTCCATTATGATGTCATAATGCAAAATTCCCTTTTGATGTCATAATGTAACATTCCATTATGATGTCATAATGCAAAATTCCATTGTGAGGTCATAATGTAAAATTCGATTAAGATGTCATAATGTAACATCCCATTATGATGTCATAATGCAAAATTCCATTATGATGTCATAATGCAAAATTCCATTATGATGTCATAATGCAAAATTCCATTATGATGTCATAATGTAACATTCCATTATGATGTCATAATGTAAAATTCCATGATGATGTCATAATGCAAAATTCCATTATGATGTCATAATGCAAAATTCCATTATGATGTCATAATGCAAAATTCCATTATGATGTCATAATGCAAAATTCCATTATGATGTCATAATGCAATATTCCATTATGATGTCATAATGCAAAATTCCATTATGATGTCATAATGCAAAATTCCATTATGATGTCATAATGCAAAATTCCATTATGATGTCATAATGTAACATTCCGTTATAATGTCATATTGCAAAATCCCATTACGATGTCATAATGCAACATTCCATTATGATGTCATAATTCAAAATTCCATTATGATGTCATAATGCATCATTCCATTATGATGTCATAATGCAACATCCCATTATGATGTCATAATGCAAAATTCCATTATGATGTCATAATGCAAAATTCCATTATGATGTCATAATGTAACATTCCATTATGATGTCATAATGCAAAATTCCATTATGATGTCATAATGCAACATTTCATTATGATGTCATAATGCAAAATTCCATTATGATATCATAATGCAAAATTCCATTTTGATGTCATAATGTAACATTCCATTATGATGTCATAATGCAAAATTCCATTATGATGTCATAATGCAAAATTCCATTTTGATGTCATAATGAAACATTCCATTATGATGTCATAATGCAAAATTCCATTATGATGTCATAATGCAAAATTCCATTATGATGTCATAATGTAAAATTCCATTATGATGTCATAATGCAAAATTCCCTTTTGATGTCATAATGTAACATTCCATTATGATGTCATAATGCAAAATTCCCTTTTGATGTCATAATGTAACATTCCATTATGATGTCATAATGCAAAATTCCATTGTGAGGTCATAATGTAAAATTCGATTAAGATGTCATAATGTAACATTCCATTATGATGTCATAATGTAACATTCCATTATGAAGTCATAATGTAACATTCCATTATGATGTCATAATGCAGAATTCCATTATGATGTCATAATGTAACACTCCATTATGATGTCATAATGTAACATTCCATTATGATGTCATAATGCAAAATTCCATTATGATGCCATAATGCAAAATTCCATTATGATGTAATAATGTAAAATTCCATTATGATGTCATAATGCAAAATTCCATTATGATGTCATAATGTAAAATTCCATTATGATGTCATAATGCAAAATTCCATTATGATATAATAATGTAACATTCCATTATGATGTCATAATGCAAAATTCCATTATGATGTCATAATGCAAAATTCCATTATGATGTCATAATGTAAAATTCCATTATGATGTCATAATGCAAAATTCCATTATGATGTCATAATGCAAAATTCCATTATGATGTCATAATGTAAAATTCCATTATGATGTCATAATGCAAAATTCCATTATGATGTCATAATGTAGAATTCCATTATGATGTTATAATGCAAAATTCAATTATGATGTCATAATGTAAAATCCCATTATGATGTCATAATGTAAAATGCCATTATGATGTCATAATGCAAAATTCCATTATGATGTCATAATGTAACATTCCATTATGATGTCATAATGCAAAATTCCATTATGATGTCATAATGCAAAATTCCATTTTGATGTCATAATGTAACATTCCATTATGATGTCATAATGCAAAATTCCATTATGATGTCATAATGAAACATTCCATTATGATGTCATAATGCAAAATTCCATTATGATGTCATAATGCAAAATTCAATTATGATGTCATTATGTAAAATCCCATTATGATGTCATAATGCAAAATTCCATTATGATGTCATAATGTAACATTCCATTATGATGTCATAATGTAAAATTCCATTATGATGTCATAATGTAAAATGCCATTATGATGTCATAATGCAAAATTCCATTATGATGTCATAATGTAACATTTCATTATGATGTCATAATGCAAAATTCCATTATGATGTCATAATGCAAAATTCCATTTTGATGTCATAATGTAACATTCCATTATGATGTCATAATGTAAAATTCCATTATGATGTCATAATGCAAAATTCCCTTTTGATGTCATAATGTAACATTCCATTATGATGTCATAATGCAAAATTCCCTTTTGATGTCATAATGTAACATTCCATTATGATGTCATAATGCAAAATTCCATTGTGAGGTCATAATGTAAAATTCGATTAAGATGTCATAATGTAACATTCCATTATGATGTCATAATGTAACATTCCATTATGAAGTCATAATGTAACATTCCATTATGATGTCATAATGCAGAATTCCATTATGATGTCATAATGTAACACTCCAGTATGATGTCATAATGTAACATTCCATTATGATGTCATAATGCAAAATTCCATTATGATGCCATAATGCAAAATTCCATTATGATGTAATAATGTAAAATTCCATTATGATGTCATAATGCAAAATTCCATTATGATGTCATAATGTAAAATTCCATTATGATGTCATAATGCAAAATTCCATTATGATATCATAATGTAACATTCCATTATGATGTCATAATGCAAAATTCCATTATGATGTCATAATACAAAATTCCATTATGATGTCATAATGTAAAATTCCATTATGATGTCATAATGCAAAATTCCCTTTTGATGTCATAATGTAACATTCCATTATGATGTCATAATGCAACATTCCCTTTTGATGTCATAATGTAACATTCCATTATGATGTCATAATGCAAAATTCCATTGTGAGGTCATAATGTAAAATTCGATTAAGATGTCATAATGTAACATTCCATTATGATGTCATAATGTAAGATTCCATTATGAAGTCATAATGTAACATTCCATTATGATGTCATAATGCAAAATTCCATTATGATGTCATAATGCAACATCCCATTATGATGTCATAATGCAAAATTCCATTATGATGTCATAATGCAAAATTCCATTATGATGTCATAATGCAAAATTCCATTATGATGTCATAATGCAACATTCCATTATGATGTCATAATGCAAAATTCCATTATGATGTCATAATGCAACATCCCATTATGATGTCATAATGCAAAATTCCATTATGATGTCATAATGCAAAATTCCATTATGATATCATAATGTAAAATTCCATTATGATGTCATCATGTAACATTCCATTATGATGTCATAATGCAAAATTCCATTATGATGCCATAATGCAAAATTCCATTATGATGTCATAATGTAACATTCCATTATGATGTCATAATGCAAAATTCCATTATGATGTCATAATGCAAAATTCCATTATGATGTCATAATGCAAAATTCCATTATGATATCATAATGTAACATTCCATTATGATGTCATAATGCAAAATTCCATTACGATGTCATAATGTAAAATTCAATTATGATGTCATAATGTAACATTCCATTATGATGTTATAATGCAAAATTCCATTATGATGTCATAATGTAAAATTCCATTATGATGTCATAAAGCAACATTCCATTATGATGTCATAATGCAACATTCCATTATGATGTCATAATGCAACATTCCATTATGATATCACAACGTAAAATTCCATTATGATGTCATAATGCAAAATTCCATTATGATGCCATAATGCAAAATTCCATTATAATATCATAATGTAAAATTCCATTATGATGTTATAATGCAAAATTCAATTATGATGTCATTATGTAAAATCCCATTATGATGTCATAATGCAAAATTCCATTATGATGTCATAATGTAACATTCCATTATGATGTCATAATGTAAAATTCCATTATGATGTCATAATGTAAAATGCCATTATGATGTCATAATGCAAAATTCCATTATGATGTCATAATGTAACATTTCATTATGATGTCATAATGCAAAATTCCATTATGATGTCATAATGCAAAATTCCATTATGATGTCATAATGAAACATTCCATTATGATGTCATAATGCAAAATTCCATTATGATGTCATAATGCAAAATTCCATTATGATGTCATAATGTAAAATTCCATTATGATGTCATAATGCAAAATTCCCTTTTGATGTCATAATGTAACATTCCATTATGATGTCATAATGCAAAATTCCCTTTTGATGTCATAATGTAACATTCCATTATGATGTCATAATACAAAATTCCATTGTGAGGTCATAATGTAAAATTCGATTAAGATGTCATAATGTAACATTCCATTATGATGTCATAATGTAACATTCCATTATAAAGTCATAATGTAACATTCCATTATGATGTCATAATGCAGAATTCCATTATGATGTCATAATGTAACACTCCATTATGATGTCATAATGTAACATTCCATTATGATGTCATAATGCAAAATTCCATTATGATGCCATAATGCAAAATTCCATTATGATGTAATAATGTAAAATTCCATTATGATGTCATAATGCAAAATTCCATTATGATGTCATAATGTAAAATTCCATTATGATGTCATAATGCAAAATTCCATTATGATATCATAATGTAACATTCCATTATGATGTCATAATGCAAAATTCCATTATGATGTCATAATGCAAAATTCCATTATGATGTCATAATGTAAAATTCCATTATGATGTCATAATGCAAAATTCCATTATGATGTCATAATGCAAAATTCCATTATGATGTCATAATGTAAAATTCCATTATGATGTCATAATGCAAAATTCCATTATGATGTCATAATGTAGAATTCCATTTTGATGTCATAATGTAACATTCCATTATGATGTCATAATGTAAAATTCCATTATGATGTCATAATGCAAAATTCCCTTTTGATGTCATAATGTAACATTCCATTATGATGTCATAATGCAAAATTCCCTTTTGATGTTATAATGTAACATTCCATTATGATGTCATAATGCAAAATTCCATTGTGAGGTCATAATGTAAAATTCGATTAAGATGTCATAATGTAACATTCCATTATGAAGTCATAATGTAACATTCCATTATGATGTCATAATGCAGAATTCCATTATGATGTCATAATGTAACACTCCAGTATGATGTCATAATGTAACATTCCATTATGATGTCATAATGCAAAATTCCATTATGATGCCATAATGCAAAATTCCATTATGATGTAATAATGTAAAATTCCATTATGATGTCATAATGCAAAATTCCATTATGATGTCATAATGTAAAATTCCATTATGATGTCATAATGCAAAATTCCATTATGATATCATAATGTAACATTCCATTATGATGTCATAATGCAAAATTCCATTATGATGTCATAATACAAAATTCCATTATGATGTCATAATGTAAAATTCCATTATGATGTCATAATGCAAAATTCCCTTTTGATGTCATAATGTAACATTCCATTATGATGTCATAATGCAAAATTCCCTTTTGATGTCATAATGTAACATTCCATTATGATGTCATAATGCAAAATTCCATTGTGAGGTCATAATGTAAAATTCGATTAAGATGTCATAATGTAACATTCCATTATGATGTCATAATGTAAGATTCCATTATGAAGTCATAATGTAACATTCCATTATGATGTCATAATGCAAAATTCCATTATGATGTCATAATGCAAAATTCCATTATGATGTCATAATGCAACATCCCATTATGATGTCATAATGCAAAATTCCATTATGATGTCATAATGCAAAATTCCATTATGATGTCATAATGCAAAATTCCATTATGATGTCATAATGCAACATTCCATTATGATGTCATAATGCAAAATTCCATTATGATGTCATAATGCAACATCCCATTATGATGTCATAATGCAAAATTCCATTATGATGTCATAATGCAAAATTCCATTATGATATCATAATGTAAAATTCCATTATGATGTCATCATGTAACATTCCATTATGATGTCATAATGCAAAATTCCATTATGATGCCATAATGCAAAATTCCATTATGATGTCATAATGTAACATTCCATTATGATGTCATAATGCAAAATTCCATTATGATGTCATAATGCAAAATTCCATTATGATGTCATAATGCAAAATTCCATTATGATATCATAATGTAACATTCCATTATGATGTCATAATGCAAAATTCCATTACGATGTCATAATGTAAAATTCAATTATGATGTCATAATGTAACATTCCATTATGATGTCATAATGCAAAATTCCATTATGATGTCATAATGTAAAATTCCATTATGATGTCATAAAGCAACATTCCATTATGATGTCATAATGCAACATTCCATTATGATGTCATAATGCAACATTCCATTATGATATCACAATGTAAAATTCCATTATGATGTCATAATGCAAAATTCCATTATGATGCCATAATGCAAAATTCCATTATAATATCATAATGTAAAATTCCATTATGATGTTATAATGCAAAATTCAATTATGATGTCATTATGTAAAATCCCATTATGATGTCATAATGCAAAATTCCATTATGATGTCATAATGTAACATTCCATTATGATGTCATAATGTAAAATTCCATTATGATGTCATAATGTAAAATGCCATTATGATGTCATAATGCAAAATTCCATTATGATGTCATAATGTAACATTTCATTATGATGTCATAATGCAAAATTCCATTATGATGTCATAATGCAAAATTCCATTATGATGTCATAATGAAACATTCCATTATGATGTCATAATGCAAAATTCCATTATGATGTCATAATGCAAAATTCCATTATGATGTCATAATGTAAAATTCCATTATGATGTCATAATGCAAAATTCCCTTTTGATGTCATAATGTAACATTCCATTATGATGTCATAATGCAAAATTCCCTTTTGATGTCATAATGTAACATTCCATTATGATGTCATAATGTAACATTCCATTATGAAGTCATAATGTAACATTCCATTATGATGTCATAATGCAGAATTCCATTATGATGTCATAATGTAACACTCCATTATGATGTCATAATGGAACATTCCATTATGATGTCATAATGCAAAATTCCATTATGATGCCATAATGCAAAATTCCATTATGATGTAATAATGTAAAATTCCATTATGATGTCATAATGCAAAATTCGATTATGATGTCATAATGTAAAATTCCATTATGATGTCATAATGCAAAATTCCATTATGATATCATAATGTAACATTCCATTATGATGTCATAATGCAAAATTCCATTATGATGTCATAATGCAAAATTCCATTATGATGTCATAATGCAAAATTCCATTATGATGTCATAATGTAAAATTCCATTATGATGTCATAATGCAAAATTCCATTATGATGTCATAATGCAAAATTCCATTATGATGTCATAATGTAAAATTCCATTATGATGTCATAATGCAAAATTCCATTATGATGTCATAATGTAGAATTCCATTATGATGTTATAATGCAAAATTCAATTATGATGTCATAATGTAAAATCCAATTATGATGTCATAATGTAAAATGCCATTATGATGTCATAATGCAAAATTCCATTATGATGTCATAATGTAACATTCCATTATGATGTCATAATGCAAAATTCCATTATGATGTCATAATGCAAAATTCCATTTTGATGTCATAATGTAACATTCCATTATGACGTCATAATGCAAAATTCCATTATGATGTCATAATGAAACATTCCATTATGATGTCATAATGCAAAATTCCATTATGATGTCATAATGCAAAATTCCATTATGATGTCATAATGTAAAATTCCATTATGATGTCATAATGCAAAATTCCCTTTTGATGTCATAATGTAACATTCCATTATGATGTCATAATGCAAAATTCCCTTTTGATGTCATAATGTAACATTCCATTATGATGTCATAATGCAAGATTCCATTGTGAGGTCATAATGTAAAATTCGATTAAGATGTCATAATGTAACATTCCATAATGATGTCATAACGTAGGATTCCATTATGAAGTCATAATGTAACATTCCATTATGATGTCATAATGCAAAATTCCATTATGATGTCATAATGCAACATCCCATTATGATGTCATAATGCAAAATTCCATTATGATGTCATAATGCAAAATTCCATTATGATGTCATAATGCAACATCCCATTATGATGTCATAATGCAAAATTCCATTATGATGTCATAATGCAAAATTCCATTATGATGTCATAATGCAAAACTCCATTATGATGTCATAATGCAACATTCCATTATGATGTCATAATGCAAAATTCCATTATGATGTCATAATGCAACATCCCATTATGATGTCATAATGCAAAATTCCATTATGATGTCATAATGCAAAATTCCATTATGATATCATAATGTAAAATTCCATTATGATGTCATCATGTAACATTCCATTATGATGTCATAATGCAAAATTCCATTGTGATGCCATAATGCAAAATTCCATTATGATGTCATAATGTAACATTCCATTATGATGTCATAATGCAAAATTCCATTATGATGTCATAATGCAAAATTCCATTATGATATCATAATGTAACATTCCATTATGATGTCATAATGCAAAATTCCATTACGATGTCATAATGTAAAATTCCATTATGATGTCATAAAGCAACATTCCATTATGATGTCATAATGCAACATTCCATTATGATGTCATAATGCAACATTCCATTATGATATCACAATGTAAAATTCCATTATGATGTCATAATGCAAAATTCCATTATGATGTCATAATGCAAAATTCCATTATGATATCATAATGTAAAATTCCATTATGATGTTATAATGCAAAATTCAATTATGATGTCATTATGTAAAATCCCATTATGATGTCATAATGCAAAATTCCATTATGATGTCATAATGTAACATTCCATTATGATGTCATAATGTAAAATTCCATTATGATGTCATAATGTAAAATGCCATTATGATGTCATAATGCAAAATTCCATTATGATGTCATAATGTAACATTTCATTATGATGTCATAATGCAAAATTCCATTATGATGTCATAATGCAAAATTCCATTATGATGTCATAATGAAACATTCCATTATGATGTCATAATGCAAAATTCCATTATGATGTCATAATGCAAAATTCCATTATGATGTCATAATGTAAAATTCCATTATGATGTCATAATGCAAAATTCCCTTTTGATGTCATAATGTAACATTCCATTATGATGTCATAATGCAAAATTCCCTTTTGATGTCATAATGTAACATTCCATTATGATGTCATAATACAAAATTCCATTGTGAGGTCATAATTAGAGATGAGCGAACGTGTCCGTAACGGACACATCCGCACCCGGACACCGGCTTTAGCGAACACTGCAGTGTTCGCGCGTAAGTGTCCGGGTGCCGCCGGGGGGCGGGGAGATGCGCGGCGGCGCGGGCGGCAGTAGCGGGGAACAGGGGGGAGCCCTCTCTCTCTCCCTCTCCCCCCCACTCCCCGCCGCACCCCCCCGCGCTGCCACGGCGGCCCCCGAACTTTTTCGCCCGAACACTGAAGTGTTCGCAAAGTTCGGTGTACGGGCGAAAAAGGGGCGGAGCAGAACGTGTTCGCTCATCTCTAGTCATAATGTAAAATTCGATTAAGATGTCATAATGTAACATTCCATTATGATGTCATAATGTAACATTCCATTATGAAGTCATAATGTAACATTCCATTATGATGTCATAATGCAGAATTCCATTATGATGTCATAATGTAACACTCCATTATGATGTCATAATGTAACATTCCATTATGATGTCATAATGCAAAATTCCATTATGATGCCATAATGCAAAATTCCATTATGATGTAATAATGTAAAATTCCATTATGATGTCATAATGCAAAATTCCATTATGATGTCATAATGTAAAATTCCATTATGATGTCATAATGCAAAATTCCATTATGATATCATAATGTAACATTCCATTATGATGTCATAATGCAAAATTCCATTATGATGTCATAATGCAAAATTCCATTATGATGTCATAATGTAAAATTCCATTATGATGTCATAATGCAAAATTCCATTATGATGTCATAATGCAAAATTCCATTATGATGTCATAATGTAAAATTCCATTATGATGTCATAATGCAAAATTCCATTATGATGTCATAATGTAGAATTCCATTATGATGTTATAATGCAAAATTCAATTATGATGTCATAATGTAAAATCCCATTATGATGTCATAATGTAAAATGCCATTATGATGTCATAATGCAAAATTCCATTATGATGTCATAATGTAACATTCCATTATGATGTCATAATGCAAAATTCCATTATGATGTCATAATGCAAAATTCCATTTTGATGTAATAATGTAACATTCCATTATGATGTCATAATGCAAAATTCCATTATGATGTCATAATGAAACATTCCATTATGATGTCATAATGCAAAATTCCATTATGATGTCATAATGCAAAATTCCATTATGATGTCATAATGTAAAATTCCATTATGATGTCATAATGCAAAATTCCCTTTTGATGTCATAATGTAACATTCCATTATGATGTCATAATGCAAAATTCCCTTTTGATGTCATAATGTAACATTCCATTATGATGTCATAATGCAAAATTCCATTGTGAGGTCATAATGTAAAGTTCGATTAAGATGTCATAATGTAACATTCCATAATGATGTCATAACGTAGGATTCCATTATGAAGTCATAATGTAACATTCCATTATGATGTCATAATGCAAAATTCCATTATGATGTCATAATGCAACATCTCATTATGATGTCAAAATGCAAAATTCCATTATGATGTCATAATGCAAAATTCCATTATGATGTCATAATGCAAAATTCCATTATGATGTCATAATGCAAAATTCCATTATGATGTCATAATGCAAAATTCCATTATGATGTCATAATGCAAAATTCCATTATGATGTCATAATGCAAAATTCCATTATGATGTCATAATGCAAAATTCCATTATGATGTGATAATGTAAAATTCCATTATGATGTCATAATGCAAAATTCCATTATGATGTCATAATGTAGAATTCCATTATGATGTTATAATGCAAAATTCAATTATGATGTCATAATGTAAAATCCCATTATGATGTCATAATGCAAAATTCCATTATGATGTCATAATGTAAAATTCCATTATGATGTCATAATGCAACATTCCATTGTGATGTCATAATGTAATATTCCATTATGATGTCATAATGCAAAAATTCCATTATGATGTCATAATGCAAAATTCCATTATGATGTCATAATGCAACATTCCATTATGATGTCAAAATGCAAAATTCCATTATGATGTCATAATGTAACATTCCATTATGATGTCATAATGCAACATTCCATTATGATGTCATAATGCAACATTCCATTATGATGTCATAATGTAAAATTCCATTATGATGTCATAATGCAAAATTCCATTATGATGTCATAATGCAAAATTCCATTATGATGTCATAATGTAAAATTCCATTATGATGTCATAATGCAAAATTCCATTATGATGTCATAATGTAGAATTCCATTATGATGTTAAAATGCAAAATTCAATTATGATGTCATAATGTAAAATCCCATTATGATGTCATAATGTAAAATGCCATTATGATGTCATAATGCAAAATTCCATTATGATGTCATAATGTAACATTCCATTATGATGTCATAATGCAAAATTCCATTATGATGTCATAATGAAACATTCCATTATGATGTCATAATGCAAAATTCCATTATGATGTCATAATGTAAAATTCCATTATGATGTCATAATGCAAAATTCCCTTTTGATGTCATAATGTAACATTCCATTATGATGTCATAATGCAAAATTCCATTGTGAGGTCATAATGTAAAATTCGATTAAGATGTCATAATGTAACATCCCATTATGATGTCATAATGCAAAATTCCATTATGATGTCATAATGCAAAATTGCATTATGATGTCATAATGCAAAATTCCATTATGATGTCATAATGTAACATTCCATTATGATGTCATAATGTAAAATTCCATGATGATGTCATAATGCAAAATTCCATTATGATGTCATAATGCAAAATTCCATTATGATGTCATAATGCAAAATTCCATTATGATGTCATAATGCAAAATTCCATTATGATGTCATAATGCAATATTCCATTATGATGTCATAATGCAAAATTCCATTATGATGTCATAATGCAAAATTCCATTATGATGTCATAATCTAAAATTCCATTATGATGTCATAATGCAAAATTCCATTATGATGTCATAATGTAACATTCCGTTATAATGTCATATTGCAAAATCCCATTACGATGTCATAATGCAACATTCCATTATGATGTCATAATTCAAAATTCCATTATGATGTCATAATGCATCATTCCATTATGATGTCATAATGCAACATCCCATTATGATGTCATAATGCAAAATTCCATTTTGATGTCATAATGTAACATTCCATTATGATGTCATAATGCAAAATTCCATTATGATGTCATAATGCAAAATTCCATTATGATGTCATAATGCAAAATTCCATTATGATGTCATAATGAAACATTCCATTATGATGTCATAATGCAAAATTCCATTATGATGTCATAATGCAAAATTCCATTATGATGTCATAATGTAAAATTCCATTATGATGTCATAATGCAAAATTCCCTTTTGATGTCATAATGTAACATTCCATTATGATGTCATAATGCAAAATTCCCTTTTGATGTCATAATGTAACATTCCATTATGATGTCATAATGCAAAATTCCATTGTGAGGTCATAATGTAAAATTCGATTAAGATGTCATAATGTAACATTCCATTATGATGTCATAATGTAACATTCCATTATGAAGTCATAATGTAACATTCCATTATGATGTCATAATGCAGAATTCCATTATGATGTCATAATGTAACACTCCATTATGATGTCATAATGTAACATTCCATTATGATGTCATAATGCAAAATTCCATTATGATGCCATAATGCAAAATTCCATTATGATGTAATAATGTAAAATTCCATTATGATGTCATAATGCAAAATTCCATTATGATGTCATAATGTAAAATTCCATTATGATGTCATAATGCAAAATTCCATTATGATATCATAATGTAACATTCCATTATGATGTCATAATGCAAAATTCCATTATGATGTCATAATGCAAAATTCCATTATGATGTCATAATGTAAAATTCCATTATGATGTCATAATGCAAAATTCCATTATGATGTCATAATGCAAAATTCCATTATGATGTCATAATGTAAAATTCCATTATGATGTCATAATGCAAAATTCCATTATGATGTCATAATGTAGAATTCCATTATGATGTTAAAATGCAAAATTCAATTATGATGTCATAATGTAAAATCCCATTATGATGTCATAATGTAAAATGCCATTATGATGTCATAATGCAAAATTCCATTATGATGTCATAATGTAACATTCCATTATGATGTCATAATGCAAAATTCCATTATGATGTCATAATGAAACATTCCATTATGATGTCATAATGCAAAATTCCATTATGATGTCATAATGTAAAATTCCATTATGATGTCATAATGCAAAATTCCCTTTTGATGTCATAATGTAACATTCCATTATGATGTCATAATGCAAAATTCCATTGTGAGGTCATAATGTAAAATTCGATTAAGATGTCATAATGTAACATTCCATTATGATGTCATAATGTAAGATTCCATTATGAAGTCATAATGTAACATTCCATTATGATGTCATAATGCAAAATTCCATTATGATGTCATAATGCAACATCCCATTATGATGTCATAATGCAAAATTCCATTATGATGTCATAATGCAAAATTCCATTATGATGTCATAATGCAAAATTCCATTATGATGTCATAATGCAAAATTCCATTATGATGTCATAATGCAAAATTCCATTATGATGTCATAATGCAAAATTCCATTATGATGTCATAATGCAAAATTCCATTATGATGTCATAATGCAAAATTCCATTATGATGTCATAATGTAAAATTCCATTATGATGTCATAATGCAAAATTCCATTATGATGTCATAATGTAGAATTCCATTATGATGTTATAATGCAAAATTCAATTATGATGTCATAATGTAAAATCCCATTATGATGTCATAATGCAACATTCCATTATGATGTCATAATTCAAAATTCCATTATGATGTCATAATGCATCATTCCATTATGATGTCATAATGCAACATCCCATTATGATGTCATAATGCAAAATTCCATTTTGATGTCATAATGTAACATTCCATTATGATGTCATAATGCAAAATTCCATTATGATGTCATAATGAAACATTCCATTATGATGTCATAATGCAAAATTCCATTATGATGTCATAATGCAAAATTCCATTATGATGTCATAATGTAAAATTCCATTATGATGTCATAATGCAAAATTCCCTTTTGATGTCATAATGTAACATTCCATTATGATGTCATAATGCAAAATTCCCTTTTGATGTCATAATGTAACATTCCATTATGATGTCATAATGCAAAATTCCATTGTGAGGTCATAATGTAAAATTCGATTAAGATGTCATAATGTAACATTCCATTATGATGTCATAATGTAAGATTCCATTATGAAGTCATAATGTAACATTCTATTATGATGTCATAATGCAAAATTCCATTATGATGTCATAATGCAACATCCCATTATGATGTCATAATGCAAAATTCCATTATGATGTCATAATGCAAAATTCCATTATGATGTCATAATGCAAAATTCCATTATGATGTCATAATGTAACATTCCATTATGATGTCATAATGTAAAATTCCATGATGATGTCATAATGCAAAATTCCATTATGATGTCATAATGCAAAATTCCATTATGATGTCATAATGCAAAATTCCATTATGATGTCATAATGCAAAATTCCATTATGATGTCATAATGCAATATTCCATTATGATGTCATAATGCAAAATTCCATTATGATGTCATAATGCAAAATTCCATTATGATGTCATAATGTAAAATTCCATTATGATGTCATAATGCAAAATTCCATTATGATGTCATAATGCAACATTCCATTATGATGTCATAATGCAAAATTCCATTATGATGTCATAATGCAACATCCCATTATGATGTCATAATGCAAAATTCCATTATGATGTCATAATGCAAAATTCCATTACGATATCATAATGTAAAATTCCATTATGATGTCATAATGTAACATTCCATTATGATGTCATAAAGCAACATTCCATTATGATGTCATAATGCAACATTCCATTATGATGTCATAATGCAACATTCCATTATGATATCACAATGTAAAATTCCATTATGATGTCATAATGCAAAATTCCATTATGATGTCATAATGCAAAATTCCATTATGATATCATAATGTAAAATTCCATTATGATGTTATAATGCAAAATTCAATTATGATGTCATTATGTAAAATCCCATTATGATGTCATAATGCAAAATTCCATTATGATGTCATAATGTAACATTCCATTATGATGTCATAATGTAAAATGCCATTATGATGTCATAATGCAAAATTCCATTATGATGTCAAAATGTAACATTTCATTATGATGTCATAATGCAAAATTCCATTATGATGTCATAATGCAAAATTCCATTTTGATGTCATAATGTAACATTCCATTATGATGTCATAATGCAAAATTCCATTATGATGTCATAATGCAAAATTCCATTATGATGTCATAATGAAACATTCCATTATGATGTCATAATGCAAAATTCCATTATGATGTCATAATGCAAAATTCCATTATGATGTCATAATGTAAAATTCCATTATGATGTCATAATGCAAAATTCCCTTTTGATGTCATAATGTAACATTCCATTATGATGTCATAATGCAAAATTCCCTTTTGATGTCATAATGTAACATTCCATTATGATGTCATAATGCAAAATTCCCTTTTGATGTCATAATGTAACATTCCATTATGATGTCATAATGCAAAATTCCATTGTGAGGTCATAATGTAAAATTCGATTAAGATGTCATAATGTAACATTCCATTATGATGTCATAATGTAACATTCCATTATGAAGTCATAATGTAACATTCCATTATGAAGTCATAATGTAACATTCCATTATGATGTCATAATGCAGAATTCCATTATGATGTCATAATGTAACACTCCATTATGATGTCATAATGTAACATTCCATTATGATGTCATAATGCAAAATTCCATTATGATGCCATAATGCAAAATTCCATTATGATGTCATAATGTAACATTCCATTATGATGTCATAATGCAAAATTCCATTATGATGTCATAATGTAAAATTCCATTATGATGTCATAATGCAAAATTCCATTATGATATCATAATGTAACATTCCATTATGATGTCATAATGCAAAATTCCATTACGATGTCATAATGTAAAATTCCATTATGATGTCATAATGTAACATTCCATTATGATGTCATAATGCAAAATTCCATTATGATGTCATAATGTAAAATTCCATTATGATGTCATAAAGCAACATTCCATTATGATGTCATAATGCAACATTCCATTATGATATCACAATGTAAAATTCCATTATGATGTCATAATGCAAAATTCCATTATGATGTCATAATGCAAAATTCCATTATGATATCATAATGTAAAATTCCATTATGATGTCATAATGCAAAATTCCATTATGATGTCATAATGCAAAATTCCATTATGATGTCATAATGTAAAATTAAATTATGATGTCATAATGCAAAATTCCATTATGATGTCATAATGCAAAATTCCATTATGATGTCATAATGTAACATTCCGTTATAATGTCATATTGCAAAATCCCATTACGATGTCATAATGCAACATTCCATTATGATGTCATAATTCAAAATTCCATTATGATGTCATAATGCATCATTCCATTATGATGTCATAATGCAACATCCCATTATGATGTCATAATGCAAAATTCCATTATGATGTCATAATGCAAAATTCCATTATGATGTCATAATGTAACATTCCATTATGATGTCATAATGCAAAATTCCATTATGATGTCATAATGCAACATTTCATTATGATGTCATAATGCAAAATTCCATTATGATATCATAATGCAAAATTCCATTTTGATGTCATAATGTAACATTCCATTATGATGTCATAATGCAAAATTCAATTATGATGTCATAATGCAAAATTCCATTTTGATGTCATAATGAAACATTCCATTATGATGTCATAATGCAAAATTCCATTATGATGTCATAATGCAAAATTCCATTATGATGTCATAATGTAAAATTCCATTATGATGTCATAATGCAAAATTCCCTTTTGATGTCATAATGTAACATTCCATTATGATGTCATAATGCAAAATTCCCTTTTGATGTCATAATGTAACATTCCATTATGATGTCATAATGCAAAATTCCATTGTGAGGTCATAATGCAAAATTCCATTATGATGTCATAATGCAAAATTCCATTATGATGTCATAATGTAACATTCCATTATGATGTCATAATGTAAAATTCCATTATGATGTCATAATGCAAAATTCCATTATGATGTCATAATGCAAAATTCCATTATGATGTCATAATGCAAAATTCCATTATGATGTCATAATGCAAAATTCCATTATGATGTCATAATGCAAAATTCCATTATGATGTCATAATGCAACATTTCATTATGATGTCATAATGCAAAATTCCATTATGATGTCATAATGCAAAATTCCATTTTGATGTCATAATGTAACATTCCATTATGATGTCATAATGCAAAATTCCATTATGATGTCATAATGCAAAATTCCATTATGATGTCATAATGCAAAATTCCATTATGATGTCATAATGAAACATTCCATTATGATGTCATAATGCAAAATTCCATTATGATGTCATAATGCAAAATTCCATTATGATGTCATAATGTAAAATTCCATTATGATGTCATAATGCAAAATTCCCTTTTGATGTCATAATGTAACATTCCATTATGATGTCATAATGCAAAATTCCCTTTTGATGTCATAATGTAACATTCCATTATGATGTCATAATGCAAAATTCCATTGTGAGGTCATAATGTAAAATTCGATTAAGATGTCATAATGTAACATTCCATTATGATGTCATAATGTAACATTCCATTATGAAGTCATAATGTAACATTCCATTATGATGTCATAATGCAGAATTCCATTATGATGTCATAATGTAACACTCCATTATGATGTCATAATGTAACATTCCATTATGATGTCATAATGCAAAATTCCATTATGATGCCATAATGCAAAATTCCATTATGATGTAATAATGTAAAATTCCATTATGATGTCATAATGCAAAATTCCATTATGATGTCATAATGTAAAATTCCATTATGATGTCATAATGCAAAATTCCATTATGATATCATAATGTAACATTCCATTATGATGTCATAATGCAAAATTCCATTATGATGTCATAATGCAAAATTCCATTATGATGTCATAATGTAAAATTCCATTATGATGTCATAATGCAAAATTCCATTATGATGTCATAATGCAAAATTCCATTATGATGTCATAATGTAAAATTCCATTATGATGTCATAATGCAAAATTCCATCATGATGTCATAATGTAGAATTCCATTATGATGTTATAATGCAAAATTCAATTATGATGTCATAATGTAAAATCCCATTATGATGTCATAATGTAAAATGCCATTATGATGACATAATGCAAAATTCCATTATGATGTCATAATGTAACATTCCATTATGATGTCATAATGCAAAATTCCATTATGATGTCATAATGAAACATTCCATTATGATGTCATAATGCAAAATTCCATTATGATGTCATAATGTAAAATTCCATTATGATGTCATAATGCAAAATTCCCTTTTGATGTCATAATGTAACATTCCATTATGATGTCATAATGCAAAATTCCCTTTTGATGTCATAATGTAACATTCCATTATGATGTCATAATGCAAAATTCCATTGTGAGGTCATAATGTAAAATTCGATTAAGATGTCATAATGTAACATCCCATTATGATGTCATAATGCAAAATTCCATTATGATGTCATAATGCAAAATTCCATTATGATGTCATAATGCAAAATTCCATTATGATGTCATAATGTAACATTCCATTATGATGTCATAATGTAAAATTCCATGATGATGTCATAATGCAAAATTCCATTATGATGTCATAATGCAAAATTCCATTATGATGTCATAATGCAAAATTCCATTATGATGTCATAATGCAAAATTCCATTATGATGTCATAATGCAATATTCCATTATGATGTCATAATGCAAAATTCCATTATGATGTCATAATGCAAAATTCCATTATGATGTCATAATGTAAAATTCCATTATGATGTCATAATGCAAAATTCCATTATGATGTCATAATGTAACATTCCGTTATAATGTCATATTGCAAAATCCCATTACGATGTCATAATGCAACATTCCATTATGATGTCATAATTCAAAATTCCATTATGATGTCATAATGCATCATTCCATTATGATGTCATAATGCAACATCCCATTATGATGTCATAATGCAAAATTCCATTATGATATCATAATGCAAAATTCCATTTTGATGTCATAATGTAACATTCCATTATGATGTCATAATGCAAAATTCCATTATGATGTCATAATGCAAAATTCCATTTTGATGTCATAATGAAACATTCCATTATGATGTCATAATGCAAAATTCCATTATGATGTCATAATGCAAAATTCCATTATGATGTCATAATGTAAAATTCCATTATGATGTCATAATGCAAAATTCCCTTTTGATGTCATAATGTAACATTCCATTATGATATCATAATGCAAAATTCCATTATGATATCATAATGCAAAATTCCATTTTGATGTCATAATGTAACATTCCATTATGATGTCATAATGCAAAATTCCATTATGATGTCATAATGCAAAATTCCATTTTGATGTCATAATGAAACATTCCATTATGATGTCATAATGCAAAATTCCATTATGATGTCATAATGCAACATTCCATTATGATGTCATAATTCAAAATTCCATTATGATGTCATAATGCATCATTCCATTATGATGTCATAATGCAACATCCCATTATGATGTCATAATGCAAAATTCCATTATGATATCATAATGCAAAATTCCATTTTGATGTCATAATGTAACATTCCATTATGATGTCATAATGTAAAATTCCATTATGATGTCATAATGCAAAATTCCATTATGATGTCATAATGTAACATTCCGTTATAATGTCATATTGCAAAATCCCATTACGATGTCATAATGCAACATTCCATTATGATGTCATAATTCAAAATTCCATTATGATGTCATAATGCATCATTCCATTATGATGTCATAATGCAACATCCCATTATGATGTCATAATGCAAAATTCCATTATGATATCATAATGCAAAATTCCATTTTGATGTCATAATGTAACATTCCATTATGATGTCATAATGCAAAATTCCATTATGATGTCATAATGCAAAATTCCATTTTGATGTCATAATGAAACATTCCATTATGATGTCATAATGCAAAATTCCATTATGATGTCATAATGCAAAATTCCATTATGATGTCATAATGTAAAATTCCATTATGATGTCATAATGCAAAATTCCCTTTTGATGTCATAATGTAACATTCCATTATGATGTCATAATGCAAAATTCCCTTTTGATGTCATAATGTAACATTCCATTATGATGTCATAATGCAAAATTCCATTGTGAGGTCATAATGTAAAATTCGATTAAGATGTCATAATGTAACATTCCATTATGATGTCATAATGTAACATTCCATTATGAAGTCATAATGTAACATTCCATTATGATGTCATAATGCAGAATTCCATTATGATGTCATAATGTAACACTCCATTATGATGTCATAATGTAACATTCCATTATGATGTCATAATGCAAAATTCCATTATGATGCCATAATGCAAAATTCCATTATGATGTAATAATGTAAAATTCCATTATGATGTCATAATGCAAAATTCCATTATGATGTCATAATGTAAAATTCCATTATGATGTCATAATGCAAAATTCCATTATGATATCATAATGTAACATTCCATTATGATGTCATAATGTAAAATTCCATTATGATGTCATAATGCAAAATTCCATTATGATGTCATAATGCAAAATTCCATTATGATGTCATAATGTAAAATTCCATTATGATGTCATAATGCAAAATTCCATTATGATGTCATAATGTAGAATTCCATTATGATGTTATAATGCAAAATTCAATTATGATGTCATAATGTAAAATCCCATTATGATGTCATAATGTAAAATGCCATTATGATGTCATAATGCAAAATTCCATTATGATGTCATAATGTAACATTCCATTATGATGTCATAATGCAAAATTCAATTATGATGTCATAATGAAACATTCCATTATGATGTCATAATGCAAAATTCCATTATGATGTCATAATGTAAAATTCCATTATGATGTCATAATGCAAAATTCCCTTTTGATGTCATAATGTAACATTCCATTATGATGTCATAATGCAAAATTCCATTGTGAGGTCATAATGTAAAATTCGATTAAGATGTCATAATGTAACATTCCATTATGATGTCATAATGTAAGATTCCATTATGAAGTCATAATGTAACATTCCATTATGATGTCATAATGCAAAATTCCATTATGATGTCATAATGCAACATCCCATTATGATGTCATAATGCAAAATTCCATTATGATGTCATAATGCAAAATTCCATTATGATGTCATAATGCAAAATTCCATTATGATGTCATAATGCAAAATTCCATTATGATGTCATAATGCAAAATTCCATTATGATGTCATAATGCAAAATTCCATTATGATGTCATAATGCAAAATTCCATTATGATGTCATAATGTAAAATTCCATTATGATGTCATAATGCAAAATTCCATTATGATGTCATAATGTAGAATTCCATTATGATGTTATAATGCAAAATTCAATTATGATGTCATAATGTAAAATCCCATTATGATGTCATAATGTAAAATGCCATTATGATGTCATAATGCAAAATTCCATTATGATGTCATAATGTAACATTCCATTATGATGTCATAATGCAAAATTCCATTATGATGTCATAATGCAAAATTCCATTTTGATGTCATAATGTAACATTCCATTATGATGTCATAATGCAAAATTCCATTATGATGTCATAATGAAACATTCCATTATGATGTCATAATGCAAAATTCCATTATGATGTCATAATGCAAAATTCCATTATGATGTCATAATGTAAAATTCCATTATGATGTCATAATGCAAAATTCCCTTTTGATGTCATAATGTAACATTCCATTATGATGTCATAATGCAAAATTCCCTTTTGATGTCATAATGTAACATTCCATTATGATGTCATAATGCAAAATTCCATTGTGAGGTCATAATGTAAAATTCGATTAAGATGTCATAATGTAACATTCCATTATGATGTCATAATGTAAGATTCCATTATGAAGTCATAATGTAACATTCCATTATGATGTCATAATGCAAAATTCCATTATGATGTCATAATGCAACATCCCATTATGATGTCATAATGCAAAATTCCATTATGATGTCATAATGCAAAATTCCATTATGATGTCATAATGCAAAATTCCATTATGATGTCATAATGTAACATTCCATTATGATGTCATAATGTAAAATTCCATGATGATGTCATAATGCAAAATTCCATTATGATGTCATAATGCAAAATTCCATTATGATGTCATAATGCAAAATTCCATTATGATGTCATAATGCAAAATTCCATTATGATGTCATAATGCAATATTCCATTATGATGTCATAATGCAAAATTCCATTATGATGTCATAATGCAAAATTCCATTATGATGTCATAATGTAAAATTCCATTATGATGTCATAATGCAAAATTCCATTATGATGTCATAATGCAACATTCCATTATGATGTCATAATGCAAAATTCCATTATGATGTCATAATGCAACATCCCATTATGATGTCATAATGCAAAATTCCATTATGATGTCATAATGCAAAATTCCATTATGATATCATAATGTAAAATTCCATTATGATGTCATAATGTAACATTCCATTATGATGTCATAAAGCAACATTCCATTATGATGTCATAATGCAACATTCCATTATGATGTCATAATGCAACATTCCATTATGATATCACAATGTAAAATTCCATTATGATGTCATAATGCAAAATTCCATTATGATGTCATAATGCAAAATTCCATTATGATATCATAATGTAAAATTCCATTATGATGTTATAATGCAAAATTCAATTATGATGTCATTATGTAAAATCCCATTATGATGTCATAATGCAAAATTCCATTATGATGTCATAATGTAACATTCCATTATGATGTCATAATGTAAAATGCCATTATGATGTCATAATGCAAAATTCCATTATGATGTCAAAATGTAACATTTCATTATGATGTCATAATGCAAAATTCCATTATGATGTCATAATGCAAAATTCCATTTTGATGTCATAATGTAACATTCCATTATGAAGTCATAATGTAACATTCCATTATGATGTCATAATGCAGAATTCCATTATGATGTCATAATGTAACACTCCATTATGATGTCATAATGTAACATTCCATTATGATGTCATAATGCAAAATTCCATTATGATGCCATAATGCAAAATTCCATTATGATGTAATAATGTAAAATTCCATTATGATGTCATAATGCAAAATTCCATTATGATGTCATAATGTAAAATTCCATTATGATGTCATAATGCAAAATTCCATTATGACGTCATAATGCAAAATTCCATTATGATGTCATAATGTAAAATTCCATTATGATGTCATAATGCAAAATTCCATTATGATGTCATAATGTAGAATTCCATTATGATGTTATAATGCAAAATTCAATTATGATGTCATAATGTAAAATCCCATTATGATGTCATAATGTAAAATGCCATTATGATGTCATAATGCAAAATTCCATTATGATGTCATAATGTAACATTCCATTATGATGTCATAATGCAAAATTCCATTATGATGTCATAATGCAAAATTCCATTTTGATGTCATAATGTAACATTCCATTATGATGTCATAATGCAAAATTCCATTATGATGTCATAATGAAACATTCCATTATGATGTCATAATGCAAAATTCCATTATGATGTCATAATGCAAAATTCCATTATGATGTCATAATGTAAAATTCCATTATGATGTCATAATGCAAAATTCCCTTTTGATGTCATAATGTAACATTCCATTATGATGTCATAATGCAAAATTCCCTTTTGATGTCATAATGTAACATTCCATTATGATGTCATAATGCAAAATTCCATTGTGAGGTCATAATGTAAAGTTCGATTAAGATGTCATAATGTAACATTCCATAATGATGTCATAACGTAGGATTCCATTATGAAGTCATAATGTAACATTCCATTATGATGTCATAATGCAAAATTCCATTATGATGTCATAATGCAACATCTCATTATGATGTCATAATGCAAAATTCCATTATGATGTCATAATGCAAAATTCCATTATGATGTCATAATGCAAAATTCCATTATGATGTCATAATGCAAAATTCCATTATGATGTCATAATGCAAAATTCCATTATGATGTCATAATGCAAAATTCCATTATGATGTCATAATGCAAAATTCCATTATGATGTCATAATGCAAAATTCCATTATGATGTCATAATGCAAAATTCCATTATGATGTCATAATGTAAAATTCCATTATGATGTCATAATGCAAAATTCCATTATGATGTCATAATGTAGAATTCCATTATGATGTTATAATGCAAAATTCAATTATGATGTCATAATGTAAAATCCCATTATGATGTCATAATGTAAAATGCCATTATGATGTCATAATGCAAAATTCCATTATGATGTCATAATGCAAAATTCCATTTTGATGTCATAATGTAACATTCCATTATGATGTCATAATGCAAAATTCCATTATGATGTCATAATGAAACATTCCATTATGATGTCATAATGCAAAATTCCATTATGATGTCATAATGCAAAATTCCATTATGATGTCATAATGTAAAATTCCATTATGATGTCATAATGCAAAATTCCCTTTTGATGTCATAATGTAACATTCCATTATGATGTCATAATGCAAAATTCCCTTTTGATGTCATAATGTAACATTCCATTATGATGTCATAATGCAAAATTCCATTGTGAGGTCATAATGTAAAATTTGATTAAGATGTCATAATGTAACATTCCATTATGATGCCATAATGTAAGATTCCATTATGAAGTCATAATGTAACATTCCATTATGATGTCATAATGCAAAATTCCATTATGATGTCATAATGCAACATCCCATTATGATGTCATAATGCAAAATTCCATTATGATGTCATAATGCAAAATTCCATTATGATGTCATAATGCAAAATTCCATTATGATGTCATAATGTAACATTCCATTATGATGTCATAATGTAAAATTCCATTATGATGTCATAATGCAAAATTCCATTATGATGTCATAATGCAAAATTCCATTATGATGTCATAATGCAAAATTCCATTATGATGTCATAATGCAAAATTCCATTATGATGTCATAATGCAAAATTCCATTATGATGTCATAATGCAACATTTCATTATGATGTCATAATGCAAAATTCCATTATGATGTCATAATGCAAAATTCCATTTTGATGTCATAATGTAACATTCCATTATGATGTCATAATGCAAAATTCCATTATGATGTCATAATGCAAAATTCCATTATGATGTCATAATGCAAAATTCCATTATGATGTCATAATGAAACATTCCATTATGATGTCATAATGCAAAATTCCATTATGATGTCATAATGCAAAATTCCATTATGATGTCATAATGTAAAATTCCATTATGATGTCATAATGCAAAATTCCCTTTTGATGTCATAATGTAACATTCCATTATGATGTCATAATGCAAAATTCCCTTTTGATGTCATAATGTAACATTCCATTATGATGTCATAATGCAAAATTCCATTGTGAGGTCATAATGTAAAATTCGATTAAGATGTCATAATGTAACATTCCATTATGATGTCATAATGTAACATTCCATTATGAAGTCATAATGTAACATTCCATTATGATGTCATAATGCAGAATTCCATTATGATGTCATAATGTAACACTCCATTATGATGTCATAATGTAACATTCCATTATGATGTCATAATGCAAAATTCCATTATGATGCCATAATGCAAAATTCCATTATGATGTCATAATGTAACATTCCATTATGATGTCATAATTCAAAATTCCATTATGATGTCATAATGCATCATTCCATTATGATGTCATAATGCAACATCCCATTATGATGTCATAATGCAAAATTCCATTATGATGTCATAATGCAAAATTCCATTATGATGTCATAATGTAACATTCCATTATGATGTCATAATGCAAAATTCCATTATGATGTCATACTGCAACATTTCATTATGATGTCATAATGCAAAATTCCATTATGATATCATAATGCAAAATTCCATTTTGATGTCATAATGTAACATTCCATTATGATGTCATAATGCAAAATTCAATTATGATGTCATAATGCAAAATTCCATTTTGATGTCATAATGAAACATTCCATTATGATGTCATAATGCAAAATTCCATTATGATGTCATAATGCAAAATTCCATTATGATGTCATAATGTAAAATTCCATTATGATGTCATAATGCAAAATTCCCTTTTGATGTCATAATGTAACATTCCATTATGATGTCATAATGCAAAATTCCCTTTTGATGTCATAATGTAACATTCCATTATGATGTCATAATGCAAAATTCCATTGTGAGGTCATAATGCAAAATTCCATTATGATGTCATAATGCAAAATTCCATTATGATGTCATAATGTAACATTCCATTATGATGTCATAATGTAAAATTCCATTATGATGTCATAATGCAAAATTCCATTATGATGTCATAATGCAAAATTCCATTATGATGTCATAATGCAAAATTCCATTATGATGTCATAATGCAAAATTCCATTATGATGTCATAATGCAAAATTCCATTATGATGTCATAATGCAACATTTCATTATGATGTCATAATGCAAAATTCCATTATGATGTCATAATGCAAAATTCCATTTTGATGTCATAATGTAACATTCCATTATGATGTCATAATGCAAAATTCCATTATGATGTCATAATGCAAAATTCCATTATGATGTCATAATGCAAAATTCCATTATGATGTCATAATGAAACATTCCATTATGATGTCATAATGCAAAATTCCATTATGATGTCATAATGCAAAATTCCATTATGATGTCATAATGTAAAATTCCATTATGATGTCATAATGCAAAATTCCCTTTTGATGTCATAATGTAACATTCCATTATGATGTCATAATGCAAAATTCTCTTTTGATGTCATAATGTAACATTCCATTATGATGTCATAATGCAAAATTCCATTGTGAGGTCATAATGTAAAATTCGATTAAGATGTCATAATGTAACATTCCATTATGATGTCATAATGTAACATTCCATTATGAAGTCATAATGTAACATTCCATTATGATGTCATAATGCAGAATTCCATTATGATGTCATAATGTAACACTCCATTATGATGTCATAATGTAACATTCCATTATGATGTCATAATGCAAAATTCCATTATGATGCCATAATGCAAAATTCCATTATGATGTAATAATGTAAAATTCCATTATGATGTCATAATGCAAAATTCCATTATGATGTCATAATGCAAAATTCCATTATGATGTCATAATGCAAAATTCCATTATGATATCATAATGTAACATTCCATTATGATGTCATAATGCAAAATTCCATTATGATGTCATAATGCAAAATTCCATTATGATGTCATAATGTAAAATTCCATTATGATGTCATAATGCAAAATTCCATTATGATGTCATAATGCAAAATTCCATTATGATGTCATAATGTAAAATTCCATTATGATGTCATAATGCAAAATTCCATCATGATGTCATAATGTAGAATTCCATTATGATGTTATAATGCAAAATTCAATTATGATGTCATAATGTAAAATCCCATTATGATGTCATAATGTAAAATGCCATTATGATGTCATAATGCAAAATTCCATTATGATGTCATAATGTAACATTCCATTATGATGTCATAATGCAAAATTCAATTATGATGTCATAATGAAACATTCCATTATGATGTCATAATGCAAAATTCCATTATGATGTCATAATGTAAAATTCCATTATGATGTCATAATGCAAAATTCCCTTTTGATGTCATAATGTAACATTCCATTATGATGTCATAATGCAAAATTCCATTGTGAGGTCATAATGTAAAATTCGATTAAGATGTCATAATGTAACATTCCATTATGATGTCATAATGTAAGATTCCATTATGAAGTCATAATGTAACATTCCATTATGATGTCATAATGCAAAATTCCATTATGATGTCATAATGCAACATCCCATTATGATGTCATAATGCAAAATTCCATTATGATGTCATAATGCAAAATTCCATTATGATGTCATAATGCAAAATTCCATTATGATGTCATAATGCAAAATTCCATTATGATGTCATAATGCAAAATTCCATTATGATGTCATAATGCAAAATTCCATTATGATGTCATAATGCAAAATTCCATTATGATGTCATAATGTAAAATTCCATTATGATGTCATAATGCAAAATTCCATTATGATGTCATAATGTAGAATTCCATTATGATGTTATAATGCAAAATTCAATTATGATGTCATAATGTAAAATCCCATTATGATGTCATAATGTAAAATGCCATTATGATGTCATAATGCAAAATTCCATTATGATGTCATAATGTAACATTCCATTATGATGTCATAATGCAAAATTCCATTATGATGTCATAATGCAAAATTCCATTTTGATGTCATAATGTAACATTCCATTATGATGTCATAATGCAAAATTCCATTATGATGTCATAATGAAACATTCCATTATGATGTCATAATGCAAAATTCCATTATGATGTCATAATGCAAAATTCCATTATGATGTCATAATGTAAAATTCCATTATGATGTCATAATGCAAAATTCCCTTTTGATGTCATAATGTAACATTCCATTATGATGTCATAATGCAAAATTCCCTTTTGATGTCATAATGTAACATTCCATTATGATGTCATAATGCAAAATTCCATTGTGAGGTCATAATGTAAAATTCGATTAAGATGTCATAATGTAACATTCCATTATGATGTCATAATGTAAGATTCCATTATGAAGTCATAATGTAACATTCCATTATGATGTCATAATGCAAAATTCCATTATGATGTCATAATGCAACATCCCATTATGATGTCATAATGCAAAATTCCATTATGATGTCATAATGCAAAATTCCATTATGATGTCATAATGCAAAATTCCATTATGATGTCATAATGTAACATTCCATTATGATGTCATAATGTAAAATTCCATGATGATGTCATAATGCAAAATTCCATTATGATGTCATAATGCAAAATTCCATTATGATGTCATAATGCAAAATTCCATTATGATGTCATAATGCAAAATTCCATTATGATGTCATAATGCAATATTCCATTATGATGTCATAATGCAAAATTCCATTATGATGTCATAATGCAAAATTCCATTATGATGTCATAATGTAAAATTCCATTATGATGTCATAATGCAAAATTCCATTATGATGTCATAATGCAACATTCCATTATGATGTCATAATGCAAAATTCCATTATGATGTCATAATGCAACATCCCATTATGATGTCATAATGCAAAATTCCATTATGATGTCATAATGCAAAATTCCATTATGATATCATAATGTAAAATTCCATTATGATGTCATAATGTAACATTCCATTATGATGTCATAAAGCAACATTCCATTATGATGTCATAATGCAACATTCCATTATGATGTCATAATGCAACATTCCATTATGATATCACAATGTAAAATTCCATTATGATGTCATAATGCAAAATTCCATTATGATGTCATAATGCAAAATTCCATTATGATATCATAATGTAAAATTCCATTATGATGTTATAATGCAAAATTCAATTATGATGTCATTATGTAAAATCCCATTATGATGTCATAATGCAAAATTCCATTATGATGTCATAATGTAACATTCCATTATGATGTCATAATGTAAAATGCCATTATGATGTCATAATGCAAAATTCCATTATGATGTCAAAATGTAACATTTCATTATGATGTCATAATGCAAAATTCCATTATGATGTCATAATGCAAAATTCCATTTTGATGTCATAATGTAACATTCCATTATGAAGTCATAATGTAACATTCCATTATGATGTCATAATGCAGAATTCCATTATGATGTCATAATGTAACACTCCATTATGATGTCATAATGTAACATTCCATTATGATGTCATAATGCAAAATTCCATTATGATGCCATAATGCAAAATTCCATTATGATGTAATAATGTAAAATTCCATTATGATGTCATAATGCAAAATTCCATTATGATGTCATAATGTAAAATTCCATTATGATGTCATAATGCAAAATTCCATTATGACGTCATAATGCAAAATTCCATTATGATGTCATAATGTAAAATTCCATTATGATGTCATAATGCAAAATTCCATTATGATGTCATAATGTAGAATTCCATTATGATGTTATAATGCAAAATTCAATTATGATGTCATAATGTAAAATCCCATTATGATGTCATAATGTAAAATGCCATTATGATGTCATAATGCAAAATTCCATTATGATGTCATAATGTAACATTCCATTATGATGTCATAATGCAAAATTCCATTATGATGTCATAATGCAAAATTCCATTTTGATGTCATAATGTAACATTCCATTATGATGTCATAATGCAAAATTCCATTATGATGTCATAATGAAACATTCCATTATGATGTCATAATGCAAAATTCCATTATGATGTCATAATGCAAAATTCCATTATGATGTCATAATGTAAAATTCCATTATGATGTCATAATGCAAAATTCCCTTTTGATGTCATAATGTAACATTCCATTATGATGTCATAATGCAAAATTCCCTTTTGATGTCATAATGTAACATTCCATTATGATGTCATAATGCAAAATTCCATTGTGAGGTCATAATGTAAAGTTCGATTAAGATGTCATAATGTAACATTCCATAATGATGTCATAACGTAGGATTCCATTATGAAGTCATAATGTAACATTCCATTATGATGTCATAATGCAAAATTCCATTATGATGTCATAATGCAACATCTCATTATGATGTCATAATGCAAAATTCCATTATGATGTCATAATGCAAAATTCCATTATGATGTCATAATGCAAAATTCCATTATGATGTCATAATGCAAAATTCCATTATGATGTCATAATGCAAAATTCCATTATGATGTCATAATGCAAAATTCCATTATGATGTCATAATGCAAAATTCCATTATGATGTCATAATGCAAAATTCCATTATGATGTCATAATGCAAAATTCCATTATGATGTCATAATGTAAAATTCCATTATGATGTCATAATGCAAAATTCCATTATGATGTCATAATGTAGAATTCCATTATGATGTTATAATGCAAAATTCAATTATGATGTCATAATGTAAAATCCCATTATGATGTCATAATGTAAAATGCCATTATGATGTCATAATGCAAAATTCCATTATGATGTCATAATGCAAAATTCCATTTTGATGTCATAATGTAACATTCCATTATGATGTCATAATGCAAAATTCCATTATGATGTCATAATGAAACATTCCATTATGATGTCATAATGCAAAATTCCATTATGATGTCATAATGCAAAATTCCATTATGATGTCATAATGTAAAATTCCATTATGATGTCATAATGCAAAATTCCCTTTTGATGTCATAATGTAACATTCCATTATGATGTCATAATGCAAAATTCCCTTTTGATGTCATAATGTAACATTCCATTATGATGTCATAATGCAAAATTCCATTGTGAGGTCATAATGTAAAATTTGATTAAGATGTCATAATGTAACATTCCATTATGATGCCATAATGTAAGATTCCATTATGAAGTCATAATGTAACATTCCATTATGATGTCATAATGCAAAATTCCATTATGATGTCATAATGCAACATCCCATTATGATGTCATAATGCAAAATTCCATTATGATGTCATAATGCAAAATTCCATTATGATGTCATAATGCAAAATTCCATTATGATGTCATAATGTAACATTCCATTATGATGTCATAATGTAAAATTCCATTATGATGTCATAATGCAAAATTCCATTATGATGTCATAATGCAAAATTCCATTATGATGTCATAATGCAAAATTCCATTATGATGTCATAATGCAAAATTCCATTATGATGTCATAATGCAAAATTCCATTATGATGTCATAATGCAACATTTCATTATGATGTCATAATGCAAAATTCCATTATGATGTCATAATGCAAAATTCCATTTTGATGTCATAATGTAACATTCCATTATGATGTCATAATGCAAAATTCCATTATGATGTCATAATGCAAAATTCCATTATGATGTCATAATGCAAAATTCCATTATGATGTCATAATGAAACATTCCATTATGATGTCATAATGCAAAATTCCATTATGATGTCATAATGCAAAATTCCATTATGATGTCATAATGTAAAATTCCATTATGATGTCATAATGCAAAATTCCCTTTTGATGTCATAATGTAACATTCCATTATGATGTCATAATGCAAAATTCCCTTTTGATGTCATAATGTAACATTCCATTATGATGTCATAATGCAAAATTCCATTGTGAGGTCATAATGTAAAATTCGATTAAGATGTCATAATGTAACATTCCATTATGATGTCATAATGTAACATTCCATTATGAAGTCATAATGTAACATTCCATTATGATGTCATAATGCAGAATTCCATTATGATGTCATAATGTAACACTCCATTATGATGTCATAATGTAACATTCCATTATGATGTCATAATGCAAAATTCCATTATGATGCCATAATGCAAAATTCCATTATGATGTCATAATGTAACATTCCATTATGATGTCATAATTCAAAATTCCATTATGATGTCATAATGCATCATTCCATTATGATGTCATAATGCAACATCCCATTATGATGTCATAATGCAAAATTCCATTATGATGTCATAATGCAAAATTCCATTATGATGTCATAATGTAACATTCCATTATGATGTCATAATGCAAAATTCCATTATGATGTCATACTGCAACATTTCATTATGATGTCATAATGCAAAATTCCATTATGATATCATAATGCAAAATTCCATTTTGATGTCATAATGTAACATTCCATTATGATGTCATAATGCAAAATTCAATTATGATGTCATAATGCAAAATTCCATTTTGATGTCATAATGAAACATTCCATTATGATGTCATAATGCAAAATTCCATTATGATGTCATAATGCAAAATTCCATTATGATGTCATAATGTAAAATTCCATTATGATGTCATAATGCAAAATTCCCTTTTGATGTCATAATGTAACATTCCATTATGATGTCATAATGCAAAATTCCCTTTTGATGTCATAATGTAACATTCCATTATGATGTCATAATGCAAAATTCCATTGTGAGGTCATAATGCAAAATTCCATTATGATGTCATAATGCAAAATTCCATTATGATGTCATAATGTAACATTCCATTATGATGTCATAATGTAAAATTCCATTATGATGTCATAATGCAAAATTCCATTATGATGTCATAATGCAAAATTCCATTATGATGTCATAATGCAAAATTCCATTATGATGTCATAATGCAAAATTCCATTATGATGTCATAATGCAAAATTCCATTATGATGTCATAATGCAACATTTCATTATGATGTCATAATGCAAAATTCCATTATGATGTCATAATGCAAAATTCCATTTTGATGTCATAATGTAACATTCCATTATGATGTCATAATGCAAAATTCCATTATGATGTCATAATGCAAAATTCCATTATGATGTCATAATGCAAAATTCCATTATGATGTCATAATGAAACATTCCATTATGATGTCATAATGCAAAATTCCATTATGATGTCATAATGCAAAATTCCATTATGATGTCATAATGTAAAATTCCATTATGATGTCATAATGCAAAATTCCCTTTTGATGTCATAATGTAACATTCCATTATGATGTCATAATGCAAAATTCTCTTTTGATGTCATAATGTAACATTCCATTATGATGTCATAATGCAAAATTCCATTGTGAGGTCATAATGTAAAATTCGATTAAGATGTCATAATGTAACATTCCATTATGATGTCATAATGTAACATTCCATTATGAAGTCATAATGTAACATTCCATTATGATGTCATAATGCAGAATTCCATTATGATGTCATAATGTAACACTCCATTATGATGTCATAATGTAACATTCCATTATGATGTCATAATGCAAAATTCCATTATGATGCCATAATGCAAAATTCCATTATGATGTAATAATGTAAAATTCCATTATGATGTCATAATGCAAAATTCCATTATGATGTCATAATGCAAAATTCCATTATGATGTCATAATGCAAAATTCCATTATGATATCATAATGTAACATTCCATTATGATGTCATAATGCAAAATTCCATTATGATGTCATAATGCAAAATTCCATTATGATGTCATAATGTAAAATTCCATTATGATGTCATAATGCAAAATTCCATTATGATGTCATAATGCAAAATTCCATTATGATGTCATAATGTAAAATTCCATTATGATGTCATAATGCAAAATTCCATCATGATGTCATAATGTAGAATTCCATTATGATGTTATAATGCAAAATTCAATTATGATGTCATAATGTAAAATCCCATTATGATGTCATAATGTAAAATGCCATTATGATGTCATAATGCAAAATTCCATTATGATGTCATAATGTAACATTCCATTATGATGTCATAATGCAAAATTCCATTATGATGTCATAATGAAACATTCCATTATGATGTCATAATGCAAAATTCCATTATGATGTCATAATGTAAAATTCCATTATGATGTCATAATGCAAAATTCCCTTTTGATGTCATAATGTAACATTCCATTATGATGTCATAATGCAAAATTCCCTTTTGATGTCATAATGTAACATTCCATTATGATGTCATAATGCAAAATTCCATTGTGAGGTCATAATGTAAAATTCGATTAAGATGTCATAATGTAACATCCCATTATGATGTCATAATGCAAAATTCCATTATGATGTCATAATGCAAAATTCCATTATGATGTCATAATGCAAAATTCCATTATGATGTCATAATGTAACATTCCATTATGATGTCATAATGTAAAATTCCATGATGATGTCATAATGCAAAATTCCATTATGATGTCATAATGCAAAATTCCATTATGATGTCATAATGCAAAATTCCATCATGATGTCATAATGCAAAATTCCATTATGATGTCATAATGCAATATTCCATTATGATGTCATAATGCAAAATTCCATTATGATGTCATAATGCAAAATTCCATTATGATGTCATAATGTAAAATTCCATTATGATGTCATAATGCAAAATTCCATTATGATGTCATAATGTAACATTCCGTTATAATGTCATATTGCAAAATCCCATTACGATGTCATAATGCAACATTCCATTATGATGTCATAATTCAAAATTCCATTATGATGTCATAATGCATCATTCCATTATGATGTCATAATGCAACATCCCATTATGATGTCATAATGCAAAATTCCATTATGATATCATAATGCAAAATTCCATTTTGATGTCATAAGGTAACATTCCATTATGATGTCATAATGCAAAATTCCATTATGATGTCATAATGCAAAATTCCATTTTGATGTCATAATGAAACATTCCATTATGATGTCATAATGCAAAATTCCATTATGATGTCATAATGCAAAATTCCATTATGATGTCATAATGTAAAATTCCATTATGATGTCATAATGCAAAATTCCCTTTTGATGTCATAATGTAACATTCCATTATGATGTCATAATGCAAAATTCCCTTTTGATGTCATAATGTAACATTCCATTATGATGTCATAATGCAAAATTCCATTGTGAGGTCATAATGTAAAATTCGATTAAGATGTCATAATGTAACATTCCATTATGATGTCATAATGTAACATTCCATTATGAAGTCATAATGTAACATTCCATTATGATGTCATAATGCAGAATTCCATTATGATGTCATAATGTAACACTCCATTATGATGTCATAATGTAACATTCCATTATGATGTCATAATGCAAAATTCCATTATGATGCCATAATGCAAAATTCCATTATGATGTAATAATGTAAAATTCCATTATGATGTCATAATGCAAAATTCCATTATGATGTCATAATGCAAAATTCCATTATGATGTCATAATGCAAAATTCCCTTTTGATGTCATAATGTAACATTCCATTATGATGTCATAATGCAAAATTCCCTTTTGATGTCATAATGTAACATTCCATTATGATGTCATAATGCAAAATTCCATTGTGAGGTCATAATGTAAAATTCGATTAAGATGTCATAATGTAACATTCCATTATGATGTCATAATGTAACATTCCATTATGAAGTCATAATGTAACATTCCATTATGATGTCATAATGCAGAATTCCATTATGATGTCATAATGTAACACTCCATTATGATGTCATAATGTAACATTCCATTATGATGTCATAATGCAAAATTCCATTATGATGCCATAATGCAAAATTCCATTATGATGTAATAATGTAAAATTCCATTATGATGTCATAATGCAAAATTCCATTATGATGTCATAATGTAACATTCCATTATGATGTCATAATGTAAGATTCCATTATGATGTCATAATGCAAAATTCCATTATGATGTCATAATGCAAAATCCCATTATGATGTCATAATGCAAAATTCCATTATGATGTCATAATGTAAAATCCCATTATGATGTCATAATGCAAAATTCCATTATGATGTCATAATGTAAAATTCCATTATGATGTCATAATGCAAAATTCCATTATGATATCATAATGTAACATTCCATTATGATGTCATAATGTAAAATTCCATTATGATGTCATAATGCAAAATTCCATTATGATGTCATAATGCAAAATTCCATTATGATGTCATAATGTAAAATTCCATTATGATGTCATAATGCAAAATTCCATTATGATGTCATAATGTAGAATTCCATTATGATGTTATAATGCAAAATTCAATTATGATGTCATAATGTAAAATCCCATTATGATGTCATAATGTAAAATGCCATTATGATGTCATAATGCAAAATTCCATTATGATGTCATAATGTAACATTCCATTATGATGTCATAATGCAAAATTCAATTATGATGTCATAATGAAACATTCCATTATGATGTCATAATGCAAAATTCCATTATGATGTCATAATGTAAAATTCCATTATGATGTCATAATGCAAAATTCCCTTTTGATGTCATAATGTAACATTCCATTGTGAGGTCATAATGTAAAATTCGATTAAGATGTCATAATGTAACATTCCATTATGATGTCATAATGTAAGATTCCATTATGAAGTCATAATGTAACATTCCATTATGATGTCATAATGCAAAATTCCATTATGATGTCATAATGCAACATCCCATTATGATGTCATAATGCAAAATTCCATTATGATGTCATAATGCAAAATTCCATTATGATGTCATAATGCAAAATTCCATTATGATGTCATAATGCAAAATTCCATTATGATGTCATAATGCAAAATTCCATTATGATGTCATAATGCAAAATTCCATTATGATGTCATAATGCAAAATTCCATTATGATATCATAATGTAACATTCCATTATGATGTCATAATGTAAAATTCCATTATGATGTCATAATGCAAAATTCCATTATGATGTCATAATGCAAAATTCCATTATGATGTCATAATGTAAAATTCCATTATGATGTCATAATGCAAAATTCCATTATGATGTCATAATGTAGAATTCCATTATGATGTTATAATGCAAAATTCAATTATGATGTCATAATGTAAAATCCCATTATGATGTCATAATGTAAAATGCCATTATGATGTCATAATGCAAAATTCCATTATGATGTCATAATGTAACATTCCATTATGATGTCATAATGCAAAATTCAATTATGATGTCATAATGAAACATTCCATTATGATGTCATAATGCAAAATTCCATTATGATGTCATAATGTAAAATTCCATTATGATGTCATAATGCAAAATTCCCTTTTGATGTCATAATGTAACATTCCATTGTGAGGTCATAATGTAAAATTCGATTAAGATGTCATAATGTAACATTCCATTATGATGTCATAATGTAAGATTCCATTATGAAGTCATAATGTAACATTCCATTATGATGTCATAATGCAAAATTCCATTATGATGTCATAATGTAACATTCCATTATGATGTCATAATGCAAAATTCAATTATGATGTCATAATGAAACATTCCATTATGATGTCATAATGCAAAATTCCATTATCATGTCATAATGTAAAATTCCATTATGATGTCATAATGCAAAATTCCCTTTTGATGTCATAATGTAACATTCCATTGTGAGGTCATAATGTAAAATTCGATTAAGATGTCATAATGTAACATTCCATTATGATGTCATAATGTAAGATTCCATTATGAAGTCATAATGTAACATTCCATTATGATGTCATAATGCAAAATTCCATTATGATGTCATAATGCAACATCCCATTATGATGTCATAATGCAAAATTCCATTATGATGTCATAATGCAAAATTCCATTATGATGTCATAATGCAAAATTCCATTATGATGTCATAATGCAAAATTCCATTATGATGTCATAATGCAAAATTCCATTATGATGTCATAATGCAAAATTCCATTATGATGTCATAATGCAAAATTCCATTATGATATCATAATGTAACATTCCATTATGATGTCATAATGTAAAATTCCATTATGATGTCATAATGCAAAATTCCATTATGATGTCATAATGCAAAATTCCATTATGATGTCATAATGTAAAATTCCATTATGATGTCATAATGCAAAATTCCATTATGATGTCATAATGTAGAATTCCATTATGATGTTATAATGCAAAATTCAATTATGATGTCATAATGTAAAATCCCATTATGATGTCATAATGTAAAATGCCATTATGATGTCATAATGCAAAATTCCATTATGATGTCATAATGTAACATTCCATTATGATGTCATAATGCAAAATTCAATTATGATGTCATAATGAAACATTCCATTATGATGTCATAATGCAAAATTCCATTATGATGTCATAATGTAAAATTCCATTATGATGTCATAATGCAAAATTCCCTTTTGATGTCATAATGTAACATTCCATTGTGAGGTCATAATGTAAAATTCGATTAAGATGTCATAATGTAACATTCCATTATGATGTCATAATGTAAGATTCCATTATGAAGTCATAATGTAACATTCCATTATGATGTCATAATGCAAAATTCCATTATGATGTCATAATGCAACATCCCATTATGATGTCATAATGCAAAATTCCATTATGATGTCATAATGCAAAATTCCATTATGATGTCATAATGCAAAATTCCATTATGATGTCATAATGCAAAATTCCATTATGATGTCATAATGCAAAATTCCATTATGATGTCATAATGCAAAATTCCATTATGATGTCATAATGCAAAATTCCATTATGATGTCATAATGTAAAATTCCATTATGATGTCATAATGCAAAATTCCATTATGATGTCATAATGTAGAATTCCATTATGATGTTATAATGCAAAATTCAATTATGATGTCATAATGTAAAATCCCATTATGATGTCATAATGTAAAATGCCATTATGATGTCATAATGCAAAATTCCATTATGATGTCATAATGTAACATTCCATTATGATGTCATAATGCAAAATTCCATTATGATGTCATAATGCAAAATTCCATTATGATGTCATAATGTAAAATTCCATTATGATGTCATAATGCAAAATTCCCTTTTGATGTCATAATGTAACATTCCATTATGATGTCATAATGCAAAATTCCCTTTTGATGTCATAATGTAACATTCCATTATGATGTCATAATGCAAAATTCCCTTTTGATGTCATAATGTAACATTCCATTATGATGTCATAATGCAAAATTCCATTGTGAGGTCATAATGTAAAATTCGATTAAGATGTCATAATGTAACATTCCATTATGATGTCATAATGTAAGATTCCATTATGAAGTCATAATGTAACATTCCATTATGATGTCATAATGCAAAATTCCATTATGATGTCATAATGCAACATCCCATTATGATGTCATAATGCAAAATTCCATTATGATGTCATAATGCAAAATTCCATTATGATGTCATAATGCAAAATTCCATTATGATGTCATAATGTAACATTCCATTATGATGTCATAATGTAAAATTCCATGATGATGTCATAATGCAAAATTCCATTATGATGTCATAATGCAAAATTCCATTATGATGTCATAATGCAAAATTCCATTATGATGTCATAATGCAAAATTCCATTATGATGTCATAATGCAATATTCCATTATGATGTCATAATGCAAAATTCCATTATGATGTCATAATGCAAAATTCCATTATGATGTCATAATGTAAAATTCCATTATGATGTCATAATGCAAAATTCCATTATGATGTCATAATGCAACATTCCATTATGATGTCATAATGCAAAATTCCATTATGATGTCATAATGCAAAATTCCATTATGATGTCATAATGCAAAATTCCAGTATGATGTCATAATGTAAAATCCCATTATGATGTCATAATGCAAAATTCCATTATGATGTCATAATGTAACATTCCATTATGATGTCATAATGCAAAATTCCATTATGATGTCATAATGTAAAATGCCAATATGATGTCATAATGCAAAATTCCATTATGATGTCATAATGTAACATTCCATTATGATGTCATAATGCAAAATACCATTATGATGTCATAATGCAAAATTCCATTTTTATGTCATAATGTAACATTCCATTATGATGTCATATTGCAAAATTCCATTATGATGTCATAATGTAACACTCCATTATGATGTCATAATGCAAAATTCCATTATGATGTCATAATGTAACATTCCATTATGATGTCATAATGCAAAATTCGATTATGATGTCATAATGCAAAATCCCATTATGATGTCATAATGCAAAATTCCATTATGATGTCATAATGTAACATTCCATTATGATGTCAAAATGCAAAATTCCATTATGATGTCATAATGCAAAATTCCATTTTGATGTCATAATGTAACATTCCATTATGATGTCATAATGCAAAATTCCATTATGATGTCATAATGAAACATTCCATTATGATGTCATAATGCAAAATTCCATTATGATGTCATAATGCAAAATTCCATTATGATGTCATAATGTAAAATTCCATTATGATGTCATTATGCAAAATTCCCTTTTGATGTCATAATGTAACATTCCATTATGATGTCATAATGCAAAATTCCCTTTTGATGTCATAATGTAACATTCCATTATGATGTCATAATGCAAAATTCCATTGTGAGGTCATAATGTAAAATTCGATTAAGATGTCATAATGTAACATTCCATTATGATGTCATAATGTAACATTCCATTATGAAGTCATAATGTAACATTCCATTATGATGTCATAATGCAGAATTCCATTATGATGTCATAATGTAACACTCCATTATGATGTCATAATGTAACATTCCATTATGATGTCATAATGCAAAATTCCATTATGATGCCATAATGCAAAATTCCATTATGATGTCATAATGTAACATTCCATTATGATGTCATAATGCAAAATTCCATTATGATGTCATAATGTAAAATTCCATTATGATGTCATAATGCAAAATTCCATTATGATATCATAATGTAACATTCCATTATGATGTCATAATGCAAAATTCCATTACGATGTCATAATGTAAAATTCCATTATGATGTCATAATGTAACATTCCATTATGATGTCATAATGCAAAATTCCATTATGATGTCATAATGTAAAATTCCATTATGATGTCATAAAGCAACATTCCATTATGATGTCATAATGCAACATTCCATTATGATATCACAATGTAAAATTCCATTATGATGTCATAATGCAAAATTCCATTATGATGTCATAATGCAAAATTCCATTATGATATCATAATGTAAAATTCCATTATGATGTCATAAGGCAAAATTCCATTATGATGTCATAATGCAAAATTCCATTATGATGTCATAATGTAAAATTAAATTATGATGTCATAATGCAAAATTCCATTATGATGTCATAATGCAAAATTCCATTATGATGTCATAATGTAACATTCCGTTATAATGTCATATTGCAAAATCCCATTACGATGTCATAATGCAACATTCCATTATGATGTCATAATTCAAAATTCCATTATGATGTCATAATGCATCATTCCATTATGATGTCATAATGCAACATCCCATTATGATGTCATAATGCAAAATCCCATTATGATGTCATAATGCAAAATTCCATTATGATGTCATAATGTAACATTCCATTATGATGTCATAATGCAAAATTCCATTATGATGTCATAATGCAACATTTCATTATGATGTCATAATGCAAAATTCCATTATGATATCATAATGCAAAATTCCATTTTGATGTCATAATGTAACATTCCATTATGATGTCATAATGCAAAATTCAATTATGATGTCATAATGCAAAATTCCATTTTGATGTCATAATGAAACATTCCATTATGATGTCATAATGCAAAATTCCATTATGATGTCATAATGCAAAATTCCATTATGATGTCATAATGTAAAATTCCATTATGATGTCATAATGCAAAATTCCCTTTTGATGTCATAATGTAACATTCCATTATGATGTCATAATGCAAAATTCCCTTTTGATGTCATAATGTAACATTCCATTATGATGTCATAATGCAAAATTCCATTGTGAGGTCATAATGTAAAATTCGATTAAGATGTCATAATGTAACATTCCATTATGATGTCATAATGTAACATTCCATTATGAAGTCATAATGTAACATTCCATTATGATGTCATAATGCAGAATTCCATTATGATGTCATAATGTAACACTCCATTATGATGTCATAATGTAACATTCCATTATGATGTCATAATGCAAAATTCCATTATGATGCCATAATGCAAAATTCCATTATGGTGTAATAATGTAAAATTCCATTATGATGTCATAATGCAAAATTCCATTATGATGTCATAATGTAAAATTCCATTATGATGTCATAATGCAAAATTCCATTATGATATCATAATGTAACATTCCATTATGATGTCATAATGCAAAATTCCATTATGATGTCATAATGCAAAATTCCATTATGATGTCATAATGTAAAATTCCATTATGATGTCATAATGCAAAATTCCATTATGATGTCATAATGCAAAATTCCATTATGATGTCATAATGTAAAATTCCATTATGATGTCATAATGCAAAATTCCATTATGATGTCATAATGTAGAATTCCATTATGATGTTATAATGCAAAATTCAATTATGATGTCATAATGTAAAATCCCATTATGATGTCATAATGTAAAATGCCATTATGATGTCATAATGCAAAATTCCATTATGATGTCATAATGTAACATTCCATTATGATGTCATAATGCAAAATTCAATTATGATGTCATAATGAAACATTCCATTATGATGTCATAATGCAAAATTCCATTATGATGTCATAATGTAAAATTCCATTATGATGTCATAATGCAAAATTCCCTTTTGATGTCATAATGTAACATTCCATTATGATGTCATAATGCAAAATTCCATTGTGAGGTCATAATGTAAAATTCGATTAAGATGTCATAATGTAACATTCCATTATGATGTCATAATGTAAGATTCCATTATGAAGTCATAATGTAACATTCCATTATGATGTCATAATGCAAAATTCCATTATGATGTCATAATGCAAAATTCCATTATGATGTCATAATGCAAAATTCCATTATGATGTCATAATGCAAAATTCCATTATGATGTCATAATGCAAAATTCCATTATGATGTCATAATGCAAAATTCCATTATGATGTCATAATGCAAAATTCCATTATGATGTCATAATGTAAAATTCCATTATGATGTCATAATGCAAAATTCCATTATGATGTCATAATGTAGAATTCCATTATGATGTTATAATGCAAAATTCAATTATGATGTCATAATGTAAAATCCCATTATGATGTCCAAATGTAAAATGCCATTATGATGTCATAATGCAAAATTCCATTATGATGTCATAATGTAACATTCCATTATGATGTCATAATGCAAAATTCCATTATGATGTCATAATGCAAAATTCCATTTTGATGTCATAATGTAACATTCCATTATGATGTCATAATGCAAAATTCCATTATGATGTCATAATGAAACATTCCATTATGATGTCATAATGCAAAATTCCATTATGATGTCATAATGCAAAATTCCATTATGATGTCATAATGTAAAATTCCATTATGATGTCATAATGCAAAATTCCCTTTTGATGTCATAATGTAACATTCCATTATGATGTCATAATGCAAAATTCCCTTTTGATGTCATAATGTAACATTCCATTATGATGTCATAATGCAAAATTCCATTGTGAGGTCATAATGTAAAATTCGATTAAGATGTCATAATGTAACATTCCATTATGATGTCATAATGTAAGATTCCATTATGAAGTCATAATGTAACATTCCATTATGATGTCATAATGCAAAATTCCATTATGATGTCATAATGCAACATCCCATTATGATGTCATAATGCAAAATTCCATTATGATGTCATAATGCAAAATTCCATTATGATGTCATAATGCAAAATTCCATTATGATGTCATAATGTAACATTCCATTATGATGTCATAATGTAAAATTCCATGATGATGTCATAATGCAAAATTCCATTATGATGTCATAATGCAAAATTCCATTATGATGTCATAATGCAAAATTCCATTATGATGTCATAATGCAAAATTCCATTATGATGTCATAATGCAATATTCCATTATGATGTCATAATGCAAAATTCCATTATGATGTCATAATGCAAAATTCCATTATGATGTCATAATGTAAAATTCCATTATGATGTCATAATGCAAAATTCCATTATGATGTCATAATGCAACATTCCATTATGATGTCATAATGCAAAATTCCATTATGATGTCATAATGCAACATCCCATTATGATGTCATAATGCAAAATTCCATTATGATGTCATAATGCAAAATTCCATTATGATATCATAATGTAAAATTCCATTATGATGTCATAATGTAACATTCCTTTATGATGTCATAAAGCAACATTCCATTATGATGTCATAATGCAACATTCCATTATGATGTCATAATGCAACATTCCATTATGATATCACAATGTAAAATTCCATTATGATGTCATAATGCAAAATTCCATTATGATGTCATAATGCAAAATTCCATTATGATATCATAATGTAAAATTCCATTATGATGTTATAATGCAAAATTCAATTATGATGTCATTATGTAAAATCCCATTATGATGTCATAATGCAAAATTCCATTATGATGTCATAATGTAACATTCCATTATGATGTCATAATGTAAAATGCCATTATGATGTCATAATGCAAAATTCCATTATGATGTCAAAATGTAACATTTCATTATGATGTCATAATGCAAAATTCCATTATGATGTCATAATGCAAAATTCCATTTTGATGTCATAATGTAACATTCCATTATGATGTCATAATGCAAAATTCCATTATGATGTCATAATGCAAAATTCCATTATGATGTCATAATGAAACATTCCATTATGATGTCATAATGCAAAATTCCATTATGATGTCATAATGCAAAATTCCATTATGATGTCATAATGTAACATTCCATTATGATGTCATAATGTAAAATTCCATGATGATGTCATAATGCAAAATTCCATTATGATGTCATAATGCAAAATTCCATTATGATGTCATAATGCAAAATTCCATTATGATGTCATAATGTAACATTCCATTATGATGTCATAATGTAAAATTCCATGATGATGTCATAATGCAAAATTCCATTATGATGTCATAATGCAAAATTCCATTATGATGTCATAATGCAAAATTCCATTATGATGTCATAATGCAATATTCCATTATGATGTCATAATGCAAAATTCCATTATGATGTCATAATGCAAAATTCCATTATGATGTCATAATGTAAAATTCCATTATGATGTCATAATGCAAAATTCCATTATGATGTCATAATGCAACATTCCATTATGATGTCATAATGCAAAATTCCATTATGATGTCATAATGCAACATCCCATTATGATGTCATAATGCAAAATTCCATTATGATGTCATAATGCAAAATTCCATTATGATATCATAATGTAAAATTCCATTATGATGTCATAATGTAACATTCCATTATGATGTCATAAAGCAACATTCCATTATGATGTCATAATGCAACATTCCATTATGATGTCATAATGCAACATTCCATTATGATATCACAATGTAAAATTCCATTATGATGTCATAATGCAAAATTCCATTATGATGTCATAATGCAAAATTCCATTATGATATCATAATGTAAAATTCCATTATGATGTTATAATGCAAAATTCAATTATGATGTCATTATGTAAAATCCCATTATGATGTCATAATGCAAAATTCCATTATGATGTCATAATGTAACATTCCATTATGATGTCATAATGTAAAATGCCATTATGATGTCATAATGCAAAATTCCATTATGATGTCAAAATGTAACATTTCATTATGATGTCATAATGCAAAATTCCATTATGATGTCATAATGCAAAATTCCATTTTGATGTCATAATGTAACATTCCATTATGATGTCATAATGCAAAATTCCATTATGATGTCATAATGCAAAATTCCATTATGATGTCATAATGAAACATTCCATTATGATGTCATAATGCAAAATTCCATTATGATGTCATAATGCAAAATTCCATTATGATGTCATAATGTAAAATTCCATTATGATGTCATAATGCAAAATTCCCTTTTGATGTCATAATGTAACATTCCATTATGATGTCATAATGCAAAATTCCCTTTTGATGTCATAATGTAACATTCCATTATGATGTCATAATGCAAAATTCCATTGTGAGGTCATAATGTAAAATTCGATTAAGATGTCATAATGTAACATTCCATTATGATGTCATAATGTAACATTCCATTATGAAGTCATAATGTAACATTCCATTATGATGTCATAATGCAGAATTCCATTATGATGTCATAATGTAACACTCCATTATGATGTCATAATGTAACATTCCATTATGATGTCATAATGCAAAATTCCATTATGATGCCATAATGCAAAATTCCATTATGATGTCATAATGTAACATTCCATTATGATGTCATAATGCAAAATTCCATTATGATATCATAATGTAACATTCCATTATGATGTCATAATGCAAAATTCCATTACGATGTCATAATGTAAAATTCCATTATGATGTCATAATGTAACATTCCATTATGATGTCATAATGCAAAATTCCATTATGATGTCATAATGTAAAATTCCATTATGATGTCATAAAGCAACATTCCATTATGATGTCATAATGCAACATTCCATTATGATATCACAATGTAAAATTCCATTATGATGTCATAATGCAAAATTCCATTATGATGTCATAATGCAAAATTCCATTATGATATCATAATGTAAAATTCCATTATGATGTCATAATGCAAAATTCCATTATGATGTCATAATGCAAAATTCCATTATGATGTCATAATGTAAAATTAAATTATGATGTCATAATGCAAAATTCCATTATGATGTCATAATGCAAAATTCCATTATGATGTCATAATGTAAAATTCCATTATGATGTCATAATGCAAAATTCCATTATGATGTCATAATGTAGAATTCCATTATGATGTTATAATGCAAAATTCAATTATGATGTCATAATGTAAAATCCCATTATGATGTCATAATGTAAAATGCCATTATGATGTCATAATGCAAAATTCCATTATGATGTCATAATGTAACATTCCATTATGATGTCATAATGCAAAATTCCATTATGATGTCATAATGCAAAATTCCATTATGATGTCATAATGAAACATTCCATTATGATGTCATAATGCAAAATTCCATTATGATGTCATAATGCAAAATTCCATTATGATGTCATAATGTAAAATTCCATTATGATGTCATAATGCAAAATTCCCTTTTGATGTCATAATGTAACATTCCATTATGATGTCATAATGCAAAATTCCCTTTTGATGTCATAATGTAACATTCCATTATGATGTCATAATGCAAAATTCCATTGTGAGGTCATAATGTAAAATTCGATTAAGATGTCATAATGTAACATTCCATTGTGATGTCATAATGTAAGATTCCATTATGAAGTCATAATGTAACATTCCGTTATGATGTCATATTGCAAAATCCCATTACGATGTCATAATGCAACATTCCATTATGATGTCATAATTCAAAATTCCATTATGATGTCACAATGCATCATTCCATTATGATGTCATAATGCAACATTCCATTATGATGTCATAATGCAAAATTCCATTATGATGTCATAATGTAAAATTCCATTATGATGTCATAATGCAAAATTCCATTATGATGTCATAATGTAAAATTCCATTATGATGTCATAAAGCAACATTCCATTATGATGTCATAATGCAAAATTCCATTATGATGTCATAATGTAACATTCCATTATGATGTCATAATGCAAAATTCCATTATGATGTCATAATGCAACATTCCATTATGATGTCATAATGCAAAATTCCATTATGATGTCATAATGCAACATCCCATTATGATGTCATAATGCAAAATTCCATTATGATGTCATAATGCAAAATTCCATTATGATATCATAATGTAAAATTCCATTATGATGTCATAATGTAACATTCCATTATGATGTCATAAAGCAACATTCCATTATGATGTCATAAAGCAACATTCCATTATGATGTCATAATGCAACATTCCATTATGATGTCATAATGCAACATTCCATTATGATATCACAATGTAAAATTCCATTATGATGTCATAATGCAAAATTCCATTATGATGTCATAATGCAAAATTCCATTATGATATCATAATGTAAAATTCCATTATGATGTTATAATGCAAAATTCAATTATGATGTCATTATGTAAAATCCCATTATGATGTCATAATGCAAAATTCCATTATGATGTCATAATGTAACATTCCATTATGATGTCATAATGTAAAATTCCATTATGATGTCATAATGTAAAATGCCATTATGATGTCATAATGCAAAATTCCATTATGATGTCATAATGTAACATTTCATTATGATGTCATAATGCAAAATTCCATTATGATGTCATAATGCAAAATTCCATTTTGATGTCATAATGTAACATTCCATTATGATGTCATAATGCAAAATTCCATTTTGATGTCATAATGTAAAATTCCATTATGATGTCATAATGCAAAATTCCCTTTTGATGTCATAATGTAACATTCCATTATGATGTCATAATGCAAAATTCCCTTTTGATGTCATAATGTAACATTCCATTATGATGTCATAATGCAAAATTCCATTGTGAGGTCATAATGTAAAATTCGATTAAGATGTCATAATGTAACATCCCATTATGATGTCATAATGCAAAATTCCATTATGATGTCATAATGCAAAATTCCATTATGATGTCATAATGCAAAATTCCATTATGATGTCATAATGTAACATTCCATTATGATGTCATAATGTAAAATTCCATGATGATGTCATAATGCAAAATTCCATTATGATGTCATAATGCAAAATTCCATTATGATGTCATAATGCAAAATTCCATTATGATGTCATAATGCAAAATTCCATTATGATGTCATAATGCAATATTCCATTATGATGTCATAATGCAAAATTCCATTATGATGTCATAATGCAAAATTCCATTATGATGTCATAATGTAAAATTCCATTATGATGTCATAATGCAAAATTCCATTATGATGTCATAATGTAACATTCCGTTATAATGTCATATTGCAAAATCCCATTACGATGTCATAATGCAACATTCCATTATGATGTCATAATTCAAAATTCCATTATGATGTCATAATGCATCATTCCATTATGATGTCATAATGCAACATCCCATTATGATGTCATAATGCAAAATTCCATTATGATATCATAATGCAAAATTCCATTTTGATGTCATAATGTAACATTCCATTATGATGTCATAATGCAAAATTCCATTATGATGTCATAATGCAAAATTCCATTTTGATGTCATAATGAAACATTCCATTATGATGTCATAATGCAAAATTCCATTATGATGTCATAATGCAAAATTCCATTATGATGTCATAATGTAAAATTCCATTATGATGTCATAATGCAAAATTCCCTTTTGATGTCATAATGTAACATTCCATTATGATGTCATAATGCAAAATTCCCTTTTGATGTCATAATGTAACATTCCATTATGATGTCATAATGCAAAATTCCATTGTGAGGTCATAATGTAAAATTCGATTAAGATGTCATAATGTAACATTCCATTATGATGTCATAATGTAACATTCCATTATGAAGTCATAATGTAACATTCCATTATGATGTCATAATGCAGAATTCCATTATGATGTCATAATGTAACACTCCATTATGATGTCATAATGTAACATTCCATTATGATGTCATAATGCAAAATTCCATTATGATGCCATAATGCAAAATTCCATTATGATGTCATAATGTAACATTCCATTATGATGTCATAATGCAAAATTCCATTATGATATCATAATGTAACATTCCATTATGATGTCATAATGCAAAATTCCATTACGATGTCATAATGTAAAATTCCATTATGATGTCATAATGTAACATTCCATTATGATGTCATAATGCAAAATTCCATTATGATGTCATAATGTAAAATTCCATTATGATGTCATAAAGCAACATTCCATTATGATGTCATAATGCAACATTCCATTATGATATCACAATGTAAAATTCCATTATGATGTCATAATGCAAAATTCCATTATGATGTCATAATGCAAAATTCCATTATGATATCATAATGTAAAATTCCATTATGATGTCATAATGCAAAATTCCATTATGATGTCATAATGCAAAATTCCATTATGATGTCATAATGTAAAATTAAATTATGATGTCATAATGCAAAATTCCATTATGATGTCATAATGCAAAATTCCATTATGATGTCATAATGTAAAATTCCATTATGATGTCATAATGCAAAATTCCATTATGATGTCATAATGTAGAATTCCATTATGATGTTATAATGCAAAATTCAATTATGATGTCATAATGTAAAATCCCATTATGATGTCATAATGTAAAATGCCATTATGATGTCATAATGCAAAATTCCATTATGATGTCATAATGTAACATTCCATTATGATGTCATAATGCAAAATTCCATTATGATGTCATAATGCAAAATTCCATTATGATGTCATAATGAAACATTCCATTATGATGTCATAATGCAAAATTCCATTATGATGTCATAATGCAAAATTCCATTATGATGTCATAATGTAAAATTCCATTATGATGTCATAATGCAAAATTCCCTTTTGATGTCATAATGTAACATTCCATTATGATGTCATAATGCAAAATTCCCTTTTGATGTCATAATGTAACATTCCATTATGATGTCATAATGCAAAATTCCATTGTGAGGTCATAATGTAAAATTCGATTAAGATGTCATAATGTAACATTCCATTGTGATGTCATAATGTAAGATTCCATTATGAAGTCATAATGTAACATTCCGTTATGATGTCATATTGCAAAATCCCATTACGATGTCATAATGCAACATTCCATTATGATGTCATAATTCAAAATTCCATTATGATGTCACAATGCATCATTCCATTATGATGTCATAATGCAACATTCCATTATGATGTCATAATGCAAAATTCCATTATGATGTCATAATGTAAAATTCCATTATGATGTCATAATGCAAAATTCCATTATGATGTCATAATGTAAAATTCCATTATGATGTCATAAAGCAACATTCCATTATGATGTCATAATGCAAAATTCCATTATGATGTCATAATGTAACATTCCATTATGATGTCATAATGCAAAATTCCATTATGATGTCATAATGCAACATTCCATTATGATGTCATAATGCAACATTCCATTATGATGTCATAATGCAACATTCCATTATGATATCACAATGTAAAATTCCATTATGATGTCATAATGCAAAATTCCATTATGATGTCATAATGCAAAATTCCATTATGATATCATAATGTAAAATTCCATTATGATGTTATAATGCAAAATTCAATTATGATGTCATTATGTAAAATCCCATTATGATGTCATAATGCAAAATTCCATTATGATGTCATAATGTAACATTCCATTATGATGTCATAATGTAAAATTCCATTATGATGTCATAATGTAAAATGCCATTATGATGTCATAATGCAAAATTCCATTATGATGTCATAATGTAACATTTCATTATGATGTCATAATGCAAAATTCCATTATGATGTCATAATGCAAAATTCCATTTTGATGTCATAATGTAACATTCCATTATGATGTCATAATGCAAAATTCCATTTTGATGTCATAATGTAAAATTCCATTATGATGTCATAATGCAAAATTCCCTTTTGATGTCATAATGTAACATTCCATTATGATGTCATAATGCAAAATTCCCTTTTGATGTCATAATGTAACATTCCATTATGATGTCATAATGCAAAATTCCATTGTGAGGTCATAATGTAAAATTCGATTAAGATGTCATAATGTAACATCCCATTATGATGTCATAATGCAAAATTCCATTATGATGTCATAATGCAAAATTCCATTATGATGTCATAATGCAAAATTCCATTATGATGTCATAATGTAACATTCCATTATGATGTCATAATGTAAAATTCCATGATGATGTCATAATGCAAAATTCCATTATGATGTCATAATGCAAAATTCCATTATGATGTCATAATGCAAAATTCCATTATGATGTCATAATGCAAAATTCCATTATGATGTCATAATGCAATATTCCATTATGATGTCATAATGCAAAATTCCATTATGATGTCATAATGCAAAATTCCATTATGATGTCATAATGTAAAATTCCATTATGATGTCATAATGCAAAATTCCATTATGATGTCATAATGTAACATTCCGTTATAATGTCATATTGCAAAATCCCATTACGATGTCATAATGCAACATTCCATTATGATGTCATAATTCAAAATTCCATTATGATGTCATAATGCATCATTCCATTATGATGTCATAATGCAACATCCCATTATGATGTCATAATGCAAAATTCCATTATGATATCATAATGCAAAATTCCATTTTGATGTCATAATGTAACATTCCATTATGATGTCATAATGCAAAATTCCATTATGATGTCATAATGCAAAATTCCATTTTGATGTCATAATGAAACATTCCATTATGATGTCATAATGCAAAATTCCATTATGATGTCATAATGCAAAATTCCATTATGATGTCATAATGTAAAATTCCATTATGATGTCATAATGCAAAATTCCCTTTTGATGTCATAATGTAACATTCCATTATGATGTCATAATGCAAAATTCCCTTTTGATGTCATAATGTAACATTCCATTATGATGTCATAATGCAAAATTCCATTGTGAGGTCATAATGTAAAATTCGATTAAGATGTCATAATGTAACATTCCATTATGATGTCATAATGTAACATTCCATTATGAAGTCATAATGTAACATTCCATTATGATGTCATAATGCAGAATTCCATTATGATGTCATAATGTAACACTCCATTATGATGTCATAATGTAACATTCCATTATGATGTCATAATGCAAAATTCCATTATGATGCCATAATGCAAAATTCCATTATGATGTCATAATGTAACATTCCATTATGATGTCATAATGCAAAATTCCATTATGATATCATAATGTAACATTCCATTATGATGTCATAATGCAAAATTCCATTACGATGTCATAATGTAAAATTCCATTATGATGTCATAATGTAACATTCCATTATGATGTCATAATGCAAAATTCCATTATGATGTCATAATGTAAAATTCCATTATGATGTCATAAAGCAACATTCCATTATGATGTCATAATGCAACATTCCATTATGATATCACAATGTAAAATTCCATTATGATGTCATAATGCAAAATTCCATTATGATGTCATAATGCAAAATTCCATTATGATATCATAATGTAAAATTCCATTATGATGTCATAATGCAAAATTCCATTATGATGTCATAATGCAAAATTCCATTATGATGTCATAATGTAAAATTAAATTATGATGTCATAATGCAAAATTCCATTATGATGTCATAATGCAAAATTCCATTATGATGTCATAATGTAAAATTCCATTATGATGTCATAATGCAAAATTCCATTATGATGTCATAATGTAGAATTCCATTATGATGTTATAATGCAAAATTCAATTATGATGTCATAATGTAAAATCCCATTATGATGTCATAATGTAAAATGCCATTATGATGTCATAATGCAAAATTCCATTATGATGTCATAATGTAACATTCCATTATGATGTCATAATGCAAAATTCCATTATGATGTCATAATGCAAAATTCCATTATGATGTCATAATGAAACATTCCATTATGATGTCATAATGCAAAATTCCATTATGATGTCATAATGCAAAATTCCATTATGATGTCATAATGTAAAATTCCATTATGATGTCATAATGCAAAATTCCCTTTTGATGTCATAATGTAACATTCCATTATGATGTCATAATGCAAAATTCCCTTTTGATGTCATAATGTAACATTCCATTATGATGTCATAATGCAAAATTCCATTGTGAGGTCATAATGTAAAATTCGATTAAGATGTCATAATGTAACATTCCATTGTGATGTCATAATGTAAGATTCCATTATGAAGTCATAATGTAACATTCCGTTATGATGTCATATTGCAAAATCCCATTACGATGTCATAATGCAACATTCCATTATGATGTCATAATTCAAAATTCCATTATGATGTCACAATGCATCATTCCATTATGATGTCATAATGCAACATTCCATTATGATGTCATAATGCAAAATTCCATTATGATGTCATAATGTAAAATTCCATTATGATGTCATAATGCAAAATTCCATTATGATGTCATAATGTAAAATTCCATTATGATGTCATAAAGCAACATTCCATTATGATGTCATAATGCAAAATTCCATTATGATGTCATAATGTAACATTCCATTATGATGTCATAATGCAAAATTCCATTATGATGTCATAATGCAACATTCCATTATGATGTCATAATGCAAAATTCCATTATGATGTCATAATGCAACATCCCATTATGATGTCATAATGCAAAATTCCATTATGATGTCATAATGCAAAATTCCATTATGATATCATAATGTAAAATTCCATTATGATGTCATAATGTAACATTCCATTATGATGTCATAAAGCAACATTCCATTATGATGTCATAAAGCAACATTCCATTATGATGTCATAATGCAACATTCCATTATGATGTCATAATGCAACATTCCATTATGATATCACAATGTAAAATTCCATTATGATGTCATAATGCAAAATTCCATTATGATGTCATAATGCAAAATTCCATTATGATATCATAATGTAAAATTCCATTATGATGTTATAATGCAAAATTCAATTATGATGTCATTATGTAAAATCCCATTATGATGTCATAATGCAAAATTCCATTATGATGTCATAATGTAACATTCCATTATGATGTCATAATGTAAAATTCCATTATGATGTCATAATGTAAAATGCCATTATGATGTCATAATGCAAAATTCCATTATGATGTCATAATGTAACATTTCATTATGATGTCATAATGCAAAATTCCATTATGATGTCATAATGCAAAATTCCATTTTGATGTCATAATGTAACATTCCATTATGATGTCATAATGCAAAATTCCATTTTGATGTCATAATGTAAAATTCCATTATGATGTCATAATGCAAAATTCCCTTTTGATGTCATAATGTAACATTCCATTATGATGTCATAATGCAAAATTCCCTTTTGATGTCATAATGTAACATTCCATTATGATGTCATAATGCAAAATTCCATTGTGAGGTCATAATGTAAAATTCGATTAAGATGTCATAATGTAACATCCCATTATGATGTCATAATGCAAAATTCCATTATGATGTCATAATGCAAAATTCCATTATGATGTCATAATGCAAAATTCCATTATGATGTCATAATGTAACATTCCATTATGATGTCATAATGTAAAATTCCATGATGATGTCATAATGCAAAATTCCATTATGATGTCATAATGCAAAATTCCATTATGATGTCATAATGCAAAATTCCATTATGATGTCATAATGCAAAATTCCATTATGATGTCATAATGCAATATTCCATTATGATGTCATAATGCAAAATTCCATTATGATGTCATAATGCAAAATTCCATTATGATGTCATAATGTAAAATTCCATTATGATGTCATAATGCAAAATTCCATTATGATGTCATAATGTAACATTCCGTTATAATGTCATATTGCAAAATCCCATTACGATGTCATAATGCAACATTCCATTATGATGTCATAATTCAAAATTCCATTATGATGTCATAATGCATCATTCCATTATGATGTCATAATGCAACATCCCATTATGATGTCATAATGCAAAATTCCATTATGATATCATAATGCAAAATTCCATTTTGATGTCATAATGTAACATTCCATTATGATGTCATAATGCAAAATTCCATTATGATGTCATAATGCAAAATTCCATTTTGATGTCATAATGAAACATTCCATTATGATGTCATAATGCAAAATTCCATTATGATGTCATAATGCAAAATTCCATTATGATGTCATAATGTAAAATTCCATTATGATGTCATAATGCAAAATTCCCTTTTGATGTCATAATGTAACATTCCATTATGATGTCATAATGCAAAATTCCCTTTTGATGTCATAATGTAACATTCCATTATGATGTCATAATGCAAAATTCCATTGTGAGGTCATAATGTAAAATTCGATTAAGATGTCATAATGTAACATTCCATTATGATGTCATAATGTAACATTCCATTATGAAGTCATAATGTAACATTCCATTATGATGTCATAATGCAGAATTCCATTATGATGTCATAATGTAACACTCCATTATGATGTCATAATGTAACATTCCATTATGATGTCATAATGCAAAATTCCATTATGATGCCATAATGCAAAATTCCATTATGATGTAATAATGTAAAATTCCATTATGATGTCATAATGCAAAATTCCATTATGATGTCATAATGTAAAATTCCATTATGATGTCATAATGCAAAATTCCATTATGATATCATAATGTAACATTCCATTATGATGTCATAATGTAAAATTCCATTATGATGTCATAATGCAAAATTCCATTATGATGTCATAATGCAAAATTCCATTATGATGTCATAATGTAAAATTCCATTATGATGTCATAATGCAAAATTCCATTATGATGTCATAATGTAGAATTCCATTATGATGTTATAATGCAAAATTCAATTATGATGTCATAATGTAAAATCCCATTATGATGTCATAATGTAAAATGCCATTATGATGTCATAATGCAAAATTCCATTATGATGTCATAATGTAACATTCCATTATGATGTCATAATGCAAAATTCCATTGTGAGGTCATAATGTAAAATTCGATTAAGATGTCATAATGTAACATTCCATTATGATGTCATAATGTAAGATTCCATTATGAAGTCATAATGTAACATTCCATTATGATGTCATAATGCAAAATTCCATTATGATGTCATAATGCAACATCCCATTATGATGTCATAATGCAAAATTCCATTATGATGTCATAATGCAAAATTCCATTATGATGTCATAATGCAAAATTCCATTATGATGTCATAATGCAAAATTCCATTATGATGTCATAATGCAAAATTCCATTATGATGTCATAATGCAAAATTCCATTATGATGTCATAATGCAAAATTCCATTATGATGTCATAATGTAAAATTCCATTATGATGTCATAATGCAAAATTCCATTATGATGTCATAATGTAGAATTCCATTATGATGTTATAATGCAAAATTCAATTATGATGTCATAATGTAAAATCCCATTATGATGTCATAATGTAAAATGCCATTATGATGTCATAATGCAAAATTCCATTATGATGTCATAATGTAACATTCCATTATGATGTCATAATGCAAAATTCCATTATGATGTCATAATGCAAAATTCCATTTTGATGTCATAATGTAACATTCCATTATGATGTCATAATGCAAAATTCCATTATGATGTCATAATGAAACATTCCATTATGATGTCATAATGCAAAATTCCATTATGATGTCATAATGCAAAATTCCATTATGATGTCATAATGTAAAATTCCATTATGATGTCATAATGCAAAATTCCATTATGATGTCATAATGCAAAATTCCATTATGATGTCATAATGCAAAATTCCATTATGATGTCATAATGTAACATTCCATTATGATGTCAAAATGCAAAATTCCATTATGATGTCATAATGTAACATTCCATTATGATGTCATAATGCAAAATTCCATTTTGATGTCATAATGTAAAATTCGATTAAGATGTCATAATGCAAAATTCCATTATGATGTCATAATGTAACATTCCATTATGTTGTCATAATGCAAAATTCCATTATGATGTCATAATGCAAAATTCCATTATGATGTCATAATGCAAAATTCCATTATGATGTCATAATGTAAAATTCCATTATGATGTCATAATGCAAAATTCCATTATGATGTCATAATGCAAAATTCCAGTATGATGTCATAATGTAAAACCCCATTATGATGTCATAATGCAAAATTCCATTATGATGTCATAATGTAAAATTCCATTATGATGTCATAATGCAAAATTCCATTATGATGTCATAATGCAAAATTCCATTATGATGTCATAATGCAAAATTCCATTATGATGTCATAATGTAACATTCCATTATGATGTCAAAATGCAAAATTCCATTATGATGTCATAATGCAAAATTCCATTATGATGTCATAATGTAACATTCCATTATGATGTCATAATGCAAAATTCCATTATGATGTCATAATGCAAAATTCCATTATGATATCATAATGTAACATTCCATTATGATGTCATAATGCAAAATTCCATTACGATGTCATAATGTAAAATTCCATTATGATGTCATAATGCAAAATTCCCTTTTGATGTCATAATGTAACATTCCATTATGATGTCATAATGCAAAATTCCCTTTTGATGTCATAATGTAACATTCCATTATGATGTCATAATGCAAAATTCCCTTTTGATGTCATAATGTAACATTCCATTATGATGTCATAATGCAAAATTCCATTGTGAGGTCATAATGTAAAATTCGATTAAGATGTCATAATGTAACATCCCATTATGATGTCATAATGTAAAATTCCATTATGATGTCATAATGCAAAATTCCATTATGATGTCATAATGCAAAATTCCAGTATGATGTCATAATGTAAAACCCCATTATGATGTCATAATGCAGAATTCCATTATGATGTCATAATGTAACACTCCATTATGATGTCATAATGTAACATTCCATTATGATGTCATAATGCAAAATTCCATTATGATGCCATAATGCAAAATTCCATTATGATGTAATAATGTAAAATTCCATTATGATGTCATAATGCAAAATTCCATTATGATGTCATAATGTAAAATTCCATTATGATGTCATAATGCAAAATTCCATTATGATATCATAATGTAACATTCCATTATGATGTCATAATGTAAAATTCCATTATGATGTCATAATGCAAAATTCCATTATGATGTCATAATGCAAAATTCCATTATGATGTCATAATGTAAAATTCCATTATGATGTCATAATGCAAAATTCCATTATGATGTCATAATGTAGAATTCCATTATGATGTTATAATGCAAAATTCAATTATGATGTCATAATGTAAAATCCCATTATGATGTCATAATGTAAAATGCCATTATGATGTCATAATGCAAAATTCCATTATGATGTCATAATGTAACATTCCATTATGATGTCATAATGCAAAATTCCATTGTGAGGTCATAATGTAAAATTCGATTAAGATGTCATAATGTAACATTCCATTATGATGTCATAATGTAAGATTCCATTATGAAGTCATAATGTAACATTCCATTATGATGTCATAATGCAAAATTCCATTATGATGTCATAATGCAACATCCCATTATGATGTCATAATGCAAAATTCCATTATGATGTCATAATGCAAAATTCCATTATGATGTCATAATGCAAAATTCCATTATGATGTCACAATGCAAAATTCCATTATGATGTCATAATGCAAAATTCCATTATGATGTCATAATGCAAAATTCCATTATGATGTCATAATGCAAAATTCCATTATGATGTCATAATGTAAAATTCCATTATGATGTCATAATGCAAAATTCCATTATGATGTCATAATGTAGAATTCCATTATGATGTTATAATGCAAAATTCAATTATGATGTCATAATGTAAAATCCCATTATGATGTCATAATGTAAAATGCCATTATGATGTCATAATGCAAAATTCCATTATGATGTCATAATGTAACATTCCATTATGATGTCATAATGCAAAATTCCATTATGATGTCATAATGCAAAATTCCATTTTGATGTCATAATGTAACATTCCATTATGATGTCATAATGCAAAATTCCATTATGATGTCATAATGAAACATTCCATTATGATGTCATAATGCAAAATTCCATTATGATGTCATAATGCAAAATTCCATTATGATGTCATAATGTAAAATTCCATTATGATGTCATAATGCAAAATTCCATTATGATGTCATAATGCAAAATTCCATTATGATGTCATAATGCAAAATTCCATTATGATGTCATAATGTAACATTCCATTATGATGTCAAAATGCAAAATTCCATTATGATGTCATAATGTAACATTCCATTATGATGTCATAATGCAAAATTCCATTATGAGGTCATAATGTAAAATTCGATTAAGATGTCATAATGCAAAATTCCATTATGATGTCATAATGTAACATTCCATTATGTTGTCATAAAGCAACATTCCATTATGATGTCATAATGCAAAATTCCATTATGATGTCATAATGTAACATTCCGTTATGATGTCATATTGCAAAATCCCATTACGATGTCATAATGCAACATTCCATTATGATGTCATAATTCAAAATTCCATTATGATGTCATAATGCATCATTCCATTATGATGTCATAATGCAACATTCCATTATGATGTCATAATGCAAAATTCCATTATGATGTCATAATGTAAAATTCCATTATGATGTCATAATGCAAAATTCCATTATGATGTCATAATGTAACATTCCATTATGATGTCATAAAGCAACATTCCATTATGATGTCATAATGCAAAATTCCATTATGATGTCATAATGCAACATCCCATTATGATGTCATAATGCAAAATTCCATTATGATATCATAATGTAAAATTCCATTATGATGTCATCATGTAACATTCCATTATGATGTCATAATGCAAAATTCCATTATGATGTCATAATGCAAAATTCCATTATGATGTCATAATGTAACATTCCATTATGATGTCATAATGCAAAATTCCATTATGATGTCATAATGCAAAATTCCATTATGATATCATAATGTAACATTCCATTATGATGTCATAATGCAAAATTCCATTACGATGTCATAATGTAAAATTCAATTATGATGTCATAATGTAACATTCCATTATAATGTCATAATGCAAAATTCCATTATGATGTCATAATGTAAAATTCCATTATGATGTCATAAAGCAACATTCCATTATGATGTCATAATGCAACATTCCATTATGATGTCATAATGCAACATTAAATTATGATATCACAATGTAAAATTCCATTATGATGTCATAATGCAAAATTCCATTATGATGTCATAATGCAAAATTCCATTATGATATCATAATGCAAAATTCCATTATGATGTTATAATGCAAAATTCAATTATGATGTCATTATGTAAAAATCCCATTATGATGTCATAATGCAAAATTCCATTATGATGTCATAATGTAACATTCCATTATGATGTCATAATGTAAAATTCCATTATGATGTCATAATGTAAAATGCCATTATGATATCATAATGTAGAATTCCATTATGATGTTATAATGCAAAATTCAATTATGATGTCATAATGTAAAATCCCATTATGATGTCATAATGCAAAATTCCATTATGATGTCATAATGCAAAATCCCATTATGATGTCATAATGCAAAATTCCATTATGATGTCATAATGCAAAATTCCATTATGATGTCATAATGCAAAATTCCATTATGATGTCATAATGCAAAATTCCATTATGATATCATAATGTAACATTCCATTATGATGTCATAATGCAAAATTCCATTACGATGTCATAATGTAAAATTCAATTATGATGTCATAATGTAACATTCCATTATAATGTCATAATGCAAAATTCCATTATGATGTCATAATGTAAAATTCCATTATGATGTCATAAAGCAACATTCCATTATGATGTCATAATGCAACATTCCATTATGATGTCATAATGCAACATTAAATTATGATATCACAATGTAAAATTCCATTATGATGTCATAATGCAAAATTCCATTATGATGTCATAATGCAAAATTCCATTATGATATCATAATGCAAAATTCCATTATGATGTTATAATGCAAAATTCAATTATGATGTCATTATGTAAAAATGCCAATATGATGTCATAATGCTAAATTCCATTATGATGTCATAATGTAACATTCCATTATGATGTCATAATGTAAAATTCCATTATGATGTCATAATGTAAAATGCCATTATGATGTCATAATGTAAAATGCCATTATGATGTCATAATGCAAAATTCAATTATGATGTCATAATGTAACATTCCATTATGATGTCATAATGCAAAATTCCATTATGATGTCATAATGCAAAATCCCATTATGATGTCATAATGCAAAATTCCATTATGATGTCATAATGCAAAATTCCATTATGATGTCATAATGCAAAATTCCATTATGATGTCATAATGCAAAATTCCATTATGATGTCATAATGCAAAATTCCATTATGATGTCATAATGTAAAATTCCATTATGATGTCATAATGCAAAATTCCATTATGATGTCATAATGTAGAATTCCATTATGATGTTATAATGCAAAATTCAATTATGATGTCATAATGTAAAATCCCATTATGATGTCATAATGTAAAATGCCATTATGATGTCATAATGCAAAATTCCATTATGATGTCATAATGTAACATTCCATTATGATGTCATAATGCAAAATTCCATTATGATGTCATAATGCAAAATTCCATTTTGATGTCATAATGTAACATTCCATTATGATGTCATAATGCAAAATTCCATTATGATGTCATAATGAAACATTCCATTATGATGTCATAATGCAAAATTCCATTATGATGTCATAATGCAAAATTCCATTATGATGTCATAATGTAAAATTCCATTATGATGTCATAATGCAAAATTCCATTATGATGTCATAATGCAAAATTCCATTATGATGTCATAATGCAAAATTCCATTATGATGTCATAATGTAACATTCCATTATGATGTCAAAATGCAAAATTCCATTATGATGTCATAATGTAACATTCCATTATGATGTCATAATGCAAAATTCCATTATGAGGTCATAATGTAAAATTCGATTAAGATGTCATAATGCAAAATTCCATTATGATGTCATAATGTAACATTCCATTATGTTGTCATAATGCAAAATTCCATTATGATGTCATAATGCAAAATTCCATTATGATGTCATAATGCAAAATTCCATTATGATGTCATAATGTAAAATTCCATTATGATGTCATAATGCAAAATTCCATTATGATGTCATAATGCAAAATTCCAGTATGATGTCATAATGTAAAACCCCATTATGATGTCATAATGCAAAATTCCATTATGATGTCATAATGTAAAATTCCATTATGATGTCATAATGCAAAATTCCATTATGATGTCATAATGCAAAATTCCATTATGATGTCATAATGCAAAATTCCATTATGATGTCATAATGTAACATTCCATTATGATGTCAAAATGCAAAATTCCATTATGATGTCATAATGTAACATTCCATTATGATGTCATAATGCAAAATTCCATTATGAGGTCATAATGTAAAATTCGATTAAGATGTCATAATGCAAAATTCCATTATGATGTCATAATGTAACATTCCATTATGTTGTCATAATGCAAAATTCCATTATGATGTCATAATGCAAAATTCCATTATGATGTCATAATGCAAAATTCCATTATGATGTCATAATGTAAAATTCCATTATGATGTCATAATGCAAAATTCCATTATGATGTCATAATGCAAAATTCCAGTATGATGTCATAATGTAAAACCCCATTATGATGTCATAATGCAGAATTCCATTATGATGTCATAATGTAACACTCCATTATGATGTCATAATGTAACATTCCATTATGATGTCATAATGCAAAATTCCATTATGATGCCATAATGCAAAATTCCATTATGATGTAATAATGTAAAATTCCATTATGATGTCATAATGCAAAATTCCATTATGATGTCATAATGTAAAATTCCATTATGATGTCATAATGCAAAATTCCATTATGATATCATAATGTAACATTCCATTATGATGTCATAATGTAAAATTCCATTATGATGTCATAATGCAAAATTCCATTATGATGTCATAATGCAAAATTCCATTATGATGTCATAATGTAAAATTCCATTATGATGTCATAATGCAAAATTCCATTATGATGTCATAATGTAGAATTCCATTATGATGTTATAATGCAAAATTCAATTATGATGTCATAATGTAAAATCCCATTATGATGTCATAATGTAAAATGCCATTATGATGTCATAATGCAAAATTCCATTATGATGTCATAATGTAACATTCCATTATGATGTCATAATGCAAAATTCCATTGTGAGGTCATAATGTAAAATTCGATTAAGATGTCATAATGTAACATTCCATTATGATGTCATAATGTAAGATTCCATTATGAAGTCATAATGTAACATTCCATTATGATGTCATAATGCAAAATTCCATTATGATGTCATAATGCAACATCCCATTATGATGTCATAATGCAAAATTCCATTATGATGTCATAATGCAAAATTCCATTATGATGTCATAATGCAAAATTCCATTATGATGTCATAATGCAAAATTCCATTATGATGTCATAATGCAAAATTCCATTATGATGTCATAATGCAAAATTCCATTATGATGTCATAATGCAAAATTCCATTATGATGTCATAATGTAAAATTCCATTATGATGTCATAATGCAAAATTCCATTATGATGTCATAATGTAGAATTCCATTATGATGTTATAATGCAAAATTCAATTATGATGTCATAATGTAAAATCCCATTATGATGTCATAATGTAAAATGCCATTATGATGTCATAATGCAAAATTCCATTATGATGTCATAATGTAACATTCCATTATGATGTCATAATGCAAAATTCCATTATGATGTCATAATGCAAAATTCCATTTTGATGTCATAATGTAACATTCCATTATGATGTCATAATGCAAAATTCCATTATGATGTCATAATGAAACATTCCATTATGATGTCATAATGCAAAATTCCATTATGATGTCATAATGCAAAATTCCATTATGATGTCATAATGTAAAATTCCATTATGATGTCATAATGCAAAATTCCATTATGATGTCATAATGCAAAATTCCATTATGATGTCATAATGCAAAATTCCATTATGATGTCATAATGTAACATTCCATTATGATGTCAAAATGCAAAATTCCATTATGATGTCATAATGTAACATTCCATTATGATGTCATAATGCAAAATTCCATTATGAGGTCATAATGTAAAATTCGATTAAGATGTCATAATGCAAAATTCCATTATGATGTCATAATGTAACATTCCATTATGTTGTCATAATGCAAAATTCCATTATGATGTCATAATGCAAAATTCCATTATGATGTCATAATGCAAAATTCCATTATGATGTCATAATGTAAAATTCCATTATGATGTCATAATGCAAAATTCCATTATGATGTCATAATGCAAAATTCCAGTATGATGTCATAATGTAAAACCCCATTATGATGTCATAATGCAAAATTCCATTATGATGTCATAATGTAACATTCCATTATGATGTCATAATGCAAAATTCCATTATGATGTCATAATGTAAAATGCCAATATGATGTCATAATGCTAAATTCCATTATGATGTCATAATGTAACATTCCATTATGATGTCATAATGCAAAATTCCATTATGATGTCATAATGCAAAATTCCATTATGATGTCATAATGTAACATTCCATTATGATGTCATAATGCAAAATTCCATTACAATGGCATAATGTAAAATTCCATTATAATGTCATAATGTAACATTCCATTATGATGTCATAATGTAAAATTCCATTATGATGTCATAAAGCAACATTCCATTATGATGTCATAATGCAAAATTCCATTATGATGTCATAATGTAACATTCCGTTATGATGTCATATTGCAAAATCCCATTACGATGTCATAATGCAACATTCCATTATGATGTCATAATTCAAAATTCCATTATGATGTCATAATGCATCATTCCATTATGATGTCATAAAGCAACATTCCATTATGATGTCATAATGCAAAATTCCATTATGATGTCATAATGCAACATCCCATTATGATGTCATAATGCAAAATTCCATTATGATGTCATAATGTAACATTCCATTATGATGTCATAATGCAAAATTCCATTATGATGTCATAATGCAAAATTCCATTTTGATGTCATAATGTAACATTCCATTATGATGTCATAATGCAAAATTCCATTATGATGTCATAATGAAACATTCCATTATGATGTCATAATGCAAAATTCCATTATGATGTCATAATGCAAAATTCCATTATGATGTCATAATGCAAAATTCCAGTATGATGTCATAATGTAAAACCCCATTATGATGTCATAATGCAGAATTCCATTATGATGTCATAATGTAACACTCCATTATGATGTCATAATGTAACATTCCATTATGATGTCATAATGCAAAATTCCATTATGATGTCATAATGCAAAATTCCATTATGATGTCATAATGCAAAATTCCAGTATGATGTCATAATGTAAAACCCCATTATGATGTCATAATGCAGAATTCCATTATGATGTCATAATGTAACACTCCATTATGATGTCATAATGTAACATTCCATTATGATGTCATAATGCAAAATTCCATTATGATGCCATAATGCAAAATTCCATTATGATGTAATAATGTAAAATTCCATTATGATGTCATAATGCAAAATTCCATTATGATGTCATAATGTAAAATTCCATTATGATGTCATAATGCAAAATTCCATTATGATATCATAATGTAACATTCCATTATGATGTCATAATGTAAAATTCCATTATGATGTCATAATGCAAAATTCCATTATGATGTCATAATGTAGAATTCCATTATGATGTTATAATGCAAAATTCAATTATGATGTCATAATGTAAAATCCCATTATGATGTCATAATGTAAAATGCCATTATGATGTCATAATGCAAAATTCCATTATGATGTCATAATGTAACATTCCATTATGATGTCATAATGCAAAATTCCCTTTTGATGTCATAATGTAACATTCCATTATGATGTCATAATGCAAAATTCCCTTTTGATGTCATAATGTAACATTCCATTATGATGTCATAATGCAAAATTCCATTGTGAGGTCATAATGTAAAGTTCGATTAAGATGTCATAATGTAACATTCCATAATGATGTCATAACGTAGGATTCCATTATGAAGTCATAATGTAACATTCCATTATGATGTCATAATGCAAAATTCCATTATGATGTCATAATGCAACATCTCATTATGATGTCATAATGCAAAATTCCATTATGATGTCATAATGCAAAATTCCATTATGATGTCATAATGCAAAATTCCATTATGATGTCATAATGTAACATTCCATTATGATGTCAAAATGCAAAATTCCATTATGATGTCATAATGTAACATTCCATTATGATGTCATAATGCAAAATTCCATTATGAGGTCATAATGTAAAATTCGATTAAGATGTCATAATGCAAAATTCCATTATGATGTCATAATGTAACATTCCATTATGTTGTCATAATGCAAAATTCCATTATGATGTCATAATGCAAAATTCCATTATGATGTCATAATGCAAAATTCCATTATGATGTCATAATGTAAAATTCCATTATGATGTCATAATGCAAAATTCCATTATGATGTCATAATGCAAAATTCCAGTATGATGTCATAATGTAAAACCCCATTATGATGTCATAATGCAGAATTCCATTATGATGTCATAATGTAACACTCCATTATGATGTCATAATGTAACATTCCATTATGATGTCATAATGCAAAATTCCATTATGATGCCATAATGCAAAATTCCATTATGATGTAATAATGTAAAATTCCATTATGATGTCATAATGCAAAATTCCATTATGATGTCATAATGCAAAATTCCATTATGATGTCATAATGTAACATTCCATTATGATGTCATAATGCAAAATTCCATTATGATGTCATAATGCAAAATTCCATTATGATATCATAATGTAACATTCCATTATGATGTCATAATGCAAAATTCCATTACGATGTCATAATGTAAAATTCCATTATGATGTCATAATGCAAAATTCCCTTTTGATGTCATAATGTAACATTCCATTATGATGTCATAATGCAAAATTCCATTGTGAGGTCATAATGTAAAATTCGATTAAGATGTCATAATGTAACATCCCATTATGATGTCATAATGTAAAATTCCATTATGATGTCATAATGCAAAATTCCATTATGATGTCATAATGCAAAATTCCAGTATGATGTCATAATGTAAAACCCCATTATGATGTCATAATGCAGAATTCCATTATGATGTCATAATGTAACACTCCATTATGATGTCATAATGTAACATTCCATTATGATGTCATAATGCAAAATTCCATTATGATGCCATAATGCAAAATTCCATTATGATGTAATAATGTAAAATTCCATTATGATGTCATAATGCAAAATTCCATTATGATGTCATAATGTAAAATTCCATTATGATGTCATAATGCAAAATTCCATTATGATATCATAATGTAACATTCCATTATGATGTCATAATGTAAAATTCCATTATGATGTCATAATGCAAAATTCCATTATGATGTCATAATGCAAAATTCCATTATGATGTCATAATGTAAAATTCCATTATGATGTCATAATGCAAAATTCCATTATGATGTCATAATGTAGAATTCCATTATGATGTTATAATGCAAAATTCAATTATGATGTCATAATGTAAAATCCCATTATGATGTCATAATGTAAAATGCCATTATGATGTCATAATGCAAAATTCCATTATGATGTCATAATGTAACATTCCATTATGATGTCATAATGCAAAATTCCATTGTGAGGTCATAATGTAAAATTCGATTAAGATGTCATAATGTAACATTCCATTATGATGTCATAATGTAAGATTCCATTATGAAGTCATAATGTAACATTCCATTATGATGTCATAATGCAAAATTCCATTATGATGTCATAATGCAACATCCCATTATGATGTCATAATGCAAAATTCCATTATGATGTCATAATGCAAAATTCCATTATGATGTCATAATGCAAAATTCCATTATGATGTCATAATGCAAAATTCCATTATGATGTCATAATGCAAAATTCCATTATGATGTCATAATGCAAAATTCCATTATGATGTCATAATGCAAAATTCCATTATGATGTCATAATGTAAAATTCCATTATGATGTCATAATGCAAAATTCCATTATGATGTCATAATGTAGAATTCCATTATGATGTTATAATGCAAAATTCAATTATGATGTCATAATGTAAAATCCCATTATGATGTCATAATGTAAAATGCCATTATGATGTCATAATGCAAAATTCCATTATGATGTCATAATGTAACATTCCATTATGATGTCATAATGCAAAATTCCATTATGATGTCATAATGCAAAATTCCATTTTGATGTCATAATGTAACATTCCATTATGATGTCATAATGCAAAATTCCATTATGATGTCATAATGAAACATTCCATTATGATGTCATAATGCAAAATTCCATTATGATGTCATAATGCAAAATTCCATTATGATGTCATAATGTAAAATTCCATTATGATGTCATAATGCAAAATTCCATTATGATGTCATAATGCAAAATTCCATTATGATGTCATAATGCAAAATTCCATTATGATGTCATAATGTAACATTCCATTATGATGTCAAAATGCAAAATTCCATTATGATGTCATAATGTAACATTCCATTATGATGTCATAATGCAAAATTCCATTATGAGGTCATAATGTAAAATTCGATTAAGATGTCATAATGCAAAATTCCATTATGATGTCATAATGTAACATTCCATTATGTTGTCATAAAGCAACATTCCATTATGATGTCATAATGCAAAATTCCATTATGATGTCATAATGTAACATTCCGTTATGATGTCATATTGCAAAATCCCATTACGATGTCATAATGCAACATTCCATTATGATGTCATAATTCAAAATTCCATTATGATGTCATAATGCATCATTCCATTATGATGTCATAATGCAACATTCCATTATGATGTCATAATGCAAAATTCCATTATGATGTCATAATGTAAAATTCCATTATGATGTCATAATGCAAAATTCCATTATGATGTCATAATGTAACATTCCATTATGATGTCATAAAGCAACATTCCATTATGATGTCATAATGCAAAATTCCATTATGATGTCATAATGCAACATCCCATTATGATGTCATAATGCAAAATTCCATTATGATATCATAATGTAAAATTCCATTATGATGTCATCATGTAACATTCCATTATGATGTCATAATGCAAAATTCCATTATGATGTCATAATGCAAAATTCCATTATGATGTCATAATGTAACATTCCATTATGATGTCATAATGCAAAATTCCATTATGATGTCATAATGCAAAATTCCATTATGATATCATAATGTAACATTCCATTATGATGTCATAATGCAAAATTCCATTACGATGTCATAATGTAAAATTCAATTATGATGTCATAATGTAACATTCCATTATAATGTCATAATGCAAAATTCCATTATGATGTCATAATGTAAAATTCCATTATGATGTCATAAAGCAACATTCCATTATGATGTCATAATGCAACATTCCATTATGATGTCATAATGCAACATTAAATTATGATATCACAATGTAAAATTCCATTATGATGTCATAATGCAAAATTCCATTATGATGTCATAATGCAAAATTCCATTATGATATCATAATGCAAAATTCCATTATGATGTTATAATGCAAAATTCAATTATGATGTCATTATGTAAAAATCCCATTATGATGTCATAATGCAAAATTCCATTATGATGTCATAATGTAACATTCCATTATGATGTCATAATGTAAAATTCCATTATGATGTCATAATGTAAAATGCCATTATGATATCATAATGTAGAATTCCATTATGATGTTATAATGCAAAATTCAATTATGATGTCATAATGTAAAATCCCATTATGATGTCATAATGCAAAATTCCATTATGATGTCATAATGCAAAATCCCATTATGATGTCATAATGCAAAATTCCATTATGATGTCATAATGCAAAATTCCATTATGATGTCATAATGCAAAATTCCATTATGATGTCATAATGCAAAATTCCATTATGATGTCATAATGCAAAATTCCATTATGATGTCATAATGCAAAATTCCATTACGATATCATAATGTAACATTCCATTATGATGTCATAATGCAAAATTCCATTACGATGTCATAATGTAAAATTCAATTATGATGTCATAATGTAACATTCCATTATAATGTCATAATGCAAAATTCCATTATGATGTCATAATGTAAAATTCCATTATGATGTCATAAAGCAACATTCCATTATGATGTCATAATGCAACATTCCATTATGATGTCATAATGCAACATTAAATTATGATATCACAATGTAAAATTCCATTATGATGTCATAATGCAAAATTCCATTATGATGTCATAATGCAAAATTCCATTATGATATCATAATGCAAAATTCCATTATGATGTTATAATGCAAAATTCAATTATGATGTCATTATGTAAAAATCCCATTATGATGTCATAATGCAAAATTCCATTATGATGTCATAATGTAACATTCCATTATGATGTCATAATGTAAAATTCCATTATGATGTCATAATGTAAAATGCCATTATGATATCATAATGTAGAATTCCATTATGATGTTATAATGCAAAATTCAATTATGATGTCATAATGTAAAATCCCATTATGATGTCATAATGCAAAATTCCATTATGATGTCATAATGCAAAATCCCATTATGATGTCATAATGCAAAATTCCATTATGATGTCATAATGCAAAATTCCATTATGATGTCATAATGCAAAATTCCATTATGATGTCATAATGCAAAATTCCATTATGATGTCATAATGCAAAATTCCATTATGATGTCATAATGCAAAATTCCATTACGATATCATAATGTAACATTCCATTATGATGTCATAATGCAAAATTCCATTACGATGTCATAATGTAAAATTCAATTATGATGTCATAATGTAACATTCCATTATAATGTCATAATGCAAAATTCCATTATGATGTCATAATGTAAAATTCCATTATGATGTCATAAAGCAACATTCCATTATGATGTCATAATGCAACATTCCATTATGATGTCATAATGCAACATTAAATTATGATATCACAATGTAAAATTCCATTATGATGTCATAATGCAAAATTCCATTATGATGTCATAATGCAAAATTCCATTATGATATCATAATGCAAAATTCCATTATGATGTTATAATGCAAAATTCAATTATGATGTCATTATGTAAAAATGCCAATATGATGTCATAATGCTAAATTCCATTATGATGTCATAATGTAACATTCCATTATGATGTCATAATGTAAAATTCCATTATGATGTCATAATGTAAAATGCCATTATGATGTCATAATGTAAAATGCCATTATGATGTCATAATGCAAAATTCAATTATGATGTCATAATGTAACATTCCATTATGATGTCATAATGCAAAATTCCATTATGATGTCATAATGCAAAATCCCATTATGATGTCATAATGCAAAATTCCATTATGATGTCATAATGCAAAATTCCATTATGATGTCATAATGCAAAATTCCATTATGATGTCATAATGCTAAATTCCATTATGATGTCATAATGCAAAATTCCATTATGATGTCATAATGTAAAATTCCATTATGATGTCATAATGCAAAATTCCATTATGATGTCATAATGTAGAATTCCATTATGATGTTATAATGCAAAATTCAATTATGATGTCATAATGTAAAATCCCATTATGATGTCATAATGTAAAATGCCATTATGATGTCATAATGCAAAATTCCATTATGATGTCATAATGTAACATTCCATTATGATGTCATAATGCAAAATTCCATTATGATGTCATAATGCAAAATTCCATTTTGATGTCATAATGTAACATTCCATTATGATGTCATAATGCAAAATTCCATTATGATGTCATAATGAAACATTCCATTATGATGTCATAATGCAAAATTCCATTATGATGTCATAATGCAAAATTCCATTATGATGTCATAATGTAAAATTCCATTATGATGTCATAATGCAAAATTCCATTATGATGTCATAATGCAAAATTCCATTATGATGTCATAATGCAAAATTCCATTATGATGTCATAATGTAACATTCCATTATGATGTCAAAATGCAAAATTCCATTATGATGTCATAATGTAACATTCCATTATGATGTCATAATGCAAAATTCCATTATGAGGTCATAATGTAAAATTCGATTAAGATGTCATAATGCAAAATTCCATTATGATGTCATAATGTAACATTCCATTATGTTGTCATAATGCAAAATTCCATTATGATGTCATAATGCAAAATTCCATTATGATGTCATAATGCAAAATTCCATTATGATGTCATAATGTAAAATTCCATTATGATGTCATAATGCAAAATTCCATTATGATGTCATAATGCAAAATTCCAGTATGATGTCATAATGTAAAACCCCATTATGATGTCATAATGCAAAATTCCATTATGATGTCATAATGTAAAATTCCATTATGATGTCATAATGCAAAATTCCATTATGATGTCATAATGCAAAATTCCATTATGATGTCATAATGCAAAATTCCATTATGATGTCATAATGTAACATTCCATTATGATGTCAAAATGCAAAATTCCATTATGATGTCATAATGTAACATTCCATTATGATGTCATAATGCAAAATTCCATTATGAGGTCATAATGTAAAATTCGATTAAGATGTCATAATTCAAAATTCCATTATGATGTCATAATGCATCATTCCATTATGATGTCATAAAGCAACATTCCATTATGATGTCATAATGCAAAATTCCATTATGATGTCATAATGCAACATCCCATTATGATGTCATAATGCAAAATTCCATTATGATGTCATAATGTAACATTCCATTATGATGTCATAATGCAAAATTCCATTATGATGTCATAATGCAAAATTCCATTTTGATGTCATAATGTAACATTCCATTATGATGTCATAATGCAAAATTCCATTATGATGTCATAATGAAACATTCCATTATGATGTCATAATGCAAAATTCCATTATGATGTCATAATGCAAAATTCCATTATGATGTCATAATGCAAAATTCCAGTATGATGTCATAATGTAAAACCCCATTATGATGTCATAATGCAGAATTCCATTATGATGTCATAATGTAACACTCCATTATGATGTCATAATGTAACATTCCATTATGATGTCATAATGCAAAATTCCATTATGATGTCATAATGCAAAATTCCATTATGATGTCATAATGCAAAATTCCAGTATGATGTCATAATGTAAAACCCCATTATGATGTCATAATGCAGAATTCCATTATGATGTCATAATGTAACACTCCATTATGATGTCATAATGTAACATTCCATTATGATGTCATAATGCAAAATTCCATTATGATGCCATAATGCAAAATTCCATTATGATGTAATAATGTAAAATTCCATTATGATGTCATAATGCAAAATTCCATTATGATGTCATAATGTAAAATTCCATTATGATGTCATAATGCAAAATTCCATTATGATATCATAATGTAACATTCCATTATGATGTCATAATGTAAAATTCCATTATGATGTCATAATGCAAAATTCCATTATGATGTCATAATGTAGAATTCCATTATGATGTTATAATGCAAAATTCAATTATGATGTCATAATGTAAAATCCCATTATGATGTCATAATGTAAAATGCCATTATGATGTCATAATGCAAAATTCCATTATGATGTCATAATGTAACATTCCATTATGATGTCATAATGCAAAATTCCCTTTTGATGTCATAATGTAACATTCCATTATGATGTCATAATGCAAAATTCCCTTTTGATGTCATAATGTAACATTCCATTATGATGTCATAATGCAAAATTCCATTGTGAGGTCATAATGTAAAGTTCGATTAAGATGTCATAATGTAACATTCCATAATGATGTCATAACGTAGGATTCCATTATGAAGTCATAATGTAACATTCCATTATGATGTCATAATGCAAAATTCCATTATGATGTCATAATGCAACATCTCATTATGATGTCATAATGCAAAATTCCATTATGATGTCATAATGCAAAATTCCATTATGATGTCATAATGCAAAATTCCATTATGATGTCATAATGCAAAATTCCATTATGATGTCATAATGCAAAATTCCATTATGATGTCATAATGCAAAATTCCATTATGATGTCATAATGCAAAATTCCATTATGATGTCATAATGCAAAATTCCATTATGATGTCATAATGCAAAATTCCATTATGATGTCATAATGCAAAATTCCATTATGATGTCATAATGCAAAATTCCATTATGATGTCATAATGCAAAATTCCATTATGATGTCATAATGTAAAATTCCATTATGATGTCATAATGCAAAATTCCATTATGATGTCATAATGCAAAATTCCAGTATGATGTCATAATGTAAAACCCCATTATGATGTCATAATGCAGAATTCCATTATGATGTCATAATGTAACACTCCATTATGATGTCATAATGTAACATTCCATTATGATGTCATAATGCAAAATTCCATTATGATGCCATAATGCAAAATTCCATTATGATGTAATAATGTAAAATTCCATTATGATGTCATAATGCAAAATTCCATTATGATGTCATAATGTAAAATTCCATTATGATGTCATAATGCAAAATTCCATTATGATATCATAATGTAACATTCCATTATGATGTCATAATGTAAAATTCCATTATGATGTCATAATGCAAAATTCCATTATGATGTCATAATGTAGAATTCCATTATGATGTTATAATGCAAAATTCAATTATGATGTCATAATGTAAAATCCCATTATGATGTCATAATGTAAAATGCCATTATGATGTCATAATGCAAAATTCCATTATGATGTCATAATGTAACATTCCATTATGATGTCATAATGCAAAATTCCCTTTTGATGTCATAATGTAACATTCCATTATGATGTCATAATGCAAAATTCCCTTTTGATGTCATAATGTAACATTCCATTATGATGTCAAAATGCAAAATTCCATTGTGAGGTCATAATGTAAAGTTCGATTAAGATGTCATAATGTAACATTCCATAATGATGTCATAACGTAGGATTCCATTATGAAGTCATAATGTAACATTCCATTATGATGTCATAATGCAAAATTCCATTATGATGTCATAATGCAACATCTCATTATGATGTCATAATGCAAAATTCCATTATGATGTCATAATGCAAAATTCCATTATGATGTCATAATGCAAAATTCCATTATGATGTCATAATGCAAAATTCCATTATGATGTCATAATGCAAAATTCCATTATGATGTCATAATGCAAAATTCCATTATGATGTCATAATGCAAAATTCCATTATGATGTCATAATGCAAAATTCCATTATGATGTCATAATGCAAAATTCCATTATGATGTCATAATGTAAAATTCCATTATGATGTCATAATGCAAAATTCCATTATGATGTCATAATGTAGAATTCCATTATGATGTTATAATGCAAAATTCAATTATGATGTCATAATGTAAAATCCCATTATGATGTCATAATGTAAAATGCCATTATGATGTCATAATGCAAAATTCCATTATGATGTCATAATGCAAAATTCCATTTTGATGTCATAATGTAACATTCCATTATGATGTCATAATGCAAAATTCCATTATGATGTCATAATGAAACATTCCATTATGATGTCATAATGCAAAATTCCATTATGATGTCATAATGCAAAATTCCATTATGATGTCATAATGTAAAATTCCATTATGATGTCATAATGCAAAATTCCCTTTTGATGTCATAATGTAACATTCCATTATGATGTCATAATGCAAAATTCCCTTTTGATGTCATAATGTAACATTCCATTATGATGTCATAATGCAAAATTCCATTGTGAGGTCATAATGTAAAATTTGATTAAGATGTCATAATGTAACATTCCATTATGATGCCATAATGTAAGATTCCATTATGAAGTCATAATGTAACATTCCATTATGATGTCATAATGCAAAATTCCATTATGATGTCATAATGCAACATCCCATTATGATGTCATAATGCAAAATTCCAGTATGATGTCATAATGTAAAACCCCATTATGATGTCATAATGCAAAATTCCATTATGATGTCATAATGTAAAATTCCATTATGATGTCATAATGCAAAATTCCATTATGATGTCATAATGCAAAATTCCATTATGATGTCATAATGCAAAATTCCATTATGATGTCATAATGTAACATTCCATTATGATGTCAAAATGCAAAATTCCATTATGATGTCATAATGTAACATTCCATTATGATGTCATAATGCAAAATTCCATTATGAGGTCATAATGTAAAATTCGATTAAGATGTCATAATGCAAAATTCCATTATGATGTCATAATGTAACATTCCATTATGTTGTCATAATGCAAAATTCCATTATGATGTCATAATGCAAAATTCCATTATGATGTCATAATGCAAAATTCCATTATGATGTCATAATGTAAAATTCCATTATGATGTCATAATGCAAAATTCCATTATGATGTCATAATGCAAAATTCCAGTATGATGTCATAATGTAAAACCCCATTATGATGTCATAATGCAGAATTCCATTATGATGTCATAATGTAACACTCCATTATGATGTCATAATGTAACATTCCATTATGATGTCATAATGCAAAATTCCATTATGATGCCATAATGCAAAATTCCATTATGATGTAATAATGTAAAATTCCATTATGATGTCATAATGCAAAATTCCATTATGATGTCATAATGTAAAATTCCATTATGATGTCATAATGCAAAATTCCATTATGATATCATAATGTAACATTCCATTATGATGTCATAATGTAAAATTCCATTATGATGTCATAATGCAAAATTCCATTATGATGTCATAATGTAGAATTCCATTATGATGTTATAATGCAAAATTCAATTATGATGTCATAATGTAAAATCCCATTATGATGTCATAATGTAAAATGCCATTATGATGTCATAATGCAAAATTCCATTATGATGTCATAATGTAACATTCCATTATGATGTCATAATGCAAAATTCCCTTTTGATGTCATAATGTAACATTCCATTATGATGTCATAATGCAAAATTCCCTTTTGATGTCATAATGTAACATTCCATTATGATGTCATAATGCAAAATTCCATTGTGAGGTCATAATGTAAAGTTCGATTAAGATGTCATAATGTAACATTCCATAATGATGTCATAACGTAGGATTCCATTATGAAGTCATAATGTAACATTCCATTATGATGTCATAATGCAAAATTCCATTATGATGTCATAATGCAACATCTCATTATGATGTCATAATGCAAAATTCCATTATGATGTCATAATGCAAAATTCCATTATGATGTCATAATGCAAAATTCCATTATGATGTCATAATGCAAAATTCCATTATGATGTCATAATGCAAAATTCCATTATGATGTCATAATGCAAAATTCCATTATGATGTCATAATGCAAAATTCCATTATGATGTCATAATGCAAAATTCCATTATGATGTCATAATGCAAAATTCCATTATGATGTCATAATGTAAAATTCCATTATGATGTCATAATGCAAAATTCCATTATGATGTCATAATGTAGAATTCCATTATGATGTTATAATGCAAAATTCAATTATGATGTCATAATGTAAAATCCCATTATGATGTCATAATGTAAAATGCCATTATGATGTCATAATGCAAAATTCCATTATGATGTCATAATGCAAAATTCCATTTTGATGTCATAATGTAACATTCCATTATGATGTCATAATGCAAAATTCCATTATGATGTCATAATGAAACATTCCATTATGATGTCATAATGCAAAATTCCATTATGATGTCATAATGCAAAATTCCATTATGATGTCATAATGTAAAATTCCATTATGATGTCATAATGCAAAATTCCCTTTTGATGTCATAATGTAACATTCCATTATGATGTCATAATGCAAAATTCCCTTTTGATGTCATAATGTAACATTCCATTATGATGTCATAATGCAAAATTCCATTGTGAGGTCATAATGTAAAATTTGATTAAGATGTCATAATGTAACATTCCATTATGATGCCATAATGTAAGATTCCATTATGAAGTCATAATGTAACATTCCATTATGATGTCATAATGCAAAATTCCATTATGATGTCATAATGCAACATCCCATTATGATGTCATAATGCAAAATTCCAGTATGATGTCATAATGTAAAACCCCATTATGATGTCATAATGCAAAATTCCATTATGATGTCATAATGTAAAATTCCATTATGATGTCATAATGCAAAATTCCATTATGATGTCATAATGCAAAATTCCATTATGATGTCATAATGCAAAATTCCATTATGATGTCATAATGTAACATTCCATTATGATGTCAAAATGCAAAATTCCATTATGATGTCATAATGTAACATTCCATTATGATGTCATAATGCAAAATTCCATTATGAGGTCATAATGTAAAATTCGATTAAGATGTCATAATGCAAAATTCCATTATGATGTCATAATGTAACATTCCATTATGTTGTCATAATGCAAAATTCCATTATGATGTCATAATGCAAAATTCCATTATGATGTCATAATGCAAAATTCCATTATGATGTCATAATGCAAAATTCCATTATGATGTCATAATGTAAAATTCCATTATGATGTCATAATGCAAAATTCCCTTTTGATGTCATAATGTAACATTCCATTATGATGTCATAATGCAAAATTCCCTTTTGATGTCATAATGTAACATTCCATTATGATGTCATAATGCAAAATTCCATTGTGAGGTCATAATGTAAAGTTCGATTAAGATGTCATAATGTAACATTCCATAATGATGTCATAACGTAGGATTCCATTATGAAGTCATAATGTAACATTCCATTATGATGTCATAATGCAAAATTCCATTATGATGTCATAATGCAACATCTCATTATGATGTCATAATGCAAAATTCCATTATGATGTCATAATGCAAAATTCCATTATGATGTCATAATGCAAAATTCCATTATGATGTCATAATGCAAAATTCCATTATGATGTCATAATGCAAAATTCCATTATGATGTCATAATGCAAAATTCCATTATGATGTCATAATGCAAAATTCCATTATGATGTCATAATGCAAAATTCCATTATGATGTCATAATGCAAAATTCCATTATGATGTCATAATGTAAAATTCCATTATGATGTCATAATGCAAAATTCCATTATGATGTCATAATGTAGAATTCCATTATGATGTTATAATGCAAAATTCAATTATGATGTCATAATGTAAAATCCCATTATGATGTCATAATGTAAAATGCCATTATGATGTCATAATGCAAAATTCCATTATGATGTCATAATGCAAAATTCCATTTTGATGTCATAATGTAACATTCCATTATGATGTCATAATGCAAAATTCCATTATGATGTCATAATGAAACATTCCATTATGATGTCATAATGCAAAATTCCATTATGATGTCATAATGCAAAATTCCATTATGATGTCATAATGTAAAATTCCATTATGATGTCATAATGCAAAATTCCCTTTTGATGTCATAATGTAACATTCCATTATGATGTCATAATGCAAAATTCCCTTTTGATGTCATAATGTAACATTCCATTATGATGTCATAATGCAAAATTCCATTGTGAGGTCATAATGTAAAATTTGATTAAGATGTCATAATGTAACATTCCATTATGATGCCATAATGTAAGATTCCATTATGAAGTCATAATGTAACATTCCATTATGATGTCATAATGCAAAATTCCATTATGATGTCATAATGCAACATCCCATTATGATGTCATAATGCAAAATTCCAGTATGATGTCATAATGTAAAACCCCATTATGATGTCATAATGCAAAATTCCATTATGATGTCATAATGTAAAATTCCATTATGATGTCATAATGCAAAATTCCATTATGATGTCATAATGCAAAATTCCATTATGATGTCATAATGCAAAATTCCATTATGATGTCATAATGTAACATTCCATTATGATGTCAAAATGCAAAATTCCATTATGATGTCATAATGTAACATTCCATTATGATGTCATAATGCAAAATTCCATTATGAGGTCATAATGTAAAATTCGATTAAGATGTCATAATGCAAAATTCCATTATGATGTCATAATGTAACATTCCATTATGTTGTCATAATGCAAAATTCCATTATGATGTCATAATGCAAAATTCCATTATGATGTCATAATGCAAAATTCCATTATGATGTCATAATGTAAAATTCCATTATGATGTCATAATGCAAAATTCCATTATGATGTCATAATGCAAAATTCCAGTATGATGTCATAATGTAAAACCCCATTATGATGTCATAATGCAGAATTCCATTATGATGTCATAATGTAACACTCCATTATGATGTCATAATGTAACATTCCATTATGATGTCATAATGCAAAATTCCATTATGATGCCATAATGCAAAATTCCATTATGATGTAATAATGTAAAATTCCATTATGATGTCATAATGCAAAATTCCATTATGATGTCATAATGTAAAATTCCATTATGATGTCATAATGCAAAATTCCATTATGATATCATAATGTAACATTCCATTATGATGTCATAATGTAAAATTCCATTATGATGTCATAATGCAAAATTCCATTATGATGTCATAATGTAGAATTCCATTATGATGTTATAATGCAAAATTCAATTATGATGTCATAATGTAAAATCCCATTATGATGTCATAATGTAAAATGCCATTATGATGTCATAATGCAAAATTCCATTATGATGTCATAATGTAACATTCCAATATGATGTCATAATGCAAAATTCCCTTTTGATGTCATAATGTAACATTCCATTATGATGTCATAATGCAAAATTCCCTTTTGATGTCATAATGTAACATTCCATTATGATGTCATAATGCAAAATTCCATTGTGAGGTCATAATGTAAAGTTCGATTAAGATGTCATAATGTAACATTCCATAATGATGTCATAACGTAGGATTCCATTATGAAGTCATAATGTAACATTCCATTATGATGTCATAATGCAAAATTCCATTATGATGTCATAATGCAACATCTCATTATGATGTCATAATGCAAAATTCCATTATGATGTCATAATGCAAAATTCCATTATGATGTCATAATGCAAAATTCCATTATGATGTCATAATGCAAAATTCCATTATGATGTCATAATGCAAAATTCCATTATGATGTCATAATGCAAAATTCCATTATGATGTCATAATGCAAAATTCCATTATGATGTCATAATGCAAAATTCCATTATGATGTCATAATGCAAAATTCCATTATGATGTCATAATGTAAAATTCCATTATGATGTCATAATGCAAAATTCCATTATGATGTCATAATGTAGAATTCCATTATGATGTTATAATGCAAAATTCAATTATGATGTCATAATGTAAAATCCCATTATGATGTCATAATGTAAAATGCCATTATGATGTCATAATGCAAAATTCCATTATGATGTCATAATGCAAAATTCCATTTTGATGTCATAATGTAACATTCCATTATGATGTCATAATGCAAAATTCCATTATGATGTCATAATGAAACATTCCATTATGATGTCATAATGCAAAATTCCATTATGATGTCATAATGCAAAATTCCATTATGATGTCATAATGTAAAATTCCATTATGATGTCATAATGCAAAATTCCCTTTTGATGTCATAATGTAACATTCCATTATGATGTCATAATGCATAATTCCCTTTTGATGTCATAATGTAACATTCCATTATGATGTCATAATGCAAAATTCCATTGTGAGGTCATAATGTAAAATTTGATTAAGATGTCATAATGTAACATTCCATTATGATGCCATAATGTAAGATTCCATTATGAAGTCATAATGTAACATTCCATTATGATGTCATAATGCAAAATTCCATTATGATGTCATAATGCAACATCCCATTATGATGTCATAATGCAAAATTCCAGTATGATGTCATAATGTAAAACCCCATTATGATGTCATAATGCAAAATTCCATTATGATGTCATAATGTAAAATTCCATTATGATGTCATAATGCAAAATTCCATTATGATGTCATAATGCAAAATTCCATTATGATGTCATAATGCAAAATTCCATTATGATGTCATAATGTAACATTCCATTATGATGTCAAAATGCAAAATTCCATTATGATGTCATAATGTAACATTCCATTATGATGTCATAATGCAAAATTCCATTATGAGGTCATAATGTAAAATTCGATTAAGATGTCATAATGCAAAATTCCATTATGATGTCATAATGTAACATTCCATTATGTTGTCATAATGCAAAATTCCATTATGATGTCATAATGCAAAATTCCATTATGATGTCATAATGCAAAATTCCATTATGATGTCATAATGTAAAATTCCATTATGATGTCATAATGCAAAATTCCATTATGATGTCATAATGCAAAATTCCAGTATGATGTCATAATGTAAAACCCCATTATGATGTCATAATGCAGAATTCCATTATGATGTCATAATGTAACACTCCATTATGATGTCATAATGTAACATTCCATTATGATGTCATAATGCAAAATTCCATTATGATGCCATAATGCAAAATTCCATTATGATGTAATAATGTAAAATTCCATTATGATGTCATAATGCAAAATTCCATTATGATGTCATAATGTAAAATTCCATTATGATGTCATAATGCAAAATTCCATTATGATATCATAATGTAACATTCCATTATGATGTCATAATGTAAAATTCCATTATGATGTCATAATGCAAAATTCCATTATGATGTCATAATGTAGAATTCCATTATGATGTTATAATGCAAAATTCAATTATGATGTCATAATGTAAAATCCCATTATGATGTCATAATGTAAAATGCCATTATGATGTCATAATGCAAAATTCCATTATGATGTCATAATGTAACATTCCATTATGATGTCATAATGCAAAATTCCATTATGATGTCATAATGCAAAATTCCATTTTGATGTCATAATGTAACATTCCATTATGATGTCATAATGCAAAATTCCATTGTGAGGTCATAATGTAAAATTCGATTAAGATGTCATAATGTAACATTCCATTATGATGTCATAATGTAAGATTCCATTATGAAGTCATAATGTAACATTCCATTATGATGTCATAATGCAAAATTCCATTATGATGTCATAATGCAACATCCCATTATGATGTCATAATGCAAAATTCCATTATGATGTCATAATGCAAAATTCCATTATGATGTCATAATGCAAAATTCCATTATGATGTCATAATGCAAAATTCCATTATGATGTCATAATGCAAAATTCCATTATGATGTCATAATGCAAAATTCCATTATGATGTCATAATGCAAAATTCCATTATGATGTCATAATGTAAAATTCCATTATGATGTCATAATGCAAAATTCCATTATGATGTCATAATGTAGAATTCCATTATGATGTTATAATGCAAAATTCAATTATGATGTCATAATGTAAAATCCCATTATGATGTCATAATGTAAAATGCCATTATGATGTCATAATGCAAAATTCCATTATGATGTCATAATGTAACATTCCATTATGATGTCATAATGCAAAATTCCATTATGATGTCATAATGCAAAATTCCATTTTGATGTCATAATGTAACATTCCATTATGATGTCATAATGCAAAATTCCATTATGATGTCATAATGAAACATTCCATTATGATGTCATAATGCAAAATTCCATTATGATGTCATAATGCAAAATTCCATTATGATGTCATAATGTAAAATTCCATTATGATGTCATAATGCAAAATTCCATTATGATGTCATAATGCAAAATTCCATTATGATGTCATAATGCAAAATTCCATTATGATGTCATAATGTAACATTCCATTATGATGTCAAAATGCAAAATTCCATTATGATGTCATAATGTAACATTCCATTATGATGTCATAATGCAAAATTCCATTATGAGGTCATAATGTAAAATTCGATTAAGATGTCATAATGCAAAATTCCATTATGATGTCATAATGTAACATTCCATTATGTTGTCATAAAGCAACATTCCATTATGATGTCATAATGCAAAATTCCATTATGATGTCATAATGTAACATTCCGTTATGATGTCATATTGCAAAATCCCATTACGATGTCATAATGCAACATTCCATTATGATGTCATAATTCAAAATTCCATTATGATGTCATAATGCATCATTCCATTATGATGTCATAATGCAACATTCCATTATGATGTCATAATGCAAAATTCCATTATGATGTCATAATGTAAAATTCCATTATGATGTCATAATGCAAAATTCCATTATGATGTCATAATGTAACATTCCATTATGATGTCATAAAGCAACATTCCATTATGATGTCATAATGCAAAATTCCATTATGATGTCATAATGCAACATCCCATTATGATGTCATAATGCAAAATTCCATTATGATATCATAATGTAAAATTCCATTATGATGTCATCATGTAACATTCCATTATGATGTCATAATGCAAAATTCCATTATGATGTCATAATGCAAAATTCCATTATGATGTCATAATGTAACATTCCATTATGATGTCATAATGCAAAATTCCATTATGATGTCATAATGCAAAATTCCATTATGATATCATAATGTAACATTCCATTATGATGTCATAATGCAAAATTCCATTACGATGTCATAATGTAAAATTCAATTATGATGTCATAATGTAACATTCCATTATAATGTCATAATGCAAAATTCCATTATGATGTCATAATGTAAAATTCCATTATGATGTCATAAAGCAACATTCCATTATGATGTCATAATGCAACATTCCATTATGATGTCATAATGCAACATTAAATTATGATATCACAATGTAAAATTCCATTATGATGTCATAATGCAAAATTCCATTATGATGTCATAATGCAAAATTCCATTATGATATCATAATGCAAAATTCCATTATGATGTTATAATGCAAAATTCAATTATGATGTCATTATGTAAAAATCCCATTATGATGTCATAATGCAAAATTCCATTATGATGTCATAATGTAACATTCCATTATGATGTCATAATGTAAAATTCCATTATGATGTCATAATGTAAAATGCCATTATGATGTCATAATGTAAAATGCCATTATGATGTCATAATGCAAAATTCAATTATGATGTCATAATGTAACATTCCATTATGATGTCATAATGCAAAATTCCATTATGATGTCATAATGCAAAATCCCATTATGATGTCATAATGCAAAATTCCATTATGATGTCATAATGCAAAATTCCATTATGATGTCATAATGCAAAATTCCATTATGATGTCATAATGCAAAATTCCATTATGATATCATAATGTAACATTCCATTATGATGTCATAATGCAAAATTCCATTACGATGTCATAATGTAAAATTCAATTATGATGTCATAATGTAACATTCCATTATAATGTCATAATGCAAAATTCCATTATGATGTCATAATGTAAAATTCCATTATGATGTCATAAAGCAACATTCCATTATGATGTCATAATGCAACATTCCATTATGATGTCATAATGCAACATTAAATTATGATATCACAATGTAAAATTCCATTATGATGTCATAATGCAAAATTCCATTATGATGTCATAATGCAAAATTCCATTATGATATCATAATGCAAAATTCCATTATGATGTTATAATGCAAAATTCAATTATGATGTCATTATGTAAAAATGCCAATATGATGTCATAATGCTAAATTCCATTATGATGTCATAATGTAACATTCCATTATGATGTCATAATGTAAAATTCCATTATGATGTCATAATGTAAAATGCCATTATGATGTCATAATGTAAAATGCCATTATGATGTCATAATGCAAAATTCAATTATGATGTCATAATGTAACATTCCATTATGATGTCATAATGCAAAATTCCATTATGATGTCATAATGCAAAATCCCATTATGATGTCATAATGCAAAATTCCATTATGATGTCATAATGCAAAATTCCATTATGATGTCATAATGCAAAATTCCATTATGATGTCATAATGCAAAATTCCATTATGATGTCATAATGTAACATTCCATTATGATGTCAAAATGCAAAATTCCATTATGATGTCATAATGCAAAATTCCATTATGATGTCATAATGCAAAATTCCATTATGATGTCATAATGCAAAATTCCATTATGATGTCATAATGTAACATTCCATTATGATGTCAAAATGCAAAATTCCATTATGATGTCATAATGTAACATTCCATTATGATGTCATAATGCAAAATTCCATTATGAGGTCATAATGTAAAATTCGATTAAGATGTCATAATGCAAAATTCCATTATGATGTCATAATGTAACATTCCATTATGTTGTCATAATGCAAAATTCCATTATGATGTCATAATGCAAAATTCCATTATGATGTCATAATGCAAAATTCCATTATGATGTCATAATGTAAAATTCCATTATGATGTCATAATGCAAAATTCCATTATGATGTCATAATGCAAAATTCCAGTATGATGTCATAATGTAAAACCCCATTATGATGTCATAATGCAAAATTCCATTATGATGTCATAATGTAACATTCCATTATGATGTCAAAATGCAAAATTCCATTATGATGTCATAATGTAAAATGCCATTATGATGTCATAATGCAAAATTCCATTATGATGTCATAATGTAACATTCCATTATGATGTCATAATGCAAAATTCCATTATGATGTCATAATGCAAAATTCCATTTTGATGTCATAATGTAACATTCCATTATGATGTCATAATGCAAAATTCCATTATGATGTCATAATGAAACATTCCATTATGATGTCATAATGCAAAATTCCATTATGATGTCATAATGCAAAATTCCATTATGATGTCATAATGTAAAATTCCATTATGATGTCATAATGCAAAATTCCATTATGATGTCATAATGCAAAATTCCATTATGATGTCATAATGCAAAATTCCATTATGATGTCATAATGTAACATTCCATTATGATGTCAAAATGCAAAATTCCATTATGATGTCATAATGTAACATTCCATTATGATGTCATAATGCAAAATTCCATTATGAGGTCATAATGTAAAATTCGATTAAGATGTCATAATGCAAAATTCCATTATGATGTCATAATGTAACATTCCATTATGTTGTCATAATGCAAAATTCCATTATGATGTCATAATGCAAAATTCCATTATGATGTCATAATGCAAAATTCCATTATGATGTCATAATGTAAAATTCCATTATGATGTCATAATGCAAAATTCCATTATGATGTCATAATGCAAAATTCCAGTATGATGTCATAATGTAAAACCCCATTATGATGTCATAATGCAAAATTCCATTATGATGTCATAATGTAAAATTCCATTATGATGTCATAATGCAAAATTCCATTATGATGTCATAATGCAAAATTCCATTATGATGTCATAATGCAAAATTCCATTATGATGTCATAATGTAACATTCCATTATGATGTCAAAATGCAAAATTCCATTATGATGTCATAATGTAACATTCCATTATGATGTCATAATGCAAAATTCCATTACAATGGCATAATGTAAAATTCCATTATAATGTCATAATGTAACATTCCATTATGATGTCATAATGTAAAATTCCATTATGATGTCATAAAGCAACATTCCATTATGATGTCATAATGCAAAATTCCATTATGATGTCATAATGTAACATTCCGTTATGATGTCATATTGCAAAATCCCATTACGATGTCATAATGCAACATTCCATTATGATGTCATAATTCAAAATTCCATTATGATGTCATAATGCATCATTCCATTATGATGTCATAATGCAACATTCCATTATGATGTCATAATGCAAAATTCCATTATGATGTCATAATGTAAAATTCCATTATGATGTCATAATGCAAAATTCCATTATGATGTCATAATGTAACATTCCATTATGATGTCATAAAGCAACATTCCATTATGATGTCATAATGCAAAATTCCATTATGATGTCATAATGCAACATCCCATTATGATGTCATAATGCAAAATTCCATTATGATATCATAATGTAAAATTCCATTATGATGTCATCATGTAACATTCCATTATGATGTCATAATGCAAAATTCCATTATGATGTCATAATGCAAAATTCCATTATGATGTCATAATGTAACATTCCATTATGATGTCATAATGCAAAATTCCATTATGATGTCATAATGCAAAATTCCATTATGATATCATAATGTAACATTCCATTATGATGTCATAATGCAAAATTCCATTACGATGTCATAATGTAAAATTCAATTATGATGTCATAATGTAACATTCCATTATAATGTCATAATGCAAAATTCCATTATGATGTCATAATGTAAAATTCCATTATGATGTCATAAAGCAACATTCCATTATGATGTCATAATGCAACATTCCATTATGATGTCATAATGCAACATTAAATTATGATATCACAATGTAAAATTCCATTATGATGTCATAATGCAAAATTCCATTATGATGTCATAATGCAAAATTCCATTATGATATCATAATGCAAAATTCCATTATGATGTTATAATGCAAAATTCAATTATGATGTCATTATGTAAAAATCCCATTATGATGTCATAATGCAAAATTCCATTATGATGTCATAATGTAACATTCCATTATGATGTCATAATGTAAAATTCCATTATGATGTCATAATGTAAAATGCCATTATGATGTCATAATGTAAAATGCCATTATGATGTCATAATGCAAAATTCAATTATGATGTCATAATGTAACATTCCATTATGATGTCATAATGCAAAATTCCATTATGATGTCATAATGCAAAATCCCATTATGATGTCATAATGCAAAATTCCATTATGATGTCATAATGCAAAATTCCATTATGATGTCATAATGCAAAATTCCATTATGATGTCATAATGCAAAATTCCATTATGATATCATAATGTAACATTCCATTATGATGTCATAATGCAAAATTCCATTACGATGTCATAATGTAAAATTCAATTATGATGTCATAATGTAACATTCCATTATAATGTCATAATGCAAAATTCCATTATGATGTCATAATGTAAAATTCCATTATGATGTCATAAAGCAACATTCCATTATGATGTCATAATGCAACATTCCATTATGATGTCATAATGCAACATTAAATTATGATATCACAATGTAAAATTCCATTATGATGTCATAATGCAAAATTCCATTATGATGTCATAATGCAAAATTCCATTATGATATCATAATGCAAAATTCCATTATGATGTTATAATGCAAAATTCAATTATGATGTCATTATGTAAAAATGCCAATATGATGTCATAATGCTAAATTCCATTATGATGTCATAATGTAACATTCCATTATGATGTCATAATGTAAAATTCCATTATGATGTCATAATGTAAAATGCCATTATGATGTCATAATGCAAAATTCAATTATGATGTCATAATGTAACATTCCATTATGATGTCATAATGCAAAATTCCATTATGATGTCATAATGCAAAATCCCATTATGATGTCATAATGCAAAATTCCATTATGATGTCATAATGCAAAATTCCATTATGATGTCATAATGCAAAATTCCATTATGATGTCATAATGCAAAATTCCATTATGATATCATAATGTAACATTCCATTATGATGTCATAATGCAAAATTCCATTACGATGTCATAATGTAAAATTCAATTATGATGTCATAATGTAACATTCCATTATAATGTCATAATGCAAAATTCCATTATGATGTCATAATGTAAAATTCCATTATGATGTCATAAAGCAACATTCCATTATGATGTCATAATGCAACATTCCATTATGATGTCATAATGCAACATTAAATTATGATATCACAATGTAAAATTCCATTATGATGTCATAATGCAAAATTCCATTATGATGTCATAATGCAAAATTCCATTATGATATCATAATGCAAAATTCCATTATGATGTTATAATGCAAAATTCAATTATGATGTCATTATGTAAAAATGCCAATATGATGTCATAATGCTAAATTCCATTATGATGTCATAATGTAACATTCCATTATGATGTCATAATGTAAAATTCCATTATGATGTCATAATGTAAAATGCCATTATGATGTCATAATGTAAAATGCCATTATGATGTCATAATGCAAAATTCAATTATGATGTCATAATGTAACATTCCATTATGATGTCATAATGCAAAATTCCATTATGATGTCATAATGCAAAATCCCATTATGATGTCATAATGCAAAATTCCATTATGATGTCATAATGCAAAATTCCATTATGATGTCATAATGCAAAATTCCATTATGATGTCATAATGCAAAATTCCATTATGATGTCATAATGCAAAATTCCATTATGATGTCATAATGTAAAATTCCATTATGATGTCATAATGCAAAATTCCATTATGATGTCATAATGTAGAATTCCATTATGATGTTATAATGCAAAATTCAATTATGATGTCATAATGTAAAATCCCATTATGATGTCATAATGTAAAATGCCATTATGATGTCATAATGCAAAATTCCATTATGATGTCATAATGTAACATTCCATTATGATGTCATAATGCAAAATTCCATTATGATGTCATAATGCAAAATTCCATTATGATGTCATAATGCAAAATTCCATTATGATGTCATAATGAAACATTCCATTATGATGTCATAATGCAAAATTCCATTATGATATCATAATGCAAAATTCCATTATGATGTTATAATGCAAAATTCAATTATGATGTCATTATGTAAAAATGCCAATATGATGTCATAATGCTAAATTCCATTATGATGTCATAATGTAACATTCCATTATGATGTCATAATGTAAAATTCCATTATGATGTCATAATGTAAAATGCCATTATGATGTCATAATGCAAAATTCAATTATGATGTCATAATGTAACATTCCATTATGATGTCATAATGCAAAATTCCATTATGATGTCATAATGCAAAATCCCATTATGATGTCATAATGCAAAATTCCATTATGATGTCATAATGCAAAATTCCATTATGATGTCATAATGCAAAATTCCATTATGATGTCATAATGCAAAATTCCATTATGATATCATAATGTAACATTCCATTATGATGTCATAATGCAAAATTCCATTACGATGTCATAATGTAAAATTCAATTATGATGTCATAATGTAACATTCCATTATAATGTCATAATGCAAAATTCCATTATGATGTCATAATGTAAAATTCCATTATGATGTCATAAAGCAACATTCCATTATGATGTCATAATGCAACATTCCATTATGATGTCATAATGCAACATTAAATTATGATATCACAATGTAAAATTCCATTATGATGTCATAATGCAAAATTCCATTATGATGTCATAATGCAAAATTCCATTATGATATCATAATGCAAAATTCCATTATGATGTTATAATGCAAAATTCAATTATGATGTCATTATGTAAAAATGCCAATATGATGTCATAATGCTAAATTCCATTATGATGTCATAATGTAACATTCCATTATGATGTCATAATGTAAAATTCCATTATGATGTCATAATGTAAAATGCCATTATGATGTCATAATGTAAAATGCCATTATGATGTCATAATGCAAAATTCAATTATGATGTCATAATGTAACATTCCATTATGATGTCATAATGCAAAATTCAATTATGATGTCATAATGTAACATTCCATTATGATGTCATAATGCAAAATTCCATTATGATGTCATAATGCAAAATCCCATTATGATGTCATAATGCAAAATTCCATTATGATGTCATAATGCAACATTCCATTATGATGTCATAATGAAAAATTCCATTATGATGTCATAATGCAAAATTCCATTATGATGTCATAATGCAAAATTCCATTATGATGTCATAATGTAAAATTCCATTATGATGTCATAATGCAAAATTCCATTATGATGTCATAATGTAGAATTCCATTATGATGTTATAATGCAAAATTCAATTATGATGTCATAATGTAAAATCCCATTATGATGTCATAATGTAAAATGCCATTATGATGTCATAATGCAAAATTCCATTATGATGTCATAATGTAACATTCCATTATGATGTCATAATGCAAAATTCCATTATGATGTCATAATGCAAAATTCCATTTTGATGTCATAATGTAACATTCCATTATGATGTCATAATGCAAAATTCCATTATGATGTCATAATGAAACATTCCATTATGATGTCATAATGCAAAATTCCATTATGATGTCATAATGCAAAATTCCATTATGATGTCATAATGTAAAATTCCATTATGATGTCATAATGCAAAATTCCATTATGATGTCATAATGCAAAATTCCATTATGATGTCATAATGCAAAATTCCATTATGATGTCATAATGTAACATTCCATTATGATGTCAAAATGCAAAATTCCATTATGATGTCATAATGTAACATTCCATTATGATGTCATAATGCAAAATTCCATTATGAGGTCATAATGTAAAATTCGATTAAGATGTCATAATGCAAAATTCCATTATGATGTCATAATGTAACATTCCATTATGTTGTCATAATGCAAAATTCCATTATGATGTCATAATGCAAAATTCCATTATGATGTCATAATGCAAAATTCCATTATGATGTCATAATGTAAAATTCCATTATGATGTCATAATGCAAAATTCCATTATGATGTCATAATGCAAAATTCCAGTATGATGTCATAATGTAAAACCCCATTATGATGTCATAATGCAAAATTCCATTATGATGTCATAATGTAACATTCCATTATGATGTCATAATGCAAAATTCCATTATGATGTCATAATGTAAAATTCCATTATGATGTCATAATGCAAAATTCCATTACGATGTCATAATGTAAAATTCAATTATGATGTCATAATGTAACATTCCATTATAATGTCATAATGCAAAATTCCATTATGATGTCATAATGTAAAATTCCATTATGATGTCATAAAGCAACATTCCATTATGATGTCATAATGCAACATTCCATTATGATGTCATAATGCAACATTAAATTATGATATCACAATGTAAAATTCCATTATGATGTCATAATGCAAAATTCCATTATGATGTCATAATGCAAAATTCCATTATGATATCATAATGCAAAATTCCATTATGATGTCATAATGCAAAATTCCATTATGATGTCATAATGAAACATTCCATTATGATGTCATAATGCAAAATTCCATTATGATGTCATAATGCAAAATTCCATTATGATGTCATAATGTAAAATTCCATTATGATGTCATAATGCAAAATTCCATTATGATGTCATAATGCAAAATTCCATTATGATGTCATAATGCAAAATTCCATTATGATGTCATAATGTAACATTCCATTATGATGTCAAAATGCAAAATTCCATTATGATGTCATAATGTAACATTCCATTATGATGTCATAATGCAAAATTCCATTATGAGGTCATAATGTAAAATTCGATTAAGATGTCATAATGCAAAATTCCATTATGATGTCATAATGTAACATTCCATTATGTTGTCATAATGCAAAATTCCATTATGATGTCATAATGCAAAATTCCATTATGATGTCATAATGCAAAATTCCATTATGATGTCATAATGTAAAATTCCATTATGATGTCATAATGCAAAATTCCATTATGATGTCATAATGCAAAATTCCAGTATGATGTCATAATGTAAAACCCCATTATGATGTCATAATGCAAAATTCCATTATGATGTCATAATGTAACATTCCATTATGATGTCATAATGCAAAATTCCATTATGATGTCATAATGTAAAATGCCAATATGATGTCATAATGCTAAATTCCATTATGATGTCATAATGTAACATTCCATTATGATGTCATAATGCAAAATTCCATTATGATGTCATAATGCAAAATTCCATTATGATGTCATAATGTAACATTCCATTATGATGTCATAATGCAAAATTCCATTACAATGGCATAATGTAAAATTCCATTATAATGTCATAATGTAACATTCCATTATGATGTCATAATGTAAAATTCCATTATGATGTCATAAAGCAACATTCCATTATGATGTCATAATGCAAAATTCCATTATGATGTCATAATGTAACATTCCGTTATGATGTCATATTGCAAAATCCCATTACGATGTCATAATGCAACATTCCATTATGATGTCATAATTCAAAATTCCATTATGATGTCATAATGCATCATTCCATTATGATGTCATAAAGCAACATTCCATTATGATGTCATAATGCAAAATTCCATTATGATGTCATAATGTAACATTCCATTATGATGTCAAAATGCAAAATTCCATTATGATGTCATAATGTAACATTCCATTATGATGTCATAATGCAAAATTCCATTATGAGGTCATAATGTAAAATTCGATTAAGATGTCATAATGCAAAATTCCATTATGATGTCATAATGTAACATTCCATTATGTTGTCATAATGCAAAATTCCATTATGATGTCATAATGCAAAATTCCATTATGATGTCATAATGCAAAATTCCATTATGATGTCATAATGTAAAATTCCATTATGATGTCATAATGCAAAATTCCATTATGATGTCATAATGCAAAATTCCAGTATGATGTCATAATGTAAAACCCCATTATGATGTCATAATGCAAAATTCCATTATGATGTCATAATGTAACATTCCATTATGATGTCATAATGCAAAATTCCATTATGATGTCATAATGTAAAATGCCAATATGATGTCATAATGCTAAATTCCATTATGATGTCATAATGTAACATTCCATTATGATGTCATAATGCAAAATTCCATTATGATGTCATAATGCAAAATTCCATTATGATGTCATAATGTAACATTCCATTATGATGTCATAATGCAAAATTCCATTACAATGGCATAATGTAAAATTCCATTATAATGTCATAATGTAACATTCCATTATGATGTCATAATGTAAAATTCCATTATGATGTCATAAAGCAACATTCCATTATGATGTCATAATGCAAAATTCCATTATGATGTCATAATGTAACATTCCGTTATGATGTCATATTGCAAAATCCCATTACGATGTCATAATGCAACATTCCATTATGATGTCATAATTCAAAATTCCATTATGATGTCATAATGCATCATTCCATTATGATGTCATAAAGCAACATTCCATTATGATGTCATAATGCAAAATTCCATTATGATGTCATAATGCAACATCCCATTATGATGTCATAATGCAAAATTCCATTATGATATCATAATGTAAAATTCCATTATGATGTCATCATGTAACATTCCATTATGATGTCATAATGCAAAATTCCATTATGATGTCATAATGCAAAATTCCATTATGATGTCATAATGTAACATTCCATTATGATGTCATAATGCAAAATTCCATTATGATGTCATAATGCAAAATTCCATTATGATATCATAATGTAACATTCCATTATGATGTCATAATGCAAAATTCCATTACGATGTCATAATGTAAAATTCAATTATGATGTCATAATGTAACATTCCATTATAATGTCATAATGCAAAATTCCATTATGATGTCATAATGTAAAATTCCATTATGATGTCATAAAGCAACATTCCATTATGATGTCATAATGCAACATTCCATTATGATGTCATAATTCAAAATTCCATTATGATGTCATAATGCATCATTCCATTATGATGTCATAATGCAACATTCCATTATGATGTCATAATGCAAAATTCCATTATGATGTCATAATGTAAAATTCCATTATGATGTCATAATGCAAAATTCCATTATGATGTCATAATGTAACATTCCATTATGATGTCATAAAGCAACATTCCATTATGATGTCATAATGCAAAATTCCATTATGATGTCATAATGCAACATCCCATTATGATGTCATAATGCAAAATTCCATTATGATATCATAATGTAAAATTCCATTATGATGTCATCATGTAACATTCCATTATGATGTCATAATGCAAAATTCCATTATGATGTCATAATGCAAAATTCCATTATGATGTCATAATGTAACATTCCATTATGATGTCATAATGCAAAATTCCATTATGATGTCATAATGCAAAATTCCATTATGATATCATAATGTAACATTCCATTATGATGTCATAATGGAAAATTCCATTACGATGTCATAATGTAAAATTCAATTATGATGTCATAATGTAACATTCCATTATAATGTCATAATGCAAAATTCCATTATGATGTCATAATGTAAAATTCCATTACGATGTCATAATGCAAAATTCCATTATGATGTCATAATGTAAAATTCCATTATGATGTCATAATGCAAAATTCCATTATGATATCATAATGTAACATTCCATTATGATGTCATAATGCAAAATTCCATTACGATGTCATAATGTAAAATTCAATTATGATGTCATAATGTAACATTCCATTATAATGTCATAATGCAAAATTCCATTATGATGTCATAATGTAAAATTCCATTACGATGTCATAATGCAAAATTCCATTATGATGTCATAATGTAAAATTCCATTATGATGTCATAATGCAAAATTCCATTATGATGTCATAATGCAAAATTCCATTATGATGTCATAATGCAAAATTCCATTATGATGTCATAATGCAAAATTCCATTATGATGTCATAATGTAAAATTCCATTATGATGTCATAATGCAAAATTCCATTATGATGTCATAATGCAAAATTCCATTATGATGTCATAATGCAAAATTCCATTATGATGTCATAATGCAAAATTCCATTATGATGTCATAATGCAACATTTCATTATGATGTCATAATGCAAAATTCCATTATGATGTCATAATGCAAAATTCCATTTTGATGTCATAATGTAACATTCCATTATGATGTCATAATGCAAAATTCCATTATGATGTCATAATGCAAAATTCCATTATGATGTCATAATGCAAAATTCCATTATGATGTCATAATGAAACATTCCATTATGATGTCATAATGCAAAATTCCATTATGATGTCATAATGCAAAATTCCATTATGATGTCATAATGTAAAATTCCATTATGATGTCATAATGCAAAATTCCCTTTTGATGTCATAATGTAACATTCCATTATGATGTCATAATGCAAAATTCCCTTTTGATGTCATAATGTAACATTCCATTATGATGTCATAATGCAAAATTCCATTGTGAGGTCATAATGTAAAATTCGATTAAGATGTCATAATGTAACATTCCATTATGATGTCATAATGTAACATTCCATTATGAAGTCATAATGTAACATTCCATTATGATGTCATAATGCAGAATTCCATTATGATGTCATAATGTAACACTCCATTATGATGTCATAATGTAACATTCCATTATGATGTCATAATGCAAAATTCCATTATGATGCCATAATGCAAAATTCCATTATGATGTCATAATGTAACATTCCGTTATAATGTCATATTGCAAAATCCCATTACGATGTCATAATGCAACATTCCATTATGATGTCATAATTCAAAATTCCATTATGATGTCATAATGCATCATTCCATTATGATATCATAATGTAAAATTCCATTATGATGTTATAATGCAAAATTCAATTATGATGTCATTATGTAAAATCCCATTATGATGTCATAATGCAAAATTCCATTATGATGTCATAATGTAACATTCCATTATGATGTCATAATGTAAAATGCCATTATGATGTCATAATGCAAAATTCCATTATGATGTCAAAATGTAACATTTCATTATGATGTCATAATGTAACATTCCATTATGATGTCATAATGCAGAATTCCATTATGATGTCATAATGTAACACTCCATTATGATGTCATAATGTAACATTCCATTATGATGTCATAATGCAAAATTCCATTATGATGCCATAATGCAAAATTCCATTATGATGTAATAATGTAAAATTCCATTATGATGTCATAATGCAAAATTCCATTATGATGTCATAATGTAAAATTCCATTATGATGTCATAATGCAAAATTCCATTATGATATCATAATGTAACATTCCATTATGATGTCATAATGCAAAATTCCATTATGATGTCATAATGCAAAATTCCATTATGATGTCATAATGTAAAATTCCATTATGATGTCATAATGCAAAATTCCATTATGACGTCATAATGCAAAATTCCATTATGATGTCATAATGTAAAATTCCATTATGATGTCATAATGCAAAATTCCATTATGATGTCATAATGTAGAATTCCATTATGATGTTATAATGCAAAATTCAATTATGATGTCATAATGTAAAATCCCATTATGATGTCATAATGTAAAATGCCATTATGATGTCATAATGCAAAATTCCATTATGATGTCATAATGTAACATTCCATTATGATGTCATAATGCAAAATTCCATTATGATGTCATAATGCAAAATTCCATTTTGATGTCATAATGTAACATTCCATTATGATGTCATAATGCAAAATTCCATTATGATGTCATAATGAAACATTCCATTATGATGTCATAATGCAAAATTCCATTATGATGTCATAATGTAACATTCCATTATGATGTCAAAATGCAAAATTCCATTATGATGTCATAATGTAACATTCCATTATGATGTCATTATGCCAAATTCCATTATGAGCTCATAATTTAAATTCCATTATGATGTCATAATGTAACATTCCATTATGATGTCATAATGTAAAATTCCATTATAATGTCATAATGCAAAATTCCATTATGATGTCATAATGTAACATTCCATTATGATGTCATAATGCAAAATTCCATTATGATGTCATAATGTAATATTCCATTATGATGTCATAATGCAAAATTCCATTATGATGTCATAATGTAACATTCCATTATGATGTCATAATGCAAAATTCCATTATGATGTCATAATGTAAAATTCCATTATGATGTCATAATGTAAATTCCATTATGATGTCATAATGCAAAATTCTGTTATGATGTCATAATGTAACATTCCATTATGATGTCATAATGCAAAATTCCATTATGATGTCATAATGCAAAATTCCATTATGATGTCATAATGTAAAATTCCATTATGATGTCATAATGCAAAATTCCCTTTTGATGTCATAATGTAACATTCCATTATGATGTCATAATGCAAAATTCCCTTTTGATGTCATAATGTAACATTCCATTATGATGTCATAATGCAAAATTCCATTGTGAGGTCATAATGTAAAATTTGATTAAGATGTCATAATGTAACATTCCATTATGATGCCATAATGTAAGATTCCATTATGAAGTCATAATGTAACATTCCATTATGATGTCATAATGCAAAATTCCATTATGATGTCATAATGCAACATCCCATTATGATGTCATAATGCAAAATTCCATTATGATGTCATAATGCAAAATTCCATTATGATGTCATAATGCAAAATTCCATTATGATGTCATAATGTAACATTCCATTATGATGTCATAATGTAAAATTCCATTATGATGTCATAATGCAAAATTCCATTATGATGTCATAATGCAAAATTCCATTATGATGTCATAATGCAAAATTCCATTATGATGTCATAATGCAAAATTCCATTATGATGTCATAATGCAAAATTCCATTATGATGTCATAATGCAACATTTCATTATGATGTCATAATGCAAAATTCCATTATGATGTCATAATGCAAAATTCCATTTTGATGTCATAATGTAACATTCCATTATGATGTCATAATGCAAAATTCCATTATGATGTCATAATGCAAAATTCCATTATGATGTCATAATGCAAAATTCCATTATGATGTCATAATGAAACATTCCATTATGATGTCATAATGCAAAATTCCATTATGATGTCATAATGCAAAATTCCATTATGATGTCATAATGTAAAATTCCATTATGATGTCATAATGCAAAATTCCCTTTTGATGTCATAATGTAACATTCCATTATGATGTCATAATGCAAAATTCCCTTTTGATGTCATAATGTAACATTCCATTATGATGTCATAATGCAAAATTCCATTGTGAGGTCATAATGTAAAATTCGATTAAGATGTCATAATGTAACATTCCATTATGATGTCATAATGTAACATTCCATTATGAAGTCATAATGTAACATTCCATTATGATGTCATAATGCAGAATTCCATTATGATGTCATAATGTAACACTCCATTATGATGTCATAATGTAACATTCCATTATGATGTCATAATGCAAAATTCCATTATGATGCCATAATGCAAAATTCCATTATGATGTCATAATGTAACATTCCGTTATAATGTCATATTGCAAAATCCCATTACGATGTCATAATGCAACATTCCATTATGATGTCATAATTCAAAATTCCATTATGATGTCATAATGCATCATTCCATTATGATGTCATAATGCAACATCCCATTATGATGTCATAATGCAAAATTCCATTATGATGTCATAATGCAAAATTCCATTATGATGTCATAATGTAACATTCCATTATGATGTCATAATGCAAAATTCCATTATGATGTCATAATGCAACATTTCATTATGATGTCATAATGCAAAATTCCATTATGATATCATAATGCAAAATTCCATTTTGATGTCATAATGTAACATTCCATTATGATGTCATAATGCAAAATTCAATTATGATGTCATAATGCAAAATTCCATTTTGATGTCATAATGAAACATTCCATTATGATGTCATAATGCAAAATTCCATTATGATGTCATAATGCAAAATTCCATTATGATGTCATAATGTAAAATTCCATTATGATGTCATAATGCAAAATTCCCTTTTGATGTCATAATGTAACATTCCATTATGATGTCATAATGCAAAATTCCCTTTTGATGTCATAATGTAACATTCCATTATGATGTCATAATGCAAAATTCCATTGTGAGGTCATAATGCAAAATTCCATTATGATGTCATAATGCAAAATTCCATTATGATGTCATAATGTAACATTCCATTATGATGTCATAATGTAAAATTCAATTATGATGTCATAATGTAACATTCCATTATAATGTCATAATGCAAAATTCCATTATGATGTCATAATGCAAAATTCCATTATGATGTCATAATGCAAAATTCCATTATGATGTCATAATGCAAAATTCCATTATGATGTCATAATGCAACATTTCATTATGATGTCATAATGCAAAATTCCATTATGATGTCATAATGCAAAATTCCATTTTGATGTCATAATGTAACATTCCATTATGATGTCATAATGCAAAATTCCATTATGATGTCATAATGCAAAATTCCATTATGATGTCATAATGCAAAATTCCATTATGATGTCATAATGAAACATTCCATTATGATGTCATAATGCAAAATTCCATTATGATGTCATAATGCAAAATTCCATTATGATGTCATAATGTAAAATTCCATTATGATGTCATAATGCAAAATTCCCTTTTGATGTCATAATGTAACATTCCATTATGATGTCATAATGCAAAATTCCCTTTTGATGTCATAATGTAACATTCCATTATGATGTCATAATGCAAAATTCCATTGTGAGGTCATAATGTAAAATTCGATTAAGATGTCATAATGTAACATTCCATTATGATGTCATAATGTAACATTCCATTATGAAGTCATAATGTAACATTCCATTATGATGTCATAATGCAGAATTCCATTATGATGTCATAATGTAACACTCCATTATGATGTCATAATGTAACATTCCATTATGATGTCATAATGCAAAATTCCATTATGATGCCATAATGCAAAATTCCATTATGATGTAATAATGTAAAATTCCATTATGATGTCATAATGCAAAATTCCATTATGATGTCATAATGTAAAATTCCATTATGATGTCATAATGCAAAATTCCATTATGATATCATAATGTAACATTCCATTATGATGTCATAATGCAAAATTCCATTATGATGTCATAATGCAAAATTCCATTATGATGTCATAATGTAAAATTCCATTATGATGTCATAATGCAAAATTCCATTATGATGTCATAATGCAAAATTCCATTATGATGTCATAATGTAAAATTCCATTATGATGTCATAATGCAAAATTCCATCATGATGTCATAATGTAGAATTCCATTATGATGTTATAATGCAAAATTCAATTATGATGTCATAATGTAAAATCCCATTATGATGTCATAATGTAAAATGCCATTATGATGTCATAATGCAAAATTCCATTATGATGTCATAATGTAACATTCCATTATGATGTCATAATGCAAAATTCCATTATGATGTCATAATGAAACATTCCATTATGATGTCATAATGCAAAATTCCATTATGATGTCATAATGTAAAATTCCATTATGATGTCATAATGCAAAATTCCCTTTTGATGTCATAATGTAACATTCCATTATGATGTCATAATGCAAAATTCCCTTTTGATGTCATAATGTAACATTCCATTATGATGTCATAATGCAAAATTCCATTGTGAGGTCATAATGTAAAATTCGATTAAGATGTCATAATGTAACATCCCATTATGATGTCATAATGCAAAATTCCATTATGATGTCATAATGCAAAATTCCATTATGATGTCATAATGCAAAATTCCATTATGATGTCATAATGCAAAATTCCATTATGATGTCATAATGTAACATTCCATTATGATGTCATAATGTAAAATTCCATGATGATGTCATAATGCAAAATTCCATTATGATGTCATAATGCAAAATTCCATTATGATGTCATAATGCAAAATTCCATTATGATGTCATAATGCAAAATTCCATTATGATGTCATAATGCAATATTCCATTATGATGTCATAATGCAAAATTCCATTATGATGTCATAATGCAAAATTCCATTATGATGTCATAATGTAAAATTCCATTATGATGTCATAATGCAAAATTCCATTATGATGTCATAATGTAACATTCCGTTATAATGTCATATTGCAAAATCCCATTACGATGTCATAATGCAACATTCCATTATGATGTCATAATTCAAAATTCCATTATGATGTCATAATGCATCATTCCATTATGATGTCATAATGCAACATCCCATTATGATGTCATAATGCAAAATTCCATTATGATATCATAATGCAAAATTCCATTTTGATGTCATAATGTAACATTCCATTATGATGTCATAATGCAAAATTCCATTATGATGTCATAATGCAAAATTCCATTTTGATGTCATAATGAAACATTCCATTATGATGTCATAATGCAAAATTCCATTATGATGTCATAATGCAAAATTCCATTATGATGTCATAATGTAAAATTCCATTATGATGTCATAATGCAAAATTCCCTTTTGATGTCATAATGTAACATTCCATTATGATGTCATAATGCAAAATTCCCTTTTGATGTCATAATGTAACATTCCATTATGATGTCATAATGCAAAATTCCATTGTGAGGTCATAATGTAAAATTCGATTAAGATGTCATAATGTAACATTCCATTATGATGTCATAATGTAACATTCCATTATGAAGTCATAATGTAACATTCCATTATGATGTCATAATGCAGAATTCCATTATGATGTCATAATGTAACACTCCATTATGATGTCATAATGTAACATTCCATTATGATGTCATAATGCAAAATTCCATTATGATGCCATAATGCAAAATTCCATTATGATGTAATAATGTAAAATTACATTATGATGTCATAATGCAAAATTCCATTATGATGTCATAATGTAAAATTCCATTATGATGTCATAATGCAAAATTCCATTATGATATCATAATGTAACATTCCATTATGATGTCATAATGTAAAATTCCATTATGATGTCATAATGCAAAATTCCATTATGATGTCATAATGCAAAATTCCATTATGATGTCATAATGTAAAATTCCATTATGATGTCATAATGCAAAATTCCATTATGATGTCATAATGTAGAATTCCATTATGATGTTATAATGCAAAATTCAATTATGATGTCATAATGTAAAATCCCATTATGATGTCATAATGTAAAATGCCATTATGATGTCATAATGCAAAATTCCATTATGATGTCATAATGTAACATTCCATTATGATGTCATAATGCAAAATTCAATTATGATGTCATAATGAAACATTCCATTATGATGTCATAATGCAAAATTCCATTATGATGTCATAATGTAAAATTCCATTATGATGTCATAATGCAAAATTCCCTTTTGATGTCATAATGTAACATTCCATTATGATGTCATAATGCAAAATTCCATTGTGAGGTCATAATGTAAAATTCGATTAAGATGTCATAATGTAACATTCCATTATGATGTCATAATGTAAGATTCCATTATGAAGTCATAATGTAACATTCCATTATGATGTCATAATGCAAAATTCCATTATGATGTCATAATGCAACATCCCATTATGATGTCATAATGCAAAATTCCATTATGATGTCATAATGCAAAATTCCATTATGATGTCATAATGCAAAATTCCATTATGATGTCATAATGCAAAATTCCATTATGATGTCATAATGCAAAATTCCATTATGATGTCATAATGCAAAATTCCATTATGATGTCATAATGCAAAATTCCATTATGATGTCATAATGTAAAATTCCATTATGATGTCATAATGCAAAATTCCATTATGATGTCATAATGTAGAATTCCATTATGATGTTATAATGCAAAATTCAATTATGATGTCATAATGTAAAATCCCATTATGATGTCATAATGTAAAATGCCATTATGATGTCATAATGCAAAATTCCATTATGATGTCATAATGTAACATTCCATTATGATGTCATAATGCAAAATTCCATTACGATGTCATAATGCAAAATTCCATTTTGATGTCATAATGTAACATTCCATTATGATGTCATAATGCAAAATTCCATTATGATGTCATAATGAAACATTCCATTATGATGTCATAATGCAAAATTCCATTATGATGTCATAATGCAAAATTCCATTATGATGTCATAATGTAAAATTCCATTATGATGTCATAATGCAAAATTCCCTTTTGATGTCATAATGTAACATTCCATTATGATGTCATAATGCAAAATTCCCTTTTGATGTCATAATGTAACATTCCATTATGATGTCATAATGCAAAATTCCCTTTTGATGTCATAATGTAACATTCCATTATGATGTCATAATGCAAAATTCCATTGTGAGGTCATAATGTAAAATTCGATTAAGATGTCATAATGTAACATTCCATTATGATGTCATAATGTAAGATTCCATTATGAAGTCATAATGTAACATTCCATTATGATGTCATAATGCAAAATTCCATTATGATGTCATAATGCAACATCCCATTATGATGTCATAATGCAAAATTCCATTATGATGTCATAATGCAAAATTCCATTATGATGTCATAATGCAAAATTCCATTATGATGTCATAATGTAACATTCCATTATGATGTCATAATGTAAAATTCCATGATGATGTCATAATGCAAAATTCCATTATGATGTCATAATGCAAAATTCCATTATGATGTCATAATGCAAAATTCCATTATGATGTCATAATGCAAAATTCCATTATGATGTCATAATGCAATATTCCATTATGATGTCATAATGCAAAATTCCATTATGATGTCATAATGCAAAATTCCATTATGATGTCATAATGTAAAATTCCATTATGATGTCATAATGCAAAATTCCATTATGATGTCATAATGCAACATTCCTTTATGATGTCATAATGCAAAATTCCATTATGATGTCATAATGCAACATCCCATTATGATGTCATAATGCAAAATTCCATTATGATGTCATAATGCAAAATTCTATTATGATATCATAATGTAAAATTCCATTATGATGTCATAATGTAACATTCCATTATGATGTCATAAAGCAACATTCCATTATGATGTCATAATGCAACATTCCATTATGATGTCATAATGCAACATTCCATTATGATATCACAATGTAAAATTCCATTATGATGTCATAATGCAAAATTCCATTATGATGTCATAATGCAAAATTCCATTATGATATCATAATGTAAAATTCCATTATGATGTTATAATGCAAAATTCAATTATGATGTCATTATGTAAAATCCCATTATGATGTCATAATGCAAAATTCCATTATGATGTCATAATGTAACATTCCATTATGATGTCATAATGTAAAATGCCATTATGATGTCATAATGCAAAATTCCATTATGATGTCAAAATGTAACATTTCATTATGATGTCATAATGCAAAATTCCATTATGATGTCATAATGCAAAATTCCATTTTGATGTCATAATGTAACATTCCATTATGATGTCATAATGCAAAATTCCATTATGATGTCATAATGCAAAATTCCATTATGATGTCATAATGAAACATTCCATTATGATGTCATAATGCAAAATTCCATTATGATGTCATAATGCAAAATTCCATTATGATGTCATAATGTAAAATTCCATTATGATGTCATTATGCAAAATTCCCTTTTGATGTCATAATGTAACATTCCATTATGATGTCATAATGCAAAATTCCCTTTTGATGTCATAATGTAACATTCCATTATGATGTCATAATGCAAAATTCCATTGTGAGGTCATAATGTAAAATTCGATTAAGATGTCATAATGTAACATTCCATTATGATGTCATAATGTAACATTCCATTATGAAGTCATAATGTAACATTCCATTATGATGTCATAATGCAGAATTCCATTATGATGTCATAATGTAACACTCCATTATGATGTCATAATGTAACATTCCATTATGATGTCATAATGCAAAATTCCATTATGATGCCATAATGCAAAATTCCATTATGATGTCATAATGTAACATTCCATTATGATGTCATAATGCAAAATTCCATTATGATGTCATAATGTAAAATTCCATTATGATGTCATAATGCAAAATTCCATTATGATATCATAATGTAACATTCCATTATGATGTCATAATGCAAAATTCCATTACGATGTCATAATGTAAAATTCCATTATGATGTCATAATGTAACATTCCATTATGATGTCATAATGCAAAATTCCATTATGATGTCATAATGTAAAATTCCATTATGATGTCATAAAGCAACATTCCATTATGATGTCATAATGCAACATTCCATTATGATATCACAATGTAAAATTCCATTATGATGTCATAATGCAAAATTCCATTATGATGTCATAATGCAAAATTCCATTATGATATCATAATGTAAAATTCCATTATGATGTCATAAGGCAAAATTCCATTATGATGTCATAATGCAAAATTCCATTATGATGTCATAATGTAAAATTAAATTATGATGTCATAATGCAAAATTCCATTATGATGTCATAATGCAAAATTCCATTATGATGTCATAATGTAACATTCCGTTATAATGTCATATTGCAAAATCCCATTACGATGTCATAATGCAACATTCCATTATGATGTCATAATTCAAAATTCCATTATGATGTCATAATGCATCATTCCATTATGATGTCATAATGCAACATCCCATTATGATGTCATAATGCAAAATTCCATTATGATGTCATAATGCAAAATTCCATTATGATGTCATAATGTAACATTCCATTATGATGTCATAATGCAAAATTCCATTATGATGTCATAATGCAACATTTCATTATGATGTCATAATGCAAAATTCCATTATGATATCATAATGCAAAATTCCATTTTGATGTCATAATGTAACATTCCATTATGATGTCATAATGCAAAATTCAATTATGATGTCATAATGCAAAATTCCATTTTGATGTCATAATGAAACATTCCATTATGATGTCATAATGCAAAATTCCATTATGATGTCATAATGCAAAATTCCATTATGATGTCATAATGTAAAATTCCATTATGATGTCATAATGCAAAATTCCCTTTTGATGTCATAATGTAACATTCCATTATGATGTCATAATGCAAAATTCCCTTTTGATGTCATAATGTAACATTCCATTATGATGTCATAATGCAAAATTCCATTGTGAGGTCATAATGTAAAATTCGATTAAGATGTCATAATGTAACATTCCATTATGATGTCATAATGTAACATTCCATTATGAAGTCATAATGTAACATTCCATTATGATGTCATAATGCAGAATTCCATTATGATGTCATAATGTAACACTCCATTATGATGTCATAATGTAACATTCCATTATGATGTCATAATGCAAAATTCCATTATGATGCCATAATGCAAAATTCCATTATGGTGTAATAATGTAAAATTCCATTATGATGTCATAATGCAAAATTCCATTATGATGTCATAATGTAAAATTCCATTATGATGTCATAATGCAAAATTCCATTATGATATCATAATGTAACATTCCATTATGATGTCATAATGCAAAATTCCATTATGAGGTCATAATGTAAAATTCGATTAAGATGTCATAATGCAAAATTCCATTATGATGTCATAATGTAACATTCCATTATGTTGTCATAATGCAAAATTCCATTATGATGTCATAATGCAAAATTCCATTATGATGTCATAATGTAACATTCCATTATGTTGTCATAATGCAACATCCCATTATGATGTCATAATGCAAAATTCCATTATGATGTCATAATGCAAAATTCCATTATGATGTCATAATGTAACATTCCATTATGATGTCATAATGCAAAATTCCATTATGATGTCATAATGCAACATTTCATTATGATGTCATAATGCAAAATTCCATTATGATATCATAATGCAAAATTCCATTTTGATGTCATAATGTAACATTCCATTATGATGTCATAATGCAAAATTCAATTATGATGTCATAATGCAAAATTCCATTTTGATGTCATAATGAAACATTCCATTATGATGTCATAATGCAAAATTCCATTATGATGTCATAATGCAAAATTCCATTATGATGTCATAATGTAAAATTCCATTATGATGTCATAATGCAAAATTCCCTTTTGATGTCATAATGTAACATTCCATTATGATGTCATAATGCAAAATTCCCTTTTGATGTCATAATGTAACATTCCATTATGATGTCATAATGCAAAATTCCATTGTGAGGTCATAATGTAAAATTCGATTAAGATGTCATAATGTAACATTCCATTATGATGTCATAATGTAACATTCCATTATGAAGTCATAATGTAACATTCCATTATGATGTCATAATGCAGAATTCCATTATGATGTCATAATGTAACACTCCATTATGATGTCATAATGTAACATTCCATTATGATGTCATAATGCAAAATTCCATTATGATGCCATAATGCAAAATTCCATTATGGTGTAATAATGTAAAATTCCATTATGATGTCATAATGCAAAATTCCATTATGATGTCATAATGTAAAATTCCATTATGATGTCATAATGCAAAATTCCATTATGATATCATAATGTAACATTCCATTATGATGTCATAATGCAAAATTCCATTATGAGGTCATAATGTAAAATTCGATTAAGATGTCATAATGCAAAATTCCATTATGATGTCATAATGTAACATTCCATTATGTTGTCATAATGCAAAATTCCATTATGATGTCATAATGCAAAATTCCATTATGATGTCATAATGTAACATTCCATTATGTTGTCATAATGCAAAATTCCATTATGATGTCATAATGCAAAATTCCATTATGATATCATAATGTAACATTCCATTATGATGTCATAATGCAAAATTCCATTATGATGTCATAATGCAAAATTCCATTATGATGTCATAATGTAAAATTCCATTATGATGTCATAATGCAAAATTCCATTATGATGTCATAATGCAAAATTCCATTATGATGTCATAATGTAAAATTCCATTATGATGTCATAATGCAAAATTCCATTATGATGTCATAATGTAGAATTCCATTATGATGTTATAATGCAAAATTCAATTATGATGTCATAATGTAAAATCCCATTATGATGTCATAATGTAAAATGCCATTATGATGTCATAATGCAAAATTCCATTATGATGTCATAATGTAACATTCCATTATGATGTCATAATGCAAAATTCAATTATGATGTCATAATGAAACATTCCATTATGATGTCATAATGCAAAATTCCATTATGATGTCATAATGTAAAATTCCATTATGATGTCATAATGCAAAATTCCCTTTTGATGTCATAATGTAACATTCCATTATGATGTCATAATGCAAAATTCCATTGTGAGGTCATAATGTAAAATTCGATTAAGATGTCATAATGTAACATTCCATTATGATGTCATAATGTAAGATTCCATTATGAAGTCATAATGTAACATTCCATTATGATGTCATAATGCAAAATTCCATTATGATGTCATAATGCAAAATTCCATTATGATGTCATAATGCAAAATTCCATTATGATGTCATAATGCAAAATTCCATTATGATGTCATAATGCAAAATTCCATTATGATGTCATAATGCAAAATTCCATTATGATGTCATAATGCAAAATTCCATTATGATGTCATAATGTAAAATTCCATTATGATGTCATAATGCAAAATTCCATTATGATGTCATAATGTAGAATTCCATTATGATGTTATAATGCAAAATTCAATTATGATGTCATAATGCAAAATTCCATTATGATGTCATAATGTAACATTCCATTATGATGTCATAATGTAAAATGCCATTATGATGTCATAATGCAAAATTCCATTATGATGTCAAAATGTAACATTTCATTATGATGTCATAATGTAACATTCCATTATGATGTCATAATGCAGAATTCCATTATGATGTCATAATGTAACACTCCATTATGATGTCATAATGTAACATTCCATTATGATGTCATAATGCAAAATTCCATTATGATGCCATAATGCAAAATTCCATTATGATGTAATAATGTAAAATTCCATTATGATGTCATAATGCAAAATTCCATTATGATGTCATAATGTAAAATTCCATTATGATGTCATAATGCAAAATTCCATTATGATATCATAATGTAACATTCCATTATGATGTCATAATGCAAAATTCCATTATGATGTCATAATGCAAAATTCCATTATGATGTCATAATGTAAAATTCCATTATGATGTCATAATGCAAAATTCCATTATGACGTCATAATGCAAAATTCCATTATGATGTCATAATGTAAAATTCCATTATGATGTCATAATGCAAAATTCCATTATGATGTCATAATGTAGAATTCCATTATGATGTTATAATGCAAAATTCAATTATGATGTCATAATGTAAAATCCCATTATGATGTCATAATGTAAAATGCCATTATGATGTCATAATGCAAAATTCCATTATGATGTCATAATGTAACATTCCATTATGATGTCATAATGCAAAATTCCATTATGATGTCATAATGCAAAATTCCATTTTGATGTCATAATGTAACATTCCATTATGATGTCATAATGCAAAATTCCATTATGATGTCATAATGAAACATTCCATTATGATGTCATAATGCAAAATTCCATTATGATGTCATAATGCAAAATTCCATTATGATGTCATAATGTAAAATTCCATTATGATGTCATAATGCAAAATTCCCTTTTGATGTCATAATGTAACATTCCATTATGATGTCATAATGCAAAGTTCCCTTTTGATGTCATAATGTAACATTCCATTATGATGTCATAATGCAAAATTCCATTGTGAGGTCATAATGTAAAGTTCGATTAAGATGTCATAATGTAACATTCCATAATGATGTCATAACGTAGGATTCCATTATGAAGTCATAATGTAACATTCCATTATGATGTCATAATGCAAAATTCCATTATGATGTCATAATGCAACATCTCATTATGATGTCATAATGCAAAATTCCATTATGATGTCATAATGCAAAATTCCATTATGATGTCATAATGCAAAATTCCATTATGATGTCATAATGCAAAATTCCATTATGATGTCATAATGCAAAATTCCATTATGATGTCATAATGCAAAATTCCATTATGATGTCATAATGTAAAATTCCATTATGATGTCATAATGCAAAATTCCATTATGATGTCATAATGTAGAATTCCATTATGATGTTATAATGCAAAATTCAATTATGATGTCATAATGTAAAATCCCATTATGATGTCATAATGTAAAATGCCATTATGATGTCATAATGCAAAATTCCATTATGATGTCATAATGCAAAATTCCATTTTGATGTCATAATGTAACATTCCATTATGATGTCATAATGCAAAATTCCATTATGATGTCATAATGAAACATTCCATTATGATGTCATAATGCAAAATTCCATTATGATGTCATAATGCAAAATTCCATTATGATGTCATAATGTAAAATTCCATTATGATGTCATAATGCAAAATTCCCTTTTGATGTCATAATGTAACATTCCATTATGATGTCATAATGCAAAATTCCCTTTTGATGTCATAATGTAACATTCCATTATGATGTCATAATGCAAAATTCCATTGTGAGGTCATAATGTAAAATTTGATTAAGATGTCATAATGTAACATTCCATTATGATGCCATAATGTAAGATTCCATTATGAAGTCATAATGTAACATTCCATTATGATGTCATAATGCAAAATTCCATTATGATGTCATAATGCAACATCCCATTATGATGTCATAATGCAAAATTCCATTATGATGTCATAATGCAAAATTCCATTATGATGTCATAATGCAAAATTCCATTATGATGTCATAATGTAACATTCCATTATGATGTCATAATGTAAAATTCCATTATGATGTCATAATGCAAAATTCCATTATGATGTCATAATGCAAAATTCCATTATGATGTCATAATGCAAAATTCCATTATGATGTCATAATGCAAAATTCCATTATGATGTCATAATGCAAAATTCCATTATGATGTCATAATGCAACATTTCATTATGATGTCATAATGCAAAATTCCATTATGATGTCATAATGCAAAATTCCATTTTGATGTCATAATGTAACATTCCATTATGATGTCATAATGCAAAATTCCATTATGATGTCATAATGCAAAATTCCATTATGATGTCATAATGCAAAATTCCATTATGATGTCATAATGAAACATTCCATTATGATGTCATAATGCAAAATTCCATTATGATGTCATAATGCAAAATTCCATTATGATGTCATAATGTAAAATTCCATTATGATGTCATAATGCAAAATTCCCTTTTGATGTCATAATGTAACATTCCATTATGATGTCATAATGCAAAATTCCCTTTTGATGTCATAATGTAACATTCCATTATGATGTCATAATGCAAAATTCCATTGTGAGGTCATAATGTAAAATTCGATTAAGATGTCATAATGTAACATTCCATTATGATGTCATAATGTAACATTCCATTATGAAGTCATAATGTAACATTCCATTATGATGTCATAATGCAGAATTCCATTATGATGTCATAATGTAACACTCCATTATGATGTCATAATGTAACATTCCATTATGATGTCATAATGCAAAATTCCATTATGATGCCATAATGCAAAATTCCATTATGATGTCATAATGTAACATTCCGTTATAATGTCATATTGCAAAATCCCATTACGATGTCATAATGCAACATTCCATTATGATGTCATAATTCAAAATTCCATTATGATGTCATAATGCATCATTCCATTATGATGTCATAATGCAACATCCCATTATGATGTCATAATGCAAAATTCCATTATGATGTCATAATGCAAAATTCCATTATGATGTCATAATGTAACATTCCATTATGATGTCATAATGCAAAATTCCATTATGATGTCATAATGCAACATTTCATTATGATGTCATAATGCAAAATTCCATTATGATATCATAATGCAAAATTCCATTTTGATGTCATAATGTAACATTCCATTATGATGTCATAATGCAAAATTCAATTATGATGTCATAATGCAAAATTCCATTTTGATGTCATAATGAAACATTCCATTATGATGTCATAATGCAAAATTCCATTATGATGTCATAATGCAAAATTCCATTATGATGTCATAATGTAAAATTCCATTATGATGTCATAATGCAAAATTCCCTTTTGATGTCATAATGTAACATTCCATTATGATGTCATAATGCAAAATTCCCTTTTGATGTCATAATGTAACATTCCATTATGATGTCATAATGCAAAATTCCATTGTGAGGTCATAATGCAAAATTCCATTATGATGTCATAATGCAAAATTCCATTATGATGTCATAATGTAACATTCCATTATGATGTCATAATGTAAAATTCAATTATGATGTCATAATGTAACATTCCATTATAATGTCATAATGCAAAATTCCATTATGATGTCATAATGCAAAATTCCATTATGATGTCATAATGCAAAATTCCATTATGATGTCATAATGCAAAATTCCATTATGATGTCATAATGCAACATTTCATTATGATGTCATAATGCAAAATTCCATTATGATGTCATAATGCAAAATTCCATTTTGATGTCATAATGTAACATTCCATTATGATGTCATAATGCAAAATTCCATTATGATGTCATAATGCAAAATTCCATTATGATGTCATAATGCAAAATTCCATTATGATGTCATAATGAAACATTCCATTATGATGTCATAATGCAAAATTCCATTATGATGTCATAATGCAAAATTCCATTATGATGTCATAATGTAAAATTCCATTATGATGTCATAATGCAAAATTCCCTTTTGATGTCATAATGTAACATTCCATTATGATGTCATAATGCAAAATTCCCTTTTGATGTCATAATGTAACATTCCATTATGATGTCATAATGCAAAATTCCATTGTGAGGTCATAATGTAAAATTCGATTAAGATGTCATAATGTAACATTCCATTATGATGTCATAATGTAACATTCCATTATGAAGTCATAATGTAACATTCCATTATGATGTCATAATGCAGAATTCCATTATGATGTCATAATGTAACACTCCATTATGATGTCATAATGTAACATTCCATTATGATGTCATAATGCAAAATTCCATTATGATGCCATAATGCAAAATTCCATTATGATGTAATAATGTAAAATTCCATTATGATGTCATAATGCAAAATTCCATTATGATGTCATAATGTAAAATTCCATTATGATGTCATAATGCAAAATTCCATTATGATATCATAATGTAACATTCCATTATGATGTCATAATGCAAAATTCCATTATGATGTCATAATGCAAAATTCCATTATGATGTCATAATGTAAAATTCCATTATGATGTCATAATGCAAAATTCCATTATGATGTCATAATGCAAAATTCCATTATGATGTCATAATGTAAAATTCCATTATGATGTCATAATGCAAAATTCCATCATGATGTCATAATGTAGAATTCCATTATGATGTTATAATGCAAAATTCAATTATGATGTCATAATGTAAAATCCCATTATGATGTCATAATGTAAAATGCCATTATGATGTCATAATGCAAAATTCCATTATGATGTCATAATGTAACATTCCATTATGATGTCATAATGCAAAATTCCATTATGATGTCATAATGAAACATTCCATTATGATGTCATAATGCAAAATTCCATTATGATGTCATAATGTAAAATTCCATTATGATGTCATAATGCAAAATTCCCTTTTGATGTCATAATGTAACATTCCATTATGATGTCATAATGCAAAATTCCCTTTTGATGTCATAATGTAACATTCCATTATGATGTCATAATGCAAAATTCCATTGTGAGGTCATAATGTAAAATTCGATTAAGATGTCATAATGTAACATCCCATTATGATGTCATAATGCAAAATTCCATTATGATGTCATAATGCAAAATTCCATTATGATGTCATAATGCAAAATTCCATTATGATGTCATAATGCAAAATTCCATTATGATGTCATAATGTAACATTCCATTATGATGTCATAATGTAAAATTCCATGATGATGTCATAATGCAAAATTCCATTATGATGTCATAATGCAAAATTCCATTATGATGTCATAATGCAAAATTCCATTATGATGTCATAATGCAAAATTCCATTATGATGTCATAATGCAATATTCCATTATGATGTCATAATGCAAAATTCCATTATGATGTCATAATGCAAAATTCCATTATGATGTCATAATGTAAAATTCCATTATGATGTCATAATGCAAAATTCCATTATGATGTCATAATGTAACATTCCGTTATAATGTCATATTGCAAAATCCCATTACGATGTCATAATGCAACATTCCATTATGATGTCATAATTCAAAATTCCATTATGATGTCATAATGCATCATTCCATTATGATGTCATAATGCAACATCCCATTATGATGTCATAATGCAAAATTCCATTATGATATCATAATGCAAAATTCCATTTTGATGTCATAATGTAACATTCCATTATGATGTCATAATGCAAAATTCCATTATGATGTCATAATGCAAAATTCCATTTTGATGTCATAATGAAACATTCCATTATGATGTCATAATGCAAAATTCCATTATGATGTCATAATGCAAAATTCCATTATGATGTCATAATGTAAAATTCCATTATGATGTCATAATGCAAAATTCCCTTTTGATGTCATAATGTAACATTCCATTATGATGTCATAATGCAAAATTCCCTTTTGATGTCATAATGTAACATTCCATTATGATGTCATAATGCAAAATTCCATTGTGAGGTCATAATGTAAAATTCGATTAAGATGTCATAATGTAACATTCCATTATGATGTCATAATGTAACATTCCATTATGAAGTCATAATGTAACATTCCATTATGATGTCATAATGCAGAATTCCATTATGATGTCATAATGTAACACTCCATTATGATGTCATAATGTAACATTCCATTATGATGTCATAATGCAAAATTCCATTATGATGCCATAATGCAAAATTCCATTATGATGTAATAATGTAAAATTACATTATGATGTCATAATGCAAAATTCCATTATGATGTCATAATGTAAAATTCCATTATGATGTCATAATGCAAAATTCCATTATGATATCATAATGTAACATTCCATTATGATGTCATAATGTAAAATTCCATTATGATGTCATAATGCAAAATTCCATTATGATGTCATAATGCAAAATTCCATTATGATGTCATAATGTAAAATTCCATTATGATGTCATAATGCAAAATTCCATTATGATGTCATAATGTAGAATTCCATTATGATGTTATAATGCAAAATTCAATTATGATGTCATAATGTAAAATCCCATTATGATGTCATAATGTAAAATGCCATTATGATGTCATAATGCAAAATTCCATTATGATGTCATAATGTAACATTCCATTATGATGTCATAATGCAAAATTCAATTATGATGTCATAATGAAACATTCCATTATGATGTCATAATGCAAAATTCCATTATGATGTCATAATGTAAAATTCCATTATGATGTCATAATGCAAAATTCCCTTTTGATGTCATAATGTAACATTCCATTATGATGTCATAATGCAAAATTCCATTGTGAGGTCATAATGTAAAATTCGATTAAGATGTCATAATGTAACATTCCATTATGATGTCATAATGTAAGATTCCATTATGAAGTCATAATGTAACATTCCATTATGATGTCATAATGCAAAATTCCATTATGATGTCATAATGCAACATCCCATTATGATGTCATAATGCAAAATTCCATTATGATGTCATAATGCAAAATTCCATTATGATGTCATAATGCAAAATTCCATTATGATGTCATAATGCAAAATTCCATTATGATGTCATAATGCAAAATTCCATTATGATGTCATAATGCAAAATTCCATTATGATGTCATAATGCAAAATTCCATTATGATGTCATAATGTAAAATTCCATTATGATGTCATAATGCAAAATTCCATTATGATGTCATAATGTAGAATTCCATTATGATGTTATAATGCAAAATTCAATTATGATGTCATAATGTAAAATCCCATTATGATGTCATAATGTAAAATGCCATTATGATGTCATAATGCAAAATTCCATTATGATGTCATAATGTAACATTCCATTATGATGTCATAATGCAAAATTCCATTACGATGTCATAATGCAAAATTCCATTTTGATGTCATAATGTAACATTCCATTATGATGTCATAATGCAAAATTCCATTATGATGTCATAATGAAACATTCCATTATGATGTCATAATGCAAAATTCCATTATGATGTCATAATGCAAAATTCCATTATGATGTCATAATGTAAAATTCCATTATGATGTCATAATGCAAAATTCCCTTTTGATGTCATAATGTAACATTCCATTATGATGTCATAATGCAAAATTCCCTTTTGATGTCATAATGTAACATTCCATTATGATGTCATAATGCAAAATTCCCTATTGATGTCATAATGTAACATTCCATTATGATGTCATAATGCAAAATTCCATTGTGAGGTCATAATGTAAAATTCGATTAAGATGTCATAATGTAACATTCCATTATGATGTCATAATGTAAGATTCCATTATGAAGTCATAATGTAACATTCCATTATGATGTCATAATGCAAAATTCCATTATGATGTCATAATGCAACATCCCATTATGATGTCATAATGCAAAATTCCATTATGATGTCATAATGCAAAATTCCATTATGATGTCATAATGCAAAATTCCATTATGATGTCATAATGTAACATTCCATTATGATGTCATAATGTAAAATTCCATGATGATGTCATAATGCAAAATTCCATTATGATGTCATAATGCAAAATTCCATTATGATGTCATAATGCAAAATTCCATTATGATGTCATAATGCAAAATTCCATTATGATGTCATAATGCAATATTCCATTATGATGTCATAATGCAAAATTCCATTATGATGTCATAATGCAAAATTCCATTATGATGTCATAATGTAAAATTCCATTATGATGTCATAATGCAAAATTCCATTATGATGTCATAATGCAACATTCCTTTATGATGTCATAATGCAAAATTCCATTATGATGTCATAATGCAACATCCCATTATGATGTCATAATGCAAAATTCCATTATGATGTCATAATGCAAAATTCCATTATGATATCATAATGTAAAATTCCATTATGATGTCATAATGTAACATTCCATTATGATGTCATAAAGCAACATTCCATTATGATGTCATAATGCAACATTCCATTATGATGTCATAATGCAACATTCCATTATGATATCACAATGTAAAATTCCATTATGATGTCATAATGCAAAATTCCATTATGATGTCATAATGCAAAATTCCATTATGATATCATAATGTAAAATTCCATTATGATGTTATAATGCAAAATTCAATTATGATGTCATTATGTAAAATCCCATTATGATGTCATAATGCAAAATTCCATTATGATGTCATAATGTAACATTCCATTATGATGTCATAATGTAAAATGCCATTATGATGTCATAATGCAAAATTCCATTATGATGTCAAAATGTAACATTTCATTATGATGTCATAATGCAAAATTCCATTATGATGTCATAATGCAAAATTCCATTTTGATGTCATAATGTAACATTCCATTATGATGTCATAATGCAAAATTCCATTATGATGTCATAATGCAAAATTCCATTATGATGTCATAATGAAACATTCCATTATGATGTCATAATGCAAAATTCAATTATGATGTCATAATGCAAAATTCCATTATGATGTCATAATGTAAAATTCCATTATGATGTCATTATGCAAAATTCCCTTTTGATGTCATAATGTAACATTCCATTATGATGTCATAATGCAAAATTCCCTTTTGATGTCATAATGTAACATTCCATTATGATGTCATAATGCAAAATTCCATTGTGAGGTCATAATGTAAAATTCGATTAAGATGTCATAATGTAACATTCCATTATGATGTCATAATGTAACATTCCATTATGAAGTCATAATGTAACATTCCATTATGATGTCATAATGCAGAATTCCATTATGATGTCATAATGTAACACTCCATTATGATGTCATAATGTAACATTCCATTATGATGTCATAATGCAAAATTCCATTATGATGCCATAATGCAAAATTCCATTATGATGTCATAATGTAACATTCCATTATGATGTCATAATGCAAAATTCCATTATGATGTCATAATGTAAAATTCCATTATGATGTCATAATGCAAAATTCCATTATGATATCATAATGTAACATTCCATTATGATGTCATAATGCAAAATTCCATTACGATGTCATAATGTAAAATTCCATTATGATGTCATAATGTAACATTCCATTATGATGTCATAATGCAAAATTCCATTATGATGTCATAATGTAAAATTCCATTATGATGTCATAAAGCAACATTCCATTATGATGTCATAATGCAACATTCCATTATGATATCACAATGTAAAATTCCATTATGATGTCATAATGCAAAATTCCATTATGATGTCATAATGCAAAATTCCATTATGATATCATAATGTAAAATTCCATTATGATGTCATAAGGCAAAATTCCATTATGATGTCATAATGCAAAATTCCATTATGATGTCATAATGTAAAATTAAATTATGATGTCATAATGCAAAATTCCATTATGATGTCATAATGCAAAATTCCATTATGATGTCATAATGTAACATTCCGTTATAATGTCATATTGCAAAATCCCATTACGATGTCATAATGCAACATTCCATTATGATGTCATAATTCAAAATTCCATTATGATGTCATAATGCATCATTCCATTATGATGTCATAATGCAACATCCCATTATGATGTCATAATGCAAAATTCCATTATGATGTCATAATGCAAAATTCCATTATGATGTCATAATGTAACATTCCATTATGATGTCATAATGCAAAATTCCATTATGATGTCATAATGCAACATTTCATTATGATGTCATAATGCAAAATTCCATTATGATATCATAATGCAAAATTCCATTTTGATGTCATAATGTAACATTCCATTATGATGTCATAATGCAAAATTCAATTATGATGTCATAATGCAAAATTCCATTTTGATGTCATAATGAAACATTCCATTATGATGTCATAATGCAAAATTCCATTATGATGTCATAATGCAAAATTCCATTATGATGTCATAATGTAAAATTCCATTATGATGTCATAATGCAAAATTCCCTTTTGATGTCATAATGTAACATTCCATTATGATGTCATAATGCAAAATTCCCTTTTGATGTCATAATGTAACATTCCATTATGCTGTCATAATGCAAAATTCCATTGTGAGGTCATAATGTAAAATTCGATTAAGATGTCATAATGTAACATTCCATTATGATGTCATAATGTAACATTCCATTATGAAGTCATAATGTAACATTCCATTATGATGTCATAATGCAGAATTCCATTATGATGTCATAATGTAACACTCCATTATGATGTCATAATGTAACATTCCATTATGATGTCATAATGCAAAATTCCATTATGATGCCATAATGCAAAATTCCATTATGGTGTAATAATGTAAAATTCCATTATGATGTCATAATGCAAAATTCCATTATGATGTCATAATGTAAAATTCCATTATGATGTCATAATGCAAAATTCCATTATGATATCATAATGTAACATTCCATTATGATGTCATAATGCAAAATTCCATTATGAGGTCATAATGTAAAATTCGATTAAGATGTCATAATGCAAAATTCCATTATGATGTCATAATGTAACATTCCATTATGTTGTCATAATGCAAAATTCCATTATGATGTCATAATGCAAAATTCCATTATGATGTCATAATGTAACATTCCATTATGTTGTCATAATGCAACATCCCATTATGATGTCATAATGCAAAATTCCATTATGATGTCATAATGCAAAATTCCATTATGATGTCATAATGTAACATTCCATTATGATGTCATAATGCAAAATTCCATTATGATGTCATAATGCAACATTTCATTATGATGTCATAATGCAAAATTCCATTATGATATCATAATGCAAAATTCCATTTTGATGTCATAATGTAACATTCCATTATGATGTCATAATGCAAAATTCAATTATGATGTCATAATGCAAAATTCCATTTTGATGTCATAATGAAACATTCCATTATGATGTCATAATGCAAAATTCCATTATGATGTCATAATGCAAAATTCCATTATGATGTCATAATGTAAAATTCCATTATGATGTCATAATGCAAAATTCCCTTTTGATGTCATAATGTAACATTCCATTATGATGTCATAATGCAAAATTCCCTTTTGATGTCATAATGTAACATTCCATTATGATGTCATAATGCAAAATTCCATTGTGAGGTCATAATGTAAAATTCGATTAAGATGTCATAATGTAACATTCCATTATGATGTCATAATGTAACATTCCATTATGAAGTCATAATGTAACATTCCATTATGATGTCATAATGCAGAATTCCATTATGATGTCATAATGTAACACTCCATTATGATGTCATAATGTAACATTCCATTATGATGTCATAATGCAAAATTCCATTATGATGCCATAATGCAAAATTCCATTATGGTGTAATAATGTAAAATTCCATTATGATGTCATAATGCAAAATTCCATTATGATGTCATAATGTAAAATTCCATTATGATTTCATAATGCAAAATTCCATTATGATATCATAATGTAACATTCCATTATGATGTCATAATGCAAAATTCCATTATGAGGTCATAATGTAAAATTCGATTAAGATGTCATAATGCAAAATTCCATTATGATGTCATAATGTAACATTCCATTATGTTGTCATAATGCAAAATTCCATTATGATGTCATAATGCAAAATTCCATTATGATGTCATAATGTAACATTCCATTATGTTGTCATAATGCAAAATTCCATTATGATGTCATAATGCAAAATTCCATTATGATATCATAATGTAACATTCCATTATGATGTCATAATGCAAAATTCCATTATGATGTCATAATGCAAAATTCCATTATGATGTCATAATGTAAAATTCCATTATGATGTCATAATGCAAAATTCCATTATGATGTCATAATGCAAAATTCCATTATGATGTCATAATGTAAAATTCCATTATGATGTCATAATGCAAAATTCCATTATGATGTCATAATGTAGAATTCCATTATGATGTTATAATGCAAAATTCAATTATGATGTCATAATGTAAAATCCCATTATGATGTCATAATGTAAAATGCCATTATGATGTCATAATGCAAAATTCCATTATGATGTCATAATGTAACATTCCATTATGATGTCATAATGCAAAATTCAATTATGATGTCATAATGAAACATTCCATTATGATGTCATAATGCAAAATTCCATTATGATGTCATAATGTAAAATTCCATTATGATGTCATAATGCAAAATTCCCTTTTGATGTCATAATGTAACATTCCATTATGATGTCATAATGCAAAATTCCATTGTGAGGTCATAATGTAAAATTCGATTAAGATGTCATAATGTAACATTCCATTATGATGTCATAATGTAAGATTCCATTATGAAGTCATAATGTAACATTCCATTATGATGTCATAATGCAAAATTCCATTATGATGTCATAATGCAAAATTCCATTATGATGTCATAATGCAAAATTCCATTATGATGTCATAATGCAAAATTCCATTATGATGTCATAATGCAAAATTCCATTATGATGTCATAATGCAAAATTCCATTATGATGTCATAATGCAAAATTCCATTATGATGTCATAATGTAAAATTCCATTATGATGTCATAATGCAAAATTCCATTATGATGTCATAATGTAGAATTCCATTATGATGTTATAATGCAAAATTCAATTATGATGTCATAATGTAAAATCCCATTATGATGTCCAAATGTAAAATGCCATTATGATGTCATAATGCAAAATTCTATTATGATGTCATAATGTAACATTCCATTATGATGTCATAATGCAAAATTCCATTATGATGTCATAATGCAAAATTCCATTTTGATGTCATAATGTAACATTCCATTATGATGTCATAATGCAAAATTCCATTATGATGTCATAATGAAACATTCCATTATGATGTCATAATGCAAAATTCCATTATGATGTCATAATGCAAAATTCCATTATGATGTCATAATGTAAAATTCCATTATGATGTCATAATGCAAAATTCCCTTTTGATGTCATAATGTAACATTCCATTATGATGTCATAATGCAAAATTCCCTTTTGATGTCATAATGTAACATTCCATTATGATGTCATAATGCAAAATTCCATTGTGAGGTCATAATGTAAAATTCGATTAAGATGTCATAATGTAACATTCCATTATGATGTCATAATGTAAGATTCCATTATGAAGTCATAATGTAACATTCCATTATGATGTCATAATGCAAAATTCCATTATGATGTCATAATGCAACATCCCATTATGATGTCATAATGCAAAATTCCATTATGATGTCATAATGCAAAATTCCATTATGATGTCATAATGCAAAATTCCATTATGATGTCATAATGTAACATTCCATTATGATGTCATAATGTAAAATTCCATGATGATGTCATAATGCAAAATTCCATTATGATGTCATAATGCAAAATTCCATTATGATGTCATAATGCAAAATTCCATTATGATGTCATAATGCAATATTCCATTATGATGTCATAATGCAAAATTCCATTATGATGTCATAATGCAAAATTCCATTATGATGTCATAATGTAAAATTCCATTATGATGTCATAATGCAAAATTCCATTATGATGTCATAATGCAACATTCCATTATGATGTCATAATGCAAAATTCCATTATGATGTCATAATGCAACATCCCATTATGATGTCATAATGCAAAATTCCATTATGATGTCATAATGCAAAATTCCATTATGATGTCATAATGTAAAATTCCATTATGATGTCATAATGTAACATTCCATTATGATGTCATAAAGCAACATTCCATTATGATGTCATAATGCAACATTCCATTATGATGTCATAATGCAACATTCCATTATGATATCACAATGTAAAATTCCATTATGATGTCATAATGCAAAATTCCATTATGATGTCATAATGCAAAATTCCATTATGATATCATAATGTAAAATTCCATTATGATGTTATAATGCAAAATTCAATTATGATGTCATTATGTAAAATCCCATTATGATGTCATAATGCAAAATTCCATTATGATGTCATAATGTAACATTCCATTATGATGTCATAATGTAAAATGCCATTATGATGTCATAATGCAAAATTCCATTATGATGTCAAAATGTAACATTTCATTATGATGTCATAATGCAAAATTCCATTATGATGTCATAATGCAAAATTCCATTTTGATGTCATAATGTAACATTCCATTATGATGTCATAATGCAAAATTCCATTATGATGTCATAATGCAAAATTCCATTATGATGTCATAATGAAACATTCCATTATGATGTCATAATGCAAAATTCCATTATGATGTCATAATGCAAAATTCCATTATGATGTCATAATGTAAAATTCCATTATGATGTCATAATGCAAAATTCCCTTTTGATGTCATAATGTAACATTCCATTATGATGTCATAATGCAAAATTCCCTTTTGATGTCATAATGTAACATTCCATTATGATGTCATAATGCAAAATTCCATTGTGAGGTCATAATGTAAAATTCGATTAAGATGTCATAATGTAACATTCCATTATGATGTCATAATGTAACATTCCATTATGAAGTCATAATGTAACATTCCATTATGATGTCATAATGCAGAATTCCATTATGATGTCATAATGTAACACTCCATTATGATGTCATAATGTAACATTCCATTATGATGTCATAATGCAAAATTCCATTATGATGCCATAATGCAAAATTCCATTATGATGTCATAATGTAACATTCCATTATGATGTCATAATGCAAAATTCCATTATGATATCATAATGTAACATTCCATTATGATGTCATAATGCAAAATTCCATTACGATGTCATAATGTAAAATTCCATTATGATGTCATAATGTAACATTCCATTATTATGTCATAATGCAAAATTCCATTATGATGTCATAATGTAAAATTCCATTATGATGTCATAAAGCAACATTCCATTATGATGTCATAATGCAACATTCCATTATGATATCACAATGTAAAATTCCATTATGATGTCATAATGCAAAATACCATTATGATGTCATAATGCAAAATTCCATTATGATATCATAATGTAAAATTCCATTATGATGTCATAATGCAAAATTCCATTATGATGTCATAATGCAAAATTCCATTATGATGTCATAATGTAAAATTAAATTATGATGTCATAATGCAAAATTCCATTATGATGTCATAATGCAAAATTCCATTATGATGTCATAATGTAAAATTCCATTATGATGTCATAATGCAAAATTCCATTATGATGTCATAATGTAGAATTCCATTATGATGTTATAATGCAAAATTCAATTATGATGTCATAATGTAAAATCCCATTATGATGTCATAATGTAAAATGCCATTATGATGTCATAATGCAAAATTCCATTATGATGTCATAATGCAAAATTCCATTATGATGTCATAATGAAACATTCCATTATGATGTCATAATGCAAAATTCCATTATGATGTCATAATGCAAAATTCCATTATGATGTCATAATGTAACATTCCATTATGATGTCATAATGCAAAATTCCCTTTTGATGTCATAATGTAACATTCCATTATGATGTCATAATGCAAAATTCCCTTTTGATGTCATAATGTAACATTCCATTATGATGTCATAATGCAAAATTCCATTGTGAGGTCATAATGTAAAATTCGATTAAGATGTCATAATGTAACATTCCATTGTGATGTCATAATGTAAGATTCCATTATGAAGTCATAATGTAACATTCCATTATGATGTCATAATGCAAAATTCCATTATGATGTCATAATGCAACATCCCATTATGATGTCATAATGCAAAATTCCATGATGATGTCATAATGCAAAATTCCATTATGATGTCATAATGCAAAATTCCATTATGATGTCATAATGCAAAATTCCATTATGATGTCATAATGCAAAATTCCATTATGATGTCATAATGCAATATTCCATTATGATGTCATAATGCAAAATTCCATTATGATGTCATAATGCAAAATTCCATTATGATGTCATAATGTAAAATTCCATTATGATGTCATAATGCAAAATTCCATTATGATGTCATAATGTAACATTCCGTTATGATGTCATATTGCAAAATCCCATTACGATGTCATAATGCAACATTCCATTATGATGTCATAATTCAAAATTCCATTATGATGTCACAATGCATCATTCCATTATGATGTCATAATGCAACATTCCATTATGATGTCATAATGCAAAATTCCATTATGATGTCATAATGTAAAATTCCATTATGATGTCATAATGCAAAATTCCATTATGATGTCATAATGTAAAATTCCATTATGATGTCATAAAGCAACATTCCATTATGATGTCATAATGCAAAATTCCATTATGATGTCATAATGTAACATTCCATTATGATGTCATAATGCAAAATTCCATTATGATGTCATAATGCAACATTCCATTATGATGTCATAATGCAAAATTCCATTATGATGTCATAATGCAACATCCCATTATGATGTCATAATGCAAAATTCCATTATGATGTCATAATGCAAAATTCCATTATGATATCATAATGTAAAATTCCATTATGATGTCATAATGTAACATTCCATTATGATGTCATAAAGCAACATTCCATTATGATGTCATAAAGCAACATTCCATTATGATGTCATAATGCAACATTCCATTATGATGTCATAATGCAACATTCCATTATGATATCACAATGTAAAATTCCATTATGATGTCATAATGCAAAATTCCATTATGATGTCATAATGCAAAATTCCATTATGATATCATAATGTAAAATTCCATTATGATGTTATAATGCAAAATTCAATTATGATGTCATTATGTAAAATCCCATTATGATGTCATAATGCAAAATTCCATTATGATGTCATAATGTAACATTCCATTATGATGTCATAATGTAAAATTCCATTATGATGTCATAATGTAAAATGCCATTATGATGTCATAATGCAAAATTCCATTATGATGTCATAATGTAACATTTCATTATGATGTCATAATGCAAAATTCCATTATGATGTCATAATGCAAAATTCCATTTTGATGTCATAATGTAACATTCCATTATGATGTCATAATGCAAAATTCCATTTTGATGTCATAATGTAAAATTCCATTATGATGTCATAATGAAACATTCCATTATGATGTCATAATGCAAAATTCCATTATGATGTCATAATGCAAAATTCCATTATGATGTCATAATGTAAAATTCCATTATGATGTCATAATGCAAAATTCCCTTTTGATGTCATAATGTAACATTCCATTATGATGTCATAATGCAAAATTCCCTTTTGATGTCATAATGTAACATTCCATTATGATGTCATAATGCAAAATTCCATTGTGAGGTCATAATGTAACATTCCATTATGATGTCATAATGCAAAATTCCATTGTGAGGTCATAATGTAACATTCCATTATGAAGTCATAATGTAACATTCCATTATGATGTCATAATGCAGAATTCCATTATGATGTCATAATGTAACACTCCATTATGATGTCATAATGTAACATTCCATTATGATGTCATAATGCAAAATTCCATTATGATGCCATAATGCAAAATTCCATTATGATGTCATAATGTAACATTCCATTATGATGTCATAATGCAAAATTCCATTATGATGTCATAATGTAAAATTCCATTATGATGTCATAATGCAAAATTCCATTATGATATCATAATGTAACATTCCATTATGATGTCATAATGCAAAATTCCATTACGATGTCATAATGTAAAATTCCATTATGATGTCATAATGTAACATTCCATTATGATGTCATAATGCAAAATTCCATTATGATGTCATAATGTAAAATTCCATTATGATGTCATAAAGCAACATTCCATTATGATGTCATAATGCAACATTCCATTATGATATCACAATGTAAAATTCCATTATGATGTCATAATGCAAAATTCCATTATGATGTCATAATGCAAAATTCCATTATGATATCATAATGTAAAATTCCATTATGATGTCATAATGCAAAATTCCATTATGATGTCATAATGCAAAATTCCATTATGATGTCATAATGCAAAATTCCATTATGATGTCATAATGTAAAATTCCATTATGATGTCATAATGCAAAATTCCATTATGATGTCATAATGCAAAATTCCATTATGATGTCATAATGTAAAATTCCATTATGATGTCATAATGCAAAATTCCATTATGATGTCATAATGTAGAATTCCATTATGATGTTATAATGCAAAATTCAATTATGATGTCATAATGTAAAATCCCATTATGATGTCATAATGTAAAATGCCATTATGATGTCATAATGCAAAATTCCATTATGATGTCATAATGTAACATTCCATTATGATGTCATAATGCAAAATTCCATTATGATGTCATAATGCAAAATTCCATTTTGATGTCATAATGTAACATTCCATTATGATGTCATAATGCAAAATTCCATTATGATGTCATAATGAAACATTCCATTATGATGTCATAATGCAAAATTCCATTATGATGTCATAATGCAAAATTCCATTATGATGTCATAATGTAAAATTCCATTATGATGTCATAATGCAAAATTCCCTTTTGATGTCATAATGTAACATTCCATTATGATGTCATAATGCAAAATTCCCTTTTGATGTCATAATGTAACATTCCATTATGATGTCATAATGCAAAATTCCATTGTGAGGTCATAATGTAAAATTCGATTAAGATGTCATAATGTAACATTCCATTATGATGTCATAATGTAAGATTCCATTATGAAGTCATAATGTAACATTCCATTATGATGTCATAATGCAAAATTCCATTATGATGTCATAATGCAACATCCCATTATGATGTCATAATGCAAAATTCCATTATGATGTCATAATGCAAAATTCCATTATGATGTCATAATGCAAAATTCCATTATGATGTCATAATGTAACATTCCATTATGATGTCATAATGTAAAATTCCATTATGATGTCATAATGCAAAATGCCATTATGATGACATAATGCAAAATTCCATTATGATGTCATAATGCAAAATTCCATTATGATGTCATAATGCAAAATTCCATTATGATGTCATAATGTAAAATTCCATTATGATGTCATAATGCAATATTCCATTATGATGTCATAATGCAAAATTCCATTATGATGTCATAATGCAAAATTCCATTATGATGTCATAATGTAAAATTCCATTATGATGTCATAATGCAAAATTCTATTATGATGTCATAATGTAACATTCCATTATGATGTCATAATGCAACATTCCATTATGATGTCATAATGCAAAATTCCATTATGATGTCATAATGCATCATTCCATTATGATGTCATAATCTAAAATTCCATTATGATGTCATAATGCAAAATTCCATTATGATATCATAATGTAAAATTCCATTATGATGTCATAATGCAAAATTCCAGTATGATGTCATAATGTAACATTCCATTATGATGTCATAATGTAACATTCCATTATAATGTCATAATGCAAAATTCCATTATGATGTCATAATGTAACATTCCATTATAATGTCATAAAGCAACATTCCATTATGATGTCATAATGCAAAATTCCATTATGATGTCATAATGTAACATTACATTATGATGTCATAATGCAAAATTCCATTACCACTTCATAATGTAAAATTCCATTATGATGGCATAAAGCAACATTCCATTATGATGTCATAATGCAAAATTCCATTATGATGTCATAAAGCAACATTCTATTATGATGTCATAATGCAAAATTCCATTATGATGTCATAATGTAAAATTCCATTAAGATGTCATAAAGCAACATTCCATTATGATGTCATAATGCAAAATTCCATTATGATGTCATAATGTAAAATTCCATTATGATGTCACAATGCAACATTCCATTATGATGTCATAATGTAACATTCCATTATGATGTCATAATGCAACATCCCATTATGATGTCATAATGCAACATTCCATTATGATGTCATAATGCAAAATTCCATTATGATGTCATAATGCATCATTCCATTATGATGTCATAATGCAAAATTCCATTATGATGTCATAATGCAAAATTCCATTATGATGTCATAATGCAAAATTCCATTATGATGTCATAATGTAACATTCCATTATGATGTCATAATGCAAAATTCCATTACGATGTCATAATGTAAAATTCCATTATAATGTCATAATGTAACATTCCATTATAATGTCATAATGCAACATTCCATTATGATGTCATAATGTAACATTCCATTATGATGTCATAATGCAAAATTCCATTATGATGTCATAATGTAACATTCCATTATGATGTCATAATGCAAAATTCCATTATGATGTCATAATGCAAAATTCCATTTTGATGTCATAATGTAACATTCCATTATGATGTCATAATGCAAAATTACATTATGATGTCATAATGCAAAATTACATTATGATGTCATAATGAAACATTCCATTATGATGTCATAATGCAAAATTCCATTATGATGTCATAATGCAAAATTCCATTATGATGTCATAATGCAAAATTCCATTATGATGTCATAATGTAAAATTCCATTATGATGTCATAATGTAACATTCCATTATGATGTCATAATGCAAAATGCCATTACGATGTCATAATGTAAAATTCCATTATGATGTCATAAAGCAACATTCCATTATGATGTCATTATGTAAAATTCCATTATGATGTCATAAAGCAACATTCCATTATGATGTCATTATGTAAAATTCCATTATGATGTCATAAAGCAGCATTCCATTATGATGTCATAATGCAAAATTCCATTATAATGTCATAATGTAACAATCCATTATGATGTCATAATGCAAAATTCCATTACGATGCCATAATGTAAAATTCCATTATAATGTCATAATGTAACAATCCATTATGATGTCATAATGCAAAATTCCATTACGATGCCATAATGTAAAATTCCATTATGATGTCATAATGTAACATTCCATTATGATGTCATAATGCAAAATTCCATTATGATGTCATAATGTAAAACTCCATTATGATGTCATAAAGCAACATTCCATTATGATGTCATAATGCAAAATTCCATTATGATGTCATAATGTAACATTCCATTATGATGTCATAATGCAACATTCCATTATGATGTCATAATGCAAAATTCCATTATGATGTCATAATGCATCATTCCATTATGATGTCATAATGCAACATTCCATTATGATGTCATAATGCAAAATACCATTATGATGTCATAATGTAACATTCCATAATGATGTCATAATGCAAAATTCCATTATGATGTCATAATGTAAAATTCAATTATGATGTCATAATGTAAAATTCCATTATGATGTCATAATGTAACATTCCATTATGATGTCATAATGTAAAATTCCATTATGATGTCATAATGTAACATTCCATTATGATGTCATAATGCAAAATTCCATTATGATGTCATAATGTAACATTCCATTATGATGTCATAATGCAAAATTCCATTACGATGTCATAATATAAAATTCCATTATGATGTCATAATGTAACATTCAATTATGATGTCATAATGCAAAATTCCATTATGATGTCATAATGTAAAATTCCATTATGATGTCATAAAGCAACATTCCATTATGATGTCATAATGCAAAATTCCATTATGATGTCATAATGTAACATTCCATTATGATGTCATAATGCAAAATTCCATTATGATGTCATAATGCAACATTCCATTATGATGTCATAATGCAAAATTCCATTATGATGTCATAATGCAACATCCCATTATGATGTCATAATGCAAAATTCCATTATGATGTCATAATGCAAAATTCCATTATGATATCATAATGTAAAATTCCATTATGATGTCATAATGCAAAATTCCATTATGATGTCATAATGTAAAATTCCATTATGATGTCATAATGTAACATTCCATTATGATGTCATAATGTAAAATTCCATTATGATGTCATAATGCAAAATTCCATTACGATGTCATAATGTAAAATTCCATTATGATGTCATAATGTAACATTCCATTATGATGTCATAATGCAAAATTCCATTATGATGTCATAATGTAAAATTCCATTATGATGTCATAATGCAACATTCCATTATGATATCACAATGTAAAATTCCATTATGATGTCATAATGCAAAATTCCATTATGATGTCATAATGCAAAATTCCATTATGATATCATAATGTAAAATTCCATTATGATGTCATAATGCAAAATTCCATTATGATGTCATAATGCAAAATTCCATTATGATGTCATAATGTAAAATTCCATTATGATGTCATAATGCAAAATTCCATTATGATGTCATAATGCAAAATTCCATTATGATGTCATAATGTAAAATTCCATTATGATGTCATAATGCAAAATTCCATTATGATGTCATAATGTAGAATTCCATTATGATGTTATAATGCAAAATTCAATTATGATGTCATAATGTAAAATCCCATTATGATGTCATAATGTAAAATGCCATTATGATGTCATAATGCAAAATTCCATTATGATGTCATAATGTAACATTCCATTATGATGTCATAATGCAAAATTCCATTATGATGTCATAATGCAAAATTCCATTTTGATGTCATAATGTAACATTCCATTATGATGTCATAATGCAAAATTCCATTATGATGTCATAATGAAACATTCCATTATGATGTCATAATGCAAAATTCCATTATGATGTCATAATGCAAAATTCCATTATGATGTCATAATGTAAAATTCCATTATGATGTCATAATGCAAAATTCCCTTTTGATGTCATAATGTAACATTCCATTATGATGTCATAATGCAAAATTCCCTTTTGATGTCATAATGTAACATTCCATTATGATGTCATAATGCAAAATTCCATTGTGAGGTCATAATGTAAAATTCGATTAAGATGTCATAATGTAACATTCCATTATGATGTCATAATGTAAGATTCCATTATGAAGTCATAATGTAACATTCCATTATGATGTCATAATGCAAAATTCCATTATGATGTCATAATGCAACATCCCATTATGATGTCATAATGCAAAATTCCATTATGATGTCATAATGCAAAATTCCATTATGATGTCATAATGCAAAATTCCATTATGATGTCATAATGTAACATTCCATTATGATGTCATAATGTAAAATTCCATTATGATGTCATAATGCAAAATTCCATTATGATGACATAATGCAAAATTCCATTATGATGTCATAATGCAAAATTCCATTATGATGTCATAATGCAAAATTCCATTATGATGTCATAATGTAAAATTCCATTATGATGTCATAATGCAATATTCCATTATGATGTCATAATGCAAAATTCCATTATGATGTCATAATGCAAAATTCCATTATGATGTCATAATGTAAAATTCCATTATGATGTCATAATGCAAAATTCTATTATGATGTCATAATGTAACATTCCATTATGATGTCATAATGCAACATTCCATTATGATGTCATAATGCAACATTCCATTATGATGTCATAATGCAAAATTCCATTATGATGTCATAATGCATCATTCCATTATGATGTCATAATCTAAAATTCCATTATGATGTCATAATGCAAAATTCCATTATGATATCATAATGTAAAATTCCATTATGATGTCATAATGCAAAATTCCAGTATGATGTCATAATGTAACATTCCATTATGATGTCATAATGTAACATTCCATTATAATGTCATAATGCAAAATTCCATTATGATGTCATAATGTAACATTCCATTATAATGTCATAATGTAACATTCCATTATGATGTCATAATGTAACATTCCATTATAATGTCATAATGCAAAATTCCATTATGATGTCATAATGTAACATTCCATTATAATGTCATAAAGCAACATTCCATTATGATGTCATAATGCAAAATTCCATTATGATGTCATAATGTAACATTACATTATGATGTCATAATGCAAAATTCCATTACCACTTCATAATGTAAAATTCCATTATGATGGCATAAAGCAACATTCCATTATGATGTCATAATGCAAAATTCCATTATGATGTCATAAAGCAACATTCTATTATGATGTCATAATGCAAAATTCCATTATGATGTCATAATGTAAAATTCCATTAAGATGTCATAAAGCAACATTCCATTATGATGTCATAATGCAAAATTCCATTATGATGTCATAATGTAAAATTCCATTATGATGTCACAATGCAACATTCCATTATGATGTCATAATGTAACATTCCATTATGATGTCATAATGCAACATCCCATTATGATGTCATAATGCAACATTCCATTATGATGTCATAATGCAAAATTCCATTATGATGTCATAATGCATCATTCCATTATGATGTCATAATGCAAAATTCCATTATGATGTCATAATGCAAAATTCCATTATGATATCATAATGTAAAATTCCATTATGATGTCATAATGCAAAATTCCATTATGATGTCATAATGTAACATTCCATTATGATGTCATAATGCAAAATTCCATTACGATGTCATAATGTAAAATTCCATTATAATGTCATAATGTAACATTCCATTATAATGTCATAATGCAACATTCCATTATGATGTCATAATGTAACATTCCATTATGATGTCATAATGCAAAATTCCATTATGATGTCATAATGTAACATTCCATTATGATGTCATAATGCAAAATTCCATTATGATGTCATAATGCAAAATTCCATTTTGATGTCATAATGTAACATTCCATTATGATGTCATAATGCAAAATTACATTATGATGTCATAATGCAAAATTACATTATGATGTCATAATGAAACATTCCATTATGATGTCATAATGCAAAATTCCATTATGATGTCATAATGCAAAATTCCATTATGATGTCATAATGCAAAATTTCATTATGATGTCATAATGTAAAATTCCATTATGATGTCATAATGTAACATTCCATTATGATGTCATAATGCAAAATGCCATTACGATGTCATAATGTAAAATTCCATTATGATGTCATAAAGCAACATTCCATTATGATGTCATTATGTAAAATTCCATTATGATGTCATAAAGCAACATTCCATTATGATGTCATTATGTAAAATTCCATTATGATGTCATAAAGCAGCATTCCATTATGATGTCATAATGCAAAATTCCATTATAATGTCATAATGTAACAATCCATTATGATGTCATAATGCAAAATTCCATTACGATGCCATAATGTAAAATTCCATTATAATGTCATAATGTAACAATCCATTATGATGTCATAATGCAAAATTCCATTACGATGCCATAATGTAAAATTCCATTATGATGTCATAATGTAACATTCCATTATGATGTCATAATGCAAAATTCCATTATGATGTCATAATGTAAAACTCCATTATGATGTCATAAAGCAACATTCCATTATGATGTCATAATGCAAAATTCCATTATGATGTCATAATGCAACATCCCATTATGATGTCATAATGCAACATTCCATTATGATGTCATAATGCAAAATTCCATTATGATGTCATAATGCATCATTCCATTATGATGTCATAATGCAACATTCCATTATGATGTCATAATGCAAAATACCATTATGATGTCATAATGTAATATTCCATAATGATGTCATAATGTAAAATTCCATTATGATGTCATAATGTAAAATTCAATTATGATGTCATAATGTAAAATTCCATTATGATGTCATAATGTAACATTCCATTATGATGTCATAATGTAAAATTCCATTATGATGTCATAATGTAACATTCCATTATGATGTCATAATGCAAAATTCCATTATGATGTCATAATGTAACATTCCATTATGATGTCATAATGCAAAATTCCATTACGATGTCATAATATAAAATTCCATTATGATGTCATAATGTAACATTCAATTATGATGTCATAATGCAAAATTCCATTATGATGTCATAATGCAACATCCCATTATGATGTCATAATGCAAAATTCCATTATGATGTCATAATGCAAAATTCCATTATGATGTCATAATGCAAAATTCCATTATGATGTCATAATGTAACATTCCATTATGATGTCATAATGTAAAATTCCATTATGATGTCATAATGCAAAATTCCATTATGATGACATAATGCAAAATTCCATTATGATGTCATAATGCAAAATTCCATTATGATGTCATAATGCAAAATTCCATTATGATGTCATAATGTAAAATTCCATTATGATGTCATAATGCAATATTCCATTATGATGTCATAATGCAAAATTCCATTATGATGTCATAATGTAAAATTCCATTATGATGTCATAATGTAACATTCCATTATGATGTCATAATGCAAAATGCCATTACGATGTCATAATGTAAAATTCCATTATGATGTCATAAAGCAACATTCCATTATGATGTCATTATGTAAAATTCCATTATGATGTCATAAAGCAACATTCCATTATGATGTCATTATGTAAAATTCCATTATGATGTCATAAAGCAGCATTCCATTATGATGTCATAATGCAAAATTCCATTATAATGTCATAATGTAACAATCCATTATGATGTCATAATGCAAAATTCCATTACGATGCCATAATGTAAAATTCCATTATAATGTCATAATGTAACAATCCATTATGATGTCATAATGCAAAATTCCATTACGATGCCATAATGTAAAATTCCATTATGATGTCATAATGTAACATTCCATTATGATGTCATAATGCAAAATTCCATTATGATGTCATAATGTAAAACTCCATTATGATGTCATAAAGCAACATTCCATTATGATGTCATAATGCAAAATTCCATTATGATGTCATAATGTAACATTCCATTATGATGTCATAATGCAACATTCCATTATGATGTCATAATGCAAAATTCCATTATGATGTCATAATGCATCATTCCATTATGATGTCATAATGCAACATTCCATTATGATGTCATAATGCAAAATACCATTATGATGTCATAATGTAACATTCCATAATGATGTCATAATGTAAAATTCCATTATGATGTCATAATGTAAAATTCAATTATGATGTCATAATGTAAAATTCCATTATGATGTCATAATGTAACATTCCATTATGATGTCATAATGTAAAATTCCATTATGATGTCATAATGTAACATTCCATTATGATGTCATAATGCAAAATTCCATTATGATGTCATAATGTAACATTCCATTATGATGTCATAATGCAAAATTCCATTACGATGTCATAATATAAAATTCCATTATGATGTCATAATGTAACATTCAATTATGATGTCATAATGCAAAATTCCATTATGATGTCATAATGCAACATCCCATTATGATGTCATAATGCAAAATTCCATTATGATGTCATAATGCAAAATTCCATTATGATGTCATAATGCAAAATTCCATTATGATGTCATAATGTAACATTCCATTATGATGTCATAATGTAAAATTCCATTATGATGTCATAATGCAAAATTCCATTATGATGACATAATGCAAAATTCCATTATGATGTCATAAAGCAGCATTCCATTATGATGTCATAATGCAAAATTCCATTATAATGTCATAATGTAACAATCCATTATGATGTCATAATGCAAAATTCCATTACGATGCCATAATGTAAAATTCCATTATAATGTCATAATGTAACAATCCATTATGATGTCATAATGCAAAATTCCATTACGATGCCATAATGTAAAATTCCATTATGATGTCATAATGTAACATTCCATTATGATGTCATAATGCAAAATTCCATTATGATGTCATAATGTAAAACTCCATTATGATGTCATAAAGCAACATTCCATTATGATGTCATAATGCAAAATTCCATTATGATGTCATAATGTAACATTCCATTATGATGTCATAATGCAACATTCCATTATGATGTCATAATGCAAAATTCCATTATGATGTCATAATGCATCATTCCATTATGATGTCATAATGCAACATTCCATTATGATGTCATAATGCAAAATACCATTATGATGTCATAATGTAACATTCCATAATGATGTCATAATGTAAAATTCCATTATGATGTCATAATGTAAAATTCAATTATGATGTCATAATGTAAAATTCCATTATGATGTCATAATGTAACATTCCATTATGATGTCATAATGTAAAATTCCATTATGATGTCATAATGTAACATTCCATTATGATGTCATAATGCAAAATTCCATTATGATGTCATAATGTAACATTCCATTATGATGTCATAATGCAAAATTCCATTACGATGTCATAATATAAAATTCCATTATGATGTCATAATGTAACATTCAATTATGATGTCATAATGCAAAATTCCATTATGATGTCATAATGCAACATCCCATTATGATGTCATAATGCAAAATTCCATTATGATGTCATAATGCAAAATTCCATTATGATGTCATAATGCAAAATTCCATTATGATGTCATAATGTAACATTCCATTATGATGTCATAATGTAAAATTCCATTATGATGTCATAATGCAAAATTCCATTATGATGACATAATGCAAAATTCCATTATGATGTCATAATGCAAAATTCCATTATGATGTCATAATGCAAAATTCCATTATGATGTCATAATGTAAAATTCCATTATGATGTCATAATGCAATATTCCATTATGATGTCATAATGCAAAATTCCATTATGATGTCATAATGTAAAATTCCATTATGATGTCATAATGTAACATTCCATTATGATGTCATAATGCAAAATGCCATTACGATGTCATAATGTAAAATTCCATTATGATGTCATAAAGCAACATTCCATTATGATGTCATTATGTAAAATTCCATTATGATGTCATAAAGCAACATTCCATTATGATGTCATTATGTAAAATTCCATTATGATGTCATAAAGCAGCATTCCATTATGATGTCATAATGCAAAATTCCATTATAATGTCATAATGTAACAATCCATTATGATGTCATAATGCAAAATTCCATTACGATGCCATAATGTAAAATTCCATTATAATGTCATAATGTAACAATCCATTATGATGTCATAATGCAAAATTCCATTACGATGCCATAATGTAAAATTCCATTATGATGTCATAATGTAACATTCCATTATGATGTCATAATGCAAAATTCCATTATGATGTCATAATGTAAAACTCCATTATGATGTCATAAAGCAACATTCCATTATGATGTCATAATGCAAAATTCCATTATGATGTCATAATGTAACATTCCATTATGATGTCATAATGCAACATTCCATTATGATGTCATAATGCAAAATTCCATTATGATGTCATAATGCATCATTCCATTATGATGTCATAATGCAACATTCCATTATGATGTCATAATGCAAAATACCATTATGATGTCATAATGTAACATTCCATAATGATGTCATAATGTAAAATTCCATTATGATGTCATAATGTAAAATTCAATTATGATGTCATAATGTAAAATTCCATTATGATGTCATAATGTAACATTCCATTATGATGTCATAATGTAAAATTCCATTATGATGTCATAATGTAACATTCCATTATGATGTCATAATGCAAAATTCCATTATGATGTCATAATGTAACATTCCATTATGATGTCATAATGCAAAATTCCATTACGATGTCATAATATAAAATTCCATTATGATGTCATAATGTAACATTCAATTATGATGTCATAATGCAAAATTCCATTATGATGTCATAATGCAACATCCCATTATGATGTCATAATGCAACATTCCATTATGATGTCATAATGCAAAATTCCATTATGATGTCATAATGCATCATTCCATTATGATGTCATAATGTAAAATTCCATTATGATGTCATAATGCAAAATTCCATTATGATGTCATAATGCAACATCCCATTATGATGTCATAATGCAAAATTCCATTATGATGTCATAATGCAAAATTCCATTATGATGTCATAATGCAAAATTCCATTATGATGTAATAAAGCAACATTCCATTATGATGTCATAATGCACAATTCCATTATGATGCCATAATGCAAAATTCCATTATGATGTCATAATGCAACATTCCATTATGATGTCATAATGCAAAATTCCATTATGATGTCATAATGTAACATTCCATTATGATGTCATAATGCAAAATTCCATTATGATGTCATAATGCAAAATTCCATTATGATGTCATAATGTAAAATTCCATTATGATGTCTTAATGCAACATTCCATTATGATGTCATAATGCAAAACTCCATTATGATGTCATAATGTAACATTCCATTATGATGTCATAATGCAACATTCCATTATGATGTCATAATGCAAAATTCCATTATGATGTCATAATGCAAAATTCCATTATGATGTCATAATGTAACATTCCATTATGATGTCATAATGCAAAATTCCATTATGATGTCATAATGCAAAATTCCATTTTGATGTCATAATGTAACATTCCATTATGATGTCATAATGCAAAATTACATTATGATGTCATAATGCAAAATTACATTATGATGTCATAATGCAAAATTACATTGTGATGTCATAATGAAACATTCCATTATGATTTCATAATGCAAAATTCAATTATGATGTCATAATGCAAAATTCCATTATGATGTCATAATGCAAAATTCCATTATGATGTCATAATGTAAAATTCCATTATGATGTCATAATGTAACATTCCATTATCATGTCATAATGCAAAATGCCATTACGATGTCATAATGTAAAATTCCATTATGATGTCATAAAGCAACATTCCATTATGATGTCATTATGTAAAATTCCATTATGATGTCATAATGTAGAATTCCATTATGATGTTATAATGCAAAATTCAATTATGATGTCATAATGTAACATTCCATTATGATGTCATAATGCAAAATTCCCTTTTGATGTCATAATGTAAAATTCCATTATGATGTCATAATGTAACATTCCATTATGATGTCATAATGTAACATTCCATTATGATGTCATAATGCAAAATTCCATTATGATGTCATAATGTAACATTCCATTATGATGTCATAATGCAAAATTCCATTACGATGTCATAATATAAAATTCCATTATGATGTCATAATGTAACATTCAATTATGATGTCATAATGCAAAATTCCATTATGATGTCATAATGTAAAATTCCATTATGATGTCATAAAGCAACATTCCATTATGATGTCATAATGCAAAATTCAATTATGATGTCATAATGTAACATTCCATTATGATGTCATAATGCAAAATTCCATTATGATGTCATAATGCAACATTCCATTATGATGTCATAATGCAAAATTCCATTATGATGTCATAATGCAACATCCCATTATGATGTCATAATGCAAAATTCCATTATGATGTCATAATGCAAAATTCCATTATGATATCATAATGTAAAATTCCATTATGATGTCATAATGCAAAATTCCATTATGATGTCATAATGTAAAATTCCATTATGATGTCATAATGTAACATTCCATTATGATGTCATAATGTAAAATTCCATTATGATGTCATAATGCAAAATTCCATTACGATGTCATAATGTAAAATTCCATTATGATGTCATAATGTAACATTCCATTATGATGTCATAATGCAAAATTCCATTATGATGTCATAATGTAAAATTCCATTATGATGTCATAATGTAACATTCCATTATGATGTCATAATGCAAAATTCCATTATGATGTCATAATGTAAAATTCCATTATGATGTCATAAAGCAACATTCCATTATGATGTCATAATGCAACATTCCATTATGATGTCATAATGCAACATTCCATTATGATGTCATAATGCATCATGCTATTATGATGTCATAATGCAAAATTCCATTATGATGTCATAATGCAAAATTCCATTATGATGTCACAATGTTAAATTCCATTATGATGTCATAAAGCAACATTCCATTATGATGTCATAATGCAAAATTCCATTATGATGTCATAATGTAAAATTCCATTATGATGTCATAATGCAACATTCCATTATGATGTCATAATGTAACATTCCATTATGATGTCATAATGCAAAATTCCATTATGATGTCATAATGTAAAATTCCATTATGTCATAATGTAAAATTCCATTATGTCATAATGTAAAATTCCATTATGATGTCATAATGCAACATTCCATTATGATGTCATAATACAAAATTCCATTATGATGTCATAATGTAACATTCCATTATGATGTCATAATGAAAAATTCCATTATGATGTCATAATGCAACATTCCATTATGATGTCATAAAGCAACATTCCATTATGATGTCATAATGCACAATTCCATTATGATGCCATAATGCAAAATTCCATTATGATGTCATAATGCAACATTCCATTATGATGTCATAATGCAAAATTCCATTATGATGTCATAATGTAACATTCCATTATGATGTCATAATGCAAAATTCCATTATGATGTCATAATGCAAAATTCCATTATGATGTCATAATGTAAAATTCCATTATGATGTCTTAATGCAACATTCCATTATGATGTCATAATGCAAAACTCCATTATGATGTCATAATGTAACATTCCATTATGATGTCATAATGCAAAATTCCATTACAATGTCATAATGCAAAATTCCATTATGATGTCATAATGCAAAATTCCATTATGATGTCATAATGTAACATTCCATTATGATGTCATAATGCAAAATTCCATTATGATGTCATAATGCAAAATTCCATTTTGATGTCATAATGTAACATTCCATTATGATGTCATAATGCAAAATTACATTATGATGTCATAATGCAAAATTACATTATGATGTCATAATGCAAAATTACATTATGATGTCATAATGAAACATTCCATTATGATTTCATAATGCAAAATTCAATTATGATGTCATAATGCAAAATTCCATTATGATGTCATAATGCAAAATTCCATTATGATGTCATAATGTAAAATTCCATTATGATGTCATAATGTAACATTCCATTATCATGTCATAATGCAAAATGCCATTACGATGTCATAATGTAAAATTCCATTATGATGTCATAAAGCAACATTCCATTATGATGTCATTATGTAAAATTCCATTATGATGTCATAATGTAGAATTCCATTATGATGTTATAATGCAAAATTCAATTATGATGTCATAATGTAACATTCCATTATGATGTCATAATGCAAAATTCCCTTTTGATGTCATAATGTAAAATTCCATTATGATGTCATAATGTAACATTCCATTATGATGTCATAATGTAACATTCCATTATGATGTCATAATGCAAAATTCCATTATGATGTCATAATGTAACATTCCATTATGATGTCATAATGCAAAATTCCATTACGATGTCATAATATAAAATTCCATTATGATGTCATAATGTAACATTCAATTATGATGTCATAATGCAAAATTCCATTATTATGTCATAATGTAAAATTCCATTATGATGTCATAAAGCAACATTCCATTATGATGTCATAATGCAAAATTCAATTATGATGTCATAATGTAACATTCCATTATGATGTCATAATGCAAAATTCCATTATGATGTCATAATGCAACATTCCATTATGATGTCATAATGCAAAATTCCATTATGATGTCATAATGCAACATCCCATTATGATGTCATAATGCAAAATTCCATTATGATGTCATAATGCAAAATTCCATTATGATATCATAATGTAAAATTCCATTATGATGTCATAATGCAAAATTCCATTATGATGTCATAATGTAAAATTCCATTATGATGTCATAATGTAACATTCCATTATGATGTCATAATGTAAAATTCCATTATGATGTCATAATGCAAAATTCCATTACGATGTCATAATGTAAAATTCCATTATGATGTCATAATGTAACATTCCATTATGATGTCATAATGCAAAATTCCATTATGATGTCATAATGTAAAATTCCATTATGATGTCATAATGTAACATTCCATTATGATGTCATAATGCAAAATTCCATTATGATGTCATAATGTAAAATTCCATTATGATGTCATAAAGCAACATTCCATTATGATGTCATAATGCAACATTCCATTATGATGTCATAATGCAACATTCCATTATGATGTCATAATGCATCATGCTATTATGATGTCATAATGCAAAATTCCATTATGATGTCATAATGCAAAATTCCATTATGATGTCATAATGTAAAATTCCATTATGATGTCACAATGTTAAATTCCATTATGATGTCATAAAGCAACATTCCATTATGATGTCATAATGCAAAATTCCATTATGATGTCATAATGTAAAATTCCATTATGATGTCATAATGCAACATTCCATTATGATGTCATAATGTAACATTCCATTATGATGTCATAATGCAAAATTCCATTATGATGTCATAATGTAAAATTCCATTATGTCATAATGTAAAATTCCATTATGTCATAATGTAAAATTCCATTATGATGTCATAATGCAACATTCCATTATGATGTCATAATGCAAAATTCCATTATGATGTCATAATGTAACATTCCATTATGATGTCATAATGAAAAATTCCATTATGATGTCATAATGCAACATTCCATTATGATGTCATAAAGCAACATTCCATTATGATGTCATAATGCACAATTCCATTATGATGCCATAATGCAAAATTCCATTATGATGTCATAATGCAACATTCCATTATGATGTCATAATGCAAAATTCCATTATGATGTCATAATGTAACATTCCATTATGATGTCATAATGCAAAATTCCATTATGATGTCATAATGCAAAATTCCATTATGATGTCATAATGTAAAATTCCATTATGATGTCTTAATGCAACATTCCATTATGATGTCATAATGCAAAACTCCATTATGATGTCATAATGTAACATTCCATTATGATGTCATAATGCAAAATTCCATTACAATGTCATAATGCAAAATTCCATTATGATGTCATAATGCAAAATTCCATTATGATGTCATAATGTAACATTCCATTATGATGTCATAATGCAAAATTCCATTATGATGTCATAATGCAAAATTCCATTTTGATGTCATAATGTAACATTCCATTATGATGTCATAATGCAAAATTACATTATGATGTCATAATGCAAAATTACATTATGATGTCATAATGCAAAATTACATTATGATGTCATAATGAAACATTCCATTATGATGTCATAATGCAAAATTCCATTATGATGTCATAATGCAAAATTCCATTATGATGTCATAATGCAAAATTCCATTATGATGTCATAATGCAAAATTCCATTATGATGTCATAATGTAAAATTCCATTATGATGTCATAATGTAACATTCCATTATGATGTCATAATGCAAAATGCCATTACGATGTCATAATGTAAAATTCCATTATGATGTCATAAAGCAACATTCCATTATGATGTCATTATGTAAAATTCCATTATGATGTCATAATGTAGAATTCCATTATGATGTTATAATGCAAAATTCAATTATGATGTCATAATGTAACATTCCATTATGATGTCATAATGCAAAATTCCCTTTTGATGTCATAATGTAAAATTCCATTATGATGTCATAATGTAACATTCCATTATGATGTCATAATGTAAAATTCCATTATGATGTCATAATGTAACATTCCATTATGATGTCATAATGCAAAATTCCATTATGATGTCATAATGTAACATTCCATTATGATGTCATAATGCAAAATTCCATTACGATGTCATAATATAAAATTCCATTATGATGTCATAATGTAACATTCAATTATGATGTCATAATGCAAAATTCCATTATGATGTCATAATGTAAAATTCCATTATGATGTCATAAAGCAACATTCCATTATGATGTCATAATGCAAAATTCCATTATGATGTCATAATGTAACATTCCATTATGATGTCATAATGCAAAATTCCATTATGATGTCATAATGCAACATTCCATTATGATGTCATAATGCAAAATTCCATTATGATGTCATAATGCAACATCCCATTATGATGTCATAATGCAAAATTCCATTATGATGTCATAATGCAAAATTCCATTATGATATCATAATGTAAAATTCCATTATGATGTCATAATGTAACATTCCATTATGATGTCATAATGTAAAATTCCATTATGATGTCATAATGCAAAATTCCATTACGATGTCATAATGTAAAATTCCATTATGATGTCATAATGTAACATTCCATTATGATGTCATAATGCAAAATTCCATTATGATGTCATAATGTAAAATTCCATTATGATGTCATAATGTAACATTCCATTATGATGTCATAATGCAAAATTCCATTATGATGTCATAATGTAAAATTCCATTATGATGTCATAAAGCAACATTCCATTATGATGTCATAATGCAACATTCCATTATGATGTCATAATGCAACATTCCATTATGATGTCATAATGCATCATGCTATTATGATGTCATAATGCAAAATTCCATTATGATGTCATAATGCAAAATTCCATTATGATGTCATAATGTAAAATTCCATTATGATGTCATAATGTAAAATTCCATTATGATGTCATAAAGCAACATTCCATTATGATGTCATAATGCAAAATTCCATTATGATGTCAAAATGTAAAATTCCATTATGATGTCATAATGCAACATTCCATTATGATGTCATAATGTAACATTCCATTATGATGTCATAATGCAAAATTCCATTATGATGTCATAATGTAAAATTCCATTATGTCATAATGTAAAATTCCATTATGTCATAATGTAAAATTCCATTATGATGTCATAATGCAACATTCCATTATGATGTCATAATGCAAAATTCCATTATGATGTCATAATGTAACATTCCATTATGATGTCATAATGCAAAATTCCATTATGATGTCATAATGCAACATTCCATTATGATGTCATAAAGCAACATTCCATTATGATGTCATAATGCACAATTCCATTATGATGCCATAATGCAAAATTCCATTATGATGTCATAATGCAACATTCCATTATGATGCTATAATGCAAAATTCCATTATGATGTCATAATGTAACATTCCATTATGATGTCATAATGCAAAATTCCATTATGATGTCATAATGCAAAATTCCATTATGATGTCATAATGTAAAATTCCATTATGATGTCTTAATGCAACATTCCATTATGATGTCATAATGTAACATTCCATTATGATGTCATAATGCAAAATTCCGTTACAATGTCATAATGCAAAATTCCATTATGATGTCATAATGCAAAATTCCATTATGATGTCATAATGTAACATTCCATTATGATGTCATAATGCAAAATTTTATTATGATGTCATAATGCAAAATTCCATTTTGATGTCATAATGTAACATTCCATTATGATGTCATAATGCAAAATTACATTATGATGTCATAATGCAAAATTACATTATGATGTCATAATGCAAAATTCCATTATGATGTCATAATGAAACATTCCATTATGATGTCATAATGCAAAATTCCATTATGATGTCATAATGCAAAATTCCATTATGATGTCATAATGCAAAATTCCATTATGATGTCATAATGTAAAATTCCATTATGATGTCATAATGTAACATTCCATTATGATGTCATAATGCAAAATGCCATTACGATGTCATAATGTAAAATTCCATTATGATGTCATAAAGCAACATTCCATTATGATGTCATTATGTAAAATTCCATTATGATGTCATAAAGCAACATTCCATTATGATGTCATTATGTAAAATTCCATTATGATGTCATAAAGCAGCATTCCATTATGATGTCATAATGCAAAATTCCATTATAATGTCATAATGTAACAATCCATTATGATGTCATAATGCAAAATTCCATTACGATGCCATAATGTAAAATTCCATTATGATGTCATAATGTAACATTCCATTATGATGTCATAATGCAAAATTCCATTATGATGTCATAATGTAAAACTCCATTATGATGTCATAAAGCAACATTCCATTATGATGTCATAATGCAAAATTCCATTATGATGTCATAATGTAACATTCCATTATGATGTCATAATGCAACATTCCATTATGATGTCATAATGCAAAATTCCATTATGATGTCATAATGCATCATTCCATTATGATGTCATAATGCAACATTCCATTATGATGTCATAATGCAAAATACCATTATGATGTCATAATGTAACATTCCATAATGATGTCATAATGCAAAATTCCATTATGATGTCATAATGTAAAATTCAATTATGATGTCATAATGTAAAATTCCATTATGATGTCATAATGTAACATTCCATTATGATGTCATAATGTAAAATTCCATTATGATGTCATAATGTAACATTCCATTATGATGTCATAATGCAAAATTCCATTATGATGTCATAATGTAACATTCCATTATGATGTCATAATGCAAAATTCCATTACGATGTCATAATATAAAATTCCATTATGATGTCATAATGTAACATTCAATTACGATGTCATAATGCAAAATTCCATTATGATGTCATAATGTAAAATTCCATTATGATGTCATAAAGCAACATTCCATTATGATGTCATAATGCAACATTCCATTATGATGTCATAATGCAACATCCCATTATGATGTCATAATGCAAAATTCCATTATGATGTCATAATGCAAAATTCCATTATGATATCATAATGTAAAATTCCATTATGATGTCATAATGCAAAATTCCATTATGATGTCATAATGTAAAATTCCATTATGATGTCATAATGTAACATTCCATTATGATGTCATAATGTAAAATTCCATTATGATGTCATAATGCAAAATTCCATTACGATGTCATAATGTAAAATTCCATTATGATGTCATAATGTAACATTCCATTATGATGTCATAATGCAAAATTCCATTATGATGTCATAATGTAAAATTCCATTATGATGTCATAATGTAACATTCCATTATGATGTCATAATGCAAAATTCCATTATGATGTCATAATGTAAAATTCCATTATGATGTCATAAAGCAACATTCCATTATGATGTCATAATGCAACATTCCATTATGATGTCATAATGCAACATTCCATTATGATGTCATAATGCATCATGCTATTATGATGTCATAATGCAAAATTCCATTATGATGTCATAATGCAAAATTCCATTATGATGTCATAATGTAAAATTCCATTATGATGTCATAATGTAAAATTCCATTATGATGTCATAAAGCAACATTCCATTATGATGTCATAATGCAAAATTCCATTATGATGTCATAATGTAAAATTCCATTATGATGTCATAATGCAACATTCCATTATGATGTCATAATGTAACATTCCATTATGATGTCATAATGCAAAATTCCATTATGATGTCATAATGCAAAATTCCATTATGATGTCATAATGTAAAATTCCATTATGTCATAATGTAAAATTCCATTATGATGTCATAATGCAACATTCCATTATGATGTCATAAAGCAACATTCTATTATGATGTCATAATGCACAATTCCATTATGATGCCATAATGCAAAATTCCATTATGATGTCATAATGCAACATTCCATTATGATGCTATAATGCAAAATTCCATTATGATGTCATAATGTAACATTCCATTATGATGTCATAATGCAGAATTCCATTATGATGTCATAATGCAAAATTCCATTATGATGTCATAATGTAAAATTGCATTATGATGTCTTAATGCAACATTCCATTATGATGTCATAATGCAAAACTCCATTATGATGTCATAATGTAACATTCCATTATGATGTCATAATGCAAAATTCCATTACAATGTCATAATGCAAAATTACATTATGATGTCATAATGCAAAATTCCATTATGATGTCATAATGAAACATTCCATTATGATGTCATAATGCAAAATTCCATTATGATGTCATAATGCAAAATTCCATTATGATGTCATAATGCAAAATTCCATTATGATGTCATAATGTAAAATTCCATTATGATGTCATAATGCAAAATTCCCTTTTGATGTCATAATGTAACATTCCATTATGATGTCATAATGCAAAATTCCCTTTTGATGTCATAATGTAACATTCCATTATGATGTCATAATGCAAAATTCCATTGTGAGGTCATAATGTAAAATTTGATTAAGATGTCATAATGTAACATTCCATTAGGATGTCATAATGTAAGATTCCATTATGAAGTCATAATGTAACATTCCATTATGATGTCATAATGCAAAATTCCATTATGATGTCATAATGCAACATCCCATTATGATGTCATAATGCAAAATTCCATTATGATGTCATAATGCAAAATTCCATTATGATGTCATAATGCAAAATTCCATTATGATGTCATAATGTAACATACCATTATGATGTCATAATGTAAAATTCCATTATGATGTCATAATGCAAAATTCCATTATGATGTCATAATGCAAAATTCCATTATGATGTCATAATGCAAAATTCCATTATGATGTCATAATGCAAAATTCCATTATGATGTCATAATGTAAAATTCCATTATGATGTCATAATGCAATATTCCATTATGATGTCATAATGCAAAATTCCATTATGATGTCATAATGCAAAATTCCATTATGATGTCATAATGTAAAATTCCATTATGATGTCATAATGCAAAATTCTATTATGATGTCATAATGTAACATTCCATTATGATGTCATAATGCAACATTCCATTATGATGTCATAATGCAACATTCCATTATGATGTCATAATGCAAAATTCCATTATGATGTCATAATGCATCATTCCATTATGATGTCATAATCTAAAATTCCATTATGATGTCATAATGCAAAATTCCATTATGATATCATAATGTAAAATTCCATTATGATGTCATAATGCAAAATTCCAGTATGATGTCATAATGTAACATTCCATTATGATGTCATAATGTAACATTCCATTATAATGTCATAATGCAAAATTCCATTATGATGTCATAATGTAACATTCCATTATAATGTCATAAAGCAACATTCCATTATGATGTCATAATGCAAAATTACATTATGATGTCACAATGTAACATTCCATTATGATGTCATAATGCAAAATTCCATTACGATGTCATAATGTAAAATTCCATTATGATGGCATAAAGCAACATTCCATTATGATGTCATAATGCAAAATTCCATTATGATGTCATAAAGCAACATTCTATTATGATGTCATAATGCAAAATTCCATTATGATGTCATAATGTAAAATTCCATTATGATGTCACAATGCAACATTCCATTATGATGTCATAATGTAACATTCCATTATGATGTCATAATGCAACATCCCATTATGATGTCATAATGCAACATTCCATTATGATGCCATAATGCAAAATTCCATTATGATGTCATAATGCATCATTCCATTATGATGTCATAATGCAAAATTCCATTATGATGTCATAATGCAAAATTCCATTATGATATCATAATGTAAAATTCCATTATGATGTCATAATGCAAAATTCCATTATGATGTCATAATGTAACATTCCATTATGATGTCATAATGCAAAATTCCATTACGATGTCATAATGTAAAATTCCATTATAATGTCATAATGTAACATTCCATTATGATGTCATAATGCAAAATTCCATTACGATGTCATAATGTAAAATTCCATTATAATGTCATAATGTAACATTCCATTATAATGTCATAATGCAAAATTCCATTATGATGTCATAATGTAACATTCCATTATGATGTCATAATGCAAAATGCCATTACGATGTCATAATGTAAAATTCCATTATGATGTCATAAAGCAACATTCCATTATGATGTCATTATGTAAAATTCCATTATGATGTCATAATGTAAAATTCCATTATGATGTCATTATGTAAAATTCCATTATGATGTCATAAAGCAGCATTCCATTATGATGTCATAATGCAAAATTCCATTATAATGTCATAATGTAACAATCCATTATGATGTCATAATGCAAAATTCCATTACGATGCCATAATGTAAAATTCCATTATGATGTCATAATGTAACATTCCATTATGATGTCATAATGCAAAATTCCATTATGATGTCATAATGTAAAACTCCATTATGATGTCATAATGCAACATTCCATTATGATGTCATAATGCAAAATTCCATTATGATGTCATAATGTAACATTCCATTATGATGTCATAATGCAACATTCCATTATGATGTCATAATGCAAAATTCCATTATGATGTCATAATGTAACATTCCATTATGATGTCATAATGCAACATTCCATTATGATGTCATAATGCAAAATACCATTATGATGTCATAATGTAACATTCCATAATGATGTCATAATGCAAAATTCCATTATGATGTCATAATGTAAAATTCAATTATGATGTCATAATGTAAAATTCCATTATGATGTCATAATGTAACATTCCATTATGATGTCATAATGTAAAATTTCATTATGATGTCATAATGTAACATTCCATTATGATGTCATAATGCAAAATTCCATTATGATGTCATAATGTAACATTCCATTATGATGTCATAATGCAAAATTCCATTACGATGTCATAATGTAAAATTCCATTATGATGTCATAATGTAACATTCAATTATGATGTCATAATGCAAAATTCCATTATGATGTCATAATGTAAAATTCCATTATGATGTCATAAAGCAACATTCCATTATGATGTCATAATGCAAAATTCCATTATGATGTCATAATGTAACATTCCATTATGATGTCATAATGCAAAATTCCATTATGATGTCATAATGCAAAATTCCATTATGATGTCATAATGCAAAATTCCATTATGATGTCATAATGCAACATCCCATTATGATGTCATAATGCAAAATTCCATTATGATGTCATAATGCAAAATTCCAATTATGATATCATAATGTAAAATTCCATTATGATGTCATAATGCAAAATTCCATTATGATGTCATAATGTAAAATTCCATTATGATGTCATAATGTAACATTCCATTATGATGTCATAATGTAAAATTCCATTATGATGTCATAATGCAAAATTCCATTACGATGTCATAATGTAAAATTCCATTATGATGTCATAATGTAACATTCCATTATGATGTCATAATGCAAAATTCCATTATGATGTCATAATGTAAAATTCCATTATGATGTCATAAAGCAACATTCCATTATGATGTCATAATGCAACATTCCATTATGATGTCATAATGCAACATTCCATTATGATGTCATAATGCATCATGCCATTATGATGTCATAATGCAAAATTCCATTATGATGTCATAATGCAAAATTCCATTACGATGTCATAATGTAAAATTCCATTATGATCTCATAATGCAAAATTCCCTTTTGATGTCATAATGTAACATTCCATTATGATGTCATAATGCAAAATTCCCTTTTGATGTCATAATGTAACATTCCATTATGATGTCATAATGCAAAATTCCATTGTGAGGTCATAATGTAAAATTCGATTAAGATGTCATAATGTAACATTCCATTATGATGTCATAATGTAAGATTCCATTATGAAGTCATAATGTAACATTCCATTATGATGTCATAATGCAAAATTCCATTATGATGTCATAATGCAACATCCCATTATGATGTCATAATGCAAAATTCCATTATGATGTCATAATGCAAAATTCCATTATGATGTCATAATGCAAAATTCCATTATGATGTCATAATGTAACATTCCATTATGATGTCATAATGTAAAATTCCATGATGATGTCATAATGCAAAATTCCATTATGATGTCATAATGCAAAATTCCATTATGATGTCATAATGCAAAATTCCATTGTGATGTCATAATGCAAAATTCCATTATGATGTCATAATGCAATATTCCATTATGATGTCATAATGCAAAATTCCATTATGATGTCATAATGCAAAATTCCATTATGATGTCATAATGTAAAATTCCATTATGATGTCATAATGCAAAATTCCATTATGATGTCATAATGTAACATTCCGTTATGATGTCATATTGCAAAATCCCATTACGATGTCATAATGCAACATTCCATTATGATGTCATAATTCAAAATTCCATTATGATGTCATAATGCATCATTCCATTATGATGTCATAATGCAACATCCCATTATGATGTCATAATGCAAAATTCCATTATGATGTCATAATGCAAAATTCCATTATGATGTCATAATGTAACATTCCATTATGATGTCATAATGCAAAATTCCATTATGATGTCATAATGCAACATTCCATTATGATGTCATAATGCAAAATACCATTATGATGTCATAATGTAACATTCCATAATGATGTCATACTGCAAAATTCCATTATGATGTCATAATGTAAAATTCCATTATGATGTCATAATGTAACATTCCATTATGATGTCATAATGTAAAATTTCATTATGATGTCATAATGTAACATTCCATTATGATGTCATAATGCAAAATTCCATTATGATGTCATAATGTAACATTCCATTATGATGTCATAATGCAAAATTCCATTACGATGTCATAATATAACATTCCATTATGATGTCATAATGTAACATTCAATTATGATGTCATAATGCAAAATTCCATTATGATGTCATAATGTAAAATTCCATTATGATGTCATAAAGCAACATTCCATTATGATGTCATAATGCAAAATTCCATTATGATGTCATAATGTAAGATTCCATTATGAAGTCATAATGTAACATTCCATTATGATGTCATAATGCAAAATTCCATTATGATGTCATAATGCAACATCCCATTATGATGTCATAATGCAAAATTCCATTATGATGTCATAATGCAAAATTCCATTATGATGTCATAATGCAAAATTCCATTATGATGTCATAATGTAACATTCCATTATGATGTCATAATGTAAAATTCCATGATGATGTCATAATGCAAAATTCCATTATGATGTCATAATGCAAAATTCCATTATGATGTCATAATGCAAAATTCCATTGTGATGTCATAATGCAAAATTCCATTATGATGTCATAATGCAATATTCCATTATGATGTCATAATGCAAAATTCCATTATGATGTCATAATGCAAAATTCCATTATGATGTCATAATGTAAAATTCCATTATGATGTCATAATGCAAAATTCCATTATGATGTCATAATGTAACATTCCGTTATGATGTCATATTGCAAAATCCCATTACGATGTCATAATGCAACATTCCATTATGATGTCATAATTCAAAATTCCATTATGATGTCATAATGCATCATTCCATTATGATGTCATAATGCAACATCCCATTATGATGTCATAATGCAACATTCCATTATGATGTCATAATGCAAAATTCCATTATGATGTCATAATGTAACATTCCATTATGATGTCATAATGCAAAATTCCATTATGATGTCATAATGCAACATTCCATTATGATGTCATAATGCAAAATTCCATTATGATGTCATAATGCAACATCCCATTATGATGTCATAATGCAAAATTCCATTATGATGTCATAATGCAAAATTCCATTATGATATCATAATGTAAAATTCCATTATGATGTCATCATGTAACATTCCATTATGATGTCATAATGCAAAATTCCATTATGATGCCATAATGCAAAATTCCATTATGATGTCATAATGCATCATTCCATTATGATGTCATAATGCAACATTCCATTATGATGTCATAATGCAAAATACCATTATGATGTCATAATGTAACATTCCATAATGATGTCATACTGCAAAATTCCATTATGATGTCATAATGTAAAATTCAATTATGATGTCATAATGTAAAATTCCATTATGATGTCATAATGTAACATTCCATTATGATGTCATAATGTAAAATTTCATTATGATGTCATAATGTAACATTCCATTATGATGTCATAATGCAAAATTCCATTATGATGTCATAATGTAACATTCCATTATGATGTCATAATGCAAAATTCCATTACGATGTCATAATGTAAAATTCCATTATGATGTCATAATGTAACATTCAATTATGATGTCATAATGCAAAATTCCATTATGATGTCATAATGTAAAATTCCATTATGATGTCATAAAGCAACATTCCATTATGATGTCATAATGCAAAATTCCATTATGATGTCATAATGTAACATTCCATTATGATGTCATAATGCAAAATTCCATTATGATGTCATAATGCAAAATTCCATTATGATGTCATAATGCAAAATTCCATTATGATGTCATAATGCAACATCCCATTATGATGTCATAATGCAAAATTCCATTATGATGTCATAATGCAAAATTCCAATTATGATATCATAATGTAAAATTCCATTATGATGTCATAATGCAAAATTCCATTATGATGTCATAATGTAAAATTCCATTATGATGTCATAATGTAACATTCCATTATGATGTCATAATGTAAAATTCCATTATGATGTCATAATGCAAAATTCCATTACGATGTCATAATGTAAAATTCCATTATGATGTCATAATGTAACATTCCATTATGATGTCATAATGCAAAATTCCATTATGATGTCATAATGTAAAATTCCATTATGATGTCATAAAGCAACATTCCATTATGATGTCATAATGCAACATTCCATTATGATGTCATAATGCAACATTCCATTATGATGTCATAATGCATCATGCCATTATGATGTCATAATGCAAAATTCCATTATGATGTCATAATGCAAAATTCCATTACGATGTCATAATGTAAAATTCCATTATGATCTCATAATGCAAAATTCCCTTTTGATGTCATAATGTAACATTCCATTATGATGTCATAATGCAAAATTCCCTTTTGATGTCATAATGTAACATTCCATTATGATGTCATAATGCAAAATTCCATTGTGAGGTCATAATGTAAAATTCGATTAAGATGTCATAATGTAACATTCCATTATGATGTCATAATGTAAGATTCCATTATGAAGTCATAATGTAACATTCCATTATGATGTCATAATGCAAAATTCCATTATGATGTCATAATGCAACATCCCATTATGATGTCATAATGCAAAATTCCATTATGATGTCATAATGCAAAATTCCATTATGATGTCATAATGCAAAATTCCATTATGATGTCATAATGTAACATTCCATTATGATGTCATAATGTAAAATTCCATGATGATGTCATAATGCAAAATTCCATTATGATGTCATAATGCAAAATTCCATTATGATGTCATAATGCAAAATTCCATTGTGATGTCATAATGCAAAATTCCATTATGATGTCATAATGCAATATTCCATTATGATGTCATAATGCAAAATTCCATTATGATGTCATAATGCAAAATTCCATTATGATGTCATAATGTAAAATTCCATTATGATGTCATAATGCAAAATTCCATTATGATGTCATAATGTAACATTCCGTTATGATGTCATATTGCAAAATCCCATTACGATGTCATAATGCAACATTCCATTATGATGTCATAATTCAAAATTCCATTATGATGTCATAATGCATCATTCCATTATGATGTCATAATGCAACATCCCATTATGATGTCATAATGCAAAATTCCATTATGATGTCATAATGCAAAATTCCATTATGATGTCATAATGTAACATTCCATTATGATGTCATAATGCAAAATTCCATTATGATGTCATAATGCAACATTCCATTATGATGTCATAATGCAAAATTCCATTATGATGTCATAATGCAACATCCCATTATGATGTCATAATGCAAAATTCCATTATGATGTCATAATGCAAAATTCCATTATGATATCATAATGTAAAATTCCATTATGATGTCATCATGTAACATTCCATTATGATGTCATAATGCAAAATTCCATTATGATGCCATAATGCAAAATTCCATTATGATGTCATAATGCATCATTCCATTATGATGTCATAATGCAACATTCCATTATGATGTCATAATGCAAAATACCATTATGATGTCATAATGTAACATTCCATAATGATGTCATACTGCAAAATTCCATTATGATGTCATAATGTAAAATTCCATTATGATGTCATAATGTAACATTCCATTATGATGTCATAATGTAAAATTTCATTATGATGTCATAATGTAACATTCCATTATGATGTCATAATGCAAAATTCCATTATGATGTCATAATGTAACATTCCATTATGATGTCATAATGCAAAATTCCATTACGATGTCATAATATAACATTCCATTATGATGTCATAATGTAACATTCAATTATGATGTCATAATGCAAAATTCCATTATGATGTCATAATGTAAAATTCCATTATGATGTCATAAAGCAACATTCCATTATGATGTCATAATGCAAAATTCCATTATGATGTCATAATGTAAGATTCCATTATGAAGTCATAATGTAACATTCCATTATGATGTCATAATGCAAAATTCCATTATGATGTCATAATGCAACATCCCATTATGATGTCATAATGCAAAATTCCATTATGATGTCATAATGCAAAATTCCATTATGATGTCATAATGCAAAATTCCATTATGATGTCATAATGTAACATTCCATTATGATGTCATAATGTAAAATTCCATGATGATGTCATAATGCAAAATTCCATTATGATGTCATAATGCAAAATTCCATTATGATGTCATAATGCAAAATTCCATTGTGATGTCATAATGCAAAATTCCATTATGATGTCATAATGCAATATTCCATTATGATGTCATAATGCAAAATTCCATTATGATGTCATAATGCAAAATTCCATTATGATGTCATAATGTAAAATTCCATTATGATGTCATAATGCAAAATTCCATTATGATGTCATAATGTAACATTCCGTTATGATGTCATATTGCAAAATCCCATTACGATGTCATAATGCAACATTCCATTATGATGTCATAATTCAAAATTCCATTATGATGTCATAATGCATCATTCCATTATGATGTCATAATGCAACATCCCATTATGATGTCATAATGCAACATTCCATTATGATGTCATAATGCAAAATTCCATTATGATGTCATAATGTAACATTCCATTATGATGTCATAATGCAAAATTCCATTATGATGTCATAATGCAACATTCCATTATGATGTCATAATGCAAAATTCCATTATGATGTCATAATGCAACATCCCATTATGATGTCATAATGCAAAATTCCATTATGATGTCATAATGCAAAATTCCATTATGATATCATAATGTAAAATTCCATTATGATGTCATCATGTAACATTCCATTATGATGTCATAATGCAAAATTCCATTATGATGCCATAATGCAAAATTCCATTATGATGTCATAATGCATCATTCCATTATGATGTCATAATGCAACATTCCATTATGATGTCATAATGCAAAATACCATTATGATGTCATAATGTAACATTCCATAATGATGTCATACTGCAAAATTCCATTATGATGTCATAATGTAAAATTCAATTATGATGTCATAATGTAAAATTCCATTATGATGTCATAATGTAACATTCCATTATGATGTCATAATGTAAAATTTCATTATGATGTCATAATGTAACATTCCATTATGATGTCATAATGCAAAATTCCATTATGATGTCATAATGTAACATTCCATTATGATGTCATAATGCAAAATTCCATTACGATGTCATAATATAACATTCCATTATGATGTCATAATGTAACATTCAATTATGATGTCATAATGCAAAATTCCATTATGATGTCATAATGTAAAATTCCATTATGATGTCATAAAGCAACATTCCATTATGATGTCATAATGCAAAATTCCATTATGATGTCATAATGTAACATTCCATTATGATGTCATAATGCAAAATTCCATTATGATGTCATAATGCAACATTCCATTATGATGTCATAATGCAAAATTCCATTATGATGTCATAATGCAACATCCCATTATGATGTCATAATGCAAAATTCCATTATGATGTCATAATGCAAAATTCCATTATGATATCATAATGTAAAATTCCATTATGATGTCATAATGCAAAATTCCATTATGATGTCATAATGTAAAATTCCATTATGATGTCATAATGTAACATTCCATTATGATGTCATAATGTAAAATTCCATTATGATGTCATAATGCAAAATTCCATTACGATGTCATAATGTAAAATTCCATTATGATGTCATAATGTAACATTCCATTATGATGTCATAATGCAAAATTCCATTATGATGTCATAATGTAAAATTCCATTATGATGTCATAAAGCAACATTCCATTATGATGTCATAATGCAACATTCCATTATGATGTCATAATGCAACATTCCATTATGATGTCATAATGCATCATGCCATTATGATGTCATAATGCAAAATTCCATTATGATGTCATAATGCAAAATTCCATTATGATGTCATAATGTAAAATTCCATTATGATGTCATAATGCAAAATTCCCTTTTGATGTCATAATGTAACATTCCATTATGATGTCATAATGCAAAATTCCCTTTTGATGTCATAATGTAACATTCCATTATGATGTCATAATGCAAAATTCCATTGTGAGGTCATAATGTAAAATTCGATTAAGATGTCATAATGTAACATTCCATTATGATGTCATAATGTAAGATTCCATTATGAAGTCATAATGTAACATTCCATTATGATGTCATAATGCAAAATTCCATTATGATGTCATAATGCAACATCCCATTATGATGTCATAATGCAAAATTCCATTATGATGTCATAATGCAAAATTCCATTATGATGTCATAATGCAAAATTCCATTATGATGTCATAATGTAACATTCCATTATGATGTCATAATGTAAAATTCCATTATGATGTCATAAAGCAACATTCCATTATGATGTCATAATGCAACATTCCATTATGATGTCATAATGCATCATTCCATTATGATGTCATAATGCATCATGCCATTATGATGTCATAATGCAAAATTCCATTATGATGTCATAATGCAAAATTCCATTATGATGTCATAATGTAAAATTCCATTATGATGTCATAATGCAAAATTCCCTTTTGATGTCATAATGTAACATTCCATTATGATGTCATAATGCAAAATTCCCTTTTGATGTCATAATGTAACATTCGATTATGATGTCATAATGCAAAATTCCATTGTGAGGTCATAATGTAAAATTCGATTAAGATGTCATAATGTAACATTCCATTATGATGTCATAATGTAAGATTCCATTGTGAGGTCATAATGTAAAATTCCATTATGATGTCATAATGCAACATCCCATTATGATGTCATAATGCAAAATTCCATTATGATGTCATAATGCAAAATTCCATTATGATGTCATAATGCAAAATTCCATTATGATGTCATAATGTAACATTCCATTATGATGTCATAATGTAAAATTCCATTATGATGTCATAAAGCAACATTCCATTATGATGTCATAATGCAACATTCCATTATGATGTCATAATGCATCATGCCATTATGATGTCATAATGCAAAATTCCATTATGATGTCATAATGCAAAATTCCATTATGATGTCATAATGTAAAATTCCATTATGATGTCATAATGCAAAATTCCCTTTTGATGTCATAATGTAACATTCCATTATGATGTCATAATGCAAAATTCCATTATGATGTCATAATGTAAAATTCCATTATGATGTCATAATGCAAAATTCCATTATGATGTCATAATGTAAAATTCCATTATGATGTCATAATGTAACATTCCATTATGATGTCATAATGTAAAATTCCATTATGATGTCATAATGCAAAATTCCATTACGATGTCATAATGTAAAATTCCATTATGATGTCATAATGTAACATTCCATTATGATGTCATAATGCAAAATTCCATTATGATGTCATAATGTAAAATTCCATTATGATGTCATAAAGCAACATTCCATTATGATGTCATAATGCAACATTCCATTATGATGTCATAATGCAACATTCCATTATGATGTCATAATGCATCATGCCATTATGATGTCATAATGCAAAATTCCATTATGATGTCATAATGCAAAATTCCATTATGATGTCATAATGTAAAATTCCATTATGATGTCATAATGTAAAATTCAATTATGATGTCATAAAGCAACATTCCATTATGATGTCAATGCAAAATTCCATTATGATGTCATAATGTAAAATTCCATTATGATCTCATAATGCAAAATTCCCTTTTGATGTCATAATGTAACATTCCATTATGATGTCATAATGCAAAATTCCCTTTTGATGTCATAATGTAACATTCCATTATGATGTCATAATGCAAAATTCCATTGTGAGGTCATAATGTAAAATTCGATTAAGATGTCATAATGTAACATTCCATTATGATGTCATAATGTAAGATTCCATTATGAAGTCATAATGTAACATTCCATTATGATGTCATAATGCAAAATTCCATTATGATGTCATAATGCAACATCCCATTATGATGTCATAATGCAAAATTCCATTATGATGTCATAATGCAAAATTCCATTATGATGTCATAATGCAAAATTCCATTATGATGTCATAATGTAACATTCCATTATGATGTCATAATGTAAAATTCCATGATGATGTCATAATGCAAAATTCCATTATGATGTCATAATGCAAAATTCCATTATGATGTCATAATGCAAAATTCCATTGTGATGTCATAATGCAAAATTCCATTATGATGTCATAATGCAATATTCCATTATGATGTCATAATGCAAAATTCCATTATGATGTCATAATGCAAAATTCCATTATGATGTCATAATGTAAAATTCCATTATGATGTCATAATGCAAAATTCCATTATGATGTCATAATGTAACATTCCGTTATGATGTCATATTGCAAAATCCCATTACGATGTCATAATGCAACATTCCATTATGATGTCATAATTCAAAATTCCATTATGATGTCATAATGCATCATTCCATTATGATGTCATAATGCAACATCCCATTATGATGTCATAATGCAAAATTCCATTATGATGTCATAATGCAAAATTCCATTATGATGTCATAATGTAACATTCCATTATGATGTCATAATGCAAAATTCCATTATGATGTCATAATGCAACATTCCATTATGATGTCATAATGCAAAATTCCATTATGATGTCATAATGCAACATCCCATTATGATGTCATAATGCAAAATTCCATTATGATGTCATAATGCAAAATTCCATTATGATATCATAATGTAAAATTCCATTATGATGTCATCATGTAACATTCCATTATGATGTCATAATGCAAAATTCCATTATGATGCCATAATGCAAAATTCCATTATGATGTCATAATGCATCATTCCATTATGATGTCATAATGCAACATTCCATTATGATGTCATAATGCAAAATACCATTATGATGTCATAATGTAACATTCCATAATGATGTCATACTGCAAAATTCCATTATGATGTCATAATGTAAAATTCCATTATGATGTCATAATGTAACATTCCATTATGATGTCATAATGTAAAATTTCATTATGATGTCATAATGTAACATTCCATTATGATGTCATAATGCAAAATTCCATTATGATGTCATAATGTAACATTCCATTATGATGTCATAATGCAAAATTCCATTACGATGTCATAATATAACATTCCATTATGATGTCATAATGTAACATTCAATTATGATGTCATAATGCAAAATTCCATTATGATGTCATAATGTAAAATTCCATTATGATGTCATAAAGCAACATTCCATTATGATGTCATAATGCAAAATTCCATTATGATGTCATAATGTAAGATTCCATTATGAAGTCATAATGTAACATTCCATTATGATGTCATAATGCAAAATTCCATTATGATGTCATAATGCAACATCCCATTATGATGTCATAATGCAAAATTCCATTATGATGTCATAATGCAAAATTCCATTATGATGTCATAATGCAAAATTCCATTATGATGTCATAATGTAACATTCCATTATGATGTCATAATGTAAAATTCCATGATGATGTCATAATGCAAAATTCCATTATGATGTCATAATGCAAAATTCCATTATGATGTCATAATGCAAAATTCCATTGTGATGTCATAATGCAAAATTCCATTATGATGTCATAATGCAATATTCCATTATGATGTCATAATGCAAAATTCCATTATGATGTCATAATGCAAAATTCCATTATGATGTCATAATGTAAAATTCCATTATGATGTCATAATGCAAAATTCCATTATGATGTCATAATGTAACATTCCGTTATGATGTCATATTGCAAAATCCCATTACGATGTCATAATGCAACATCCCATTATGATGTCATAATTCAAAATTCCATTATGATGTCATAATGCATCATTCCATTATGATGTCATAATGCAACATCCCATTATGATGTCATAATGCAACATTCCATTATGATGTCATAATGCAAAATTCCATTATGATGTCATAATGTAACATTCCATTATGATGTCATAATGCAAAATTCCATTATGATGTCATAATGCAACATTCCATTATGATGTCATAATGCAAAATTCCATTATGATGTCATAATGCAACATCCCATTATGATGTCATAATGCAAAATTCCATTATGATGTCATAATGCAAAATTCCATTATGATATCATAATGTAAAATTCCATTATGATGTCATCATGTAACATTCCATTATGATGTCATAATGCAAAATTCCATTATGATGCCATAATGCAAAATTCCATTATGATGTCATAATGCATCATTCCATTATGATGTCATAATGCAACATTCCATTATGATGTCATAATGCAAAATACCATTATGATGTCATAATGTAACATTCCATAATGATGTCATACTGCAAAATTCCATTATGATGTCATAATGTAAAATTCAATTATGATGTCATAATGTAAAATTCCATTATGATGTCATAATGTAACATTCCATTATGATGTCATAATGTAAAATTTCATTATGATGTCATAATGTAACATTCCATTATGATGTCATAATGCAAAATTCCATTATGATGTCATAATGTAACATTCCATTATGATGTCATAATGCAAAATTCCATTACGATGTCATAATATAACATTCCATTATGATGTCATAATGTAACATTCAATTATGATGTCATAATGCAAAATTCCATTATGATGTCATAATGTAAAATTCCATTATGATGTCATAAAGCAACATTCCATTATGATGTCATAATGCAAAATTCCATTATGATGTCATAATGTAACATTCCATTATGATGTCATAATGCAAAATTCCATTATGATGTCATAATGCAACATTCCATTATGATGTCATAATGCAAAATTCCATTATGATGTCATAATGCAACATCCCATTATGATGTCATAATGCAAAATTCCATTATGATGTCATAATGCAAAATTCCATTATGATATCATAATGTAAAATTCCATTATGATGTCATAATGCAAAATTCCATTATGATGTCATAATGTAAAATTCCATTATGATGTCATAATGTAACATTCCATTATGATGTCATAATGTAAAATTCCATTATGATGTCATAATGCAAAATTCCATTACGATGTCATAATGTAAAATTCCATTATGATGTCATAATGTAACATTCCATTATGATGTCATAATGCAAAATTCCATTATGATGTCATAATGTAAAATTCCATTATGATGTCATAAAGCAACATTCCATTATGATGTCATAATGCAACATTCCATTATGATGTCATAATGCAACATTCCATTATGATGTCATAATGCATCATGCCATTATGATGTCATAATGCAAAATTCCATTATGATGTCATAATGCAAAATTCCATTATGATGTCATAATGTAAAATTCCATTATGATGTCATAATGCAAAATTCCCTTTTGATGTCATAATGTAACATTCCATTATGATGTCATAATGCAAAATTCCCTTTTGATGTCATAATGTAACATTCCATTATGATGTCATAATGCAAAATTCCATTGTGAGGTCATAATGTAAAATTCGATTAAGATGTCATAATGTAACATTCCATTATGATGTCATAATGTAAGATTCCATTATGAAGTCATAATGTAACATTCCATTATGATGTCATAATGCAAAATTCCATTATGATGTCATAATGCAACATCCCATTATGATGTCATAATGCAAAATTCCATTATGATGTCATAATGCAAAATTCCATTATGATGTCATAATGCAAAATTCCATTATGATGTCATAATGTAACATTCCATTATGATGTCATAATGTAAAATTCCATTATGATGTCATAAAGCAACATTCCATTATGATGTCATAATGCAACATTCCATTATGATGTCATAATGCATCATTCCATTATGATGTCATAATGCATCATGCCATTATGATGTCATAATGCAAAATTCCATTATGATGTCATAATGCAAAATTCCATTATGATGTCATAATGTAAAATTCCATTATGATGTCATAATGCAAAATTCCCTTTTGATGTCATAATGTAACATTCCATTATGATGTCATAATGCAAAATTCCCTTTTGATGTCATAATGTAACATTCGATTATGATGTCATAATGCAAAATTCCATTGTGAGGTCATAATGTAAAATTCGATTAAGATGTCATAATGTAACATTCCATTATGATGTCATAATGTAAGATTCCATTGTGAGGTCATAATGTAAAATTCCATTATGATGTCATAATGCAACATCCCATTATGATGTCATAATGCAAAATTCCATTATGATGTCATAATGCAAAATTCCATTATGATGTCATAATGCAAAATTCCATTATGATGTCATAATGTAACATTCCATTATGATGTCATAATGTAAAATTCCATTATGATGTCATAAAGCAACATTCCATTATGATGTCATAATGCAACATTCCATTATGATGTCATAATGCATCATGCCATTATGATGTCATAATGCAAAATTCCATTATGATGTCATAATGCAAAATTCCATTATGATGTCATAATGTAAAATTCCATTATGATGTCATAATGCAAAATTCCCTTTTGATGTCATAATGTAACATTCCATTATGATGTCATAATGCAAAATTCCATTATGATGTCATAATGTAAAATTCCATTATGATGTCATAATGCAAAATTCCATTATGATGTCATAATGTAAAATTCCATTATGATGTCATAATGTAACATTCCATTATGATGTCATAATGTAAAATTCCATTATGATGTCATAATGCAAAATTCCATTACGATGTCATAATGTAAAATTCCATTATGATGTCATAATGTAACATTCCATTATGATGTCATAATGCAAAATTCCATTATGATGTCATAATGTAAAATTCCATTATGATGTCATAAAGCAACATTCCATTATGATGTCATAATGCAACATTCCATTATGATGTCATAATGCAACATTCCATTATGATGTCATAATGCATCATGCCATTATGATGTCATAATGCAAAATTCCATTATGATGTCATAATGCAAAATTCCATTATGATGTCATAATGTAAAATTCCATTATGATGTCATAATGTAAAATTCAATTATGATGTCATAAAGCAACATTCCATTATGATGTCAATGCAAAATTCCATTATGATGTCATAATGTAAAATTCCATTATGATGTCATAATGCAACATTCCATTATGATGTCATAATGTAACATTCCATTATGATGTCATAATGCAAAATTCCATTATGATGTCATAATGCAAAATTCCATTATGATGTCATAAAGCAACATTCCATTATGATGTCATAATGCACAATTCCATTATGATGCCATAATGCAAAATTCCATTATGATGTCATAATGCAACATTCCATTATGATGCTATAATGCAAAATTCCATTATGATGTCATAATGTAACATTCCATTATGATGTCATAATGCAAAATTCCATTATGATGTCATAATGCAAAATTCCATTATGATGTCATAATGCAAAATTCCATTATGATGTCATAATGCAAAATTCCATTATGATGTCATAATGTAAAATTCCATTATGATGCCATAATGTAAAATTCCATTATGATGTCATAAAGCAACATTCCATTATGATGTCATAATGCAAAATTCCATTATGATGTCATAATGTAAAATTCCATTATGTCATAATGTAAAATTCCATTATGATGTCATAATGCAACATTCCATTATGATGTCATAATGCAAAATTCCATTATGATGTCATAATGTAACATTCCATTATGATGTCATAATGCAAAATTCCATTATGATGTCATAATGCAACATTCCATTATGATGTCATAAAGCAACATTCCATTATGATGTCATAATGCACAATTCCATTATGATGCCATAATGCAAAATTCCATTATGATGTCATAATGCAACATTCCATTATGATGCTATAATGCAAAATTCCATTATGATGTCATAATGTAACATTCCATTATGATGTCATAATGCAAAATTCCATTATGATGTCATAATGCAAAATTCCATTATGATGTCATAATGTAAAATTCCATTATGATGTCTTAATGCAACATTCCATTATGATGTCATAATGCAAAACTCCATTATGATGTCATAATGTAACATTCCATTATGATGTCATAATGCAAAATTCCATTACAATGTCATAATGCAAAATTCCATTAAGATGTCATAATGTAAAATTCCATTATGATGTCATAAAGCAACATTCCATTATGATGTCATAATGTAACATTCCATTATGATGTCATAATGCAAAATTCCATTATGATGTCATAATGTAACATTCCATTATGATGTCATAATGCAAAATTCCATTATGATGTCATAATGCAAAATTCCATTTTGATGTCATAATGTAACATTCCATTATGATGTCATAATGCAAAATTCCATTATGATGTCATAATGCAAAATTCCATTATGATGTGATAATGCAAAATTCCATTATGATGTCATAATGAAACATTCCATTATGATGTCATAATGCAAAATTCCATTATGATGTCATAATGCAAAATTCCATTATGATGTCATAATGAAACATTCCATTATGATGTCATAATGCAACATTCCATTATGATGTCATAATGCATCATGCCATTATGATGTCATAATGCAAAATTCCATTATGATGTCATAATGCAAAATTCCATTATGATGTCATAATGTAAAATTCCATTATGATGTCATAATGTAAAATTCCATTATGATGTCATAAAGCAACATTCCATTATGATGTCATAATGCAAAATTCCATTATGATGTCATAATGTAAAATTCCATTATGATGTCATAAAGCAACATTCCATTATGATGTCATAATGTAACATTCCATTATGATGTCATAATGCAAAATTCCATTATGATGTCATAATGTAAAATTCTATTATGTCATAATGTAAAATTCCATTATGTCATAATGTAAAATTCCATTATGTCATAATGTAAAATTCCATTATGATGTCATAATGCAACATTCCATTATGATGTCATAATGCAAAATTCCATTATGATGTCATAATGTAACATTCCATTATGATGTCATAATGCAAAATTCCATTATGATGTCATAATGCAACATTCCATTATGATGTCATAAAGCAACATTCCATTATGATGTCATAATGCACAATTCCATTATGATGCCATAATGCAAAATTCCATTATGATGTCATAATGCACAATTCCATTATGATGCCATAATGCAAAATTCCATTATGATGTCATAATGCAACATTCCATTATGATGCTATAATGCAAAATTCCATTATGATGTCATAATGTAACATTCCATTATGATGTCATAATGCAAAATTCCATTATGATGTCATAATGCAAAATTCCATTGATGTCATAATGTAAAATTCCATTATGATGTCTTAATGCAACATTCCATTATGATGTCATAATGCAAAACTCCATTATGATGTCATAATGTAACATTCCATTATGATGTCATAATGCAAAATTCCATTACAATGTCATAATGCAAAATTCCATTAAGATGTCATAATGTAAAATTCCATTATGATGTCATAAAGCAACATTCCATTATGATGTCATAATGTAACATTCCATTATGATGTCATAATGCAAAATTCCATTATGATGTCATAATGTAACATTCCATTATGATGTCATAATGCAAAATTCCATTATGATGTCATAATGTAAAATTCCATTATGATGTCATAAAGCAACATTCCATTATGATGTCATAATGCAACATTCCATTATGATGTCATAATGCAACATTCCATTATGATGTCATAATGCATCATGCCATTATGATGTCATAATGCAAAATTCCATTATGATGTCATAATGCAAAATTCCATTATGATGTCATAATGTAAAATTCCATTATGATGTCATAATGTAAAATTCCATTATGATGTCATAAAGCAACATTCCATTATGATGTCAATGCAAAATTCCATTATGATGTCATAATGTAAAGTTCCATTATGATGTCATAATGCAACATTCCATTATGATGTCATAATGTAACATTCCATTATGATGTCATAATGCAAAATTCCATTATGATGTCATAATGCAAAATTCCATTATGATGTCATAAAGCAACATTCCATTATGATGTCATAATGCACAATTCCATTATGATGCCATAATGCAAAATTCCATTATGATGTCATAATGCAACATTCCATTATGATGCTATAATGCAAAATTCCATTATGATGTCATAATGTAACATTCCATTATGATGTCATAATGCAAAATTCCATTATGATGTCATAATGCAAAATTCCATTATGATGTCATAATGCAAAATTCCATTATGATGTCATAATGCAAAATTCCATTATGATGTCATAATGTAAAATTCCATTATGATGTCATAATGTAAAATTCCATTATGATGTCATAAAGCAACATTCCATTATGATGTCATAATGCAAAATTCCATTATGATGTCATAATGTAAAATTCCATTATGCCATAATGTAAAATTCCATTATGATGTCATAATGCAACATTCCATTATGATGTCATAATGCAAAATTCCATTATGATGTCATAATGTAACATTCCATTATGATGTCATAATGCAAAATTCCATTATGATGTCATAATGCAACATTCCATTATGATGTCATAAAGCAACATTCCATTATGATGTCATAAAGCAACATTCCATTATGATGTCATAATGCACAATTCCATTATGATGCCATAATGCAAAATTCCATTATGATGTCATAATGCAAAATTCCATTATGATGCTATAATGCAAAATTCCATTATGATGTCTTAATGCAACATTCCATTATGATGTCATAATGCAAAACTCCATTATGATGTCATAATGTAACATTCCATTACGATGTCATAATGCAAAATTCCATTACAATGTCATAATGCAAAATTCCATTAAGATGTCATAATGTAAAATTCCATTATGATGTCATAAAGCAACATTCCATTATGATGTCATAATGTAACATTCCATTATGATGTCATAATGCAAAATTCCATTATGATGTCATAATGTAACATTCCATTATGATGTCATAATGCAAAATTCCATTATGATGTCATAATGCAAAATTCCATTTTGATGTCATAATGTAACATTCCATTATGATGTCATAATGCAAAATTCCATTATGATGTCATAATGCAAAATTCCATTATGATGTCATAATGAAACATTCCATTATGATGTCATAATGCAAAATTCCATTATGATGTCATAATGCAAAATTCCATTATGATGTCATAATGAAACATTCCATTATGATGTCATAATGCAACATTCCATTATGATGTCATAATGCATCATGCCATTATGATGTCATAATGCAAAATTCCATTATGATGTCATAATGCAAAATTCCATTATGATGTCATAATGTAAAATTCCATTATGATGTCATAATGTAAAATTCCATTATGATGTCATAAAGCAACATTCCATTATGATGTCATAATGCAAAATTCCATTATGATGTCATAATGTAAAATTCCATTATGATGTCATAATGCAACATTCCATTATGATGTCATAATGTAACATTCCATTATGATGTCATAATGCAAAATTCCATTATGATGTCATAATGCAAAATTCCATTATGATGTCATAATGCAAAATTCCATTATGATGTCATAATGTAAAATTCCATTATGTCATAATGTAAAATTCCATTATGTCATAATGTAAAATTCCATTATGTCATAATGTAAAATTCCATTATGATGTCATAATGCAACATTCCATTATGATGTCATAATGCAAAATTCCATTATGATGTCATAATGTAACATTCCATTATGATGTCATAATGCAAAATTCCATTATGATGTCATAATGCAACATTCCATTATGATGTCATAAAGCAACATTCCATTATGATGTCATAATGCACAATTCCATTATGATGCCATAATGCAAAATTCCATTATGATGTCATAATGCACAATTCCATTATGATGCCATAATGCAAAATTCCATTATGATGTCATAATGCAACATTCCATTATGATGCTATAATGCAAAATTCCATTATGATGTCATAATGTAACATTCCATTATGATGTCATAATGCAAAATTCCATTATGATGTCATAATGCAAAATTCCATTGATGTCATAATGTAAAATTCCATTATGATGTCTTAATGCAACATTCCATTATGATGTCATAATGCAAAACTCCATTATGATGTCATAATGTAACATTCCATTATGATGTCATAATGCAAAATTCCATTACAATGAAATAATGCAAAATTCCATTAAGATGTCATAATGTAAAATTCCATTATGATGTCATAAAGCAACATTCCATTATGATGTCATAATGTAACATTCCATTATGATGTCATAATGCAAAATTCCATTATGATGTCATAATGAAACATTCCATTATGATGTCATAATGCAAAATTCCATTATGATGTCATAATGCAAAATTCCATTATGATGTCATAATGAAACATTCCATTATGATGTCATAATGCAAAATTCCATTATGATGTCATAATGCAAAATTCCATTATGATGTCATAATGAAACATTCCATTATGATGTCATAATGCAACATTCCATTATGATGTCATAATGCATCATGCCATTATGATGTCATAATGCAAAATTCCATTATGATGTCATAATGCAAAATTCCATTATGATGTCATAATGTAAAATTCCATTATGATGTCATAATGTAAAATTCCATTATGATGTCATAAAGCAACATTCCATTATGATGTCAATGCAAAATTCCATTATGATGTCATAATGTAAAGTTCCATTATGATGTCATAATGCAACATTCCATTATGATGTCATAATGTAACATTCCATTATGATGTCATAATGCAAAATTCCATTATGATGTCATAATGCAAAATTCCATTATGATGTCATAAAGCAACATTCCATTATGATGTCATAATGCACAATTCCATTATGATGCCATAATGCAAAATTCCATTATGATGTCATAATGCAACATTCCATTATGATGCTATAATGCAAAATTCCATTATGATGTCATAATGTAACATTCCATTATGATGTCATAATGCAAAATTCCATTATGATGTCATAATGCAAAATTCCATTATGATGTCATAATGCAAAATTCCATTATGATGTCATAATGCAAAATTCCATTATGATGTCATAATGTAAAATTCCATTATGATGTCATAATGTAAAATTCCATTATGATGTCATAAAGCAACATTCCATTATGATGTCATAATGCAAAATTCCATTATGATGTCATAATGTAAAATTCCATTATGCCATAATGTAAAATTCCATTATGATGTCATAATGCAACATTCCATTATGATGTCATAATGCAAAATTCCATTATGATGTCATAATGTAACATTCCATTATGATGTCATAATGCAAAATTCCATTATGATGTCATAATGCAACATTCCATTATGATGTCATAAAGCAACATTCCATTATGATGTCATAAAGCAACATTCCATTATGATGTCATAATGCACAATTCCATTATGATGCCATAATGCAAAATTCCATTATGATGTCATAATGCAAAATTCCATTATGATGCTATAATGCAAAATTCCATTATGATGTCTTAATGCAACATTCCATTATGATGTCATAATGCAAAACTCCATTATGATGTCATAATGTAACATTCCATTACGATGTCATAATGCAAAATTCCATTACAATGTCATAATGCAAAATTCCATTAAGATGTCATAATGTAAAATTCCATTATGATGTCATAAAGCAACATTCCATTATGATGTCATAATGTAACATTCCATTATGATGTCATAATGCAAAATTCCATTATGATGTCATAATGTAACATTCCATTATGATGTCATAATGCAAAATTCCATTATGATGTCATAATGCAAAATTCCATTTTGATGTCATAATGTAACATTCCATTATGATGTCATAATGCAAAATTCCATTATGATGTCATAATGCAAAATTCCATTATGATGTCATAATGAAACATTCCATTATGATGTCATAATGCAAAATTCCATTATGATGTCATAATGCAAAATTCCATTATGATGTCATAATGAAACATTCCATTATGATGTCATAATGCAACATTCCATTATGATGTCATAATGCATCATGCCATTATGATGTCATAATGCAAAATTCCATTATGATGTCATAATGCAAAATTCCATTATGATGTCATAATGTAAAATTCCATTATGATGTCATAATGTAAAATTCCATTATGATGTCATAAAGCAACATTCCATTATGATGTCATAATGCAAAATTCCATTATGATGTCATAATGTAAAATTCCATTATGATGTCATAATGCAACATTCCATTATGATGTCATAATGTAACATTCCATTATGATGTCATAATGCAAAATTCCATTATGATGTCATAATGCAAAATTCCATTATGATGTCATAATGCAAAATTCCATTATGATGTCATAATGTAAAATTCCATTATGTCATAATGTAAAATTCCATTATGTCATAATGTAAAATTCCATTATGTCATAATGTAAAATTCCATTATGATGTCATAATGCAACATTCCATTATGATGTCATAATGCAAAATTCCATTATGATGTCATAATGTAACATTCCATTATGATGTCATAATGCAAAATTCCATTATGATGTCATAATGCAACATTCCATTATGATGTCATAAAGCAACATTCCATTATGATGTCATAATGCACAATTCCATTATGATGCCATAATGCAAAATTCCATTATGATGTCATAATGCACAATTCCATTATGATGCCATAATGCAAAATTCCATTATGATGTCATAATGCAACATTCCATTATGATGCTATAATGCAAAATTCCATTATGATGTCATAATGTAACATTCCATTATGATGTCATAATGCAAAATTCCATTATGATGTCATAATGCAAAATTCCATTGATGTCATAATGTAAAATTCCATTATGATGTCTTAATGCAACATTCCATTATGATGTCATAATGCAAAACTCCATTATGATGTCATAATGTAACATTCCATTATGATGTCATAATGCAAAATTCCATTACAATGAAATAATGCAAAATTCCATTAAGATGTCATAATGTAAAATTCCATTATGATGTCATAAAGCAACATTCCATTATGATGTCATAATGTAACATTCCATTATGATGTCATAATGCAAAATTCCATTATGATGTCATAATGAAACATTCCATTATGATGTCATAATGCAAAATTCCATTATGATGTCATAATGCAAAATTCCATTATGATGTCATAATGAAACATTCCATTATGATGTCATAATGCAAAATTCCATTATGATGTCATAATGCAAAATTCCATTATGATGTCATAATGAAACATTCCATTATGATGTCATAATGCAACATTCCATTATGATGTCATAATGCATCATGCCATTATGATGTCATAATGCAAAATTCCATTATGATGTCATAATGCAAAATTCCATTATGATGTCATAATGTAAAATTCCATTATGATGTCATAATGTAAAATTCCATTATGATGTCATAAAGCAACATTCCATTATGATGTCATAATGCAAAATTCCATTATGATGTCATAATGTAAAATTCCATTATGATGTCATAATGCAAAATTCCATTATGATGTCATAATGCAAAATTCCATTATGATGTCATAATGTAAAATTCCATTATGTCATAATGTAAAATTCCATTATGATGTCATAATGCAACATTCCATTATGATGTCATAATGCAAAATTCCATTATGATGTCATAATGTAACATTCCATTATGATGTCATAATGCAAAATTCCATTATGATGTCATAATGCAACATTCCATTATGATGTCATAATGCACAATTTCATTATGATGCCATAATGCAAAATTCCATTATGATGTCATAATGCAACATTCCATTATGATGCTATAATGCAAAATTCCATTATGATGTCATAATGTAACATTCCATTATGATGTCATAATGCAAAATTCCATTATGATGTCATAATGCAAAATTCCATTATGATGTCATAATGTAAAATTCCATTATGATGTCTTAATGCAACATTCCATTATGATGTCATAATGCAAAACTCCATTATGATGTCATAATGTAACATTCCATTATGATGTCATAATGCAAAATTCCATTACAATGTCATAATGCAAAATTCCATTAAGATGTCATAATGTAAAATTCCATTATGATGTCATAAAGCAACATTCCATTATGATGTCATAATGTAACATTCCATTATGATGTCATAATGCAAAATTCCATTATGATGTCATAATGTAACATTCCATTATGATGTCATAATGCAAAATTCCATTATGATGTCATAATGAAACATTCCATTATGATGTCATAATGCAAAATTCCATTATGATGTCATAATGCAAAATTCCATTATGATGTCATAATGAAACATTCCATTATGATGTCATAATGCAAAATTCCATTATGATGTCATAATGCAAAATTCCATTATGATGTCATAATGTAACATTCCATTATGATGTCATAATGTAAAATTCCATTATGATGTCATAAAGCAACATTCCATTATGATGTCATAATGCAACATTCCATTATGATGTCATAATGCAAAATTCCATTATGATGTCATAATGCAAAATTCCATTATGATGTCATAATGCAAAATTCCATTATGATGTCATAATGAAACATTCCATTATGATGTCATAATGCAAAATTCCATTATGATGTCATAATGCAAAATTCCATTATGATGTCATAATGAAACATTCCATTATGATGTCATAATGCAACATTCCATTATGATGTCATAATGCATCATGCCATTATGATGTCATAATGCAAAATTCCATTATGATGTCATAATGCAAAATTCCATTATGATGTCATAATGTAAAATTCCATTATGATGTCATAATGTAAAATTCCATTATGATGTCATAAAGCAACATTCCATTATGATGTCATAATGCAAAATTCCATTATGATGTCATAATGTAAAATTCCATTATGATGTCATAATGCAACATTCCATTATGATGTCATAATGTAACATTCCATTATGATGTCATAATGCAAAATTCCATTATGATGTCATAATGCAAAATTCCATTATGATGTCATAATGTAAAATTCCATTATGTCATAATGTAAAATTCCATTATGATGTCATAATGCAACATTCCATTATGATGTCATAATGCAAAATTCCATTATGATGTCATAATGTAACATTCCATTATGATGTCATAATGCAAAATTCCATTATGATGTCATAATGCAAAATTCCATTATGATGTCATAATGCAAAATTCCATTATGATGTCATAATGTAAAATTCCATTATGATGTCATAATGCAAAATTCCCTTTTGATGTCATAATGTAACATTCCATTATGATGTCATAATGCAAAATTCCATTATGATGTCATAATGTAAAATTCCATTATGATGTCATAATGCAAAATTCCATTATGATGTCATAATGTAAAATTCCATTATGATGTCATAATGTAACATTCCATTATGATGTCATAATGTAAAATTCCATTATGATGTCATAATGCAAAATTCCATTACGATGTCATAATGTAAAATTCCATTATGATGTCATAATGTAACATTCCATTATGATGTCATAATGCAAAATTCCATTATGATGTCATAATGTAAAATTCCATTATGATGTCATAAAGCAACATTCCATTATGATGTCATAATGCAACATTCCATTATGATGTCATAATGCAACATTCCATTATGATGTCATAATGCATCATGCCATTATGATGTCATAATGCAAAATTCCATTATGATGTCATAATGCAAAATTCCATTATGATGTCATAATGTAAAATTCCATTATGATGTCATAATGTAAAATTCCATTATGATGTCATAAAGCAACATTCCATTATGATGTCAATGCAAAATTCCATTATGATGTCATAATGTAAAATTCCATTATGATGTCATAATGCAACATTCCATTATGATGTCATAATGTAACATTCCATTATGATGTCATAATGCAAAATTCCATTATGATGTCATAATGCAAAATTCCATTATGATGTCATAAAGCAACATTCCATTATGATGTCATAATGCACAATTCCATTATGATGCCATAATGCAAAATTCCATTATGATGTCATAATGCAACATTCCATTATGATGCTATAATGCAAAATTCCATTATGATGTCATAATGTAACATTCCATTATGATGTCATAATGCAAAATTCCATTATGATGTCATAATGCAAAATTCCATTATGATGTCATAATGCAAAATTCCATTATGATGTCATAATGCAAAATTCCATTATGATGCCATAATGTAAAATTCCATTATGATGTCATAATGTAAAATTCCATTATGATGTCATAAAGCAACATTCCATTATGATGTCATAATGCAAAATTCCATTATGATGTCATAATGTAAAATTCCATTATGTCATAATGTAAAATTCCATTATGATGTCATAATGCAACATTCCATTATGATGTCATAATGCAAAATTCCATTATGATGTCATAATGCAACATTCCATTATGATGTCATAATGCAAAATTCCATTATGATGTCATAAAGCAACATTCCATTATGATGTCATAATGCACAATTCCATTATGATGCCATAATGCAAAATTCCATTATGATGTCATAATGCAACATTCCATTATGATGCTATAATGCAAAATTCCATTATGATGTCATAATGTAACATTCCATTATGATGTCATAATGCAAAATTCCATTATGATGTCATAATGCAAAATTCCATTATGATGTCTTAATGCAACATTCCATTATGATGTCATAATGCAAAACTCCATTATGATGTCATAATGTAACATTCCATTATGATGTCATAATGCAAAATTCCATTACAATGTCATAATGCAAAATTCCATTAAGATGTCATAATGTAAAATTCCATTATGATGTCATAAAGCAACATTCCATTATGATGTCATAATGTAACATTTCATTATGATGTCATAATGCAAAATTCCATTATGATGTCATAATGTAACATTCCATTATGATGTCATAATGCAAAATTCCATTATGATGTCATAATGCAAAATTCCATTTTGATGTCATAATGTAACATTCCATTATGATGTCATAATGCAAAATTCCATTATGATGTCATAATGCAAAATTCCATTATGATGTCATAATGAAACATTCCATTATGATGTCATAATGCAAAATTCCATTATGATGTCATAATGCAAAATTCCATTATGATGTCATAATGAAACATTCCATTATGATGTCATAATGCAACATTCCATTATGATGTCATAATGCATCATGCCATTATGATGTCATAATGCAAAATTCCATTATGATGTCATAATGCAAAATTCCATTATGATGTCATAATGTAAAATTCCATTATGATGTCATAATGTAAAATTCCATTATGATGTCATAAAGCAACATTCCATTATGATGTCATAATGCAAAATTCCATTATGATGTCATAATGTAAAATTCCATTATGATGTCATAATGCAACATTCCATTATGATGTCATAATGTAACATTCCATTATGATGTCATAATGCAAAATTCCATTATGATGTCATAATGCAAAATTCCATTATGATGTCATAATGTAAAATTCCATTATGTCATAATGTAAAATTCCATTATGTCATAATGTAAAATTCCATTATGTCATAATGTAAAATTCCATTATGATGTCATAATGCAACATTCCATTATGATGTCATAATGCAAAATTCCATTATGATGTCATAATGTAACATTCCATTATGATGTCATAATGCAAAATTCCATTATGATGTCATAATGCAACATTCCATTATGATGTCATAAAGCAACATTCCATTATGATGTCATAATGCACAATTCCATTATGATGCCATAATGCAAAATTCCATTATGATGTCATAATGCACAATTCCATTATGATGCCATAATGCAAAATTCCATTATGATGTCATAATGCAACATTCCATTATGATGCTATAATGCAAAATTCCATTATGATGTCATAATGTAACATTCCATTATGATGTCATAATGCAAAATTCCATTATGATGTCATAATGCAAAATTCCATTGATGTCATAATGTAAAATTCCATTATGATGTCTTAATGCAACATTCCATTATGATGTCATAATGCAAAACTCCATTATGATGTCATAATGTAACATTCCATTATGATGTCATAATGCAAAATTCCATTACAATGTCATAATGCAAAATTCCATTAAGATGTCATAATGTAAAATTCCATTATGATGTCATAAAGCAACATTCCATTATGATGTCATAATGTAACATTCCATTATGATGTCATAATGCAAAATTCCATTATGATGTCATAATGTAACATTCCATTATGATGTCATAATGCAAAATTCCATTATGATGTCATAATGCAAAATTCCATTTTGATGTCATAATGTAACATTCCATTATGATGTCATAATGCAAAATTCCATTATGATGTCATAATGTAAAATTCCATTATGATGTCATAAAGCAACATTCCATTATGATGTCATAATGCAACATTCCATTATGATGTCATAATGCAACATTCCATTATGATGTCATAATGCATCATGCCATTATGATGTCATAATGCAAAATTCCATTATGATGTCATAATGTAAAATTCCATTATGATGTCATAATGTAAAATTCCATTATGATGTCATAAAGCAACATTCCATTATGATGTCAATGCAAAATTCCATTATGATGTCATAATGTAAAATTCCATTATGATGTCATAATGCAACATTCCATTATGATGTCATAATGTAACATTCCATTATGATGTCATAATGCAAAATTCCATTATGATGTCATAAAGCAACATTCCAATATGATGTCATAATGCACAATTCCATTATGATGCCATAATGCAAAATTCCATTATGATGTCATAATGCAACATTCCATTATGATGCTATAATGCAAAATTCCATTATGATGTCATAATGTAACATTCCATTATGATGTCATAATGCAAAATTCCATTATGATGTCATAATGCAAAATTCCATTATGATGTCATAATGCAAAATTCCATTATGATGTCATAATGCAAAATTCCATTTTGATGTCATAATGTAAAATTCCATTATGATGTCATAATGTAAAATTCCATTATGATGTCATAAAGCAACATTCCATTATGATGTCATAATGCAAAATTCCATTATGATGTCATAATGTAAAATTCCATTATGATGTCATAATGCAAAATTCCATTATGATGTCATAATGCAACATTCCATTATGATGTCATAAAGCAACATTCCATTATGATGTCATAATGCACAATTCCATTATGATGCCATAATGCAAAATTCCATTATGATGTCATAATGCAACATTCCATTATGATGCTATAATGCAAAATTCCATTATGATGTCATAATGTAACATTCCATTATGATGTCATAATTCAAAATTCCATTATGATGTCATAATGCAAAATTCCATTATGATGTCATAATGTAAAATTCCATTATGATGTCTTAATGCAACATTCCATTATGATGTCATAATGCAAAACTCCATTATGATGTCATAATGTAACATTCCATTATGATGTCATAATGCAAAATTCCATTACAATGTCATAATGCAAAATTCCATTAAGATGTCATAATGTAAAATTCCATTATGATGTCATAAAGCAACATTCCATTATGATGTCATAATGCAAAATTCCATTATGATGTCATAATGTAACATTCCATTATGATGTCATAATGCAAAATTCCATTATGATGTCATAATGAAACATTCCATTATGATGTCATAATGCAACATTCCATTATGATGTCATAATGCATCATGCCATTATGATGTCATAATGCAAAATTCCATTATGATGTCATAATGCAAAATTCCATTATGATGTCATAATGTAAAATTCCATTATGATGTCATAATGTAAAATTCCATTATGATGTCATAAAGCAACATTCCATTATGATGTCATAATGCAAAATTCCATTATGATGTCATAATGTAAAATTCCATTATGATGTCATAATGCAACATTCCATTATGATGTCATAATGTAACATTCCATTATGATGTCATAATGCAAAATTCCATTATGATGTCATAATGCAAAATTCCATTATGATGTCATAATGCAAAATTCCATTATGATGTCATAATGTAAAATTCCATTATGTCATAATGTAAAATTCCATTATGTCATAATGTAAAATTCCATTATGTCATAATGTAAAATTCCATTATGATGTCATAATGCAACATTCCATTATGATGTCATAATGCAAAATTCCATTATGATGTCATAATGTAACATTCCATTATGATGTCATAATGCAAAATTCCATTATGATGTCATAATGCAAAATTCCATTATGATGTCATAATGCAAAATTCCATTATGATGTCATAATGCAAAATTCCATTTTGATGTCATAATGTAAAATTCCATTATGATGTCATAATGTAAAATTCCATTATGATGTCATAAAGCAACATTCCATTATGATGTCATAATGCAAAATTCCATTATGATGTCATAATGTAAAATTCCATTATGATGTCATAATGCAAAATTCCATTATGATGTCATAATGCAACATTCCATTATGATGTCATAAAGCAACATTCCATTATGATGTCATAATGCACAATTCCATTATGATGCCATAATGCAAAATTCCATTATGATGTCATAATGCAACATTCCATTATGATGCTATAATGCAAAATTCCATTATGATGTCATAATGTAACATTCCATTATGATGTCATAATTCAAAATTCCATTATGATGTCATAATGCAAAATTCCATTATGATGTCATAATGTAAAATTCCATTATGATGTCTTAATGCAACATTCCATTATGATGTCATAATGCAAAACTCCATTATGATGTCATAATGTAACATTCCATTATGATGTCATAATGCAAAATTCCATTACAATGTCATAATGCAAAATTCCATTAAGATGTCATAATGTAAAATTCCATTATGATGTCATAAAGCAACATTCCATTATGATGTCATAATGCAAAATTCCATTATGATGTCATAATGTAACATTCCATTATGATGTCATAATGCAAAATTCCATTATGATGTCATAATGAAACATTCCATTATGATGTCATAATGCAACATTCCATTATGATGTCATAATGCATCATGCCATTATGATGTCATAATGCAAAATTCCATTATGATGTCATAATGCAAAATTCCATTATGATGTCATAATGTAAAATTCCATTATGATGTCATAATGTAAAATTCCATTATGATGTCATAAAGCAACATTCCATTATGATGTCATAATGCAAAATTCCATTATGATGTCATAATGTAAAATTCCATTATGATGTCATAATGCAACATTCCATTATGATGTCATAATGTAACATTCCATTATGATGTCATAATGCAAAATTCCATTATGATGTCATAATGCAAAATTCCATTATGATGTCATAATGCAAAATTCCATTATGATGTCATAATGTAAAATTCCATTATGTCATAATGTAAAATTCCATTATGTCATAATGTAAAATTCCATTATGTCATAATGTAAAATTCCATTATGATGTCATAATGCAACATTCCATTATGATGTCATAATGCAAAATTCCATTATGATGTCATAATGTAACATTCCATTATGATGTCATAATGCAAAATTCCATTATGATGTCATAATGCAACATTCCATTATGATGTCATAAAGCAACATTCCATTATGATGTCATAATGCACAATTCCATTATGATGCCATAATGCAAAATTCCATTATGATGTCATAATGCACAATTCCATTATGATGCCATAATGCAAAATTCCATTATGATGTCATAATGCAACATTCCATTATGATGCTATAATGCAAAATTCCATTATGATGTCATAATGTAACATTCCATTATGATGTCATAATGCAAAATTCCATTATGATGTCATAATGCAAAATTCCATTATGATGTCATAATGTAAAATTCCATTATGATGTCTTAATGCAACATTCCATTATGATGTCATAATGCAAAACTCCATTATGATGTCATAATGTAACATTCCATTATGATGTCATAATGCAAAATTCCATTACAATGTCATAATTCAAAATTCCATTAAGATGTCATAATGTAAAATTCCATTATGATGTCATAAAGCAACATTCCATTATGATGTCATAATGCAAAATTCCATTATGATGTCATAATGTAACATTCCATTATGATGTCATAATGCAAAATTCCATTATGATGTCATAATGAAACATTCCATTATGATGTCATAATGCAACATTCCATTATGATGTCATAATGCATCATGCCATTATGATGTCATAATGCAAAATTCCATTATGATGTCATAATGCAAAATTCCATTATGATGTCATAATGTAAAATTCCATTATGATGTCATAATGTAAAATTCCATTATGATGTCATAAAGCAACATTCCATTATGATGTCATAATGCAAAATTCCATTATGATGTCATAATGTAAAATTCCATTATGATGTCATAATGCAACATTCCATTATGATGTCATAATGTAACATTCCATTATGATGTCATAATGCAAAATTCCATTATGATGTCATAATGCAAAATTCCATTATGATGTCATAATGCAAAATTCCATTATGATGTCATAATGTAAAATTCCATTATGTCATAATGTAAAATTCCATTATGTCATAATGTAAAATTCCATTATGTCATAATGTAAAATTCCATTATGATGTCATAATGCAACATTCCATTATGATGTCATAATGCAAAATTCCATTATGATGTCATAATGTAACATTCCATTATGATGTCATAATGCAAAATTCCATTATGATGTCATAATGCAAAATTCCATTATGATGTCATAATGCAAAATTCCATTATGATGTCATAATGCAAAATTCCATTTTGATGTCATAATGTAAAATTCCATTATGATGTCATAATGTAAAATTCCATTTTGATGTCATAATGTAAAATTCCATTATGATGTCATAATGCAAAATTCCATTATGATGTCATAATGCAACATTCCATTATGATGTCATAAAGCAACATTCCATTATGATGTCATAATGCACAATTCCATTATGATGCCATAATGCAAAATTCCATTATGATGTCATAATGCAACATTCCATTATGATGCTATAATGCAAAATTCCATTATGATGTCATAATGTAACATTCCATTATGATGTCATAATTCAAAATTCCATTATGATGTCATAATGCAAAATTCCATTATGATGTCATAATGTAAAATTCCATTATGATGTCATAAAGCAACATTCCATTATGATGTCATAATGCAAAATTCCATTATGATGTCATAATGTAAAATTCCATTATGATGTCATAATGCAAAATTCCATTATGATGTCATAATGCAACATTCCATTATGATGTCATAAAGCAACATTCCATTATGATGTCATAATGCACAATTCCATTATGATGCCATAATGCAAAATTCCATTATGATGTCATAATGCAACATTCCATTATGATGCTATAATGCAAAATTCCATTATGATGTCATAATGTAACATTCCATTATGATGTCATAATTCAAAATTCCATTATGATGTCATAATGCAAAATTCCATTATGATGTCATAATGTAAAATTCCATTATGATGTCATAATGCAACATTCCATTATGATGTCATAATGTAACATTCCATTATGATGTCATAATGCATCATGCCATTATGATGTCATAATGCAAAATTCCATTATGATGTCATAATGCAAAATTCCATTATGATGTCATAATGTAAAATTCCATTATGATGTCATAATGTAAAATTCCATTATGATGTCATAAAGCAACATTCCATTATGATGTCATAATGCAAAATTCCATTATGATGTCATAATGTAAAATTCCATTATGATGTCATAATGCAACATTCCATTATGATGTCATAATGTAACATTCCATTATGATGTCATAATGCAAAATTCCATTATGATGTCATAATGCAAAATTCCATTATGATGTCATAATGTAAAATTCCATTATGTCATAATGTAAAATTCCATTATGATGTCATAATGCAACATTCCATTATGATGTCATAATGCAAAATTCCATTATGATGTCATAATGCAACATTCCATTATGATGTCATAATGCACAATTCCATTATGATGCCATAAAGCAACATTCCATTATGATGCTATAATGCAAAATTCCATTATGATGTCATAATGTAACATTCCATTATGATGTCATAATGCAAAATTCCATTATGATGTCATAATGCAAAATTCCATTATGATGTCATAATGTAAAATTCCATTATGATGTCTTAATGCAACATTCCATTATGATGTCATAATGCAAAACTCCATTATGATGTCATAATGTAACATTCCATTATGATGTCATAATGCAAAATTCCATTACAATGTCATAATGCAAAATTCCATTAAGATGTCATAATGTAAAATTCCATTATGATGTCATAAAGCAACATTCCATTATGATGTCATAATGTAACATTTCATTATGATGTCATAATGCAAAATTCCATTATGATGTCATAATGTAACATTCCATTATGATGTCATAATGCAAAATTCCATTATGATGTCATAATGCAAAATTCCATTTTGATGTCATAATGTAACATTCCATTATGATGTCATAATGCAAAATTCCATTATGATGTCATAATGCAAAATTCCATTATGATGTCATAATGAAACATTCCATTATGATGTCATAATGCAAAATTCCATTATGATGTCATAATGCAAAATTCCATTATGATGTCATAATGAAACATTCCATTATGATGTCATAATGCAAAATTCCATTATGATGTCATAATGCAAAATTCCATTATGATGTCATAATGAAACATTCCATTATGATGTCATAATGCAACATTCCATTATGATGTCATAATGCATCATGCCATTATGATGTCATAATGCAAAATTCCATTATGATGTCATAATGCAAAATTCCATTATGATGTCATAATGTAAAATTCCATTATGATGTCATAATGTAAAATTCCATTATGATGTCATAAAGCAACATTCCATTATGATGTCATAATGCAAAATTCCATTATGATGTCATAATGTAAAATTCCATTATGATGTCATAATGCAACATTCCATTATGATGTCATAATGTAACATTCCATTATGATGTCATAATGCAAAATTCCATTATGATGTCATAATGCAAAATTCCATTATGATGTCATAATGTAAAATTCCATTATGTCATAATGTAAAATTCCATTATGTCATAATGTAAAATTCCATTATGTCATAATGTAAAATTCCATTATGATGTCATAATGCAACATTCCATTATGATGTCATAATGCAAAATTCCATTATGATGTCATAATGTAACATTCCATTATGATGTCATAATGCAAAATTCCATTATGATGTCATAATGCAACATTCCATTATGATGTCATAAAGCAACATTCCATTATGATGTCATAATGCACAATTCCATTATGATGCCATAATGCAAAATTCCATTATGATGTCATAATGCACAATTCCATTATGATGCCATAATGCAAAATTCCATTATGATGTCATAATGCAACATTCCATTATGATGCTATAATGCAAAATTCCATTATGATGTCATAATGTAACATTCCATTATGATGTCATAATGCAAAATTCCATTATGATGTCATAATGCAAAATTCCATTGATGTCATAATGTAAAATTCCATTATGATGTCTTAATGCAACATTCCATTATGATGTCATAATGCAAAACTCCATTATGATGTCATAATGTAACATTCCATTATGATGTCATAATGCAAAATTCCATTACAATGTCATAATGCAAAATTCCATTAAGATGTCATAATGTAAAATTCCATTATGATGTCATAAAGCAACATTCCATTATGATGTCATAATGTAACATTCCATTATGATGTCATAATGCAAAATTCCATTATGATGTCATAATGTAACATTCCATTATGATGTCATAATGCAAAATTCCATTATGATGTCATAATGCAAAATTCCATTTTGATGTCATAATGTAACATTCCATTATGATGTCATAATGCAAAATTCCATTATGATGTCATAATGTAAAATTCCATTATGATGTCATAAAGCAACATTCCATTATGATGTCATAATGCAACATTCCATTATGATGTCATAATGCAACATTCCATTATGATGTCATAATGCATCATGCCATTATGATGTCATAATGCAAAATTCCATTATGATGTCATAATGTAAAATTCCATTATGATGTCATAATGTAAAATTCCATTATGATGTCATAAAGCAACATTCCATTATGATGTCAATGCAAAATTCCATTATGATGTCATAATGTAAAATTCCATTATGATGTCATAATGCAACATTCCATTATGATGTCATAATGTAACATTCCATTATGATGTCATAATGCAAAATTCCATTATGATGTCATAATGCAAAATTCCATTATGATGTCATAAAGCAACATTCCATTATGATGTCATAATGCACAATTCCATTATGATGCCATAATGCAAAATTCCATTATGATGTCATAATGCAACATTCCATTATGATGCTATAATGCAAAATTCCATTATGATGTCATAATGTAACATTCCATTATGATGTCATAATGCAAAATTCCATTATGATGTCATAATGCAAAATTCCATTATGATGTCATAATGCAAAATTCCATTATGATGTCATAATGCAAAATTCCATTTTGATGTCATAATGTAAAATTCCATTATGATGTCATAATGTAAAATTCCATTATGATGTCATAAAGCAACATTCCATTATGATGTCATAATGCAAAATTCCATTATGATGTCATAATGTAAAATTCCATTATGATGTCATAATGCAAAATTCCATTATGATGTCATAATGCAACATTCCATTATGATGTCATAAAGCAACATTCCATTATGATGTCATAATGCACAATTCCATTATGATGCCATAATGCAAAATTCCATTATGATGTCATAATGCAACATTCCATTATGATGCTATAATGCAAAATTCCATTATGATGTCATAATGTAACATTCCATTATGATGTCATAATTCAAAATTCCATTATGATGTCATAATGCAAAATTCCATTATGATGTCATAATGTAAAATTCCATTATGATGTCTTAATGCAACATTCCATTATGATGTCATAATGCAAAACTCCATTATGATGTCATAATGTAACATTCCATTATGATGTCATAATGCAAAATTCCATTACAATGTCATAATGCAAAATTCCATTAAGATGTCATAATGTAAAATTCCATTATGATGTCATAAAGCAACATTCCATTATGATGTCATAATGCAAAATTCCATTATGATGTCATAATGTAACATTCCATTATGATGTCATAATGCAAAATTCCATTATGATGTCATAATGCAAAATTCCATTTTGATGTCATAATGTAACATTCCATTATGATGTCATAATGCAAAATTCCATTATGATGTCATAATGCAAAATTCCATTATGATGTCATAATGAAACATTCCATTATGATGTCATAATGCAAAATTCCATTATGATGTCATAATGAAACATTCCATTATGATGTCATAATGCAACATTCCATTATGATGTCATAATGCATCATGCCATTATGATGTCATAATGCAAAATTCCATTATGATGTCATAATGCAAAATTCCATTATGATGTCATAATGTAAAATTCCATTATGATGTCATAATGTAAAATTCCATTATGATGTCATAAAGCAACATTCCATTATGATGTCATAATGCAAAATTCCATTATGATGTCATAATGTAAAATTCCATTATGATGTCATAATGCAACATTCCATTATGATGTCATAATGTAACATTCCATTATGATGTCATAATGCAAAATTCCATTATGATGTCATAATGCAAAATTCCATTATGATGTCATAATGTAAAATTCCATTATGTCATAATGTAAAATTCCATTATGTCATAATGTAAAATTCCATTATGTCATAATGTAAAATTCCATTATGATGTCATAATGCAACATTCCATTATGATGTCATAATGCAAAATTCCATTATGATGTCATAATGTAACATTCCATTATGATGTCATAATGCAAAATTCCATTATGATGTCATAATGCAACATTCCATTATGATGTCATAAAGCAACATTCCATTATGATGTCATAATGCACAATTCCATTATGATGCCATAATGCAAAATTCCATTATGATGTCATAATGCACAATTCCATTATGATGCCATAATGCAAAATTCCATTATGATGTCATAATGCAACATTCCATTATGATGCTATAATGCAAAATTCCATTATGATGTCATAATGTAACATTCCATTATGATGTCATAATGCAAAATTCCATTATGATGTCATAATGCAAAATTCCATTGATGTCATAATGTAAAATTCCATTATGATGTCTTAATGCAACATTCCATTATGATGTCATAATGCAAAACTCCATTATGATGTCATAATGTAACATTCCATTATGATGTCATAATGCAAAATTCCATTACAATGTCATAATGCAAAATTCCATTAAGATGTCATAATGTAAAATTCCATTATGATGTCATAAAGCAACATTCCATTATGATGTCATAATGTAACATTCCATTATGATGTCATAATGCAAAATTCCATTATGATGTCATAATGTAACATTCCATTATGATGTCATAATGCAAAATTCCATTATGATGTCATAATGCAAAATTCCATTTTGATGTCATAATGTAACATTCCATTATGATGTCATAATGCAAAATTCCATTATGATGTCATAATGTAAAATTCCATTATGATGTCATAAAGCAACATTCCATTATGATGTCATAATGCAACATTCCATTATGATGTCATAATGCAACATTCCATTATGATGTCATAATGCATCATGCCATTATGATGTCATAATGCAAAATTCCATTATGATGTCATAATGCAAAATTCCATTATGATGTCATAATGTAAAATAACATTATGATGTCATAATGTAAAATTCCATTATGATGTCATAAAGCAACATTCCATTATGATGTCAATGCAAAATTCCATTATGATGTCATAATGTAAAATTCCATTATGATGTCATAATGCAACATTCCATTATGATGTCATAATGTAACATTCCATTATGATGTCATAATGCAAAATTCCATTATGATGTCATAATGCAAAATTCCATTATGATGTCATAAAGCAACATTCCATTATGATGTCATAATGCACAATTCCATTATGATGCCATAATGCAAAATTCCATTATGATGTCATAATGCAACATTCCATTATGATGCTATAATGCAAAATTCCATTATGATGTCATAATGTAACATTCCATTATGATGTCATAATGCAAAATTCCATTATGATGTCATAATGCAAAATTCCATTATGATGTCATAATGCAAAATTCCATTATGATGTCATAATGCAAAATTCCATTTTGATGTCATAATGTAAAATTCCATTATGATGTCATAATGTAAAATTCCATTATGATGTCATAAAGCAACATTCCATTATGATGTCATAATGCAAAATTCCATTATGATGTCATAATGTAAAATTCCATTATGATGTCATAATGCAAAATTCCATTATGATGTCATAATGCAACATTCCATTATGATGTCATAAAGCAACATTCCATTATGATGTCATAATGCACAATTCCATTATGATGCCATAATGCAAAATTCCATTATGATGTCATAATGCAACATTCCATTATGATGCTATAATGCAAAATTCCATTATGATGTCATAATGTAACATTCCATTATGATGTCATAATTCAAAATTCCATTATGATGTCATAATGCAAAATTCCATTATGATGTCATAATGTAAAATTCCCTTATGATGTCTTAATGCAACATTCCATTATGATGTCATAATGCAAAACTCCATTATGATGTCATAATGTAACATTCCATTATGATGTCATAATGCAAAATTCCATTACAATGTCATAATGCAAAATTCCATTAAGATGTCATAATGTAAAATTCCATTATGATGTCATAAAGCAACATTCCATTATGATGTCATAATGCAAAATTCCATTATGATGTCATAATGTAACATTCCATTATGATGTCATAATGCAAAATTCCATTATGATGTCATAATGCAAAATTCCATTTTGATGTCATAATGTAACATTCCATTATGATGTCATAATGCAAAATTCCATTATGATGTCATAATGCAAAATTCCATTATGATGTCATAATGAAACATTCCATTATGATGTCATAATGCAAAATTCCATTATGATGTCATAATGCAAAATTCCATTATGATGTCATAATGAAACATTCCATTATGATGTCATAATGCAACATTCCATTATGATGTCATAATGCATCATGCCATTATGATGTCATAATGCAAAATTCCATTATGATGTCATAATGCAAAATTCCATTATGATGTCATAATGTAAAATTCCATTATGATGTCATAATGTAAAATTCCATTATGATGTCATAAAGCAACATTCCATTATGATGTCATAATGCAAAATTCCATTATGATGTCATAATGTAAAATTCCATTATGATGTCATAATGCAACATTCCATTATGATGTCATAATGTAACATTCCATTATGATGTCATAATGCAAAATTCCATTATGATGTCATAATGCAAAATTCCATTATGATGTCATAATGTAAAATTCCATTATGTCATAATGTAAAATTCCATTATGTCATAATGTAAAATTCCATTATGTCATAATGTAAAATTCCATTATGTCATAATGTAAAATTCCATTATGATGTCATAATGCAACATTCCATTATGATGTCATAATGCAAAATTCCATTATGATGTCATAATGTAACATTCCATTATGATGTCATAATGCAAAATTCCATTATGATGTCATAATGCAACATTCCATTATGATGTCATAAAGCAACATTCCATTATGATGTCATAATGCACAATTCCATTATGATGCCATAATGCAAAATTCCATTATGATGTCATAATGCACAATTCCATTATGATGCCATAATGCAAAATTCCATTATGATGTCATAATGCAACATTCCATTATGATGCTATAATGCAAAATTCCATTATGATGTCATAATGTAACATTCCATTATGATGTCATAATGCAAAATTCCATTATGATGTCATAATGCAAAATTCCATTGATGTCATAATGTAAAATTCCATTATGATGTCTTAATGCAACATTCCATTATGATGTCATAATGCAAAACTCCATTATGATGTCATAATGTAACATTCCATTATGATGTCATAATGCAAAATTCCATTACAATGTCATAATGCAAAATTCCATTAAGATGTCATAATGTAAAATTCCATTATGATGTCATAAAGCAACATTCCATTATGATGTCATAATGTAACATTCCATTATGATGTCATAATGCAAAATTCCATTATGATGTCATAATGTAACATTCCATTATGATGTCATAATGCAAAATTCCATTATGATGTCATAATGCAAAATTCCATTTTGATGTCATAATGTAACATTCCATTATGATGTCATAATGCAAAATTCCATTATGATGTCATAATGCAAAATTCCATTATGATGTCATAATGAAACATTCCATTATGATGTCATAATGCAAAATTCCATTATGATGTCATAATGCAAAATTCCATTATGATGTCATAATGAAACATTCCATTATGATGTCATAATGCAACATTCCATTATGATGTCATAATGCATCATGCCATTATGATGTCATAATGCAAAATTCCATTATGATGTCATAATGCAAAATTCCATTATGATGTCATAATGTAAAATTCTATTATGATGTCATAATGTAAAATTCCATTATGATGTCATAAAGCAACATTCCATTATGATGTCATAATGCAAAATTCCATTATGATGTCATAATGTAAAATTCCATTATGATGTCATAATGCAAAATTCCATTATGATGTCATAATGCAAAATTCCATTATGATGTCATAATGTAAAATTCCATTATGTCATAATGTAAAATTCCATTATGATGTCATAATGCAAAATTCCATTATGATGTCATAATGCAAAATTCCATTATGATGTCATAATGTAAAATTCCATTATGTCATAATGTAAAATTCCATTATGTCATAATGTAAAATTCCATTATGTCATAATGTAACATTCCATTATGATGTCATAATGCAAAATTCCATTATGATGTCATAATGCAAAATTCCATTATGATGTCATAATGTAAAATTCCATTATGTCATAATGTAAAATTCCATTATGTCATAATGTAAAATTCCATTATGTCATAATGTAAAATTCCATTATGATGTCATAATGCAACATTCCATTATGATGTCATAATGCAAAATTCCATTATGATGTCATAATGTAACATTCCATTATGATGTCATAATGCAAAATTCCATTATGATGTCATAATGCAACATTCCATTATGATGTCATAAAGCAACATTCCATTATGATGTCATAATGCACAATTCCATTATGATGCCATAATGCAAAATTCCATTATGATGTCATAATGCACAATTCCATTATGATGCCATAATGCAAAATTCCATTATGATGTCATAATGCAACATTCCATTATGATGTCATAAAGCAACATTCCATTATGATGTCATAATGCACAATTTCATTATGATGCCATAATGCAAAATTCCATTATGATGTCATAATGCAACATTCCATTATGATGCTATAATGCAAAATTCCATTATGATGTCATAATGTAACATTCCATTATGATGTCATAATGCAAAATTCCATTATGATGTCATAATGCAAAATTCCATTATGATGTCATAATGTAAAATTCCATTATGATGTCTTAATGCAACATTCCATTATGATGTCATAATGCAAAACTCCATTATGATGTCATAATGTAACATTCCATTATGATGTCATAATGCAAAATTCCATTACAATGTCATAATGCAAAATTCCATTAAGATGTCATAATGTAAAATTCCATTATGATGTCATAAAGCAACATTCCATTATGATGTCATAATGTAACATTCCATTATGATGTCATAATGCAAAATTCCATTATGATGTCATAATGTAACATTCCATTATGATGTCATAATGCAAAATTCCATTATGATGTCATAATGAAACATTCCATTATGATGTCATAATGCAAAATTCCATTATGATGTCATAATGCAAAATTCCATTATGATGTCATAATGAAACATTCCATTATGATGTCATAATGCAAAATTCCATTATGATGTCATAATGTAACATTCCATTATGATGTCATAATGTAAAATTCCATTATGATGTCATAAAGCAACATTCCATTATGATGTCATAATGCAACATTCCATTATGATGTCATAATGCAACATTCCATTATGATGTCATAATGCATCATGCCATTATGATGTCATAATGCAAAATTCCATTATGATGTCATAATGCAAAATTCCATTATGATGTCATAATGCAAAATTCCATTTTGATGTCATAATGTAACATTCCATTATGATGTCATAATGCAAAATTCCATTATGATGTCATAATGAAACATTCCATTATGATGTCATAATGCAAAATTCCATTATGATGTCATAATGCAAAATTCCATTATGATGTCATAATGAAACATTCCATTATGATGTCATAATGCAACATTCCATTATGATGTCATAATGCATCATGCCATTATGATGTCATAATGCAAAATTCCATTATGATGTCATAATGCAAAATTCCATTATGATGTCATAATGTAAAATTCCATTATGATGTCATAATGTAAAATTCCATTATGATGTCATAAAGCAACATTCCATTATGATGTCATAATGCAAAATTCCATTATGATGTCATAATGTAAAATTCCATTATGATGTCATAATGCAACATTCCATTATGATGTCATAATGTAACATTCCATTATGATGTCATAATGCAAAATTCCATTATGATGTCATAATGTAAAATTCCATTATGTCATAATGTAAAATTCCATTATGATGTCATAATGCAACATTCCATTATGATGTCATAATGCAAAATTCCATTATGATGTCATAATGTAACATTCCATTATGATGTCATAATGCAAAATTCCATTATGATGTCATAATGCAAAATTCCATTATGATGTCATAATGCAAAATTCCATTATGATGTCATAATGTAAAATTCCATTATGATGTCATAATGCAAAATTCCCTTTTGATGTCATAATGTAACATTCCATTATGATGTCATAATGCAAAATTCCATTATGATGTCATAATGTAAAATTCCATTATGATGTCATAATGCAAAATTACATTATGATGTCATAATGTAAAATTCCATTATGATGTCATAATGTAACATTCCATTATGATGTCATAATGTAAAATTCCATTATGATGTCATAATGCAAAATTCCATTACGATGTCATAATGTAAAATTCCATTATGATGTCATAATGCAAAATTCCATTATGATGTCATAATGTAAAATTCCATTATGATGTCATAAAGCAACATTCCATTATGATGTCATAATGCAACATTCCATTATGATGTCATAATGCAACATTCCATTATGATGTCATAATGCATCATGCCATTATGATGTCATAATGCAAAATTCCATTATGATGTCATAATGCAAAATTCCATTATGATGTCATAATGTAAAATTCCATTATGATGTCATAATGTAAAATTCCATTATGATGTCATAAAGCAACATTCCATTATGATGTCAATGCAAAATTCCATTATGATGTCATAATGTAAAATTCCATTATGATGTCATAATGCAACATTCCATTATGATGTCATAATGTAACATTCCATTATGATGTCATAATGCAAAATTCCATTATGATGTCATAATGCAAAATTCCATTATGATGTCATAAAGCAACATTCCATTATGATGTCATAATGCACAATTCCATTATGATGCCATAATGCAAAATTCCATTATGATGTCATAATGCAACATTCCATTATGATGCTATAATGCAAAATTCCATTATGATGTCATAATGTAACATTCCATTATGATGTCATAATGCAAAATTCCATTATGATGTCATAATGCAAAATTCCATTATGATGTCATAATGCAAAATTCCATTATGATGTCATAATGTAAAATTCCATTATGATGTCATAATGCAAAATTCCCTTTTGATGTCATAATGTAACATTCCATTATGATGTCATAATGCAAAATTCCATTATGATGTCATAATGTAAAATTCCATTATGATGTCATAATGCAAAATTCCATTATGATGTCATAATATAAAATTCCATTATGATGTCATAATGTAACATTCCATTATGATGTCATAATGTAAAATTCCATTATGATGTCATAATGCAAAATTCCATTACGATGTCATAATGTAAAATTCCATTATGATGTCATAATGTAACATTCCATTATGATGTCATAATGCAAAATTCCATTATGATGTCATAATGTAAAATTCCATTATGATGTCATAAAGCAACATTCCATTATGATGTCATAATGCAACATTCCATTATGATGTCATAATGCAACATTCCATTATGATGTCATAATGCATCATGCCATTATGATGTCATAATGCAAAATTCCATTATGATGTCATAATGCAAAATTCCATTATGATGTCATAATGTAAAATTCCATTATGATGTCATAATGTAAAATTCCATTATGATGTCATAAAGCAACATTCCATTATGATGTCAATGCAAAATTCCATTATGATGTCATAATGTAAAATTCCATTATGATGTCATAATGCAACATTCCATTATGATGTCATAATGTAACATTCCATTATGATGTCATAATGCAAAATTCCATTATGATGTCATAATGCAAAATTCCATTATGATGTCATAAAGCAACATTCCATTATGATGTCATAATGCACAATTCCATTATGATGCCATAATGCAAAATTCCATTATGATGTCATAATGCAACATTCCATTATGATGCTATAATGCAAAATTCCATTATGATGTCATAATGTAACATTCCATTATGATGTCATAATGCAAAATTCCATTATGATGTCATAATGCAAAATTCCATTATGATGTCATAATGCAAAATTCCATTATGATGTCATAATGCAAAATTCCATTATGATGTCATAATGTAAAATTCCATTATGATGTCATAATGTAAAATTCCATTATGATGTCATAAAGCAACATTCCATTATGATGTCATAATGCAAAATTCCATTATGATGTCATAATGTAAAATTCCATTATGTCATAATGTAAAATTCCATTATGATGTCATAATGCAACATTCCATTATGATGTCATAATGCAAAATTCCATTATGATGTCATAATGTAACATTCCATTATGATGTCATAATGCAAAATTCCATTATGATGTCATAATGCAACATTCCATTATGATGTCATAAAGCAACATTCCATTATGATGTCATAATGCACAATTCCATTATGATGCCATAATGCAAAATTCCATTATGATGTCATAATGCAACATTCCATTATGATGCTATAATGCAAAATTCCATTATGATGTCATAATGTAACATTCCATTATGATGTCATAATGCAAAATTCCATTATGATGTCATAATGCAAAATTCCATTATGATGTCATAATGCAAAACTCCATTATGATGTCATAATGTAACATTCCATTATGATGTCATAATGCAAAATTCCATTACAATGTCATAATGCAAAATTCCATTAAGATGTCATAATGTAAAATTCCATTATGATGTCATAAAGCAACATTCCATTATGATGTCATAATGTAACATTCCATTATGATGTCATAATGCAAAATTCCATTATGATGTCATAATGTAACATTCCATTATGATGTCATAATGCAAAATTCCATTATGATGTCATAATGCAAAATTCCATTTTGATGTCATAATGTAACATTCCATTATGATGTCATAATGCAAAATTCCATTATGATGTCATAATGCAAAATTCCATTATGATGTCATAATGAAACATTCCATTATGATGTCATAATGCAAAATTCCATTATGATGTCATAATGCAAAATTCCATTATGATGTCATAATGAAACATTCCATTATGATGTCATAATGCAACATTCCATTATGATGTCATAATGCATCATGCCATTATGATGTCATAATGCAAAATTCCATTATGATGTCATAATGCAAAATTCCATTATGATGTCATAATGTAAAATTCCATTATGATGTCATAATGTAAAATTCCATTATGATGTCATAAAGCAACATTCCATTATGATGTCATAATGCAAAATTCCATTATGATGTCATAATGTAAAATTCCATTATGATGTCATAATGCAACATTCCATTATGATGTCATAATGTAACATTCCATTATGATGTCATAATGCAAAATTCCATTATGATGTCATAATGCAAAATTCCATTATGATGTCATAATGTAAAATTCCATTATGTCATAATGTAAAATTCCATTATGTCATAATGTAAAATTCCATTATGTCATAATGTAAAATTCCATTATGTCATAATGTAAAATTCCATTATGATGTCATAATGCAACATTCCATTATGATGTCATAATGCAAAATTCCATTATGATGTCATAATGTAACATTCCATTATGATGTCATAATGCAAAATTCCATTATGATGTCATAATGCAACATTCCATTATGATGTCATAAAGCAACATTCCATTATGATGTCATAATGCACAATTCCATTATGATGCCATAATGCAAAATTCCATTATGATGTCATAATGCACAATTCCATTATGATGCCATAATGCAAAATTCCATTATGATGTCATAATGCAACATTCCATTATGATGCTATAATGCAAAATTCCATTATGATGTCATAATGTAACATTCCATTATGATGTCATAATGCAAAATTCCATTATGATGTCATAATGCAAAATTCCATTGATGTCATAATGTAAAATTCCATTATGATGTCTTAATGCAACATTCCATTATGATGTCATAATGCAAAACTCCATTATGATGTCATAATGTAACATTCCATTATGATGTCATAATGCAAAATTCCATTACAATGTCATAATGCAAAATTCCATTAAGATGTCATAATGTAAAATTCCATTATGATGTCATAAAGCAACATTCCATTATGATGTCATAATGCAAAATTCCATTATGATGTCATAATGTAAAATTCCATTATGTCATAATGCAAAATTCCATTATGATGTCATAATGTAAAATTCCATTATGTCATAATGTAAAATTCCATTATGATGTCATAATGCAACATTCCATTATGATGTCATAATGCAAAATTCCATTATGATGTCATAATGTAACATTCCATTATGATGTCATAATGCAAAATTCCATTATGATGTCATAATGCAACATTCCATTATGATGTCATAAAGCAACATTCCATTATGATGTCATAATGCACAATTCCATTATGATGCCATAATGCAAAATTCCATTATGATGTCATAATGCAACATTCCATTATGATGCTATAATTCAAAATTCCATTATGATGTCATAATGTAACATTCCATTATGATGTCATAATGCAAAATTCCATTATGATGTCATAATGCAAAATTCCATTATGATGTCATAATGCAAAACTCCATTATGATGTCATAATGTAACATTCCATTATGATGTCATAATGCAAAATTCCATTACAATGTCATAATGCAAAATTCCATTAAGATGTCATAATGTAAAATTCCATTATGATGTCATAAAGCAACATTCCATTATGATGTCATAATGTAACATTCCATTATGATGTCATAATGCAAAATTCCATTATGATGTCATAATGTAACATTCCATTATGATGTCATAATGCAAAATTCCATTATGATGTCATAATGCAAAATTCCATTTTGATGTCATAATGTAACATTCCATTATGATGTCATAATGCAAAATTCCATTATGATGTCATAATGCAAAATTCCATTATGATGTCATAATGAAACATTCCATTATGATGTCATAATGCAAAATTCCATTATGATGTCATAATGCAAAATTCCATTATGATGTCATAATGAAACATTCCATTATGATGTCATAATGCAACATTCCATTATGATGTCATAATGCATCATGCCATTATGATGTCATAATGCAAAATTCCATTATGATGTCATAATGCAAAATTCCATTATGATGTCATAATGCAAAATTCCATTATGATGTCATAATGAAACATTCCATTATGATGTCATAATGCAACATTCCATTATGATGTCATAATGCATCATGCCATTATGATGTCATAATGCAAAATTCCATTATGATGTCATAATGCAAAATTCCATTATGATGTCATAATGTAAAATTCCATTATGATGTCATAATGTAAAATTCCATTATGATGTCATAAAGCAACATTCCATTATGATGTCATAATGCAAAATTCCATTATGATGTCATAATGTAAAATTCCATTATGATGTCATAATGCAACATTCCATTATGATGTCATAATGCAACATTCCATTATGATGTCATAATGCAAAATTCCATTATGATGTCATAATGCAAAATTCCATTATGATGTCATAATGCAAAATTCCATTATGATGTCATAATGTAAAATTCCATTATGTCATAATGTAAAATTCCATTATGTCATAATGTAAAATTCCATTATGTCATAATGTAAAATTCCATTATGTCATAATGTAAAATTCCATTATGATGTCATAATGCAACATTCCATTATGATGTCATAATGCAAAATTCCATTATGATGTCATAATGTAACATTCCATTATGATGTCATAATGCAAAATTCCATTATGATGTCATAATGCAACATTCCATTATGATGTCATAAAGCAACATTCCATTATGATGTCATAATGCACAATTCCATTATGATGCCATAATGCAAAATTCCATTATGATGTCATAATGCACAATTCCATTATGATGCCATAATGCAAAATTCCATTATGATGTCATAATGCAACATTCCATTATGATGCTATAATGCAAAATTCCATTATGATGTCATAATGTAACATTCCATTATGATGTCATAATGCAAAATTCCATTATGATGTCATAATGCAAAATTCCATTGATGTCATAATGTAAAATTCCATTATGATGTCTTAATGCAACATTCCATTATGATGTCATAATGCAAAACTCCATTATGATGTCATAATGTAACATTCCATTATGATGTCATAATGCAAAATTCCATTACAATGTCATAATGCAAAATTCCATTAAGATGTCATAATGTAAAATTCCATTATGATGTCATAAAGCAACATTCCATTATGATGTCATAATGCAAAATTCCATTATGATGTCATAATGTAAAATTCCATTATGTCATAATGCAAAATTCCATTATGATGTCATAATGTAAAATTCCATTATGTCATAATGTAAAATTCCATTATGATGTCATAATGCAACATTCCATTATGATGTCATAATGCAAAATTCCATTATGATGTCATAATGTAACATTCCATTATGATGTCATAATGCAAAATTCCATTATGATGTCATAATGCAACATTCCATTATGATGTCATAAAGCAACATTCCATTATGATGTCATAATGCACAATTCCATTATGATGCCATAATGCAAAATTCCATTATGATGTCATAATGCAACATTCCATTATGATGCTATAATTCAAAATTCCATTATGATGTCATAATGTAACATTCCATTATGATGTCATAATGCAAAATTCCATTATGATGTCATAATGCAAAATTCCATTATGATGTCATAATGCAAAACTCCATTATGATGTCATAATGTAACATTCCATTATGATGTCATAATGCAAAATTCCATTACAATGTCATAATGCAAAATTCCATTAAGATGTCATAATGTAAAATTCCATTATGATGTCATAAAGCAACATTCCATTATGATGTCATAATGTAACATTCCATTATGATGTCATAATGCAAAATTCAATTATGATGTCATAATGTAACATTCCATTATGATGTCATAATGCAAAATTCCATTATGATGTCATAATGCAAAATTCCATTTTGATGTCATAATGTAACATTCCATTATGATGTCATAATGCACAATTCCATTATGATGCCATAATGCAAAATTCCATTATGATGTCATAATGCAACATTCCATTATGATGCTATAATTCAAAATTCCATTATGATGTCATAATGTAACATTCCATTATGATGTCATAATGCAAAATTCCATTATGATGTCATAATGCAAAATTCCATTATGATGTCATAATGCAAAACTCCATTATGATGTCATAATGTAACATTCCATTATGATGTCATAATGCAAAATTCCATTACAATGTCATAATGCAAAATTCCATTAAGATGTCATAATGTAAAATTCCATTATGATGTCATAAAGCAACATTCCATTATGATGTCATAATGTAACATTCCATTATGATGTCATAATGCAAAATTCCATTATGATGTCATAATGTAACATTCCATTATGATGTCATAATGCAAAATTCCATTATGATGTCATAATGCAAAATTCCATTTTGATGTCATAATGTAACATTCCATTATGATGTCATAATGCAAAATTCCATTATGATGTCATAATGCAAAATTCCATTATGATGTCATAATGAAACATTCCATTATGATGTCATAATGCAAAATTCCATTATGATGTCATAATGCAAAATTCCATTATGATGTCATAATGAAACATTCCATTATGATGTCATAATGCAACATTCCATTATGATGTCATAATGCATCATGCCATTATGATGTCATAATGCAAAATTCCATTATGATGTCATAATGCAAAATTCCATTATGATGTCATAATGCAAAATTCCATTATGATGTCATAATGAAACATTCCATTATGATGTCATAATGCAACATTCCATTATGATGTCATAATGCATCATGCCATTATGATGTCATAATGCAAAATTCCATTATGATGTCATAATGCAAAATTCCATTATGATGTCATAATGTAAAATTCCATTATGATGTCATAATGTAAAATTCCATTATGATGTCATAAAGCAACATTCCATTATGATGTCATAATGCAAAATTCCATTATGATGTCATAATGTAAAATTCCATTATGATGTCATAATGCAACATTCCATTATGATGTCATAATGTAACATTCCATTATGATGTCATAATGCAAAATTCCATTATGATGTCATAATGCAAAATTCCATTATGATGTCATAATGTAAAATTCCATTATGTCATAATGTAAAATTCCATTATGTCATAATGTAAAATTCCATTATGTCATAATGTAAAATTCCATTATGTCATAATGTAAAATTCCATTATGATGTCATAATGCAACATTCCATTATGATGTCATAATGCAAAATTCCATTATGATGTCATAATGTAACATTCCATTATGATGTCATAATGCAAAATTCCATTATGATGTCATAATGCAACATTCCATTATGATGTCATAAAGCAACATTCCATTATGATGTCATAATGCACAATTCCATTATGATGCCATAATGCAAAATTCCATTATGATGTCATAATGCACAATTCCATTATGATGCCATAATGCAAAATTCCATTATGATGTCATAATGCAACATTCCATTATGATGCTATAATGCAAAATTCCATTATGATGTCATAATGTAACATTCCATTATGATGTCATAATGCAAAATTCCATTATGATGTCATAATGCAAAATTCCATTGATGTCATAATGTAAAATTCCATTATGATGTCTTAATGCAACATTCCATTATGATGTCATAATGCAAAACTCCATTATGATGTCATAATGTAACATTCCATTATGATGTCATAATGCAAAATTCCATTACAATGTCATAATGCAAAATTCCATTAAGATGTCATAATGTAAAATTCCATTATGATGTCATAAAGCAACATTCCATTATGATGTCATAATGCAAAATTCCATTATGATGTCATAATGTAAAATTCCATTATGTCATAATGCAAAATTCCATTATGATGTCATAATGTAAAATTCCATTATGTCATAATGTAAAATTCCATTATGATGTCATAATGCAACATTCCATTATGATGTCATAATGCAAAATTCCATTATGATGTCATAATGTAACATTCCATTATGATGTCATAATGCAAAATTCCATTATGATGTCATAATGCAACATTCCATTATGATGTCATAAAGCAACATTCCATTATGATGTCATAATGCACAATTCCATTATGATGCCATAATGCAAAATTCCATTATGATGTCATAATGCAACATTCCATTATGATGCTATAATTCAAAATTCCATTATGATGTCATAATGTAACATTCCATTATGATGTCATAATGCAAAATTCCATTATGATGTCATAATGCAAAATTCCATTATGATGTCATAATGCAAAACTCCATTATGATGTCATAATGTAACATTCCATTATGATGTCATAATGCAAAATTCCATTACAATGTCATAATGCAAAATTCCATTAAGATGTCATAATGTAAAATTCCATTATGATGTCATAAAGCAACATTCCATTATGATGTCATAATGTAACATTCCATTATGATGTCATAATGCAAAATTCAATTATGATGTCATAATGTAACATTCCATTATGATGTCATAATGCAAAATTCCATTATGATGTCATAATGCAAAATTCCATTTTGATGTCATAATGTAACATTCCATTATGATGTCATAATGCAAAATTCCATTATGATGTCATAATGCAAAATTCCATTATGATGTCATAATGAAACATTCCATTATGATGTCATAATGCAAAATTCCATTATGATGTCATAATGCAAAATTCCATTATGATGTCATAATGAAACATTCCATTATGATGTCATAATGCAACATTCCATTATGATGTCATAATGCATCATGCCATTATGATGTCATAATGCAAAATTCCATTATGATGTCATAATGCAAAATTCCATTATGATGTCATAATGTAAAATTCCATTATGATGTCATAATGTAAAATTCCATTATGATGTCATAAAGCAACATTCCATTATGATGTCATAATGCAAAATTCCATTATGATGTCATAATGTAAAATTCCATTATGATGTCATAATGCAACATTCCATTATGATGTCATAATGTATCATTCCATTATGATGTCATAATGCAAAATTCCATTATGATGTCATAATGCAAAATTCCATTATGATGTCATAATGTAAAATTCCATTATGTCATAATGTAAAATTCCATTATGTCATAATGTAAAATTCCATTATGTCATAATGTAAAATTCCATTATGATGTCATAATGCAACATTCCATTATGATGTCATAATGCAAAATTCCATTATGATGTCATAATGTAACATTCCATTATGATGTCATAATGCAAAATTCCATTATGATGTCATAATGCAACATTCCATTATGATGTCATAAAGCAACATTCCATTATGATGTCATAATGCACAATTCCATTATGATGCCATAATGCAAAATTCCATTATGATGTCATAATGCACAATTCCATTATGATGCCATAATGCAAAATTCCATTATGATGTCATAATGCAACATTCCATTATGATGCTATAATGCAAAATTCCATTATGATGTCATAATGTAACATTCCATTATGATGTCATAATGCAAAATTCCATTATGATGTCATAATGCAAAATTCCATTGATGTCATAATGTAAAATTCCATTATGATGTCTTAATGCAACATTCCATTATGATGTCATAATGCAAAACTCCATTATGATGTCATAATGTAACATTCCATTATGATGTCATAATGCAAAATTCCATTACAATGTCATAATGCAAAATTCCATTAAGATGTCATAATGTAAAATTCCATTATGATGTCATAAAGCAACATTCCATTATGATGTCATAATGTAACATTCCATTATGATGTCATAATGCAAAATTCCATTATGATGTCATAATGTAAAATTCCATTATGATGTCATAATGAAACATTCCATTATGATGTCATAATGCAAAATTCCATTATGATGTCATAATGCAAAATTCCATTATGATGTCATAATGAAACATTCCATTATGATGTCATAATGCAACATTCCATTATGATGTCATAATGCATCATGCCATTATGATGTCATAATGCAAAATTCCATTATGATGTCATAATGCAAAATTCCATTATGATGTCATAATGTAAAATTCCATTATGATGTCATAATGCAAAATTCCATTATGATGTCATAATGTAAAATTCCATTATGATGTCATAATGTAACATTCCATTATGATGTCATAATGTAAAATTCAATTATGATGTCATAATGCAAAATTCCATTACGATGTCATAATGTAAAATTCCATTATGATGTCATAATGCAAAATTCCATTATGATGTCATAATGTAAAATTCCATTATGATGTCATAAAGCAACATTCCATTATGATGTCATAATGCAACATTCCATTATGATGTCATAATGCAACATTCCATTATGATGTCATAATGCATCATGCCATTATGATGTCATAATGCAAAATTCCATTATGATGTCATAATGCAAAATTCCATTATGATGTCATAATGTAAAATTCCATTATGATGTCATAATGTAAAATTCCATTATGATGTCATAAAGCAACATTCCATTATGATGTCAATGCAAAATTCCATTATGATGTCATAATGTAAAATTCCATTATGATGTCATAATGCAACATTCCATTATGATGTCATAATGTAACATTCCATTATGATGTCATAATGCAAAATTCCATTATGATGTCATAATGTAACATTCCATTATGATGTCATAAAGCAACATTCCATTATGATGTCATAATGCACAATTCCATTATGATGCCATAATGCAAAATTCCATTATGATGTCATAATGCAACATTCCATTATGATGCTATAATGCAAAATTCCATTATGATGTCATAATGTAACATTCCATTATGATGTCATAATGCAAAATTCCATTATGATGTCATAATGCAAAATTCCATTATGATGTCATAATGCAAAATTCCATTATGATGTCATAATGCAAAATTCCATTATGATGTCATAATGTAAAATTCCATTATGATGTCATAATGTAAAATTCCATTATGATGTCATAAAGCAACATTCCATTATGATGTCATAATGCAAAATTCCATTATGATGTCATAATGTAAAATTCCATTATGTCATAATGTAAAATTCCATTATGATGTCATAATGCAACATTCCATTATGATGTCATAATGCAAAATTCCATTATGATGTCATAATGTAACATTCCATTATGATGTCATAATGCAAAATTCCATTATGATGTCATAATGCAACATTCCATTATGATGTCATAAAGCAACATTCCATTATGATGTCATAATGCACAATTCCATTATGATGCCATAATGCAAAATTCCATTATGATGTCATAATGCAACATTCCATTATGATGCTATAATGCAAAATTCCATTATGATGTCATAATGTAACATTCCATTATGATGTCATAATGCAAAATTCCATTATGATGTCATAATGCAAAACTCCATTATGATGTCATAATGTAACATTCCATTATGATGTCATAATGCAAAATTCCATTACAATGTCATAATGCAAAATTCCATTAAGATGTCATAATGTAAAATTCCATTATGATGTCATAAAGCAACATTCCATTATGATGTCATAATGTAACATTCCATTATGATGTCATAATGCAAAATTCCATTATGATGTCATAATGTAACATTCCATTATGATGTCATAATGCAAAATTCCATTATGATGTCATAATGCAAAATTCCATTTTGATGTCATAATGTAACATTCCATTATGATGTCATAATGCAAAATTCCATTATGATGTCATAATGCAAAATTCCATTATGATGTCATAATGAAACATTCCATTATGATGTCATAATGCAAAATTCCATTATGATGTCATAATGCAAAATTCCATTATGATGTCATAATGAAACATTCCATTATGATGTCATAATGCAACATTCCATTATGATGTCATAATGCATCATGCCATTATGATGTCATAATGCAAAATTCCATTATGATGTCATAATGCAAAATTCCATTATGATGTCATAATGTAAAATTCCATTATGATGTCATAATGTAAAATTCCATTATGATGTCATAAAGCAACATTCCATTATGATGTCATAATGTAAAATTCCATTATGATGTCATAATGTAAAATTCCATTATGATGTCATAAAGCAACATTCCATTATGATGTCATAATGCAAAATTCCATTATGATGTCATAATGTAAAATTCCATTATGATGTCATAATGCAACATTCCATTATGATGTCATAATGTAACATTCCATTATGATGTCATAATGCAAAAGTCCATTATGATGTCATAATGCAAAATTCCATTATGATGTCATAATGTAAAATTCCATTATGTCATAATGTAAAATTCCATTATGATGTCATAATGCAACATTCCATTATGATGTCATAATGCAAAATTCCATTATGATGTCATAATGTAACATTCCATTATGATGTCATAATGCAAAATTCCATTATGATGTCATAATGCAAAATTCCATTATGATGTCATAATGCAAAATTCCATTATGATGTCATAATGTAAAATTCCATTATGATGTCATAATGCAAAATTCCCTTTTGATGTCATAATGTAACATTCCATTATGATGTCATAATGCAAAATTCCATTATGATGTCATAATGTAACATTCCATTATGATGTCATAATGCAAAATTCCATTATGATGTCATAATGCAACATTCCATTATGATGTCATAAAGCAACATTCCATTATGATGTCATAATGCACAATTCCATTATGATGCCATAATGCAAAATTCCATTATGATGTCATAATGCAACATTCCATTATGATGCTATAATGCAAAATTCCATTATGATGTCATAATGTAACATTCCATTATGATGTCATAATGCAAAATTCCATTATGATGTCATAATGCAAAATTCCATTATGATGTCATAATGCAAAACTCCATTATGATGTCTTAATGTAACATTCCATTATGATGTCATAATGCAAAATTCCATTACAATGTCATAATGCAAAATTCCATTAAGATGTCATAATGTAAAATTCCATTATGATGTCATAAAGCAACATTCCATTATGATGTAATAATGTAACATTCCATTATGATGTCATAATGCAAAATTCCATTATGATGTCATAATGCAAAATTCCATTATGATGTCATAATGCAAAATTCCATTATGATGTCATAATGTAACATTCCATTATGATGTCATAATGCAAAATTCCATTATGATGTCATAATGCAAAATTCCATTTTGATGTCATAATGTAACATTCCATTATGATGTCATAATGCAAAATTCCATTATGATGTCATAATGCAAAATTCCATTATGATGTCATAATGAAACATTCCATTATGATGTCATAATGCAAAATTCCATTATGATGTCATAATGCAAAATTCCATTATGATGTCATAATGAAACATTCCATTATGATGTCATAATGCAACATTCCATTATGATGTCATAATGCATCATGCCATTATGATGTCATAATGCAAAATTCCATTATGATGTCATAATGCAAAATTCCATTATGATGTCATAATGTAAAATTCCATTATGATGTCATAATGTAAAATTCCATTATGATGTCATAAAGCAACATTCCATTATGATGTCATAATGTAAAATTCCATTATGATGTCATAATGTAAAATTCCATTATGATGTCATAAAGCAACATTCCATTATGATGTCATAATGCAAAATTCCATTATGATGTCATAATGTAAAATTCCATTATGATGTCATAATGCAACATTCCATTATGATGTCATAATGTAACATTCCATTATGATGTCATAATGCAAAAGCCCATTATGATGTCATAATGCAAAATTCCATTATGATGTCATAATGTAAAATTCCATTATGTCATAATGTAAAATTCCATTATGATGTCATAATGCAAAATTCCCTTTTGATGTCATAATGTAACATTCCATTATGATGTCATAATGCAAAATTCCATTATGATGTCATAATGTAAAATTCCATTATGATGTCATAATGCAAAATTCCATTATGATGTCATAATGTAAAATTCCATTATGATGTCATAATGTAACATTCCATTATGATGTCATAATGTAAAATTCCATTATGATGTCATAATGCAAAATTCCATTACGATGTCATAATGTAAAATTCCATTATGATGTCATAATGCAAAATTCCATTATGATGTCATAATGTAAAATTCCATTATGATGTCATAAAGCAACATTCCATTATGATGTCATAATGCAACATTCCATTATGATGTCATAATGCAACATTCCATTATGATGTCATAATGCATCATGCCATTATGATGTCATAATGCAAAATTCCATTATGATGTCATAATGCAAAATTCCATTATGATGTCATAATGTAAAATTCCATTATGATGTCATAATGTAAAATTCCATTATGATGTCATAAAGCAACATTCCATTATGATGTCAATGCAAAATTCCATTATGATGTCATAATGTAAAATTCCATTATGATGTCATAATGCAACATTCCATTATGATGTCATAATGTAACATTCCATTATGATGTCATAATGCAAAATTCCATTATGATGTCATAATGCAAAATTCCATTATGATGTCATAAAGCAACATTCCATTATGATGTCATAATGCACAATTCCATTATGATGCCATAATGCAAAATTCCATTATGATGTCATAATGCAACATTCCATTATGATGCTATAATGCAAAATTCCATTATGATGTCATAATGTAACATTCCATTATGATGTCATAATGCAAAATTCCATTATGATGTCATAATGCAAAATTCCATTATGATGTCATAATGCAAAATTCCATTATGATGTCATAATGCAAAATTCCATTATGATGTCATAATGTAAAATTCCATTATGATGTCATAATGTAAAATTCCATTATGATGTCATAAAGCAACATTCCATTATGATGTCATAATGCAAAATTCCATTATAATGTCATAATGTAAAATTCCATTATGTCATAATGTAAAATTCCATTATGATGTCATAATGCAACATTCCATTATGATGTCATAATGCAAAATTCCATTATGATGTCATAATGTAACATTCCATTATGATGTCATAATGCAAAATTCCATTATGATGTCATAATGCAACATTCCATTATGATGTCATAAAGCAACATTCCATTATGATGTCATAATGCACAATTCCATTATGATGCCATAATGCAAAATTCCATTATGATGTCATAATGCAACATTCCATTATGATGCTATAATGCAAAATTCCATTATGATGTCATAATGTAACATTCCATTATGATGTCATAATGCAAAATTCCATTATGATGTCATAATGCAAAATTCCATTATGATGTCATAATGCAAAACTCCATTATGATGTCATAATGTAACATTCCATTATGATGTCATAATGCAAAATTCCATTACAATGTCATAATGCAAAATTCCATTAAGATGTCATAATGTAAAATTCCATTATGATGTCATAAAGCAACATTCCATTATGATGTCATAATGTAACATTCCATTATGATGTCATAATGCAAAATTCCATTATGATGTCATAATGTAACATTCCATTATGATGTCATAATGCAAAATTCCATTATGATGTCATAATGCAAAATTCCATTTTGATGTCATAATGTAACATTCCATTATGATGTCATAATGCAAAATTCCATTATGATGTCATAATGCAAAATTCCATTATGATGTCATAATGAAACATTCCATTATGATGTCATAATGCAAAATTCCATTATGATGTCATAATGCAAAATTCCATTATGATGTCATAATGAAACATTCCATTATGATGTCATAATGCAACATTCCATTATGATGTCATAATGCATCATGCCATTATGATGTCATAATGCAAAATTCCATTATGATGTCATAATGCAAAATTCCATTATGATGTCATAATGTAAAATTCCATTATGATGTCATAATGTAAAATTCCATTATGATGTCATAAAGCAACATTCCATTATGATGTCATAATGCAAAATTCCATTATGATGTCATAATGTAAAATTCCATTATGATGTCATAATGCAACATTCCATTATGATGTCATAATGTAACATTCCATTATGATGTCATAATGCAAAATTCCATTATGATGTCATAATGCAAAATTCCATTATGATGTCATAATGTAAAATTCCATTATGTCATAATGTAAAATTCCATTATGTCATAATGTAAAATTCCATTATGTCATAATGTAAAATTCCATTATGTCATAATGTAAAATTCCATTATGATGTCATAATGCAACATTCCATTATGATGTCATAATGCAAAATTCCATTATGATGTCATAATGTAACATTCCATTATGATGTCATAATGCAAAATTCCATTATGATGTCATAATGCAACATTCCATTATGATGTCATAATGCAAAATTCCATTATGATGTCATAATGCAAAATTCCATTATGATGTCATAATGCAAAACTCCATTATGATGTCATAATGTAACATTCCATTATGATGTCATAATGCAAAATTCCATTACAATGTCATAATGCAAAATTCCATTAAGATGTCATAATGTAAAATTCCATTATGATGTCATAAAGCAACATTCCATTATGATGTCATAATGTAACATTCCATTATGATGTCATAATGCAAAATTCCATTATGATGTCATAATGTAACATTCCATTATGATGTCATAATGCAAAATTCCATTATGATGTCATAATGCAAAATTCCATTTTGATGTCATAATGTAACATTCCATTATGATGTCATAATGCAAAATTCCATTATGATGTCATAATGCAAAATTCCATTATGATGTCATAATGAAACATTCCATTATGATGTCATAATGCAAAATTCCATTATGATGTCATAATGCAAAATTCCATTATGATGTCATAATGAAACATTCCATTATGATGTCATAATGCAACATTCCATTATGATGTCATAATGCATCATGCCATTATGATGTCATAATGCAAAATTCCATTATGATGTCATAATGCAAAATTCCATTATGATGTCATAATGTAAAATTCCATTATGATGTCATAATGTAAAATTCCATTATGATGTCATAAAGCAACATTCCATTATGATGTCATAATGCAAAATTCCATTATGATGTCATAATGTAAAATTCCATTATGATGTCATAATGCAACATTCCATTATGATGTCATAATGTAACATTCCATTATGATGTCATAATGCAAAATTCCATTATGATGTCATAATGCAAAATTCCATTATGATGTCATAATGTAAAATTCCATTATGTCATAATGTAAAATTCCATTATGTCATAATGTAAAATTCCATTATGTCATAATGTAAAATTCCATTATGTCATAATGTAAAATTCCATTATGATGTCATAATGCAACATTCCATTATGATGTCATAATGCAAAATTCCATTATGATGTCATAATGTAACATTCCATTATGATGTCATAATGCAAAATTCCATTATGATGTCATAATGCAACATTCCATTATGATGTCATAAAGCAACATTCCATTATGATGTCATAATGCACAATTCCATTATGATGCCATAATGCAAAATTCCATTATGATGTCATAATGCACAATTCCATTATGATGCCATAATGCAAAATTTCATTATGATGTCATAATGCAACATTCCATTATGATGCTATAATGCAAAATTCCATTATGATGTCATAATGTAACATTCCATTATGATGTCATAATGCAAAATTCCATTATGATGTCATAATGCAAAATTCCATTGATGTCATAATGTAAAATTCCATTATGATGTCTTAATGCAACATTCCATTATGATGTCATAATGCAAAACTCCATTATGATGTCATAATGTAACATTCCATTATGATGTCATAATGCAAAATTCCATTACAATGTCATAATGCAAAATTCCATTAAGATGTCATAATGTAAAATTCCATTATGATGTCATAAAGCAACATTCCATTATGATGTCATAATGTAACATTCCATTATGATGTCATAATGCAAAATTCCATTATGATGTCATAATGTAAAATTCCATTATGATGTCATAATGAAACATTCCATTATGATGTCATAATGCAAAATTCCATTATGATGTCATAATGCAAAATTCCATTATGATGTCATAATGAAACATTCCATTATGATGTCATAATGCAACATTCCATTATGATGTCATAATGCATCATGCCATTATGATGTCATAATGCAAAATTCCATTATGATGTCATAATGTAACATTCCATTATGATGTCATAATGCAAAATTCCATTATGATGTCATAATGCAAAATTCCATTGATGTCATAATGTAAAATTCCATTATGATGTCTTAATGCAACATTCCATTATGATGTCATAATGCAAAACTCCATTATGATGTCATAATGTAACATTCCATTATGATGTCATAATGCAAAATTCCATTACAATGTCATAATGCAAAATTCCATTAAGATGTCATAATGTAAAATTCCATTATGATGTCATAAAGCAACATTCCATTATGATGTCATAATGTAACATTCCATTATGATGTCATAATGCAAAATTCCATTATGATGTCATAATGTAAAATTCCATTATGATGTCATAATGAAACATTCCATTATGATGTCATAATGCAAAATTCCATTATGATGTCATAATGCAAAATTCCATTATGATGTCATAATGAAACATTCCATTATGATGTCATAATGCAACATTCCATTATGATGTCATAATGCATCATGCCATTATGATGTCATAATGCAAAATTCCATTATGATGTCATAATGCAAAATTCCATTATGATGTCATAATGTAAAATTCCATTATGATGTCATAATGTAAAATTCCATTATGATGTAATAAAGCAACATTCCATTATGATGTCATAATACAAAATTCCATTATGATGTCATAATGTAAAATTCCATTATGATGTCATAATGCAAAATTCCATTATGATGTCATAATGCAAAATTCCATTATGATGTCATAATGTAAAATTCCATTATGTCATAATGTAAAATTCCATTATGATGTCATAATGCAACATTCCATTATGATGTCATAATGCAAAATTCCATTATGATGTCATAATGTAACATTCCATTATGATGTCATAATGCAAAATTCCATTATGATGTCATAATGCAACATTCCATTATGATGTCATAAAGCAACATTCCATTATGATGTCATAATGCACAATTTCATTATGATGCCATAATGCAAAATTCCATTATGATGTCATAATGCAACATTCCATTATGATGCTATAATGCAAAATTCCATTATGATGTCATAATGTAACATTCCATTATGATGTCATAATGCAAAATTCCATTATGATGTCATAATGCAAAATTCCATTATGATGTCATAATGTAAAATTCCATTATGATGTCTTAATGCAACATTCCATTATGATGTCATAATGCAAAACTCCATTATGATGTCATAATGTAACATTCCATTATGATGTCATAATGCAAAATTCCATTACAATGTCATAATGCAAAATTCCATTAAGATGTCATAATGTAAAATTCCATTATGATGTCATAAAGCAACATTCCATTATGATGTCATAATGTAACATTCCATTATGATGTCATAATGCAAAATTCCATTATGATGTCATAATGTAACATTCCATTATGATGTCATAATGCAAAATTCCATTATGATGTCATAATGAAACATTCCATTATGATGTCATAATGCAAAATTCCATTATGATGTCATAATGCAAAATTCCATTATGATGTCATAATGAAACATTCCATTATGATGTCATAATGCAAAATTCCATTATGATGTCATAATGCAAAATTCCATTATGATGTCATAATGTAACATTCCATTATGATGTCATAATGTAAAATTCCATTATGATGTCATAAAGCAACATTCCATTATGATGTCATAATGCAACATTCCATTATGATGTCATAATGCAACATTCCATAATGATGTCATAATGCATCATGCCATTATGATGTCATAATGCAAAATTCCATTATGATGTCATAATGCAAAATTCCATTATGATGTCATAATGCAAAATTCCATTTTGATGTCATAATGTAACATTCCATTATGATGTCATAATGCAAAATTCCATTATGATGTCATAATGCAAAATTCCATTATGATGTCATAATGAAACATTCCATTATGATGTCATAATGCAAAATTCCATTATGATGTCATAATGCAAAATTCCATTATGATGTCATAATGAAACATTCCATTATGATGTCATAATGCAACATTCCATTATGATGTCATAATGCATCATGCCATTATGATGTCATAATGCAAAATTCCATTATGATGTCATAATGCAAAATTCCATTATGATGTCATAATGTAAAATTCCATTATGATGTCATAATGTAAAATTCCATTATGATGTCATAAAGCAACATTCCATTATGATGTCATAATGCAAAATTCCATTATGATGTCATAATGTAAAATTCCATTATGATGTCATAATGCAACATTCCATTATGATGTCATAATGTAACATTCCATTATGATGTCATAATGCAAAATTCCATTATGATGTCATAATGCAAAATTCCATTATGATGTCATAATGTAAAATTCCATTATGTCATAATGTAAAATTCCATTATGATGTCATAATGCAACATTCCATTATGATGTCATAATGCAAAATTCCATTATGATGTCATAATGTAACATTCCATTATGATGTCATAATGCAAAATTCCATTATGATGTCATAATGCAAAATTCCATTATGATGTCATAATGCAAAATTCCATTATGATGTCATAATGTAAAATTCCATTATGATGTCATAATGCAAAATTCCCTTTTGATGTCATAATGTAACATTCCATTATGATGTCATAATGCAAAATTCCATTATGATGTCATAATGCAAAATTCCATTATGATGTCATAATGCAAAATTCCATTATGATGTCATAATGCAAAATTCCATTATGATGTCATAATGCAAAATTCCATTATGATGTCATAATGTAACATTCCATTATGATGTCATAATGCAAAATTCCATTATGATGTCATAATGCAACATTCCATTATGATGTCATAAAGCAACATTCCATTATGATGTCATAATGCACAATTCCATTATGATGCCATAATGCAAAATTCCATTATGATGTCATAATGCACAATTCCATTATGATGCCATAATGCAAAATTTCATTATGATGTCATAATGCAACATTCCATTATGATGCTATAATGCAAAATTCCATTATGATGTCATAATGTAACATTCCATTATGATGTCATAATGCAAAATTCCATTATGATGTCATAATGCAAAATTCCATTGATGTCATAATGTAAAATTCCATTATGATGTCTTAATGCAACATTCCATTATGATGTCATAATGCAAAACTCCATTATGATGTCATAATGTAACATTCCATTATGATGTCATAATGCAAAATTCCATTACAATGTCATAATGCAAAATTCCATTAAGATGTCATAATGTAAAATTCCATTATGATGTCATAAAGCAACATTCCATTATGATGTCATAATGTAACATTCCATTATGATGTCATAATGCAAAATTCCATTATGATGTCATAATGTAAAATTCCATTATGATGTCATAATGTAACATTCCATTATGATGTCATAATGCAAAATTCCATTATGATGTCATAATGCAAAATTCCATTGATGTCATAATGTAAAATTCCATTATGATGTCTTAATGCAACATTCCATTATGATGTCATAATGCAAAACTCCATTATGATGTCATAATGTAACATTCCATTATGATGTCATAATGCAAAATTCCATTACAATGTCATAATGCAAAATTCCATTAAGATGTCATAATGTAAAATTCCATTATGATGTCATAAAGCAACATTCCATTATGATGTCATAATGTAACATTCCATTATGATGTCATAATGCAAAATTCCATTATGATGTCATAATGTAAAATTCCATTATGATGTCATAATGAAACATTCCATTATGATGTCATAATGCAAAATTCCATTATGATGTCATAATGCAAAATTCCATTATGATGTCATAATGAAACATTCCATTATGATGTCATAATGCAACATTCCATTATGATGTCATAATGCATCATGCCATTATGATGTCATAATGCAAAATTCCATTATGATGTCATAATGCAAAATTCCATTATGATGTCATAATGTAAAATTCCATTATGATGTCATAATGTAAAATTCCATTATGATGTAATAAAGCAACATTCCATTATGATGTCATAATGCAAAATTCCATTATGATGTCATAATGTAAAATTCCATTATGATGTCATAATGCAAAATTCCATTATGATGTCATAATGCAAAATTCCATTATGATGTCATAATGTAAAATTCCATTATGTCATAATGTAAAATTCCATTATGATGTCATAATGCAACATTCCATTATGATGTCATAATGCAAAATTTCATTATGATGTCATAATGTAACATTCCATTATGATGTCATAATGCAAAATTCCATTATGATGTCATAATGCAACATTCCATTATGATGTCATAAAGCAACATTCCATTATGATGTCATAATGCACAATTTCATTATGATGCCATAATGCAAAATTCCATTATGATGTCATAATGCAACATTCCATTATGATGCTATAATGCAAAATTCCATTATGATGTCATAATGTAACATTCCATTATGATGTCATAATGCAAAATTCCATTATGATGTCATAATGCAAAATTCCATTATGATGTCATAATGTAAAATTCCATTATGATGTCTTAATGCAACATTCCATTATGATGTCATAATGCAAAACTCCATTATGATGTCATAATGTAACATTCCATTATGATGTCATAATGCAAAATTCCATTACAATGTCATAATGCAAAATTCCATTAAGATGTCATAATGTAAAATTCCATTATGATGTCATAAAGCAACATTCCATTATGATGTCATAATGTAACATTCCATTATGATGTCATAATGCAAAATTCCATTATGATGTCATAATGTAACATTCCATTATGATGTCATAATGCAAAATTCCATTATGATGTCATAATGAAACATTCCATTATGATGTCATAATGCAAAATTCCATTATGATGTCATAATGCAAAATTCCATTATGATGTCATAATGAAACATTCCATTATGATGTCATAATGCAAAATTCCATTATGATGTCATAATGCAAAATTCCATTATGATGTCATAATGTAACATTCCATTATGATGTCATAATGTAAAATTCCATTATGATGTCATAAAGCAACATTCCATTATGATGTCATAATGCAACATTCCATTATGATGTCATAATGCAACATTCCATAATGATGTCATAATGCATCATGCCATTATGATGTCATAATGCAAAATTCCATTATGATGTCATAATGCAAAATTCCATTATGATGTCATAATGCAAAATTCCATTTTGATGTCATAATGTAACATTCCATTATGATGTCATAATGCAAAATTCCATTATGATGTCATAATGCAAAATTCCATTATGATGTCATAATGAAACATTCCATTATGATGTCATAATGCAAAATTCCATTATGATGTCATAATGCAAAATTCCATTATGATGTCATAATGAAACATTCCATTATGATGTCATAATGCAACATTCCATTATGATGTCATAATGCATCATGCCATTATGATGTCATAATGCAAAATTCCATTATGATGTCATAATGCAAAATTCCATTATGATGTCATAATGTAAAATTCCATTATGATGTCATAATGTAAAATTCCATTATGATGTCATAAAGCAACATTCCATTATGATGTCATAATGCAAAATTCCATTATGATGTCATAATGTAAAATTCCATTATGATGTCATAATGCAACATTCCATTATGATGTCATAATGTAACATTCCATTATGATGTCATAATGCAAAATTCCATTATGATGTCATAATGCAAAATTCCATTATGATGTCATAATGTAAAATTCCATTATGTCATAATGTAAAATTCCATTATGATGTCATAATGCAACATTCCATTATGATGTCATAATGCAAAATTCCATTATGATGTCATAATGTAACATTCCATTATGATGTCATAATGCAAAATTCCATTATGATGTCATAATGCAAAATTCCATTATGATGTCATAATGCAAAATTCCATTATGATGTCATAATGTAAAATTCCATTATGATGTCATAATGCAAAATTCCCTTTTGATGTCATAATGTAACATTCCATTATGATGTCATAATGCAAAATTCCATTATGATGTCATAATGCAAAATTCCATTATGATGTCATAATGCAAAATTCCATTATGATGTCATAATGTAAAATTCCATTATGATGTCATAATGCAAAATTCCCTTTTGATGTCATAATGTAACATTCCATTATGATGTCATAATGCAAAATTCCATTATGATGTCATAATGTAAAATTCCATTATGATGTCATAATGCAAAATTCCATTATGATGTCATAATATAAAATTCCATTATGATGTCATAATGTAACATTCCATTATGATGTCATAATGTAAAATTCCATTATGATGTCATAATGCAAAATTCCATTACGATGTCATAATGTAAAATTCCATTATGATGTCATAATGTAACATTCCATTATGATGTCATAATGCAAAATTCCATTATGATGTCATAATGTAAAATTCCATTATGATGTCATAAAGCAACATTCCATTATGATGTCATAATGCAACATTCCATTATGATGTCATAATGCAACATTCCATTATGATGTCATAATGCATCATGCCATTATGATGTCATAATGCAAAATTCCATTATGATGTCATAATGCAAAATTCCATTATGATGTCATAATGTAAAATTCCATTATGATGTCATAATGTAAAATTCCATTATGATGTCATAAAGCAACATTCCATTATGATGTCAATGCAAAATTCCATTATGATGTCATAATGTAAAATTCCATTATGATGTCATAATGCAACATTCCATTATGATGTCATAATGTAACATTCCATTATGATGTCATAATGCAAAATTCCATTATGATGTCATAATGCAAAATTCCATTATGATGTCATAAAGCAACATTCCATTATGATGTCATAATGCACAATTCCATTATGATGCCATAATGCAAAATTCCATTATGATGTCATAATGCAACATTCCATTATGATGCTATAATGCAAAATTCCATTATGATGTCATAATGTAACATTCCATTATGATGTCATAATGCAAAATTCCATTATGATGTCATAATGCAAAATTCCATTATGATGTCATAATGCAAAATTCCATTATGATGTCATAATGCAAAATTCCATTATGATGTCATAATGTAAAATTCCATTATGATGTCATAATGTAAAATTCCATTATGATGTCATAAAGCAACATTCCATTATGATGTCATAATGCAAAATTCCATTATGATGTCATAATGTAAAATTCCATTATGTCATAATGTAAAATTCCATTATGATGTCATAATGCAACATTCCATTATGATGTCATAATGCAAAATTCCATTATGATGTCATAATGCAACATTCCATTATGATGTCATAATGCAAAATTCCATTATGATGTCATAAAGCAACATTCCATTATGATGTCATAATGCACAATTCCATTATGATGCCATAATGCAAAATTCCATTATGATGTCATAATGCAACATTCCATTATGATGCTATAATGCAAAATTCCATTATGATGTCATAATGTAACATTCCATTATGATGTCATAATGCAAAATTCCATTATGATGTCATAATGCAAAATTCCATTATGATGTCATAATGTAAAATTCCATTATGATGTCTTAATGCAACATTCCATTATGATGTCATAATGCAAAACTCCATTATGATGTCATAATGTAACATTCCATTATGATGTCATAATGCAAAATTCCATTACAATGTCATAATGCAAAATTCCATTAAGATGTCATAATGTAAAATTCCATTATGATGTCATAAAGCAACATTCCATTATGATGTCATAATGTAACATTTCATTATGATGTCATAATGCAAAATTCCATTATGATGTCATAATGCAAAATTCCATTATGATGTCATAATGTAACATTCCATTATGATGTCATAATGCAAAATTCCATTATGATGTCATAATGCAAAATTCCATTTTGATGTCATAATGTAACATTCCATTATGATGTCATAATGCAAAATTCCATTATGATGTCATAATGCAAAATTCCATTATGATGTCATAATGAAACATTCCATTATGATGTCATAATGCAAAATTCCATTATGATGTCATAATGCAAAATTCCATTATGATGTCATAATGAAACATTCCATTATGATGTCATAATGCAACATTCCATTATGATGTCATAATGCATCATGCCATTATGATGTCATAATGCAAAATTCCATTATGATGTCATAATGCAAAATTCCATTATGATGTCATAATGTAAAATTCCATTATGATGTCATAATGTAAAATTCCATTATGATGTCATAAAGCAACATTCCATTATGATGTCATAATGCAAAATTCCATTATGATGTCATAATGTAAAATTCCATTATGATGTCATAATGCAACATTCCATTATGATGTCATAATGTAACATTCCATTATGATGTCATAATGCAAAATTCCATTATGATGTCATAATGCAAAATTCCATTATGATGTCATAATGCAAAATTCCATTATGATGTCATAATGTAAAATTCCATTATGTCATAATGTAAAATTCCATTATGTCATAATGTAAAATTCCATTATGTCATAATGTAAAATTCCATTATGATGTCATAATGCAACATTCCATTATGATGTCATAATGCAAAATTCCATTATGATGTCATAATGTAACATTCCATTATGATGTCATAATGCAAAATTCCATTATGATGTCATAATGCAACATTCCATTATGATGTCATAAAGCAACATTCCATTATGATGTCATAATGCACAATTCCATTATGATGCCATAATGCAAAATTCCATTATGATGTCATAATGCACAATTCCATTATGATGCCATAATGCAAAATTCCATTATGATGTCATAATGCAACATTCCATTATGATGCTATAATGCAAAATTCCATTATGATGTCATAATGTAACATTCCATTATGATGTCATAATGCAAAATTCCATTATGATGTCATAATGCAAAATTCCATTGATGTCATAATGTAAAATTCCATTATGATGTCTTAATGCAACATTCCATTATGATGTCATAATGCAAAACTCCATTATGATGTCATAATGTAACATTCCATTATGATGTCATAATGCAAAATTCCATTACAATGTCATAATGCAAAATTCCATTAAGATGTCATAATGTAAAATTCCATTATGATGTCATAAAGCAACCTTCCATTATGATGTCATAATGTAACATTCCATTATGATGTCATAATGCAAAATTCCATTATGATGTCATAATGTAACATTCCATTATGATGTCATAATGCAAAATTCCATTATGATGTCATAATGCAAAATTCCATTTTGATGTCATAATGTAACATTCCATTATGATGTCATAATGCAAAATTCCATTATGATGTCATAATGTAAAATTCCATTATGATGTCATAAAGCAACATTCCATTATGATGTCATAATGCAACATTCCATTATGATGTCATAATGCAACATTCCATTATGATGTCATAATGCATCATGCCATTATGATGTCATAATGCAACATTCCATTATGATGTCATAATGCAAAATTCCATTATGATGTCATAATGTAAAATTCCATTATGATGTCATAATGTAAAATTCCATTATGATGTCATAAAGCAACATTCCATTATGATGTCAATGCAAAATTCCATTATGATGTCATAATGTAAAATTCCATTATGATGTCATAATGCAACATTCCATTATGATGTCATAATGTAACATTCCATTATGATGTCATAATGCAAAATTCCATTATGATGTCATAATGTAAAATTCCATTATGATGTCATAATGCAAAATTCCATTATGATGTCATAATGTAAAATTCCATTATGATGTCATAATGCAACATTCCATTATGATGTCATAATGTAACATTCCATTATGATGTCATAATGCAAAATTCCATTATGATGTCATAATGCAAAATTCCATTATGATGTCATAATGTAAAATTCCATTATGTCATAATGTAAAATTCCATTATGATGTCATAATGCAACATTCCATTATGATGTCATAATGCAAAATTCCATTATGATGTCATAATGTAACATTCCATTATGATGTCATAATGCAAAATTCCATTATGATGTCATAATGCAAAATTCCATTATGATGTCATAATGCAAAATTCCATTATGATGTCATAATGTAAAATTCCATTATGATGTCATAATGCAAAATTCCCTTTTGATGTCATAATGTAACATTCCATTATGATGTCATAATGCAAAATTCCATTATGATGTCATAATGCAAAATTCCATTATGATGTCATAATGCAAAATTCCATTATGATGTCATAATGTAAAATTCCATTATGATGTCATAATGCAAAATTCCCTTTTGATGTCATAATGTAACATTCCATTATGATGTCATAATGCAAAATTCCATTATGATGTCATAATGTAAAATTCCATTATGATGTCATAATGCAAAATTCCATTATGATGTCATAATATAAAATTCCATTATGATGTCATAATGTAACATTCCATTATGATGTCATAATGTAAAATTCCATTATGATGTCATAATGCAAAATTCCATTACGATGTCATAATGTAAAATTCCATTATGATGTCATAATGTAACATTCCATTATGATGTCATAATGCAAAATTCCATTATGATGTCATAATGTAAAATTCCATTATGATGTCATAAAGCAACATTCCATTATGATGTCATAATGCAACATTCCATTATGATGTCATAATGCAACATTCCATTATGATGTCATAATGCATCATGCCATTATGATGTCATAATGCAAAATTCCATTATGATGTCATAATGCAAAATTCCATTATGATGTCATAATGTAAAATTCCATTATGATGTCATAATGTAAAATTCCATTATGATGTCATAAAGCAACATTCCATTATGATGTCAATGCAAAATTCCATTATGATGTCATAATGTAAAATTCCATTATGATGTCATAATGCAACATTCCATTATGATGTCATAATGTAACATTCCATTATGATGTCATAATGCAAAATTCCATTATGATGTCATAATGCAAAATTCCATTATGATGTCATAAAGCAACATTCCATTATGATGTCATAATGCACAATTCCATTATGATGCCATAATGCAAAATTCCATTATGATGTCATAATGCAACATTCCATTATGATGCTATAATGCAAAATTCCATTATGATGTCATAATGTAACATTCCATTATGATGTCATAATGCAAAATTCCATTATGATGTCATAATGCAAAATTCCATTATGATGTCATAATGCAAAATTCCATTATGATGTCATAATGCAAAATTCCATTATGATGTCATAATGTAAAATTCCATTATGATGTCATAATGTAAAATTCCATTATGATGTCATAAAGCAACATTCCATTATGATGTCATAATGCAAAATTCCATTATGATGTCATAATGTAAAATTCCATTATGTCATAATGTAAAATTCCATTATGATGTCATAATGCAACATTCCATTATGATGTCATAATGCAAAATTCCATTATGATGTCATAATGCAACATTCCATTATGATGTCATAATGCAAAATTCCATTATGATGTCATAAAGCAACATTCCATTATGATGTCATAATGCACAATTCCATTATGATGCCATAATGCAAAATTCCATTATGATGTCATAATGCAACATTCCATTATGATGCTATAATGCAAAATTCCATTATGATGTCATAATGTAACATTCCATTATGATGTCATAATGCAAAATTCCATTATGATGTCATAATGCAAAATTCCATTATGATGTCATAATGTAAAATTCCATTATGATGTCTTAATGCAACATTCCATTATGATGTCATAATGCAAAACTCCATTATGATGTCATAATGTAACATTCCATTATGATGTCATAATGCAAAATTCCATTACAATGTCATAATGCAAAATTCCATTAAGATGTCATAATGTAAAATTCCATTATGATGTCATAAAGCAACATTCCATTATGATGTCATAATGTAACATTTCATTATGATGTCATAATGCAAAATTCCATTATGATGTCATAATGTAACATTCCATTATGATGTCATAATGCAAAATTCCATTATGATGTCATAATGCAAAATTCCATTTTGATGTCATAATGTAACATTCCATTATGATGTCATAATGCAAAATTCCATTATGATGTCATAATGCAAAATTCCATTATGATGTCATAATGAAACATTCCATTATGATGTCATAATGCAAAATTCCATTATGATGTCATAATGCAAAATTCCATTATGATGTCATAATGAAACATTCCATTATGATGTCATAATGCAACATTCCATTATGATGTCATAATGCATCATGCCATTATGATGTCATAATGCAAAATTCCATTATGATGTCATAATGCAAAATTCCATTATGATGTCATAATGTAAAATTCCATTATGATGTCATAATGTAAAATTCCATTATGATGTCATAAAGCAACATTCCATTATGATGTCATAATGCAAAATTCCATTATGATGTCATAATGTAAAATTCCATTATGATGTCATAATGCAACATTCCATTATGATGTCATAATGTAACATTCCATTATGATGTCATAATGCAAAATTCCATTATGATGTCATAATGCAAAATTCCATTATGATGTCATAATGCAAAATTCCATTATGATGTCATAATGTAAAATTCCATTATGTCATAATGTAAAATTCCATTATGTCATAATGTAAAATTCCATTATGTCATAATGTAAAATTCCATTATGATGTCATAATGCAACATTCCATTATGATGTCATAATGCAAAATTCCATTATGATGTCATAATGTAACATTCCATTATGATGTCATAATGCAAAATTCCATTATGATGTCATAATGCAACATTCCATTATGATGTCATAAAGCAACATTCCATTATGATGTCATAATGCACAATTCCATTATGATGCCATAATGCAAAATTCCATTATGATGTCATAATGCACAATTCCATTATGATGCCATAATGCAAAATTCCATTATGATGTCATAATGCAACATTCCATTATGATGCTATAATGCAAAATTCCATTATGATGTCATAATGTAACATTCCATTATGATGTCATAATGCAAAATTCCATTATGATGTCATAATGCAAAATTCCATTGATGTCATAATGTAAAATTCCATTATGATGTCTTAATGCAACATTCCATTATGATGTCATAATGCAAAACTCCATTATGATGTCATAATGTAACATTCCATTATGATGTCATAATGCAAAATTCCATTACAATGTCATAATGCAAAATTCCATTAAGATGTCATAATGTAAAATTCCATTATGATGTCATAAAGCAACCTTCCATTATGATGTCATAATGTAACATTCCATTATGATGTCATAATGCAAAATTCCATTATGATGTCATAATGTAACATTCCATTATGATGTCATAATGCAAAATTCCATTATGATGTCATAATGCAAAATTCCATTTTGATGTCATAATGTAACATTCCATTATGATGTCATAATGCAAAATTCCATTATGATGTCATAATGTAAAATTCCATTATGATGTCATAAAGCAACATTCCATTATGATGTCATAATGCAACATTCCATTATGATGTCATAATGCAACATTCCATTATGATGTCATAATGCATCATGCCATTATGATGTCATAATGCAACATTCCATTATGATGTCATAATGCAAAATTCCATTATGATGTCATAATGTAAAATTCCATTATGATGTCATAATGTAAAATTCCATTATGATGTCATAAAGCAACATTCCATTATGATGTCAATGCAAAATTCCATTATGATGTCATAATGTAAAATTCCATTATGATGTCATAATGCAACATTCCATTATGATGTCATAATGTAACATTCCATTATGATGTCATAATGCAAAATTCCATTATGATGTCATAATGCAAAATTCCATTATGATGTCATAAAGCAACATTCCATTATGATGTCATAATGCACAATTCCATTATGATGCCATAATGCAAAATTCCATTATGATGTCATAATGCAACATTCCATTATGATGCTATAATGCAAAATTCCATTATGATGTCATAATGTAACATTCCATTATGATGTCATAATGCAAAATTCCATTATGATGTCATAATGCAAAATTCCATTATGATGTCATAATGCAAAATTCCATTATGATGTCATAATGCAAAATTCCATTTTGATGTCATAATGTAAAATTCCATTATGATGTCATAATGTAAAATTCCATTATGATGTCATAAAGCAACATTCCATTATGATGTCATAATGCAAAATTCCATTATGATGTCATAATGTAAAATTCCATTATGATGTCATAATGCAAAATTCCATTATGATGTCATAATGCAACATTCCATTATGATGTCATAAAGCAACATTCCATTATGATGTCATAATGCACAATTCCATTATGATGCCATAATGCAAAATTCCATTATGATGTCATAATGCAACATTCCATTATGATGCTATAATGCAAAATTCCATTATGATGTCATAATGTAACATTCCATTATGATGTCATAATTCAAAATTCCATTATGATGTCATAATGCAAAATTCCATTATGATGTCATAATGTAAAATTCCATTATGATGTCTTAATGCAACATTCCATTATGATGTCATAATGCAAAACTCCATTATGATGTCATAATGTAACATTCCATTATGATGTCATAATGCAAAATTCCATTACAATGTCATAATGCAAAATTCCATTAAGATGTCATAATGTAAAATTCCATTATGATGTCATAAAGCAACATTCCATTATGATGTCATAATGCAAAATTCCATTATGATGTCATAATGTAACATTCCATTATGATGTCATAATGCAAAATTCCATTATGATGTCATAATGCAAAATTCCATTTTGATGTCATAATGTAACATTCCATTATGATGTCATAATGCAAAATTCCATTATGATGTCATAATGCAAAATTCCATTATGATGTCATAATGAAACATTCCATTATGATGTCATAATGCAAAATTCCATTATGATGTCATAATGCAAAATTCCATTATGATGTCATAATGAAACATTCCATTATGATGTCATAATGCAACATTCCATTATGATGTCATAATGCATCATGCCATTATGATGTCATAATGCAAAATTCCATTATGATGTCATAATGCAAAATTCCATTATGATGTCATAATGTAAAATTCCATTATGATGTCATAATGTAAAATTCCATTATGATGTCATAAAGCAACATTCCATTATGATGTCATAATGCAAAATTCCATTATGATGTCATAATGTAAAATTCCATTATGATGTCATAATGCAACATTCCATTATGATGTCATAATGTAACATTCCATTATGATGTCATAATGCAAAATTCCATTATGATGTCATAATGCAAAATTCCATTATGATGTCATAATGTAAAATTCCATTATGTCATAATGTAAAATTCCATTATGTCATAATGTAAAATTCCATTATGTCATAATGTAAAATTCCATTATGATGTCATAATGCAACATTCCATTATGATGTCATAATGCAAAATTCCATTATGATGTCATAATGTAACATTCCATTATGATGTCATAATGCAAAATTCCATTATGATGTCATAATGCAACATTCCATTATGATGTCATAAAGCAACATTCCATTATGATGTCATAATGTAACATTCCATTATGATGTCATAATGCAAAATTCCATTATGATGTCATAATGTAAAATTCCATTATGATGTCATAATGAAACATTCCATTATGATGTCATAATGCAAAATTCCATTATGATGTCATAATGCAAAATTCCATTATGATGTCATAATGAAACATTCCATTATGATGTCATAATGCAACATTCCATTATGATGTCATAATGCATCATGCCATTATGATGTCATAATGCAAAATTCCATTATGATGTCATAATGTAACATTCCATTATGATGTCATAATGCAAAATTCCATTATGATGTCATAATGCAAAATTCCATTGATGTCATAATGTAAAATTCCATTATGATGTCTTAATGCAACATTCCATTATGATGTCATAATGCAAAACTCCATTATGATGTCATAATGTAACATTCCATTATGATGTCATAATGCAAAATTCCATTACAATGTCATAATGCAAAATTCCATTAAGATGTCATAATGTAAAATTCCATTATGATGTCATAAAGCAACATTCCATTATGATGTCATAATGTAACATTCCATTATGATGTCATAATGCAAAATTCCATTATGATGTCATAATGTAAAATTCCATTATGATGTCATAATGAAACATTCCATTATGATGTCATAATGCAAAATTCCATTATGATGTCATAATGCAAAATTCCATTATGATGTCATAATGAAACATTCCATTATGATGTCATAATGCAACATTCCATTATGATGTCATAATGCATCATGCCATTATGATGTCATAATGCAAAATTCCATTATGATGTCATAATGCAAAATTCCATTATGATGTCATAATGTAAAATTCCATTATGATGTCATAATGTAAAATTCCATTATGATGTAATAAAGCAACATTCCATTATGATGTCATAATGCAAAATTCCATTATGATGTCATAATGTAAAATTCCATTATGATGTCATAATGCAAAATTCCATTATGATGTCATAATGCAAAATTCCATTATGATGTCATAATGTAAAATTCCATTATGTCATAATGTAAAATTCCATTATGATGTCATAATGCAACATTCCATTATGATGTCATAATGCAAAATTCCATTATGATGTCATAATGTAACATTCCATTATGATGTCATAATGCAAAATTCCATTATGATGTCATAATGCAACATTCCATTATGATGTCATAAAGCAACATTCCATTATGATGTCATAATGCACAATTTCATTATGATGCCATAATGCAAAATTCCATTATGATGTCATAATGCAACATTCCATTATGATGCTATAATGCAAAATTCCATTATGATGTCATAATGTAACATTCCATTATGATGTCATAATGCAAAATTCCATTATGATGTCATAATGCAAAATTCCATTATGATGTCATAATGTAAAATTCCATTATGATGTCTTAATGCAACATTCCATTATGATGTCATAATGCAAAACTCCATTATGATGTCATAATGTAACATTCCATTATGATGTCATAATGCAAAATTCCATTACAATGTCATAATGCAAAATTCCATTAAGATGTCATAATGTAAAATTCCATTATGATGTCATAAAGCAACATTCCATTATGATGTCATAATGTAACATTCCATTATGATGTCATAATGCAAAATTCCATTATGATGTCATAATGTAACATTCCATTATGATGTCATAATGCAAAATTCCATTATGATGTCATAATGAAACATTCCATTATGATGTCATAATGCAAAATTCCATTATGATGTCATAATGCAAAATTCCATTATGATGTCATAATGAAACATTCCATTATGATGTCATAATGCAAAATTCCATTATGATGTCATAATGCAAAATTCCATTATGATGTCATAATGTAACATTCCATTATGATGTCATAATGTAAAATTCCATTATGATGTCATAAAGCAACATTCCATTATGATGTCATAATGCAACATTCCATTATGATGTCATAATGCAACATTCCATAATGATGTCATAATGCATCATGCCATTATGATGTCATAATGCAAAATTCCATTATGATGTCATAATGCAAAATTCCATTATGATGTCATAATGCAAAATTCCATTTTGATGTCATAATGTAACATTCCATTATGATGTCATAATGCAAAATTCCATTATGATGTCATAATGCAAAATTCCATTATGATGTCATAATGAAACATTCCATTATGATGTCATAATGCAAAATTCCATTATGATGTCATAATGCAAAATTCCATTATGATGTCATAATGAAACATTCCATTATGATGTCATAATGCAACATTCCATTATGATGTCATAATGCATCATGCCATTATGATGTCATAATGCAAAATTCCATTATGATGTCATAATGCAAAATTCCATTATGATGTCATAATGTAAAATTCCATTATGATGTCATAATGTAAAATTCCATTATGATGTCATAAAGCAACATTCCATTATGATGTCATAATGCAAAATTCCATTATGATGTCATAATGTAAAATTCCATTATGATGTCATAATGCAACATTCCATTATGATGTCATAATGTAACATTCCATTATGATGTCATAATGCAAAATTCCATTATGATGTCATAATGCAAAATTCCATTATGATGTCATAATGTAAAATTCCATTATGTCATAATGTAAAATTCCATTATGATGTCATAATGCAACATTCCATTATGATGTCATAATGCAAAATTCCATTATGATGTCATAATGTAACATTCCATTATGATGTCATAATGCAAAATTCCATTATGATGTCATAATGCAAAATTCCATTATGATGTCATAATGCAAAATTCCATTATGATGTCATAATGTAAAATTCCATTATGATGTCATAATGCAAAATTCCCTTTTGATGTCATAATGTAACATTCCATTATGATGTCATAATGCAAAATTCCATTATGATGTCATAATGCAAAATTCCATTATGATGTCATAATGCAAAATTCCATTATGATGTCATAATGTAAAATTCCATTATGATGTCATAATGCAAAATTCCCTTTTGATGTCATAATGTAACATTCCATTATGATGTCATAATGCAAAATTCCATTATGATGTCATAATGTAAAATTCCATTATGATGTCATAATGCAAAATTCCATTATGATGTCATAATATAAAATTCCATTATGATGTCATAATGTAACATTCCATTATGATGTCATAATGTAAAATTCCATTATGATGTCATAATGCAAAATTCCATTACGATGTCATAATGTAAAATTCCATTATGATGTCATAATGTAACATTCCATTATGATGTCATAATGCAAAATTCCATTATGATGTCATAATGTAAAATTCCATTATGATGTCATAAAGCAACATTCCATTATGATGTCATAATGCAACATTCCATTATGATGTCATAATGCAACATTCCATTATGATGTCATAATGCATCATGCCATTATGATGTCATAATGCAAAATTCCATTATGATGTCATAATGCAAAATTCCATTATGATGTCATAATGTAAAATTCCATTATGATGTCATAATGTAAAATTCCATTATGATGTCATAAAGCAACATTCCATTATGATGTCAATGCAAAATTCCATTATGATGTCATAATGTAAAATTCCATTATGATGTCATAATGCAACATTCCATTATGATGTCATAATGTAACATTCCATTATGATGTCATAATGCAAAATTCCATTATGATGTCATAATGCAAAATTCCATTATGATGTCATAAAGCAACATTCCATTATGATGTCATAATGCACAATTCCATTATGATGCCATAATGCAAAATTCCATTATGATGTCATAATGCAACATTCCATTATGATGCTATAATGCAAAATTCCATTATGATGTCATAATGTAACATTCCATTATGATGTCATAATGCAAAATTCCATTATGATGTCATAATGCAAAATTCCATTATGATGTCATAATGCAAAATTCCATTATGATGTCATAATGCAAAATTCCATTATGATGTCATAATGTAAAATTCCATTATGATGTCATAATGTAAAATTCCATTATGATGTCATAAAGCAACATTCCATTATGATGTCATAATGCAAAATTCCATTATGATGTCATAATGTAAAATTCCATTATGTCATAATGTAAAATTCCATTATGATGTCATAATGCAACATTCCATTATGATGTCATAATGCAAAATTCCATTATGATGTCATAATGCAACATTCCATTATGATGTCATAATGCAAAATTCCATTATGATGTCATAAAGCAACATTCCATTATGATGTCATAATGCACAATTCCATTATGATGCCATAATGCAAAATTCCATTATGATGTCATAATGCAACATTCCATTATGATGCTATAATGCAAAATTCCATTATGATGTCATAATGTAACATTCCATTATGATGTCATAATGCAAAATTCCATTATGATGTCATAATGCAAAATTCCATTATGATGTCATAATGTAAAATTCCATTATGATGTCTTAATGCAACATTCCATTATGATGTCATAATGCAAAACTCCATTATGATGTCATAATGTAACATTCCATTATGATGTCATAATGCAAAATTCCATTACAATGTCATAATGCAAAATTCCATTAAGATGTCATAATGTAAAATTCCATTATGATGTCATAAAGCAACATTCCATTATGATGTCATAATGTAACATTTCATTATGATGTCATAATGCAAAATACCATTATGATGTCATAATGTAACATTCCATTATGATGTCATAATGCAAAATTCCATTATGATGTCATAATGCAAAATTCCATTTTGATGTCATAATGTAACATTCCATTATGATGTCATAATGCAAAATTCCATTATGATGTCATAATGCAAAATTCCATTATGATGTCATAATGAAACATTCCATTATGATGTCATAATGCAAAATTCCATTATGATGTCATAATGCAAAATTCCATTATGATGTCATAATGAAACATTCCATTATGATGTCATAATGCAACATTCCATTATGATGTCATAATGCATCATGCCATTATGATGTCATAATGCAAAATTCCATTATGATGTCATAATGCAAAATTCCATTATGATGTCATAATGTAAAATTCCATTATGATGTCATAATGTAAAATTCCATTATGATGTCATAAAGCAACATTCCATTATGATGTCATAATGCAAAATTCCATTATGATGTCATAATGTAAAATTCCATTATGATGTCATAATGCAACATTCCATTATGATGTCATAATGTAACATTCCATTATGATGTCATAATGCAAAATTCCATTATGATGTCATAATGCAAAATTCCATTATGATGTCATAATGCAAAATTCCATTATGATGTCATAATGTAAAATTCCATTATGTCATAATGTAAAATTCCATTATGTCATAATGTAAAATTCCATTATGTCATAATGTAAAATTCCATTATGATGTCATAATGCAACATTCCATTATGATGTCATAATGCAAAATTCCATTATGATGTCATAATGTAACATTCCATTATGATGTCATAATGCAAAATTCCATTATGATGTCATAATGCAACATTCCATTATGATGTCATAAAGCAACATTCCATTATGATGTCATAATGCACAATTCCATTATGATGCCATAATGCAAAATTCCATTATGATGTCATAATGCACAATTCCATTATGATGCCATAATGCAAAATTCCATTATGATGTCATAATGCAACATTCCATTATGATGCTATAATGCAAAATTCCATTATGATGTCATAATGTAACATTCCATTATGATGTCATAATGCAAAATTCCATTATGATGTCATAATGCAAAATTCCATTGATGTCATAATGTAAAATTCCATTATGATGTCTTAATGCAACATTCCATTATGATGTCATAATGCAAAACTCCATTATGATGTCATAATGTAACATTCCATTATGATGTCATAATGCAAAATTCCATTACAATGTCATAATGCAAAATTCCATTAAGATGTCATAATGTAAAATTCCATTATGATGTCATAAAGCAACCTTCCATTATGATGTCATAATGCAAAATTCCATTATGATGTCATAATGCAAAATTCCATTATGATGTCATAATGAAACATTCCATTATGATGTCATAATGCAAAATTCCATTATGATGTCATAATGCAAAATTCCATTGATGTCATAATGTAAAATTCCATTATGATGTCTTAATGCAACATTCCATTATGATGTCATAATGCAAAACTCCATTATGATGTCATAATGTAACATTCCATTATGATGTCATAATGCAAAATTCCATTACAATGTCATAATGCAAAATTCCATTAAGATGTCATAATGTAAAATTCCATTATGATGTCATAAAGCAACCTTCCATTATGATGTCATAATGCAAAATTCCATTATGATGTCATAATGCAAAATTCCATTATGATGTCATAATGAAACATTCCATTATGATGTCATAATGCAAAATTCCATTATGATGTCATAATGCAAAATTCCATTATGATGTCATAATGAAACATTCCATTATGATGTCATAATGCAACATTCCATTATGATGTCATAATGCATCATGCCATTATGATGTCATAATGCAAAATTCCATTATGATGTCATAATGCAAAATTCCATTATGATGTCATAATGTAAAATTCCATTATGATGTCATAATGCAACATTCCATTATGATGTCATAATGTAACATTCCATTATGATGTCATAATGCAAAATTCCATTATGATGTCATAATGCAAAATTCCATTATGATGTCATAATGCAAAATTCCATTATGATGTCATAATGTAAAATTCCATTATGTCATAATGTAAAATTCCATTATGTCATAATGTAAAATTCCATTATGTCATAATGTAAAATTCCATTATGATGTCATAATGCAACATTCCATTATGATGTCATAATGCAAAATTCCATTATGATGTCATAATGTAACATTCCATTATGATGTCATAATGCAAAATTCCATTATGATGTCATAATGCAACATTCCATTATGATGTCATAAAGCAACATTCCATTATGATGTCATAATGCACAATTCCATTATGATGCCATAATGCAAAATTCCATTATGATGTCATAATGCACAATTCCATTATGATGCCATAATGCAAAATTCCATTATGATGTCATAATGCAACATTCCATTATGATGCTATAATGCAAAATTCCATTATGATGTCATAATGTAACATTCCATTATGATGTCATAATGCAAAATTCCATTATGATGTCATAATGCAAAATTCCATTGATGTCATAATGTAAAATTCCATTATGATGTCTTAATGCAACATTCCATTATGATGTCATAATGCAAAACTCCATTATGATGTCATAATGTAACATTCCATTATGATGTCATAATGCAAAATTCCATTACAATGTCATAATGCAAAATTCCATTAAGATGTCATAATGTAAAATTCCATTATGATGTCATAAAGCAACCTTCCATTATGATGTCATAATGCAAAATTCCATTATGATGTCATAATGCAAAATTCCATTATGATGTCATAATGAAACATTCCATTATGATGTCATAATGCAAAATTCCATTATGATGTCATAATGCAAAATTCCATTGATGTCATAATGTAAAATTCCATTATGATGTCTTAATGCAACATTCCATTATGATGTCATAATGCAAAACTCCATTATGATGTCATAATGTAACATTCCATTATGATGTCATAATGCAAAATTCCATTACAATGTCATAATGCAAAATTCCATTAAGATGTCATAATGTAAAATTCCATTATGATGTCATAAAGCAACATTCCATTATGATGTCATAATGCAAAATTCCATTATGATGTCATAATGTAACATTCCATTATGATGTCATAATGCAAAATTCCATTATGATGTCATAATGCAAAATTCCATTTTGATGTCATAATGTAACCTTCCATTATGATGTCATAATGCAAAATTCCATTATGATGTCATAATGCAAAATTCCATTATGATGTCATAATGAAACATTCCATTATGATGTCATAATGCAAAATTCCATTATGATGTCATAATGCAAAATTCCATTATGATGTCATAATGAAACATTCCATTATGATGTCATAATGCAACATTCCATTATGATGTCATAATGCATCATGCCATTATGATGTCATAATGCAAAATTCCATTATGATGTCATAATGCAAAATTCCATTATGATGTCATAATGTAAAATTCCATTATGATGTCATAATGTAAAATTCCATTATGATGTCATAAAGCAACATTCCATTATGATGTCATAATGCAAAATTCCATTATGATGTCATAATGTAAAATTCCATTATGATGTCATAATGCAACATTCCATTATGATGTCATAATGTAACATTCCATTATGATGTCATAATGCAAAATTCCATTATGATGTCATAATGCAAAATTCCATTATGATGTCATAATGTAAAATTCCATTATGATGTCATAAAGCAACCTTCCATTATGATGTCATAATGCAAAATTCCATTATGATGTCATAATGCAAAATTCCATTATGATGTCATAATGAAACATTCCATTATGATGTCATAATGCAAAATTCCATTATGATGTCATAATGCAAAATTCCATTGATGTCATAATGTAAAATTCCATTATGATGTCTTAATGCAACATTCCATTATGATGTCATAATGCAAAACTCCATTATGATGTCATAATGTAACATTCCATTATGATGTCATAATGCAAAATTCCATTACAATGTCATAATGCAAAATTCCATTAAGATGTCATAATGTAAAATTCCATTATGATGTCATAAAGCAACATTCCATTATGATGTCATAATGCAAAATTCCATTATGATGTCATAATGTAACATTCCATTATGATGTCATAATGCAAAATTCCATTATGATGTCATAATGCAAAATTCCATTTTGATGTCATAATGTAACCTTCCATTATGATGTCATAATGCAAAATTCCATTATGATGTCATAATGCAAAATTCCATTATGATGTCATAATGAAACATTCCATTATGATGTCATAATGCAAAATTCCATTATGATGTCATAATGCAAAATTCCATTATGATGTCATAATGAAACATTCCATTATGATGTCATAATGCAACATTCCATTATGATGTCATAATGCATCATGCCATTATGATGTCATAATGCAAAATTCCATTATGATGTCATAATGCAAAATTCCATTATGATGTCATAATGTAAAATTCCATTATGATGTCATAATGTAAAATTCCATTATGATGTCATAAAGCAACATTCCATTATGATGTCATAATGCAAAATTCCATTATGATGTCATAATGTAAAATTCCATTATGATGTCATAATGCAACATTCCATTATGATGTCATAATGTAACATTCCATTATGATGTCATAATGCAAAATTCCATTATGATGTCATAATGCAAAATTCCATTATGATGTCATAATGTAAAATTCCATTATGTCATAATGTAAAATTCCATTATGTCATAATGTAAAATTCCATTATGTCATAATGTAAAATTCCATTATGATGTCATAATGCAACATTCCATTATGATGTCATAATGCAAAATTCCATTATGATGTCATAATGTAACATTCCATTATGATGTCATAATGCAAAATTCCATTATGATGTCATAATGCAACATTCCATTATGATGTCATAAAGCAACATTCCATTATGATGTCATAATGCACAATTCCATTATGATGCCATAATGCAAAATTCCATTATGATGTCATAATGCAAAATTCCATTGATGTCATAATGTAAAATTCCATTATGATGTCTTAATGCAACATTCCATTATGATGTCATAATGCAAAACTCCATTATGATGTCATAATGTAACATTCCATTATGATGTCATAATGCAAAATTCCATTACAATGTCATAATGCAAAATTCCATTAAGATGTCATAATGTAAAATTCCATTATGATGTCATAAAGCAACATTCCATTATGATGTCATAATGCAAAATTCCATTATGATGTCATAATGTAACATTCCATTATGATGTCATAATGCAAAATTCCATTATGATGTCATAATGCAAAATTCCATTTTGATGTCATAATGTAACCTTCCATTATGATGTCATAATGCAAAATTCCATTATGATGTCATAATGCAAAATTCCATTATGATGTCATAATGAAACATTCCATTATGATGTCATAATGCAAAATTCCATTATGATGTCATAATGCAAAATTCCATTATGATGTCATAATGAAACATTCCATTATGATGTCATAATGCAACATTCCATTATGATGTCATAATGCATCATGCCATTATGATGTCATAATGCAAAATTCCATTATGATGTCATAATGCAAAATTCCATTATGATGTCATAATGTAAAATTCCATTATGATGTCATAATGTAAAATTCCATTATGATGTCATAAAGCAACATTCCATTATGATGTCATAATGCAAAATTCCATTATGATGTCATAATGTAAAATTCCATTATGATGTCATAATGCAACATTCCATTATGATGTCATAATGTAACATTCCATTATGATGTCATAATGCAAAATTCCATTATGATGTCATAATGCAAAATTCCATTATGATGTCATAATGTAAAATTCCATTATGATGTCATAAAGCAACCTTCCATTATGATGTCATAATGCAAAATTCCATTATGATGTCATAATGCAAAATTCCATTATGATGTCATAATGAAACATTCCATTATGATGTCATAATGCAAAATTCCATTATGATGTCATAATGCAAAATTCCATTGATGTCATAATGTAAAATTCCATTATGATGTCTTAATGCAACATTCCATTATGATGTCATAATGCAAAACTCCATTATGATGTCATAATGTAACATTCCATTATGATGTCATAATGCAAAATTCCATTACAATGTCATAATGCAAAATTCCATTAAGATGTCATAATGTAAAATTCCATTATGATGTCATAAAGCAACATTCCATTATGATGTCATAATGTAACATTCCATTATGATGTCATAATGCAAAATTCCATTATGATGTCATAATGTAACATTCCATTATGATGTCATAATGCAAAATTCCATTATGATGTCATAATGCAAAATTCCATTTTGATGTCATAATGTAACATTCCATTATGATGTCATAATGCAAAATTCCATTATGATGTCATAATGCAAAATTCCATTATGATGTCATAATGAAACATTCCATTATGATGTCATAATGCAAAATTCCATTATGATGTCATAATGCAAAATTCCATTATGATGTCATAATGAAACATTCCATTATGATGTCATAATGCAACATTCCATTATGATGTCATAATGCATCATGCCATTATGATGTCATAATGCAAAATTCCATTATGATGTCATAATGCAAAATTCCATTATGATGTCATAATGTAAAATTCCATTATGATGTCATAATGTAACATTCCATTATGATGTCATAAAGCAACATTCCATTATGATGTCATAATGCAAAATTCCATTATGATGTCATAATGTAAAATTCCATTATGATGTCATAATGCAAAATTCCATTATGATGTCATAATGCAAAATTCCATTATGATGTCATAATGTAAAATTCCATTATGTCATAATGTAAAATTCCATTATGATGTCATAATGCAAAATTCCATTATGATGTCATAATGCAAAATTCCATTATGATGTCATAATGTAAAATTCCATTATGTCATAATGTAAAATTCCATTATGTCATAATGTAAAATTCCATTATGTCATAATGTAACATTCCATTATGATGTCATAATGCAAAATTCCATTATGATGTCATAATGCAAAATTCCATTATGATGTCATAATGTAAAATTCCATTATGTCATAATGTAAAATTCCATTATGTCATAATGTAAAATTCCATTATGTCATAATGTAAAATTCCATTATGATGTCATAATGCAACATTCCATTATGATGTCATAATGTAACATTCCATTATGATGTCATAATGCAAAATTCCATTATGATGTCATAATGCAACATTCCATTATGATGTCATAAAGCAACATTCCATTATGATGTCATAATGCACAATTCCATTATGATGCCATAATGCAAAATTCGATTATGATGTCATAATGCACAATTCCATTATGATGCCATAATGCAAAATTCCATTATGATGTCATAATGCAACATTCCATTATGATGTCATAAAGCAACATTCCATTATGATGTCATAATGCACAATTTCATTATGATGCCATAATGCAAAATTCCATTATGATGTCATAATGCAACATTCCATTATGATGCTATAATGCAAAATTCCATTATGATGTCATAATGTAACATTCCATTATGATGTCATAATGCAAAATTCCATTATGATGTCATAATGCAAAATTCCATTATGATGTCATAATGTAAAATTCCATTATGATGTCTTAATGCAACATTCCATTATGATGTCATAATGCAAAACTCCATTATGATGTCATAATGTAACATTCCATTATGATGTCATAATGCAAAATTCCATTACAATGTCATAATGCAAAATTCCATTAAGATGTCATAATGTAAAATTCCATTATGATGTCATAAAGCAACATTCCATTATGATGTCATAATGTAACATTCCATTATGATGTCATAATGCAAAATTCCATTATGATGTCATAATGTAACATTCCATTATGATGTCATAATGCAAAATTCCATTATGATGTCATAATGAAACATTCCATTATGATGTCATAATGCAAAATTCCATTATGATGTCATAATGCAAAATTCCATTATGATGTCATAATGAAACATTCCATTATGATGTCATAATGCAAAATTCCATTATGATGTCATAATGCAAAATTCCATTATGATGTCATAATGTAACATTCCATTATGATGTCATAATGTAAAATTCCATTATGATGTCATAAAGCAACATTCCATTATGATGTCATAATGCAACATTCCATTATGATGTCATAATGCAACATTCCATTATGATGTCATAATGCATCATGCCATTATGATGTCATAATGCAAAATTCCATTATGATGTCATAATGCAAAATTCCATTATGATGTCATAATGCAAAATTCCATTTTGATGTCATAATGTAACATTCCATTATGATGTCATAATGCAAAATTCCATTATGATGTCATAATGCAAAATTCCATTATGATGTCATAATGAAACATTCCATTATGATGTCATAATGCAAAATTCCATTATGATGTCATAATGCAAAATTCCATTATGATGTCATAATGCAAAATTCCATTATGATGTCATAATGCAAAATTCCATTTTGATGTCATAATGTAACATTCCATTATGATGTCATAATGCAAAATTCCATTATGATGTCATAATGCAAAATTCCATTATGATGTCATAATGTAAAATTCCATTATGATGTCATAATGTAACATTCCATTATGATGTCATAATGCAAAAGTCCATTATGATGTCATAATGCAAAATTCCATTTTGATGTCATGATGTAACATTCCATTATGATGTCATAATGCAAAATTCCATTATGATGTCATAATGCAAAATTCCATTATGATGTCATAATGCAAAATTCCATTATGATGTCATAATGAAACATTCCATTATGATGTCATAATGCAAAATTCCATTATGATGTCATAATGTAACATTCCATTATGATGTCATAATGCAAAATTCCATTATGAGGTCATAATGTAAAATTCGATTAAGATGTCATAATGCAAAATTCCATTATGATGTCATAATGTAACATTCCATTATGTTGTCATAATGCAAAATTCCATTATGATGTCATAATGCAAAATTCCATTATGATGTCATAATGCAAAATTCCATTATGATGTCATAATGTAAAATTCCATTATGATGTCATAATGCAAAATTCCATTATGATGTCATAATGCAAAATTCCAGTATGATGTCATAATGTAAAATCCCATTATGATGTCATAATGCAAAATTCCATTATGATGTCATAATGTAACATTCCATTATGATGTCATAATGCAAAATTCCATTATGATGTCATAATGTAAAATTCCATTATGATGTCATAATGCAAAATTCCATTATGATGTCATAATGCAAAATTCCATTATGATGTCATAATGCAAAATTCCATTATGATGTCATAATGTAAAATTCCATTATGATGTCATAAAGCAACATTCCATTATGATGTCATAATGCAAAATTCCATTATGATGTCATAATGCAAAATTCCATTATGATGTCATAATGTAAAATTCCATTATGATGTCATAATGTAAAATTCCATTATGATGTCATAAAGCAACATTCCATTATGATGTCATAATGCAAAATTCCATTATGATGTCATAATGTAAAATGCCATTATGATGTCATAATGCAAAATTCCATTTTGATGTCATAATGTAACATTCCATTATGATGTCATAATGCAAAATTCCATTATGATGTCATAATGCAAAATTCCATTATGATGTCATAATGCAAAATTCCATTATGATGTCATAATGAAACATTCCATTATGATGTCATAATGCAAAATTCCATTATGATGTCATAATGTAACATTCCATTATGATGTCATAATGCAAAATTCCATTATGAGGTCATAATGTAAAATTCGATTAAGATGTCATAATGCAAAATTCCATTATGATGTCATAATGTAACATTCCATTATGTTGTCATAATGCAAAATTCCATTATGATGTCATAATGCAAAATTCCATTATGATGTCATAATGCAAAATTCCATTATGATGTCATAATGTAAAATTCCATTATGATGTCATAATGTAAAATTCCATTATGATGTCATAATGCAAAATTCCAGTATGATGTCATAATGTAAAATCCCATTATGATGTCATAATGCAAAATTCCATTATGATGTCATAATGTAACATTCCATTATGATGTCATAATGCAAAATTCCATTATGATGTCATAATGTAAAATTCCATTATGATGTCATAATGCAAAATTCCATTATGATGTCATAATGCAACATTCCATTATGATGTCATAATGCAAAATTCCATTATGATGTCATAATGTAAAATTCCATTATGATGTCATAATGAAACATTCCATTATGATGTCATAATGCAACATTCCATTATGATGTCATAATGCATCATGCCATTATGATGTCATAATGCAAAATTCCATTATGATGTCATAATGCAAAATTCCATTATGATGTCATAATGTAAAATTCCATTATGATGTCATAATGTAACATTCCATTATGATGTCATAAAGCAACATTCCATTATGATGTCATAATGCAAAATTCCATTATGATGTCATAATGTAAAATTCCATTATGATGTCATAATGCAAAATTCCATTATGATGTCATAATGCAAAATTCCATTATGATGTCATAATGTAAAATTCCATTATGTCATAATGTAAAATTCCATTATGATGTCATAATGCAAAATTCCATTATGATGTCATAATGCAAAATTCCATTATGATGTCATAATGTAAAATTCCATTATGTCATAATGTAAAATTCCATTATGTCATAATGTAAAATTCCATTATGTCATAATGTAACATTCCATTATGATGTCATAATGCAAAATTCCATTATGATGTCATAATGCAAAATTCCATTATGATGTCATAATGTAAAATTCCATTATGTCATAATGTAAAATTCCATTATGTCATAATGTAAAATTCCATTATGTCATAATGTAAAATTCCATTATGATGTCATAATGCAACATTCCATTATGATGTCATAATGTAACATTCCATTATGATGTCATAATGCAAAATTCCATTATGATGTCATAATGCAACATTCCATTATGATGTCATAAAGCAACATTCCATTATGATGTCATAATGCACAATTCCATTATGATGCCATAATGCAAAATTCGATTATGATGTCATAATGCACAATTCCATTATGATGCCATAATGCAAAATTCCATTATGATGTCATAATGCAACATTCCATTATGATGTCATAAAGCAACATTCCATTATGATGTCATAATGCACAATTTCATTATGATGCCATAATGCAAAATTCCATTATGATGTCATAATGCAACATTCCATTATGATGCTATAATGCAAAATTCCATTATGATGTCATAATGCAACATTCCATTATGATGCTATAATGCAAAATTCCATTATGATGTCATAATGTAAAATTCCATTATGATGTCATAAAGCAACATTCCATTATGATGTCATAATGCAAAATTCCATTATGATGTCATAATGTAAAATTCCATTATGATGTCATAATGCAAAATTCCATTATGATGTCATAATGCAACATTCCATTATGATGTCATAAAGCAACATTCCATTATGATGTCATAATGCATAATTCCATTATGATGCCATAATGCAAAATTCCATTATGATGTCATAATGCAACATTCCATTATGATGCTATAATGCAAAATTCCATTATGATGTCATAATGTAACATTCCATTATGATGTCATAATTCAAAATTCCATTATGATGTCATAATGCAAAATTCCATTATGATGTCATAATGTAAAATTCCATTATGATGTCTTAATGCAACATTCCATTATGATGTCATAATGCAAAACTCCATTATGATGTCATAATGTAACATTCCATTATGATGTCATAATGCAAAATTCCATTACAATGTCATAATGCAAAATTCCATTAAGATGTCATAATGTAAAATTCCATTATGATGTCATAAAGCAACATTCCATTATGATGTCATAATGCAAAATTCCATTATGATGTCATAATGTAACATTCCATTATGATGCCATAATGCAAAATTCCATTATGATGTCATAATGCAAAATTCCATTTTGATGTCATAATGTAACATTCCATTATGATGTCATAATGCAAAATTCCATTATGATGTCATAATGCAAAATTCCATTATGATGTCATAATGAAACATTCCATTATGATGTCATAATGCAAAATTCCATTATGATGTCATAATGCAAAATTCCATTATGATGTCATAATGAAACATTCCATTATGATGTCATAATGCAACATTCCATTATGATGTCATAATGCATCATGCCATTATGATGTCATAATGCAAAATTCCATTATGATGTCATAATGCAAAATTCCATTATGATGTCATAATGTAAAATTCCATTATGATGTCATAATGTAAAATTCCATTATGATGTCATAAAGCAACATTCCATTATGATGTCATAATGCAAAATTCCATTATGATGTCATAATGTAAAATTCCATTATGATGTCATAATGCAACATTCCATTATGATGTCATAATGTAACATTCCATTATGATGTCATAATGCAAAATTCCATTATGATGTCATAATGCAAAATTCCATTATGATGTCATAATGTAAAATTCCATTATGTCATAATGTAAAATTCCATTATGTCATAATGTAAAATTCCATTATGTCATAATGTAAAATTCCATTATGATGTCATAATGCAACATTCCATTATGATGTCATAATGCAAAATTCCATTATGATGTCATAATGTAACATTCCATTATGATGTCATAATGCAAAATTCCATTATGATGTCATAATGCAACATTCCATTATGATGTCATAAAGCAACATTCCATTATGATGTCATAATGCACAATTCCATTATGATGCCATAATGCAAAATTCCATTATGATGTCATAATGCACAATTCCATTATGATGCCATAATGCACAATTCCATTATGATGCCATAATGCAAAATTCCATTATGATGTCATAATGCAACATTCCATTATGATGCTATAATGCAAAATTCCATTATGATGTCATAATGTAACATTCCATTATGATGTCATAATGCAAAATTCCATTATGATGTCATAATGCAAAATTCCATTGATGTCATAATGTAAAATTCCATTATGATGTCTTAATGCAACATTCCATTATGATGTCATAATGCAAAACTCCATTATGATGTCATAATGTAACATTCCATTATGATGTCATAATGCAAAATTCCATTACAATGTCATAATGCAAAATTCCATTAAGATGTCATAATGTAAAATTCCATTATGATGTCATAAAGCAACATTCCATTATGATGTCATAATGTAACATTCCATTATGATGTCATAATGCAAAATTCCATTATGATGTCATAATGTAACATTCCATTATGATGTCATAATGCAAAATTCCATTATGATGTCATAATGCAAAATTCCATTTTGATGTCATAATGTAACATTCCATTATGATGTCATAATGCAAAATTCCATTATGATGTCATAATGCAAAATTCCATTATGATGTCATAATGAAACATTCCATTATGATGTCATAATGCAAAATTCCATTATGATGTCATAATGCAAAATTCCATTATGATGTCATAATGAAACATTCCATTATGATGTCATAATGCAACATTCCATTATGATGTCATAATGCATCATGCCATTATGATGTCATAATGCAAAATTCCATTATGATGTCATAATGCAAAATTCCATTATGATGTCATAATGTAAAATTCCATTATGATGTCATAATGTAACATTCCATTATGATGTCATAAAGCAACATTCCATTATGATGTCATAATGCAAAATTCCATTATGATGTCATAATGTAAAATTCCATTATGATGTCATAATGCAAAATTCCATTATGATGTCATAATGCAAAATTCCATTATGATGTCATAATGTAAAATTCCATTATGTCATAATGTAAAATTCCATTATGATGTCATAATGCAAAATTCCATTATGATGTCATAATGCAAAATTCCATTATGATGTCATAATGTAAAATTCCATTATGTCATAATGTAAAATTCCATTATGTCATAATGTAAAATTCCATTATGTCATAATGTAACATTCCATTATGATGTCATAATGCAAAATTCCATTATGATGTCATAATGCAAAATTCCATTATGATGTCATAATGTAAAATTCCATTATGTCATAATGTAAAATTCCATTATGTCATAATGTAAAATTCCATTATGTCATAATGTAAAATTCCATTATGATGTCATAATGCAACATTCCATTATGATGTCATAATGTAACATTCCATTATGATGTCATAATGCAAAATTCCATTATGATGTCATAATGCAACATTCCATTATGATGTCATAAAGCAACATTCCATTATGATGTCATAATGCACAATTCCATTATGATGCCATAATGCAAAATTCGATTATGATGTCACAATGCACAATTCCATTATGATGCCATAATGCAAAATTCCATTATGATGTCATAATGCAACATTCCATTATGATGTCATAAAGCAACATTCCATTATGATGTCATAATGCACAATTTCATTATGATGCCATAATGCAAAATTCCATTATGATGTCATAATGCAACATTCCATTATGATGTCATAAAGCAACATTCCATTATGATGTCATAATGCACAATTTCATTATGATGCCATAATGCAAAATTCCATTATGATGTCATAATGCAACATTCCATTATGATGCTATAATGCAAAATTCCATTATGATGTCATAATGTAACATTCCATTATGATGTCATAATGCAAAATTCCATTATGATGTCATAATGCAAAATTCCATTATGATGTCATAATGTAAAATTCCATTATGATGTCTTAATGCAACATTCCATTATGATGTCATAATGCAAAACTCCATTATGATGTCATAATGTAACATTCCATTATGATGTCATAATGCAAAATTCCATTACAATGTCATAATGCAAAATTCCATTAAGATGTCATAATGTAAAATTCCATTATGATGTCATAAAGCAACATTCCATTATGATGTCATAATGTAACATTCCATTATGATGTCATAATGCAAAATTCCATTATGATGTCATAATGTAACATTCCATTATGATGTCATAATGCAAAATTCCATTATGATGTCATAATGAAACATTCCATTATGATGTCATAATGCAAAATTCCATTATGATGTCATAATGCAAAATTCCATTATGATGTCATAATGAAACATTCCATTATGATGTCATAATGCAAAATTCCATTATGATGTCATAATGTAACATTCCATTATGATGTCATAATGTAAAATTCCATTATGATGTCATAAAGCAACATTCCATTATGATGTCATAATGCAACATTCCATTATGATGTCATAATGCAACATTCCATTATGATGTCATAATGCATCATGCCATTATGATGTCATAATGCAAAATTCCATTATGATGTCATAATGCAAAATTCCATTATGATGTCATAATGCAAAATTCCATTTTGATGTCATAATGTAACATTCCATTATGATGTCATAATGCAAAATTCCATTATGATGTCATAATGCAAAATTCCATTATGATGTCATAATGAAACACTCCATTATGATGTCATAATGCAAAATTCCATTATGATGTCATAATGCAAAATTCCATTATGATGTCATAATGCAAAATTCCATTATGATGTCATAATGCAAAATTCCATTTTGATGTCATAATGTAACATTCCATTATGATGTCATAATGCAAAATTCCATTATGATGTCATAATGCAAAATTCCATTATGATGTCATAATGTAAAATTCCATTATGATGTCATAATGTAAAATTCCATTATGATGTCATAAAGCAACATTCCATTATGATGTCATAATGCAAAATTCCATTATGATGTCATAATGTAAAATTCCATTATGATGTCATAATGCAACATTCCATTATGATGTCATAATGTAACATTCCATTATGATGTCATAATGCAAAAGTCCATTATGATGTCATAATGCAAAATTCCATTTTGATGTCATGATGTAACATTCCATTATGATGTCATAATGCAAAATTCCATTATGATGTCATAATGCAAAATTCCATTATGATGTCATAATGCAAAATTCCATTATGATGTCATAATGAAACATTCCATTATGATGTCATAATGCAAAATTCCATTATGATGTCATAATGTAACATTCCATTATGATGTCATAATGCAAAATTCCATTATGAGGTCATAATGTAAAATTCGATTAAGATGTCATAATGCAAAATTCCATTATGATGTCATAATGTAACATTCCATTATGTTGTCATAATGCAAAATTCCATTATGATGTCATAATGCAAAATTCCATTATGATGTCATAATGCAAAATTCCATTATGATGTCATAATGTAAAATTCCATTATGATGTCATAATGTAAAATTCCATTATGATGTCATAATGCAAAATTCCAGTATGATGTCATAATGTAAAATCCCATTATGATGTCATAATGCAAAATTCCATTATGATGTCATAATGTAACATTCCATTATGATGTCATAATGCAAAATTCCATTATGATGTCATAATGTAAAATTCCATTATGATGTCATAATGCAAAATTCCATTATGATGTCATAATGCAACATTCCATTATGATGTCATAATGCAAAATTCCATTATGATGTCATAATGTAAAATTCCATTATGATGTCATAATGAAACATTCCATTATGATGTCATAATGCAACATTCCATTATGATGTCATAATGCATCATGCCATTATGATGTCATAATGCAAAATTCCATTATGATGTCATAATGCAAAATTCCATTATGATGTCATAATGTAAAATTCCATTATGATGTCATAATGTAACATTCCATTATGATGTCATAAAGCAACATTCCATTATGATGTCATAATGCAAAATTCCATTATGATGTCATAATGTAAAATTCCATTATGATGTCATAATGCAAAATTCCATTATGATGTCATAATGCAAAATTCCATTATGATGTCATAATGTAAAATTCCATTATGTCATAATGTAAAATTCCATTATGATGTCATAATGCAAAATTCCATTATGATGTCATAATGCAAAATTCCATTATGATGTCATAATGTAAAATTCCATTATGTCATAATGTAAAATTCCATTATGTCATAATGTAAAATTCCATTATGTCATAATGTAACATTCCATTATGATGTCATAATGCAAAATTCCATTATGATGTCATAATGCAAAATTCCATTATGATGTCATAATGTAAAATTCCATTATGTCATAATGTAAAATTCCATTATGTCATAATGTAACATTCCATTATGATGTCATAATGTAAAATTCCATTATGATGTCATAATGCAACATTCCATTATGATGTCATAATGTAACATTCCATTATGATGTCATAATGCAAAATTCCATTATGATGTCATAATGCAACATTCCATTATGATGTCATAAAGCAACATTCCATTATGATGTCATAATGCACAATTCCATTATGATGCCATAATGCAAAATTCGATTATGATGTCATAATGCACAATTCCATTATGATGCCATAATGCAAAATTCCATTATGATGTCATAATGCAACATTCCATTATGATGTCATAAAGCAACATTCCATTATGATGTCATAATGCACAATTTCATTATGATGCCATAATGCAAAATTCCATTATGATGTCATAATGCAACATTCCATTATGATGCTATAATGCAAAATTCCATTATGATGTCATAATGTAACATTCCATTATGATGTCATAATGCAAAATTCCATTATGATGTCATAATGCAAAATTCCATTATGATGTCATAATGTAAAATTCCATTATGATGTCTTAATGCAACATTCCATTATGATGTCATAATGCAAAACTCCATTATGATGTCATAATGTAACATTCCATTATGATGTCATAATGCAAAATTCCATTACAATGTCATAATGCAAAATTCCATTAAGATGTCATAATGTAAAATTCCATTATGATGTCATAAAGCAACATTCCATTATGATGTCATAATGTAACATTCCATTATGATGTCATAATGCAAAATTCCATTATGATGTCATAATGTAACATTCCATTATGATGTCATAATGCAAAATTCCATTATGATGTCATAATGAAACATTCCATTATGATGTCATAATGCAAAATTCCATTATGATGTCATAATGCAAAATTCCATTATGATGTCATAATGAAACATTCCATTATGATGTCATAATGCAAAATTCCATTATGATGTCATAATGCAAAATTCCATTATGATGTCATAATGTAACATTCCATTATGATGTCATAATGTAAAATTCCATTATGATGTCATAAAGCAACATTCCATTATGATGTCATAATGCAACATTCCATTATGATGTCATAATGCAACATTCCATTATGATGTCATAATGCATCATGCCATTATGATGTCATAATGCAAAATTCCATTATGATGTCATAATGCAAAATTCCATTATGATGTCATAATGCAAAATTCCATTTTGATGTCATAATGTAACATTCCATTATGATGTCATAATGCAAAATTCCATTATGATGTCATAATGCAAAATTCCATTATGATGTCATAATGAAACATTCCATTATGATGTCATAATGCAAAATTCCATTATGATGTCATAATGCAAAATTCCATTATGATGTCATAATGCAAAATTCCATTATGATGTCATAATGCAAAATTCCATTTTGATGTCATAATGTAACATTCCATTATGATGTCATAATGCAAAATTCCATTATGATGTCATAATGCAAAATTCCATTATGATGTCATAATGTAAAATTCCATTATGATGTCATAATGTAAAATTCCATTATGATGTCATAAAGCAACATTCCATTATGATGTCATAATGCAAAATTCCATTATGATGTCATAATGTAAAATTCCATTATGATGTCATAATGCAACATTCCATTATGATGTCATAATGTAACATTCCATTATGATGTCATAATGCAAAAGTCCATTATGATGTCATAATGCAAAATTCCATTTTGATGTCATGATGTAACATTCCATTATGATGTCATAATGCAAAATTCCATTATGATGTCATAATGCAAAATTCCATTATGATGTCATAATGCAAAATTCCATTATGATGTCATAATGAAACATTCCATTATGATGTCATAATGCAAAATTCCATTATGATGTCATAATGTAACATTCCATTATGATGTCATAATGCAAAATTCCATTATGAGGTCATAATGTAAAATTCGATTAAGATGTCATAATGCAAAATTCCATTATGATGTCATAATGTAACATTCCATTATGTTGTCATAATGCAAAATTCCATTATGATGTCATAATGCAAAATTCCATTATGATGTCATAATGCAAAATTCCATTATGATGTCATAATGTAAAATTCCATTATGATGTCATAATGCAAAATTCCATTATGATGTCATAATGCAAAATTCCAGTATGATGTCATAATGTAAAATCCCATTATGATGTCATAATGCAAAATTCCATTATGATGTCATAATGTAACATTCCATTATGATGTCATAATGCAAAATTCCATTATGATGTCATAATGTAAAATTCCATTATGATGTCATAATGCAAAATTCCATTATGATGTCATAATGCAAAATTCCATTATGATGTCATAATGCAAAATTCCATTATGATGTCATAATGTAAAATTCCATTATGATGTCATAAAGCAACATTCCATTATGATGTCATAATGCAAAATTCCATTATGATGTCATAATGCAAAATTCCATTATGATGTCATAATGTAAAATTCCATTATGATGTCATAATGTAAAATTCCATTATGATGTCATAAAGCAACATTCCATTATGATGTCATAATGCAAAATTCCATTATGATGTCATAATGTAAAATGCCATTATGATGTCATAATGCAAAATTCCATTATGATGTCATAATGTAACATTCCATTATGATGTCATAATGCAAAATTCCATTATGATGTCATAATGCAAAATTCCATTTTGATGTCATAATGTAACATTCCATTATGATGTCATAATGCAAAATTCCATTATGATGTCATAATGCAAAATTCCATTATGATGTCATAATGCAAAATTCCATTATGATGTCATAATGAAACATTCCATTATGATGTCATAATGCAAAATTCCATTATGATGTCATAATGTAACATTCCATTATGATGTCATAATGCAAAATTCCATTATGAGGTCATAATGTAAAATTCGATTAAGATGTCATAATGCAAAATTCCATTATGATGTCATAATGTAACATTCCATTATGTTGTCATAATGCAAAATTCCATTATGATGTCATAATGCAAAATTCCATTATGATGTCATAATGCAAAATTCCATTATGATGTCATAATGTAAAATTCCATTATGATGTCATAATGTAAAATTCCATTATGATGTCATAATGCAAAATTCCAGTATGATGTCATAATGTAAAATCCCATTATGATGTCATAATGCAAAATTCCATTATGATGTCATAATGTAACATTCCATTATGATGTCATAATGCAAAATTCCATTATGATGTCATAATGTAAAATTCCATTATGATGTCATAATGCAAAATTCCATTATGATGTCATAATGCAACATTCCATTATGATGTCATAATGCAAAATTCCATTATGATGTCATAATGTAAAATTCCATTATGATGTCATAAAGCAACATTCCATTATGATGTCATAAAGCAAAATTCCATTATGATGTCATAATGTAACATTCCATTATGATGTCATAATGCAAAATTCCATTATGATGTCATAATGTAAAATTCCATTATGATGTCATAAAGCAACATTCCATTATGATGTCATAATGCAAAATTCCATTATGATGTCATAATGTAACATTCCATTATGATGTCATAATGTAAAATTCCATTATGATGTCATAATGTAAAATGCCATTATGATGTCATAATGCAAAATTCCATTATGATGTCATAATGTAACATTCCATTATGATGTCATAATGCAAAATTCCATTATGATGTCATAATGCAAAATTCCATTTTGATGTCATAATGTAACATTCCATTATGATGTCATAATGCAAAATTCCATTATGATGTCATAATGCAAAATTCCATTATGATGTCATAATGTAACATTCCGTTATGATGTCATATTGCAAAATCCCATTACGATGTCATAATGCAACATTCCATTATGATGTCATAATTCAAAATTCCATTATGATGTCATAATGTAACATTCCATTATGATGTCATAATGTAAAATTCCATTATGATGTCATAATGTAAAATGCCATTATGATGTCATAATGCAAAATTCCATTATGATGTCATAATGTAACATTCCATTATGATGTCATAATGCAAAATTCCATTATGATGTCATAATGCAAAATTCCATTTTGATGTCATAATGTAACATTCCATTATGATGTCATAATGCAAAATTCCATTATGATGTCATAATGCAAAATTCCATTATGATGTCATAATGTAACATTCCGTTATGATGTCATATTGCAAAATCCCATTACGATGTCATAATGCAACATTCCATTATGATGTCATAATTCAAAATTCCATTATGATGTCACAATGCATCATTCCATTATGATGTCATAATGCAACATCCCATTATGATGTCATAATGCAAAATTCCATTATGATGTCATAATGCAAAATTCCATTATGATGTCATAATGTAACATTCCATTATGATGTCATAATGCAAAATCCCATTATGATGTCATAATGCGAAATTCAATTATGATGTCATAATGTAAAATCCCATAATGATGTCATAATGCAAAATTCCATTATGATGTCATAATGTAACATTCCATTATGATGTCATAATGTAAAATTCCATTATGATGTCATAATGTAAAATGCCATTATGATGTCATAATGCAAAATTCCATTATGATGTCATAATGTAACATTCCATTATGATGTCATAATGCAAAATTCCATTATGATGTCATAATGCAAAATTCCATTTTGATGTCATAATGTAACATTCCATTATGATGTCATAATGCAAAATTCCATTATGATGTCATAATGCAAAATTCCATTATGATGTCATAATGTAACATTCCGTTATGATGTCATATTGCAAAATCCCATTACGATGTCATAATGCAACATTCCATTATGATGTCATAATTCAAAATTCCATTATGATGTCATAATGTAACATTCCATTATGATGTCATAATGTAAAATTCCATTATGATGTCATAATGTAAAATGCCATTATGATGTCATAATGCAAAATTCCATTATGATGTCATAATGTAACATTCCATTATGATGTCATAATGCAAAATTCCATTATGATGTCATAATGCAAAATTCCATTTTGATGTCATAATGTAACATTCCATTATGATGTCATAATGCAAAATTCCATTATGATGTCATAATGCAAAATTCCATTATGATGTCATAATGTAACATTCCGTTATGATGTCATATTGCAAAATCCCATTACGATGTCATAATGCAACATTCCATTATGATGTCATAATTCAAAATTCCATTATGATGTCATAATGCATCATTCCATTATGATGTCATAATGCAACATCCCATTATGATGTCATAATGCAAAATTCCATTATGATGTCATAATGCAAAATTCCATTATGATGTCATAATGTAACATTCCATTATGATGTCATAATGCAAAATTCCATTATGATGTCATAATGCAACATTCCATTATGATGTCATAATGCAAAATTCCATTATGATGTCATAATGCAACATCCCATTATGATGTCATAATGCAAAATTCCATTATGATGTCATAATGCAAAATTCCATTATGATATCATAATGTAAAATTCCATTATGATGTCATCATGTAACATTCCATTATGATGTCATAATGCAAAATTCCATTATGATGCCATAATGCAAAATTCCATTATGATGTCATAATGCATCATTCCATTATGATGTCATAATGCAACATTCCATTATGATGTCATAATGCAAAATTCCATTATGATGTCATAATGTAAAATTCCATTATGTCATAATGTAAAATTCCATTATGTCATAATGTAAAATTCCATTATGTCATAATGTAACATTCCATTATGATGTCATAATGCAAAATTCCATTATGATGTCATAATGCAAAATTCCATTATGATGTCATAATGTAAAATTCCATTATGTCATAATGTAAAATTCCATTATGTCATAATGTAAAATTCCATTATGATGTCATAATGCAACATTCCATTATGATGTCATAATGCAAAATTCCATTATGATGTCATAATGTAACATTCCATTATGATGTCATAATGCAAAATTCCATTATGATGTCATAATGCAACATTCCATTATGATGTCATAAAGCAACATTCCATTATGATGTCATAATGCACAATTCCATTATGATGCCATAATGCAAAATTCCATTATGATGTCATAATGCACAATTCCATTATGATGCCATAATGCAAAATTCCATTATGATGTCATAATGCAACATTCCATTATGATGTCATAAAGCAACATTCCATTATGATGTCATAATGCACAATTTCATTATGATGCCATAATGCAAAATTCCATTATGATGTCATAATGCAACATTCCATTATGATGCTATAATGCAAAATTCCATTATGATGTCATAATGTAACATTCCATTATGATGTCATAATGCAAAATTCCATTATGATGTCATAATGCAAAATTCCATTATGATGTCATAATGTAAAATTCCATTATGATGTCTTAATGCAACATTCCATTATGATGTCATAATGCAAAACTCCATTATGATGTCATAATGTAACATTCCATTATGATGTCATAATGCAAAATTCCATTACAATGTCATAATGCAAAATTCCATTAAGATGTCATAATGTAAAATTCCATTATGATGTCATAAAGCAACATTCCATTATGATGTCATAATGTAACATTCCATTATGATGTCATAATGCAAAATTCCATTATGATGTCATAATGTAACATTCCATTATGATGTCATAATGCAAAATTCCATTATGATGTCATAATGAAACATTCCATTATGATGTCATAATGCAAAATTCCATTATGATGTCATAATGCAAAATTCCATTATGATGTCATAATGAAACATTCCATTATGATGTCATAATGCAAAATTCCATTATGATGTCATAATGCAAAATTCCATTATGATGTCATAATGTAACATTCCATTATGATGTCATAATGTAAAATTCCATTATGATGTCATAAAGCAACATTCCATTATGATGTCATAATGCAACATTCCATTATGATGTCATAATGCAACATTCCATTATGATGTCATAATGCATCATGCCATTATGATGTCATAATGCAAAATTCCATTATGATGTCATAATGCAAAATTCCATTATGATGTCATAATGCAAAATTCCATTTTGATGTCATAATGTAACATTCCATTATGATGTCATAATGCAAAATTCCATTATGATGTCATAATGCAAAATTCCATTATGATGTCATAATGAAACATTCCATTATGATGTCATAATGCAAAATTCCATTATAATGTCATAATGCAAAATTCCATTATGATGTCATAATGCAAAATTCCATTATGATGTCATAATGCAAAATTCCATTTTGATGTCATAATGTAACATTCCATTATGATGTCATAATGCAAAATTCCATTATGATGTCATAATGCAAAATTCCATTATGATGTCATAATGTAAAATTCCATTATGATGTCATAATGTAAAATTCCATTATGATGTCATAAAGCAACATTCCATTATGATGTCATAATGCAAAATTCCATTATGATGTCATAATGTAAAATTCCATTATGATGTCATAATGCAACATTCCATTATGATGTCATAATGTAACATTCCATTATGATGTCATAATGCAAAAGTCCATTATGATGTCATAATGCAAAATTCCATTTTGATGTCATAATGTAACATTCCATTATGATGTCATAATGCAAAATTCCATTATGATGTCATAATGCAAAATTCCATTATGATGTCATAATGCAAAATTCCATTATGATGTCATAATGAAACATTCCATTATGATGTCATAATGCAAAATTCCATTATGATGTCATAATGTAACATTCCATTATGATGTCATAATGCAAAATTCCATTATGAGGTCATAATGTAAAATTCGATTAAGATGTCATAATGCAAAATTCCATTATGATGTCATAATGTAACATTCCATTATGTTGTCATAATGCAAAATTCCATTATGATGTCATAATGCAAAATTCCATTATGATGTCATAATGCAAAATTCCATTATGATGTCATAATGTAAAATTCCATTATGATGTCATAATGCAAAATTCCATTATGATGTCATAATGCAAAATTCCAGTATGATGTCATAATGTAAAATCCCATTATGATGTCATAATGCAAAATTCCATTATGATGTCATAATGTAACATTCCATTATGATGTCATAATGCAAAATTCCATTATGATGTCATAATGTAAAATTCCATTATGATGTCATAATGCAAAATTCCATTATGATGTCATAATGCAAAATTCCATTATGATGTCATAATGCAAAATTCCATTATGATGTCATAATGTAAAATTCCATTATGATGTCATAAAGCAACATTCCATTATGATGTCATAATGCAAAATTCCATTATGATGTCATAATGCAAAATTCCATTATGATGTCATAATGTAAAATTCCATTATGATGTCATAATGTAAAATTCCATTATGATGTCATAAAGCAACATTCCATTATGATGTCATAATGCAAAATTCCATTATGATGTCATAATGTAAAATGCCATTATGATGTCATAATGCAAAATTCCATTATGATGTCATAATGTAACATTCCATTATGATGTCATAATGCAAAATTCCATTATGATGTCATAATGCAAAATTCCATTTTGATGTCATAATGTAACATTCCATTATGATGTCATAATGCAAAATTCCATTATGATGTCATAATGTAAAATGCCATTATGATGTCATAATGCAAAATTCCATTATGATGTCATAATGTAACATTCCATTATGATGTCATAATGCAAAATTCCATTATGATGTCATAATGCAAAATTCCATTTTGATGTCATAATGTAACATTCCATTATGATGTCATAATGCAAAATTCCATTATGAGGTCATAATGTAAAATTCGATTAAGATGTCATAATGCAAAATTCCATTATGATGTCATAATGTAACATTCCATTATGTTGTCATAATGCAAAATTCCATTATGATGTCATAATGCAAAATTCCATTATGATGTCATAATGCAAAATTCCATTATGATGTCATAATGTAAAATTCCATTATGATGTCATAATGCAAAATTCCATTATGATGTCATAATGCAAAATTCCAGTATGATGTCATAATGTAAAATCCCATTATGATGTCATAATGCAAAATTCCATTATGATGTCATAATGTAACATTCCATTATGATGTCATAATGCAAAATTCCATTATGATGTCATAATGTAAAATTCCATTATGATGTCATAATGCAAAATTCCATTATGATGTCATAATGCAACATTCCATTATGATGTCATAATGCAAAATTCCATTATGATGTCATAATGTAAAATTCCATTATGATGTCATAAAGCAACATTCCATTATGATGTCATAATGCAAAATTCCATTATGATGTCATAATGTAACATTCCATTATGATGTCATAATGCAAAATTCCATTATGATGTCATAATGTAAAATTCCATTATGATGTCATAAAGCAACATTCCATTATGATGTCATAATGCAAAATTCCATTATGATGTCATAATGTAACATTCCATTATGATGTCATAATGTAAAATTCCATTATGATGTCATAATGTAAAATGCCATTATGATGTCATAATGCAAAATTCCATTATGATGTCATAATGTAACATTCCATTATGATGTCATAATGCAAAATTCCATTATGATGTCATAATGCAAAATTCCATTTTGATGTCATAATGTAACATTCCATTATGATGTCATAATGCAAAATTCCATTATGATGTCATAATGCAAAATTCCATTATGATGTCATAATGTAACATTCCGTTATGATGTCATATTGCAAAATCCCATTACGATGTCATAATGCAACATTCCATTATGATGTCATAATTCAAAATTCCATTATGATGTCATAATGTAACATTCCATTATGATGTCATAATGTAAAATTCCATTATGATGTCATAATGTAAAATGCCATTATGATGTCATAATGCAAAATTCCATTATGATGTCATAATGTAACATTCCATTATGATGTCATAATGCAAAATTCCATTATGATGTCATAATGCAAAATTCCATTTTGATGTCATAATGTAACATTCCATTATGATGTCATAATGCAAAATTCCATTATGATGTCATAATGCAAAATTCCATTATGATGTCATAATGTAACATTCCGTTATGATGTCATATTGCAAAATCCCATTACGATGTCATAATGCAACATTCCATTATGATGTCATAATTCAAAATTCCATTATGATGTCATAATGCATCATTCCATTATGATGTCATAATGCAACATCCCATTATGATGTCATAATGCAAAATTCCATTATGATGTCATAATGCAAAATTCCATTATGATGTCATAATGTAACATTCCATTATGATGTCATAATGCAAAATCCCATTATGATGTCATAATGCGAAATTCAATTATGATGTCATAATGTAAAATCCCATAATGATGTCATAATGCAAAATTCCATTATGATGTCATAATGTAACATTCCATTATGATGTCATAATGTAAAATTCCATTATGATGTCATAATGTAAAATGCCATTATGATGTCATAATGCAAAATTCCATTATGATGTCATAATGTAACATTCCATTATGATGTCATAATGCAAAATTCCATTATGATGTCATAATGCAAAATTCCATTTTGATGTCATAATGTAACATTCCATTATGATGTCATAATGCAAAATTCCATTATGATGTCATAATGCAAAATTCCATTATGATGTCATAATGTAACATTCCGTTATGATGTCATATTGCAAAATCCCATTACGATGTCATAATGCAACATTCCATTATGATGTCATAATTCAAAATTCCATTATGATGTCATAATGTAACATTCCATTATGATGTCATAATGTAAAATTCCATTATGATGTCATAATGTAAAATGCCATTATGATGTCATAATGCAAAATTCCATTTTGATGTCATAATGTAACATTCCATTATGATGTCATAATGCAAAATTCCATTATGATGTCATAATGCAAAATTCCATTATGATGTCATAATGTAACATTCCGTTATGATGTCATATTGCAAAATCCCATTACGATGTCATAATGCAACATTCCATTATGATGTCATAATTCAAAATTCCATTATGATGTCATAATGTAACATTCCATTATGATGTCATAATGTAAAATTCCATTATGATGTCATAATGTAAAATGCCATTATGATGTCATAATGCAAAATTCCATTATGATGTCATAATGTAACATTCCATTATGATGTCATAATGCAAAATTCCATTATGATGTCATAATGCAAAATTCCATTATGATGTCATAATGCAAAATTCCATTTTGATGTCATAATGTAACATTCCATTATGATGTCATAATGCAAAATTCCATTATGATGTCATAATGCAAAATTCCATTATGATGTCATAATGTAACATTCCGTTATGATGTCATATTGCAAAATCCCATTACGATGTCATAATGCAACATTCCATTATGATGTCATAATTCAAAATTCCATTATGATGTCATAATGCATCATTCCATTATGATGTCATAATGCAACATCCCATTATGATGTCATAATGCAAAATTCCATTATGATGTCATAATGCAAAATTCCATTATGATGTCATAATGTAACATTCCATTATGATGTCATAATGCAAAATTCCATTATGATGTCATAATGCAACATTCCATTATGATGTCATAATGCAAAATTCCATTATGATGTCATAATGCAACATCCCATTATGATGTCATAATGCAAAATTCCATTATGATGTCATAATGCAAAATTCCATTATGATATCATAATGTAAAATTCCATTATGATGTCATCATGTAACATTCCATTATGATGTCATAATGCAAAATTCCATTATGATGCCATAATGCAAAATTCCATTATGATGTCATAATGCATCATTCCATTATGATGTCATAATGCAACATTCCATTATGATGTCATAATGCAAAATACCATTATGATGTCATAATGTAACATTCCATAATGATGTCATACTGCAAAATTCCATTATGATGTCATAATGTAAAATTCCATTATGATGTCATAATGTAACATTCCATTATGATGTCATAATGTAAAATTTCATTATGATGTCATAATGTAACATTCCATTATGATGTCATAATGCAAAATTCCATTATGATGTCATAATGTAACATTCCATTATGATGTCATAATGCAAAATTCCATTACGATGTCATAATATAACATTCCATTATGATGTCATAATGTAACATTCAATTATGATGTCATAATGCAAAATTCCATTATGATGTCATAATGTAAAATTCCATTATGATGTCATAAAGCAACATTCCATTATGATGTCATAATGCAAAATTCCATTATGATGTCATAATGTAAGATTCCATTATGAAGTCATAATGTAACATTCCATTATGATGTCATAATGCAAAATTCCATTATGATGTCATAATGCAACATCCCATTATGATGTCATAATGCAAAATTCCATTATGATGTCATAATGCAAAATCCCATTATGATGTCATAATGCGAAATTCAATTATGATGTCATAATGTAAAATCCCATAATGATGTCATAATGCAAAATTCCATTATGATGTCATAATGTAACATTCCATTATGATGTCATAATGTAAAATTCCATTATGATGTCATAATGTAAAATGCCATTATGATGTCATAATGCAAAATTCCATTATGATGTCATAATGTAACATTCCATTATGATGTCATAATGCAAAATTCCATTATGATGTCATAATGCAAAATTCCATTTTGATGTCATAATGTAACATTCCATTATGATGTCATAATGCAAAATTCCATTATGATGTCATAATGCAAAATTCCATTATGATGTCATAATGCAAAATTCCATTATGATGTCATAATGAAACATTCCATTATGATGTCATAATGCAAAATTCCATTATGATGTCATAATGTAACATTCCATTATGATGTCATAATGCAAAATTCCATTATGAGGTCATAATGTAAAATTCGATTAAGATGTCATAATGCAAAATTCCATTATGATGTCATAATGTAACATTCCATTATGTTGTCATAATGCAAAATTCCATTATGATGTCATAATGCAAAATTCCATTATGATGTCATAATGCAAAATTCCATTATGATGTCATAATGTAAAATTCCATTATGATGTCATAATGCAAAATTCCATTATGATGTCATAATGCAAAATTCCAGTATGATGTCATAATGTAAAATCCCATTATGATGTCATAATGCAAAATTCCATTATGATGTCATAATGTAACATTCCATTATGATGTCATAATGCAAAATTCCATTATGATGTCATAATGTAAAATTCCATTATGATGTCATAATGCAAAATTCCATTATGATGTCATAATGCAACATTCCATTATGATGTCATAAAGCAACATTCCATTATGATGTCATAATGCACAATTCCATTATGATGCCATAATGCAAAATTCCATTATGATGTCATAATGCAACATTCCATTATGATGCTATAATGCAAAATTCCATTATGATGTCATAATGTAACATTCCATTATGATGTCATAATTCAAAATTCCATTATGATGTCATAATGCAAAATTCCATTATGATGTCATAATGTAAAATTCCATTATGATGTCTTAATGCAACATTCCATTATGATGTCATAATGCAAAACTCCATTATGATGTCATAATGTAACATTCCATTATGATGTCATAATGCAAAATTCCATTACAATGTCATAATGCAAAATTCCATTAAGATGTCATAATGTAAAATTCCATTATGATGTCATAAAGCAACATTCCAATATGATGTCATAATGCAAAATTCCATTATGATGTCATAATGTAACATTCCATTATGATGTCATAATGCAAAATTCCATTATGATGTCATAATGCAAAATTCCATTTTGATGTCATAATGTAACATTCCATTATGATGTCATAATGCAAAATTCCATTATGATGTCATAATGTAACATTCCATTATGTTGTCATAATGCAAAATTCCATTATGATGTCATAATGCAAAATTCCATTATGATGTCATAATGCAAAATTCCATTATGATGTCATAATGTAAAATTCCATTATGATGTCATAATGCAAAATTCCATTATGATGTCATAATGCAAAATTCCAGTATGATGTCATAATGTAAAATCCCATTATGATGTCATAATGCAAAATTCCATTATGATGTCATAATGTAACATTCCATTATGATGTCATAATGCAAAATTCCATTATGATGTCATAATGTAAAATTCCATTTTGATGTCATAATGCAAAATTCCATTATGATGTCATAATGCAACATTCCATTATGATGTCATAAAGCAACATTCCATTATGATGTCATAATGCACAATTCCATTATGATGCCATAATGCAAAATTCCATTATGATGTCATAATGCAACATTCCATTATGATGCTATAATGCAAAATTCCATTATGATGTCATAATGTAACATTCCATTATGATGTCATAATTCAAAATTCCATTATGATGTCATAATGCAAAATTCCATTATGATGTCATAATGTAAAATTCCATTATGATGTCTTAATGCAACATTCCATTATGATGTCATAATGCAAAACTCCATTATGATGTCATAATGTAACATTCCATTATGATGTCATAATGCAAAATTCCATTACAATGTCATAATGCAAAATTCCATTAAGATGTCATAATGTAAAATTCCATTATGATGTCATAAAGCAACATTCCATTATGATGTCATAATGCAAAATTCCATTATGATGTCATAATGTAATATTCCATTATGATGTCATAATGCAAAATTCCATTATGATGTCATAATGCAAAATTCCATTTTGATGTCATAATGTAACATTCCATTATGATGTCATAATGCAAAATTCCATTATGATGTCATAATGCAAAATTCCATTATGATGTCATAATGAAACATTCCATTATGATGTCATAATGCAAAATTCCATTATGATGTCATAATGCAAAATTCCATTATGATGTCATAATGAAACATTCCATTATGATGTCATAATGCAACATTCCATTATGATGTCATAATGCATCATGCCATTATGATGTCATAATGCAAAATTCCATTATGATGTCATAATGCAAAATTCCATTATGATGTCATAATGTAAAATTCCATTATGATGTCATAATGTAAAATTCCATTATGATGTCATAAAGCAACATTCCATTATGATGTCATAATGCAAAATTCCATTATGATGTCATAATGTAAAATTCCATTATGATGTCATAATGCAACATTCCATTATGATGTCATAATGTAACATTCCATTATGATGTCATAATGCAAAATTCCATTATGATGTCATAATGCAAAATTCCATTATGATGTCATAATGTAAAATTCCATTATGTCATAATGTAAAATTCCATTATGTCATAATGTAAAATTCCATTATGTCATAATGTAAAATTCCATTATGATGTCATAATGCAACATTCCATTATGATGTCATAATGCAAAATTCCATTATGATGTCATAATGTAACATTCCATTATGATGTCATAATGCAACATTCCATTATGATGTCATAAAGCAACATTCCATTATGATGTCATAATGCACAATTCCATTATGATGCCATAATGCAAAATTCCATTATGATGTCATAATGCACAATTCCATTATGATGCCATAATGCAAAATTCCATTATGATGTCATAATGCAACATTCCATTATGATGCTATAATGCAAAATTCCATTATGATGTCATAATGTAACATTCCATTATGATGTCATAATGCAAAATTCCATTATGATGTCATAATGCAAAATTCCATTGATGTCATAATGTAAAATTCCATTATGATGTCTTAATGCAACATTCCATTATGATGTCATAATGCAAAACTCCATTATGATGTCATAATGTAACATTCCATTATGATGTCATAATGCAAAATTCCATTACAATGTCATAATGCAAAATTCCATTAAGATGTCATAATGTAAAATTCCATTATGATGTCATAAAGCAACATTCCATTATGATGTCATAATGTAACATTCCATTATGATGTCATAATGCAAAATTCCATTATGATGTCATAATGTAACATTCCATTATGATGTCATAATGCAAAATTCCATTATGATGTCATAATGCAAAATTCCATTTTGATGTCATAATGTAACATTCCATTATGATGTCATAATGCAAAATTCCATTATGATGTCATAATGCAAAATTCCATTATGATGTCATAATGAAACATTCCATTATGATGTCATAATGCAAAATTCCATTATGATGTCATAATGCAAAATTCCATTATGATGTCATAATGAAACATTCCATTATGATGTCATAATGCAACATTCCATTATGATGTCATAATGCATCATGCCATTATGATGTCATAATGCAAAATTCCATTATGATGTCATAATGCAAAATTCCATTATGATGTCATAATGTAAAATTCCATTATGATGTCATAATGTAAAATTCCATTATGATGTCATAAAGCAACATTCCATTATGATGTCATAATGAAAAATTCCATTATGATGTCATAAAGCAACATTCCATTATGATGTCATAATGCACAATTCCATTATGATGCCATAATGCAAAATTCCATTATGATGTCATAATGCAACATTCCATTATGATGCTATAATGCAAAATTCCATTATGATGTCATAATGTAACATTCCATTATGATGTCATAATGCAAAATTCCATTATGATGTCATAATGCAAAATTCCATTATGATGTCATAATGCAAAATTCCATTATGATGTCATAATGTAAAATTCCATTATGTCATAATGTAAAATTCCATTATGTCATAATGTAAAATTCCATTATGTCATAATGTAAAATTCCATTATGATGTCATAATGCAACATTCCATTATGATGTCATAATGCAAAATTCCATTATGATGTCATAATGTAACATTCCATTATGATGTCATAATGCAAAATTCCATTATGATGTCATAATGCAACATTCCATTATGATGTCATAAAGCAACATTCCATTATGATGTCATAATGCACAATTCCATTATGATGCCATAATGCAAAATTCCATTATGATGTCATAATGCACAATTCCATTATGATGCCATAATGCAAAATTCCATTATGATGTCATAATGCAACATTCCATTATGATGTCATAAAGCAACATTCCATTATGATGTCATAATGCACAATTTCATTATGATGCCATAATGCAAAATTCCATTATGATGTCATAATGCAACATTCCATTATGATGCTATAATGCAAAATTCCATTATGATGTCATAATGTAACATTCCATTATGATGTCATAATGCAAAATTCCATTATGATGTCATAATGCAAAATTCCATTATGATGTCATAATGTAAAATTCCATTATGATGTCTTAATGCAACATTCCATTATGATGTCATAATGCAAAACTCCATTATGATGTCATAATGTAACATTCCATTATGATGTCATAATGCAAAATTCCATTACAATGTCATAATGCAAAATTCCATTAAGATGTCATAATGTAAAATTCCATTATGATGTCATAAAGCAACATTCCATTATGATGTCATAATGTAACATTCCATTATGATGTCATAATGCAAAATTCCATTATGATGTCATAATGTAACATTCCATTATGATGTCATAATGCAAAATTCCATTATGATGTCATAATGAAACATTCCATTATGATGTCATAATGCAAAATTCCATTATGATGTCATAATGCAAAATTCCATTATGATGTCATAATGAAACATTCCATTATGATGTCATAATGCAAAATTCCATTATGATGTCATAATGCAAAATTCCATTATGATGTCATAATGTAACATTCCATTATGATGTCATAATGTAAAATTCCATTATGATGTCATAAAGCAACATTCCATTATGATGTCATAATGCATCATGCCATTATGATGTCATAATGCAACATTCCATTATGATGTCATAATGCATCATGCCATTATGATGTCATAATGCAAAATTCCATTATGATGTCATAATGCAAAATTCCATTATGATGTCATAATGCAAAATTCCATTATGATGTCATAATGCAAAATTCCATTATGATGTCATAATGTAACATTCCGTTATGATGTCATATTGCAAAATCCCATTACGATGTCATAATGCAACATTCCATTATGATGTCATAATTCAAAATTCCATTATGATGTCATAATGTAACATTCCATTATGATGTCATAATGTAAAATTCCATTATGATGTCATAATGTAAAATGCCATTATGATGTCATAATGCAAAATTCCATTTTGATGTCATAATGTAACATTCCATTATGATGTCATAATGCAAAATTCCATTATGATGTCATAATGCAAAATTCCATTATGATGTCATAATGTAACATTCCGTTATGATGTCATATTGCAAAATCCCATTACGATGTCATAATGCAACATTCCATTATGATGTCATAATTCAAAATTCCATTATGATGTCATAATGTAACATTCCATTATGATGTCATAATGTAAAATTCCATTATGATGTCATAATGTAAAATGCCATTATGATGTCATAATGCAAAATTCCATTATGATGTCATAATGTAACATTCCATTATGATGTCATAATGCAAAATTCCATTATGATGTCATAATGCAAAATTCCATTATGATGTCATAATGCAAAATTCCATTTTGATGTCATAATGTAACATTCCATTATGATGTCATAATGCAAAATTCCATTATGATGTCATAATGCAAAATTCCATTATGATGTCATAATGTAACATTCCGTTATGATGTCATATTGCAAAATCCCATTACGATGTCATAATGCAACATTCCATTATGATGTCATAATTCAAAATTCCATTATGATGTCATAATGCATCATTCCATTATGATGTCATAATGCAACATCCCATTATGATGTCATAATGCAAAATTCCATTATGATGTCATAATGCAAAATTCCATTATGATGTCATAATGTAACATTCCATTATGATGTCATAATGCAAAATTCCATTATGATGTCATAATGCAACATTCCATTATGATGTCATAATGCAAAATTCCATTATGATGTCATAATGCAACATCCCATTATGATGTCATAATGCAAAATTCCATTATGATGTCATAATGCAAAATTCCATTATGATATCATAATGTAAAATTCCATTATGATGTCATCATGTAACATTCCATTATGATGTCATAATGCAAAATTCCATTATGATGCCATAATGCAAAATTCCATTATGATGTCATAATGCATCATTCCATTATGATGTCATAATGCAACATTCCATTATGATGTCATAATGCAAAATACCATTATGATGTCATAATGTAACATTCCATAATGATGTCATACTGCAAAATTCCATTATGATGTCATAATGTAAAATTCCATTATGATGTCATAATGTAACATTCCATTATGATGTCATAATGTAAAATTTCATTATGATGTCATAATGTAACATTCCATTATGATGTCATAATGCAAAATTCCATTATGATGTCATAATGTAACATTCCATTATGATGTCATAATGCAAAATTCCATTACGATGTCATAATATAACATTCCATTATGATGTCATAATGTAACATTCAATTATGATGTCATAATGCAAAATTCCATTATGATGTCATAATGTAAAATTCCATTATGATGTCATAAAGCAACATTCCATTATGATGTCATAATGCAAAATTCCATTATGATGTCATAATGTAAGATTCCATTATGAAGTCATAATGTAACATTCCATTATGATGTCATAATGCAAAATTCCATTATGATGTCATAATGCAACATCCCATTATGATGTCATAATGCAAAATTCCATTATGATGTCATAATGCAAAATCCCATTATGATGTCATAATGCGAAATTCAATTATGATGTCATAATGTAAAATCCCATAATGATGTCATAATGCAAAATTCCATTATGATGTCATAATGTAACATTCCATTATGATGTCATAATGTAAAATTCCATTATGATGTCATAATGTAAAATGCCATTATGATGTCATAATGCAAAATTCCATTATGATGTCATAATGTAACATTCCATTATGATGTCATAATGCAAAATTCCATTATGATGTCATAATGCAAAATTCCATTTTGATGTCATAATGTAACATTCCATTATGATGTCATAATGCAAAATTCCATTATGATGTCATAATGCAAAATTCCATTATGATGTCATAATGCAAAATTCCATTATGATGTCATAATGAAACATTCCATTATGATGTCATAATGCAAAATTCCATTATGATGTCATAATGTAACATTCCATTATGATGTCATAATGCAAAATTCCATTATGAGGTCATAATGTAAAATTCGATTAAGATGTCATAATGCAAAATTCCATTATGATGTCATAATGTAACATTCCATTATGTTGTCATAATGCAAAATTCCATTATGATGTCATAATGCAAAATTCCATTATGATGTCATAATGCAAAATTCCATTATGATGTCATAATGTAAAATTCCATTATGATGTCATAATGCAAAATTCCATTATGATGTCATAATGCAAAATTCCAGTATGATGTCATAATGTAAAATCCCATTATGATGTCATAATGCAAAATTCCATTATGATGTCATAATGTAACATTCCATTATGATGTCATAATGCAAAATTCCATTATGATGTCATAATGTAAAATTCCATTATGATGTCATAATGCAAAATTCCATTATGATGTCATAATGCAACATTCCATTATGATGTCATAAAGCAACATTCCATTATGATGTCATAATGCACAATTCCATTATGATGCCATAATGCAAAATTCCATTATGATGTCATAATGCAACATTCCATTATGATGCTATAATGCAAAATTCCATTATGATGTCATAATGTAACATTCCATTATGATGTCATAATTCAAAATTCCATTATGATGTCATAATGCAAAATTCCATTATGATGTCATAATGTAAAATTCCATTATGATGTCTTAATGCAACATTCCATTATGATGTCATAATGCAAAACTCCATTATGATGTCATAATGTAACATTCCATTATGATGTCATAATGCAAAATTCCATTACAATGTCATAATGCAAAATTCCATTAAGATGTCATAATGTAAAATTCCATTATGATGTCATAAAGCAACATTCCATTATGATGTCATAATGCAAAATTCCATTATGATGTCATAATGTAACATTCCATTATGATGTCATAATGCAAAATTCCATTATGATGTCATAATGCAAAATTCCATTTTGATGTCATAATGTAACATTCCATTATGATGTCATAATGCAAAATTCCATTATGATGTCATAATGTAACATTCCATTATGTTGTCATAATGCAAAATTCCATTATGATGTCATAATGCAAAATTCCATTATGATGTCATAATGCAAAATTCCATTATGATGTCATAATGTAACATTCCGTTATGATGTCATATTGCAAAATCCCATTACGATGTCATAATGCAACATTCCATTATGATGTCATAATTCAAAATTCCATTATGATGTCATAATGTAACATTCCATTATGATGTCATAATGTAAAATTCCATTATGATGTCATAATGTAAAATGCCATTATGATGTCATAATGCAAAATTCCATTTTGATGTCATAATGTAACATTCCATTATGATGTCATAATGCAAAATTCCATTATGATGTCATAATGCAAAATTCCATTATGATGTCATAATGTAACATTCCGTTATGATGTCATATTGCAAAATCCCATTACGATGTCATAATGCAACATTCCATTATGATGTCATAATTCAAAATTCCATTATGATGTCATAATGTAACATTCCATTATGATGTCATAATGTAAAATTCCATTATGATGTCATAATGTAAAATGCCATTATGATGTCATAATGCAAAATTCCATTATGATGTCATAATGTAACATTCCATTATGTTGTCATAATGCAAAATTCCATTATGATGTCATAATGCAAAATTCCATTATGATGTCATAATGCAAAATTCCATTATGATGTCATAATGTAACATTCCGTTATGATGTCATATTGCAAAATCCCATTACGATGTCATAATGCAACATTCCATTATGATGTCATAATTCAAAATTCCATTATGATGTCATAATGTAACATTCCATTATGATGTCATAATGTAAAATTCCATTATGATGTCATAATGTAAAATGCCATTATGATGTCATAATGCAAAATTCCATTTTGATGTCATAATGTAACATTCCATTATGATGTCATAATGCAAAATTCCATTATGATGTCATAATGCAAAATTCCATTATGATGTCATAATGTAACATTCCGTTATGATGTCATATTGCAAAATCCCATTACGATGTCATAATGCAACATTCCATTATGATGTCATAATTCAAAATTCCATTATGATGTCATAATGTAACATTCCATTATGATGTCATAATGTAAAATTCCATTATGATGTCATAATGTAAAATGCCATTATGATGTCATAATGCAAAATTCCATTATGATGTCATAATGTAACATTCCATTATGATGTCATAATGCAAAATTCCATTATGATGTCATAATGCAAAATTCCATTATGATGTCATAATGCAAAATTCCATTTTGATGTCATAATGTAACATTCCATTATGATGTCATAATGCAAAATTCCATTATGATGTCATAATGCAAAATTCCATTATGATGTCATAATGTAACATTCCGTTATGATGTCATATTGCAAAATCCCATTACGATGTCATAATGCAACATTCCATTATGATGTCATAATTCAAAATTCCATTATGATGTCATAATGCATCATTCCATTATGATGTCATAATGCAACATCCCATTATGATGTCATAATGCAAAATTCCATTATGATGTCATAATGCAAAATTCCATTATGATGTCATAATGTAACATTCCATTATGATGTCATAATGCAAAATTCCATTATGATGTCATAATGCAACATTCCATTATGATGTCATAATGCAAAATTCCATTATGATGTCATAATGCAACATCCCATTATGATGTCATAATGCAAAATTCCATTATGATGTCATAATGCAAAATTCCATTATGATATCATAATGTAAAATTCCATTATGATGTCATCATGTAACATTCCATTATGATGTCATAATGCAAAATTCCATTATGATGCCATAATGCAAAATTCCATTATGATGTCATAATGCATCATTCCATTATGATGTCATAATGCAACATTCCATTATGATGTCATAATGCAAAATACCATTATGATGTCATAATGTAACATTCCATAATGATGTCATACTGCAAAATTCCATTATGATGTCATAATGTAAAATTCCATTATGATGTCATAATGTAACATTCCATTATGATGTCATAATGTAAAATTTCATTATGATGTCATAATGTAACATTCCATTATGATGTCATAATGCAAAATTCCATTATGATGTCATAATGTAACATTCCATTATGATGTCATAATGCAAAATTCCATTACGATGTCATAATATAACATTCCATTATGATGTCATAATGTAACATTCAATTATGATGTCATAATGCAAAATTCCATTATGATGTCATAATGTAAAATTCCATTATGATGTCATAAAGCAACATTCCATTATGATGTCATAATGCAAAATTCCATTATGATGTCATAATGTAAGATTCCATTATGAAGTCATAATGTAACATTCCATTATGATGTCATAATGCAAAATTCCATTATGATGTCATAATGCAACATCCCATTATGATGTCATAATGCAAAATTCCATTATGATGTCATAATGCAAAATCCCATTATGATGTCATAATGCGAAATTCAATTATGATGTCATAATGTAAAATCCCATAATGATGTCATAATGCAAAATTCCATTATGATGTCATAATGTAACATTCCATTATGATGTCATAATGTAAAATTCCATTATGATGTCATAATGTAAAATGCCATTATGATGTCATAATGCAAAATTCCATTATGATGTCATAATGTAACATTCCATTATGATGTCATAATGCAAAATTCCATTATGATGTCATAATGCAAAATTCCATTTTGATGTCATAATGTAACATTCCATTATGATGTCATAATGCAAAATTCCATTATGATGTCATAATGCAAAATTCCATTATGATGTCATAATGCAAAATTCCATTATGATGTCATAATGAAACATTCCATTATGATGTCATAATGCAAAATTCCATTATGATGTCATAATGTAACATTCCATTATGATGTCATAATGCAAAATTCCATTATGAGGTCATAATGTAAAATTCGATTAAGATGTCATAATGCAAAATTCCATTATGATGTCATAATGTAACATTCCATTATGTTGTCATAATGCAAAATTCCATTATGATGTCATAATGCAAAATTCCATTATGATGTCATAATGCAAAATTCCATTATGATGTCATAATGTAAAATTCCATTATGATGTCATAATGCAAAATTCCATTATGATGTCATAATGCAAAATTCCAGTATGATGTCATAATGTAAAATCCCATTATGATGTCATAATGCAAAATTCCATTATGATGTCATAATGTAACATTCCATTATGATGTCATAATGCAAAATTCCATTATGATGTCATAATGTAAAATTCCATTATGATGTCATAATGCAAAATTCCATTATGATGTCATAATGCAACATTCCATTATGATGTCATAAAGCAACATTCCATTATGATGTCATAATGCACAATTCCATTATGATGCCATAATGCAAAATTCCATTATGATGTCATAATGCAACATTCCATTATGATGCTATAATGCAAAATTCCATTATGATGTCATAATGTAACATTCCATTATGATGTCATAATTCAAAATTCCATTATGATGTCATAATGCAAAATTCCATTATGATGTCATAATGTAAAATTCCATTATGATGTCTTAATGCAACATTCCATTATGATGTCATAATGCAAAACTCCATTATGATGTCATAATGTAACATTCCATTATGATGTCATAATGCAAAATTCCATTACAATGTCATAATGCAAAATTCCATTAAGATGTCATAATGTAAAATTCCATTATGATGTCATAAAGCAACATTCCATTATGATGTCATAATGCAAAATTCCATTATGATGTCATAATGTAACATTCCATTATGATGTCATAATGCAAAATTCCATTATGATGTCATAATGCAAAATTCCATTTTGATGTCATAATGTAACATTCCATTATGATGTCATAATGCAAAATTCCATTATGATGTCATAATGTAACATTCCATTATGTTGTCATAATGCAAAATTCCATTATGATGTCATAATGCAAAATTCCATTATGATGTCATAATGCAAAATTCCATTATGATGTCATAATGTAAAATTCCATTATGATGTCATAATGCAAAATTCCATTATGATGTCATAATGCAAAATTCCAGTATGATGTCATAATGTAAAATCCCATTATGATGTCATAATGCAAAATTCCATTATGATGTCATAATGTAACATTCCATTATGATGTCATAATGCAAAATTCCATTATGATGTCATAATGTAAAATTCCATTATGATGTCATAATGCAAAATTCCATTATGATGTCATAATGCAACATTCCATTATGATGTCATAAAGCAACATTCCATTATGATGTCATAATGCACAATTCCATTATGATGCCATAATGCAAAATTCCATTATGATGTCATAATGCAACATTCCATTATGATGCTATAATGCAAAATTCCATTATGATGTCATAATGTAACATTCCATTATGATGTCATAATTCAAAATTCCATTATGATGTCATAATGCAAAATTCCATTATGATGTCATAATGTAAAATTCCATTATGATGTCTTAATGCAACATTCCATTATGATGTCATAATGCAAAACTCCATTATGATGTCATAATGTAACATTCCATTATGATGTCATAATGCAAAATTCCATTACAATGTCATAATGCAAAATTCCATTAAGATGTCATAATGTAAAATTCCATTATGATGTCATAAAGCAACATTCCATTATGATGTCATAATGCAAAATTCCATTATGATGTCATAATGTAATATTCCATTATGATGTCATAATGCAAAATTCCATTATGATGTCATAATGCAAAATTCCATTTTGATGTCATAATGTAACATTCCATTATGATGTCATAATGCAAAATTCCATTATGATGTCATAATGCAAAATTCCATTATGATGTCATAATGAAACATTCCATTATGATGTCATAATGCAAAATTCCATTATGATGTCATAATGCAAAATTCCATTATGATGTCATAATGAAACATTCCATTATGATGTCATAATGCAACATTCCATTATGATGTCATAATGCATCATGCCATTATGATGTCATAATGCAAAATTCCATTATGATGTCATAATGCAAAATTCCATTATGATGTCATAATGTAAAATTCCATTATGATGTCATAATGTAAAATTCCATTATGATGTCATAAAGCAACATTCCATTATGATGTCATAATGCAAAATTCCATTATGATGTCATAATGTAAAATTCCATTATGATGTCATAATGCAACATTCCATTATGATGTCATAATGTAACATTCCATTATGATGTCATAATGCAAAATTCCATTATGATGTCATAATGCAAAATTCCATTATGATGTCATAATGTAAAATTCCATTATGTCATAATGTAAAATTCCATTATGTCATAATGTAAAATTCCATTATGTCATAATGTAAAATTCCATTATGATGTCATAATGCAACATTCCATTATGATGTCATAATGCAAAATTCCATTATGATGTCATAATGTAACATTCCATTATGATGTCATAATGCAACATTCCATTATGATGTCATAAAGCAACATTCCATTATGATGTCATAATGCACAATTCCATTATGATGCCATAATGCAAAATTCCATTATGATGTCATAATGCACAATTCCATTATGATGCCATAATGCAAAATTCCATTATGATGTCATAATGCAACATTCCATTATGATGCTATAATGCAAAATTCCATTATGTCATAATGTAACATTCCATTATGATGTCATAATGCAAAATTCCATTATGATGTCATAATGCAAAATTCCATTGATGTCATAATGTAAAATTCCATTATGATGTCTTAATGCAACATTCCATTATGATGTCATAATGCAAAACTCCATTATGATGTCATAATGTAACATTCCATTATGATGTCATAATGCAAAATTCCATTACAATGTCATAATGCAAAATTCCATTAAGATGTCATAATGTAAAATTCCATTATGATGTCATAAAGCAACATTCCATTATGATGTCATAATGTAACATTCCATTATGATGTCATAATGCAAAATTCCATTATGATGTCATAATGTAACATTCCATTATGATGTCATAATGCAAAATTCCATTATGATGTCATAATGCAAAATTCCATTTTGATGTCATAATGTAACATTCCATTATGATGTCATAATGCAAAATTCCATTATGATGTCATAATGCAAAATTCCATTATGATGTCATAATGAAACATTCCATTATGATGTCATAATGCAAAATTCCATTATGATGTCATAATGCAAAATTCCATTATGATGTCATAATGAAACATTCCATTATGATGTCATAATGCAACATTCCATTATGATGTCATAATGCATCATGCCATTATGATGTCATAATGCAAAATTCCATTATGATGTCATAATGCAAAATTCCATTATGATGTCATAATGTAAAATTCCATTATGATGTCATAATGTAAAATTCCATTATGATGTCATAAAGCAACATTCCATTATGATGTCATAATGAAAAATTCCATTATGATGTCATAAAGCAACATTCCATTATGATGTCATAATGCACAATTCCATTATGATGCCATAATGCAAAATTCCATTATGATGTCATAATGCAACATTCCATTATGATGCTATAATGCAAAATTCCATTATGATGTCATAATGTAACATTCCATTATGATGTCATAATGCAAAATTCCATTATGATGTCATAATGCAAAATTCCATTATGATGTCATAATGCAAAATTCCATTATGATGTCATAATGTAAAATTCCATTATGTCATAATGTAAAATTCCATTATGTCATAATGTAAAATTCCATTATGTCATAATGTAAAATTCCATTATGATGTCATAATGCAACATTCCATTATGATGTCATAATGCAAAATTCCATTATGATGTCATAATGTAACATTCCATTATGATGTCATAATGCAAAATTCCATTATGATGTCATAATGCAACATTCCATTATGATGTCATAAAGCAACATTCCATTATGATGTCATAATGCACAATTCCATTATGATGCCATAATGCAAAATTCCATTATGATGTCATAATGCACAATTCCATTATGATGCCATAATGCAAAATTCCATTATGATGTCATAATGCAACATTCCATTATGATGTCATAAAGCAACATTCCATTATGATGTCATAATGCACAATTTCATTATGATGCCATAATGCAAAATTCCATTATGATGTCATAATGCAACATTCCATTATGATGCTATAATGCAAAATTCCATTATGATGTCATAATGTAACATTCCATTATGATGTCATAATGCAAAATTCCATTATGATGTCATAATGCAAAATTCCATTATGATGTCATAATGTAAAATTCCATTATGATGTCTTAATGCAACATTCCATTATGATGTCATAATGCAAAACTCCATTATGATGTCATAATGTAACATTCCATTATGATGTCATAATGCAAAATTCCATTACAATGTCATAATGCAAAATTCCATTAAGATGTCATAATGTAAAATTCCATTATGATGTCATAAAGCAACATTCCATTATGATGTCATAATGTAACATTCCATTATGATGTCATAATGCAAAATTCCATTATGATGTCATAATGTAACATTCCATTATGATGTCATAATGCAAAATTCCATTATGATGTCATAATGAAACATTCCATTATGATGTCATAATGCAAAATTCCATTATGATGTCATAATGCAAAATTCCATTATGATGTCATAATGAAACATTCCATTATGATGTCATAATGCAAAATTCCATTATGATGTCATAATGCAAAATTCCATTATGATGTCATAATGTAACATTCCATTATGATGTCATAATGTAAAATTCCATTATGATGTCATAAAGCAACATTCCATTATGATGTCATAATGCATCATGCCATTATGATGTCATAATGCAACATTCCATTATGATGTCATAATGCATCATGCCATTATGATGTCATAATGCAAAATTCCATTATGATGTCATAATGCAAAATTCCATTATGATGTCATAATGCAAAATTCCATTATGATGTCATAATGCAAAATTCCATTATGATGTCATAATGTAACATTCCGTTATGATGTCATATTGCAAAATCCCATTACGATGTCATAATGCAACATTCCATTATGATGTCATAATTCAAAATTCCATTATGATGTCATAATGTAACATTCCATTATGATGTCATAATGTAAAATTCCATTATGATGTCATAATGTAAAATGCCATTATGATGTCATAATGCAAAATTCCATTTTGATGTCATAATGTAACATTCCATTATGATGTCATAATGCAAAATTCCATTATGATGTCATAATGCAAAATTCCATTATGATGTCATAATGTAACATTCCGTTATGATGTCATATTGCAAAATCCCATTACGATGTCATAATGCAACATTCCATTATGATGTCATAATTCAAAATTCCATTATGATGTCATAATGTAACATTCCATTATGATGTCATAATGTAAAATTCCATTATGATGTCATAATGTAAAATGCCATTATGATGTCATAATGCAAAATTCCATTATGATGTCATAATGTAACATTCCATTATGATGTCATAATGCAAAATTCCATTATGATGTCATAATGCAAAATTCCATTATGATGTCATAATGCAAAATTCCATTTTGATGTCATAATGTAACATTCCATTATGATGTCATAATGCAAAATTCCATTATGATGTCATAATGCAAAATTCCATTATGATGTCATAATGTAACATTCCGTTATGATGTCATATTGCAAAATCCCATTACGATGTCATAATGCAACATTCCATTATGATGTCATAATTCAAAATTCCATTATGATGTCATAATGCATCATTCCATTATGATGTCATAATGCAACATCCCATTATGATGTCATAATGCAAAATTCCATTATGATGTCATAATGCAAAATTCCATTATGATGTCATAATGTAACATTCCATTATGATGTCATAATGCAAAATTCCATTATGATGTCATAATGCAACATTCCATTATGATGTCATAATGCAAAATTCCATTATGATGTCATAATGCAACATCCCATTATGATGTCATAATGCAAAATTCCATTATGATGTCATAATGCAAAATTCCATTATGATATCATAATGTAAAATTCCATTATGATGTCATCATGTAACATTCCATTATGATGTCATAATGCAAAATTCCATTATGATGCCATAATGCAAAATTCCATTATGATGTCATAATGCATCATTCCATTATGATGTCATAATGCAACATTCCATTATGATGTCATAATGCAAAATACCATTATGATGTCATAATGTAACATTCCATAATGATGTCATACTGCAAAATTCCATTATGATGTCATAATGTAAAATTCCATTATGATGTCATAATGTAACATTCCATTATGATGTCATAATGTAAAATTTCATTATGATGTCATAATGTAACATTCCATTATGATGTCATAATGCAAAATTCCATTATGATGTCATAATGTAACATTCCATTATGATGTCATAATGCAAAATTCCATTACGATGTCATAATATAACATTCCATTATGATGTCATAATGTAACATTCAATTATGATGTCATAATGCAAAATTCCATTATGATGTCATAATGTAAAATTCCATTATGATGTCATAAAGCAACATTCCATTATGATGTCATAATGCAAAATTCCATTATGATGTCATAATGTAAGATTCCATTATGAAGTCATAATGTAACATTCCATTATGATGTCATAATGCAAAATTCCATTATGATGTCATAATGCAACATCCCATTATGATGTCATAATGCAAAATTCCATTATGATGTCATAATGCAAAATCCCATTATGATGTCATAATGCGAAATTCAATTATGATGTCATAATGTAAAATCCCATAATGATGTCATAATGCAAAATTCCATTATGATGTCATAATGTAACATTCCATTATGATGTCATAATGTAAAATTCCATTATGATGTCATAATGTAAAATGCCATTATGATGTCATAATGCAAAATTCCATTATGATGTCATAATGTAACATTCCATTATGATGTCATAATGCAAAATTCCATTATGATGTCATAATGCAAAATTCCATTTTGATGTCATAATGTAACATTCCATTATGATGTCATAATGCAAAATTCCATTATGATGTCATAATGCAAAATTCCATTATGATGTCATAATGCAAAATTCCATTATGATGTCATAATGAAACATTCCATTATGATGTCATAATGCAAAATTCCATTATGATGTCATAATGTAACATTCCATTATGATGTCATAATGCAAAATTCCATTATGAGGTCATAATGTAAAATTCGATTAAGATGTCATAATGCAAAATTCCATTATGATGTCATAATGTAACATTCCATTATGTTGTCATAATGCAAAATTCCATTATGATGTCATAATGCAAAATTCCATTATGATGTCATAATGCAAAATTCCATTATGATGTCATAATGTAAAATTCCATTATGATGTCATAATGCAAAATTCCATTATGATGTCATAATGCAAAATTCCAGTATGATGTCATAATGTAAAATCCCATTATGATGTCATAATGCAAAATTCCATTATGATGTCATAATGTAACATTCCATTATGATGTCATAATGCAAAATTCCATTATGATGTCATAATGTAAAATTCCATTATGATGTCATAATGCAAAATTCCATTATGATGTCATAATGCAACATTCCATTATGATGTCATAAAGCAACATTCCATTATGATGTCATAATGCACAATTCCATTATGATGCCATAATGCAAAATTCCATTATGATGTCATAATGCAACATTCCATTATGATGCTATAATGCAAAATTCCATTATGATGTCATAATGTAACATTCCATTATGATGTCATAATTCAAAATTCCATTATGATGTCATAATGCAAAATTCCATTATGATGTCATAATGTAAAATTCCATTATGATGTCTTAATGCAACATTCCATTATGATGTCATAATGCAAAACTCCATTATGATGTCATAATGTAACATTCCATTATGATGTCATAATGCAAAATTCCATTACAATGTCATAATGCAAAATTCCATTAAGATGTCATAATGTAAAATTCCATTATGATGTCATAAAGCAACATTCCATTATGATGTCATAATGCAAAATTCCATTATGATGTCATAATGTAACATTCCATTATGATGTCATAATGCAAAATTCCATTATGATGTCATAATGCAAAATTCCATTTTGATGTCATAATGTAACATTCCATTATGATGTCATAATGCAAAATTCCATTATGATGTCATAATGTAACATTCCATTATGTTGTCATAATGCAAAATTCCATTATGATGTCATAATGCAAAATTCCATTATGATGTCATAATGCAAAATTCCATTATGATGTCATAATGTAAAATTCCATTATGATGTCATAATGCAAAATTCCATTATGATGTCATAATGCAAAATTCCAGTATGATGTCATAATGTAAAATCCCATTATGATGTCATAATGCAAAATTCCATTATGATGTCATAATGTAACATTCCATTATGATGTCATAATGCAAAATTCCATTATGATGTCATAATGTAAAATTCCATTATGATGTCATAATGCAAAATTCCATTATGATGTCATAATGCAACATTCCATTATGATGTCATAAAGCAACATTCCATTATGATGTCATAATGCACAATTCCATTATGATGCCATAATGCAAAATTCCATTATGATGTCATAATGCAACATTCCATTATGATGCTATAATGCAAAATTCCATTATGATGTCATAATGTAACATTCCATTATGATGTCATAATTCAAAATTCCATTATGATGTCATAATGCAAAATTCCATTATGATGTCATAATGTAAAATTCCATTATGATGTCTTAATGCAACATTCCATTATGATGTCATAATGCAAAACTCCATTATGATGTCATAATGTAACATTCCATTATGATGTCATAATGCAAAATTCCATTACAATGTCATAATGCAAAATTCCATTAAGATGTCATAATGTAAAATTCCATTATGATGTCATAAAGCAACATTCCATTATGATGTCATAATGCAAAATTCCATTATGATGTCATAATGTAATATTCCATTATGATGTCATAATGCAAAATTCCATTATGATGTCATAATGCAAAATTCCATTTTGATGTCATAATGTAACATTCCATTATGATGTCATAATGCAAAATTCCATTATGATGTCATAATGCAAAATTCCATTATGATGTCATAATGAAACATTCCATTATGATGTCATAATGCAAAATTCCATTATGATGTCATAATGCAAAATTCCATTATGATGTCATAATGAAACATTCCATTATGATGTCATAATGCAACATTCCATTATGATGTCATAATGCATCATGCCATTATGATGTCATAATGCAAAATTCCATTATGATGTCATAATGCAAAATTCCATTATGATGTCATAATGTAAAATTCCATTATGATGTCATAATGTAAAATTCCATTATGATGTCATAAAGCAACATTCCATTATGATGTCATAATGCAAAATTCCATTATGATGTCATAATGTAAAATTCCATTATGATGTCATAATGCAACATTCCATTATGATGTCATAATGTAACATTCCATTATGATGTCATAATGCAAAATTCCATTATGATGTCATAATGCAAAATTCCATTATGATGTCATAATGTAAAATTCCATTATGTCATAATGTAAAATTCCATTATGTCATAATGTAAAATTCCATTATGTCATAATGTAAAATTCCATTATGATGTCATAATGCAACATTCCATTATGATGTCATAATGCAAAATTCCATTATGATGTCATAATGTAACATTCCATTATGATGTCATAATGCAACATTCCATTATGATGTCATAAAGCAACATTCCATTATGATGTCATAATGCACAATTCCATTATGATGCCATAATGCAAAATTCCATTATGATGTCATAATGCACAATTCCATTATGATGCCATAATGCAAAATTCCATTATGATGTCATAATGCAACATTCCATTATGATGCTATAATGCAAAATTCCATTATGATGTCATAATGTAACATTCCATTATGATGTCATAATGCAAAATTCCATTATGATGTCATAATGCAAAATTCCATTGATGTCATAATGTAAAATTCCATTATGATGTCTTAATGCAACATTCCATTATGATGTCATAATGCAAAACTCCATTATGATGTCATAATGTAACATTCCATTATGATGTCATAATGCAAAATTCCATTACAATGTCATAATGCAAAATTCCATTAAGATGTCATAATGTAAAATTCCATTATGATGTCATAAAGCAACATTCCATTATGATGTCATAATGTAACATTCCATTATGATGTCATAATGCAAAATTCCATTATGATGTCATAATGTAACATTCCATTATGATGTCATAATGCAAAATTCCATTATGATGTCATAATGCAAAATTCCATTTTGATGTCATAATGTAACATTCCATTATGATGTCATAATGCAAAATTCCATTATGATGTCATAATGCAAAATTCCATTATGATGTCATAATGAAACATTCCATTATGATGTCATAATGCAAAATTCCATTATGATGTCATAATGCAAAATTCCATTATGATGTCATAATGAAACATTCCATTATGATGTCATAATGCAACATTCCATTATGATGTCATAATGCATCATGCCATTATGATGTCATAATGCAAAATTCCATTATGATGTCATAATGCAAAATTCCATTATGATGTCATAATGTAAAATTCCATTATGATGTCATAATGTAAAATTCCATTATGATGTCATAAAGCAACATTCCATTATGATGTCATAATGAAAAATTCCATTATGATGTCATAAAGCAACATTCCATTATGATGTCATAATGCACAATTCCATTATGATGCCATAATGCAAAATTCCATTATGATGTCATAATGCAACATTCCATTATGATGCTATAATGCAAAATTCCATTATGATGTCATAATGTAACATTCCATTATGATGTCATAATGCAAAATTCCATTATGATGTCATAATGCAAAATTCCATTATGATGTCATAATGCAAAATTCCATTATGATGTCATAATGTAAAATTCCATTATGTCATAATGTAAAATTCCATTATGTCATAATGTAAAATTCCATTATGTCATAATGTAAAATTCCATTATGATGTCATAATGCAACATTCCATTATGATGTCATAATGCAAAATTCCATTATGATGTCATAATGTAACATTCCATTATGATGTCATAATGCAAAATTCCATTATGATGTCATAATGCAACATTCCATTATGATGTCATAAAGCAACATTCCATTATGATGTCATAATGCACAATTCCATTATGATGTCATAATGCAAAATTCCATTATGAGGTCATAATGTAAAATTCGATTAAGATGTCATAATGCAAAATTCCATTATGATGTCATAATGTAACATTCCATTATGTTGTCATAATGCAAAATTCCATTATGATGTCATAATGCAAAATTCCATTATGATGTCATAATGCAAAATTCCATTATGATGTCATAATGTAAAATTCCATTATGATGTCATAATGCAAAATTCCATTATGATGTCATAATGCAAAATTCCAGTATGATGTCATAATGTAAAATCCCATTATGATGTCATAATGCAAAATTCCATTATGATGTCATAATGTAACATTCCATTATGATGTCATAATGCAAAATTCCATTATGATGTCATAATGTAAAATTCCATTATGATGTCATAATGCAAAATTCCATTATGATGTCATAATGCAACATTCCATTATGATGTCATAATGCAAAATTCCATTATGATGTCATAATGTAAAATTCCATTATGATGTCATAAAGCAACATTCCATTATGATGTCATAATGCAAAATTCCATTATGATGTCATAATGTAACATTCCATTATGATGTCATAATGCAAAATTCCATTATGATGTCATAATGTAAAATTCCATTATGATGTCATAAAGCAACATTCCATTATGATGTCATAATGCAAAATTCCATTATGATGTCATAATGTAACATTCCATTATGATGTCATAATGTAAAATTCCATTATGATGTCATAATGTAAAATGCCATTATGATGTCATAATGCAAAATTCCATTATGATGTCATAATGTAACATTCCATTATGATGTCATAATGCAAAATTCCATTATGATGTCATAATGCAAAATTCCATTTTGATGTCATAATGTAACATTCCATTATGATGTCATAATGCAAAATTCCATTATGATGTCATAATGCAAAATTCCATTATGATGTCATAATGTAACATTCCGTTATGATGTCATATTGCAAAATCCCATTACGATGTCATAATGCAACATTCCATTATGATGTCATAATTCAAAATTCCATTATGATGTCATAATGTAACATTCCATTATGATGTCATAATGTAAAATTCCATTATGATGTCATAATGTAAAATGCCATTATGATGTCATAATGCAAAATTCCATTATGATGTCATAATGTAACATTCCATTATGATGTCATAATGCAAAATTCCATTATGATGTCATAATGCAAAATTCCATTTTGATGTCATAATGTAACATTCCATTATGATGTCATAATGCAAAATTCCATTATGATGTCATAATGCAAAATTCCATTATGATGTCATAATGTAACATTCCGTTATGATGTCATATTGCAAAATCCCATTACGATGTCATAATGCAACATTCCATTATGATGTCATAATTCAAAATTCCATTATGATGTCATAATGCATCATTCCATTATGATGTCATAATGCAACATCCCATTATGATGTCATAATGCAAAATTCCATTATGATGTCATAATGCAAAATTCCATTATGATGTCATAATGTAACATTCCATTATGATGTCATAATGCAAAATCCCATTATGATGTCATAATGCGAAATTCAATTATGATGTCATAATGTAAAATCCCATAATGATGTCATAATGCAAAATTCCATTATGATGTCATAATGTAACATTCCATTATGATGTCATAATGTAAAATTCCATTATGATGTCATAATGTAAAATGCCATTATGATGTCATAATGCAAAATTCCATTATGATGTCATAATGTAACATTCCATTATGATGTCATAATGCAAAATTCCATTATGATGTCATAATGCAAAATTCCATTTTGATGTCATAATGTAACATTCCATTATGATGTCATAATGCAAAATTCCATTATGATGTCATAATGCAAAATTCCATTATGATGTCATAATGTAACATTCCGTTATGATGTCATATTGCAAAATCCCATTACGATGTCATAATGCAACATTCCATTATGATGTCATAATTCAAAATTCCATTATGATGTCATAATGTAACATTCCATTATGATGTCATAATGTAAAATTCCATTATGATGTCATAATGTAAAATGCCATTATGATGTCATAATGCAAAATTCCATTTTGATGTCATAATGTAACATTCCATTATGATGTCATAATGCAAAATTCCATTATGATGTCATAATGCAAAATTCCATTATGATGTCATAATGTAACATTCCGTTATGATGTCATATTGCAAAATCCCATTACGATGTCATAATGCAACATTCCATTATGATGTCATAATTCAAAATTCCATTATGATGTCATAATGTAACATTCCATTATGATGTCATAATGTAAAATTCCATTATGATGTCATAATGTAAAATGCCATTATGATGTCATAATGCAAAATTCCATTATGATGTCATAATGTAACATTCCATTATGATGTCATAATGCAAAATTCCATTATGATGTCATAATGCAAAATTCCATTATGATGTCATAATGCAAAATTCCATTTTGATGTCATAATGTAACATTCCATTATGATGTCATAATGCAAAATTCCATTATGATGTCATAATGCAAAATTCCATTATGATGTCATAATGTAACATTCCGTTATGATGTCATATTGCAAAATCCCATTACGATGTCATAATGCAACATTCCATTATGATGTCATAATTCAAAATTCCATTATGATGTCATAATGCATCATTCCATTATGATGTCATAATGCAACATCCCATTATGATGTCATAATGCAAAATTCCATTATGATGTCATAATGCAAAATTCCATTATGATGTCATAATGTAACATTCCATTATGATGTCATAATGCAAAATTCCATTATGATGTCATAATGCAACATTCCATTATGATGTCATAATGCAAAATTCCATTATGATGTCATAATGCAACATCCCATTATGATGTCATAATGCAAAATTCCATTATGATGTCATAATGCAAAATTCCATTATGATATCATAATGTAAAATTCCATTATGATGTCATCATGTAACATTCCATTATGATGTCATAATGCAAAATTCCATTATGATGCCATAATGCAAAATTCCATTATGATGTCATAATGCATCATTCCATTATGATGTCATAATGCAACATTCCATTATGATGTCATAATGCAAAATACCATTATGATGTCATAATGTAACATTCCATAATGATGTCATACTGCAAAATTCCATTATGATGTCATAATGTAAAATTCCATTATGATGTCATAATGTAACATTCCATTATGATGTCATAATGTAAAATTTCATTATGATGTCATAATGTAACATTCCATTATGATGTCATAATGCAAAATTCCATTATGATGTCATAATGTAACATTCCATTATGATGTCATAATGCAAAATTCCATTACGATGTCATAATATAACATTCCATTATGATGTCATAATGTAACATTCAATTATGATGTCATAATGCAAAATTCCATTATGATGTCATAATGTAAAATTCCATTATGATGTCATAAAGCAACATTCCATTATGATGTCATAATGCAAAATTCTATTATGATGTCATAATGTAAGATTCCATTATGAAGTCATAATGTAACATTCCATTATGATGTCATAATGCAAAATTCCATTATGATGTCATAATGCAACATCCCATTATGATGTCATAATGCAAAATTCCATTATGATGTCATAATGCAAAATCCCATTATGATGTCATAATGCGAAATTCAATTATGATGTCATAATGTAAAATCCCATAATGATGTCATAATGCAAAATTCCATTATGATGTCATAATGTAACATTCCATTATGATGTCATAATGTAAAATTCCATTATGATGTCATAATGTAAAATGCCATTATGATGTCATAATGCAAAATTCCATTATGATGTCATAATGTAACATTCCATTATGATGTCATAATGCAAAATTCCATTATGATGTCATAATGCAAAATTCCATTTTGATGTCATAATGTAACATTCCATTATGATGTCATAATGCAAAATTCCATTATGATGTCATAATGCAAAATTCCATTATGATGTCATAATGCAAAATTCCATTATGATGTCATAATGAAACATTCCATTATGATGTCATAATGCAAAATTCCATTATGATGTCATAATGTAACATTCCATTATGATGTCATAATGCAAAATTCCATTATGAGGTCATAATGTAAAATTCGATTAAGATGTCATAATGCAAAATTCCATTATGATGTCATAATGTAACATTCCATTATGTTGTCATAATGCAAAATTCCATTATGATGTCATAATGCAAAATTCCATTATGATGTCATAATGCAAAATTCCATTATGATGTCATAATGTAAAATTCCATTATGATGTCATAATGCAAAATTCCATTATGATGTCATAATGCAAAATTCCAGTATGATGTCATAATGTAAAATCCCATTATGATGTCATAATGCAAAATTCCATTATGATGTCATAATGTAACATTCCATTATGATGTCATAATGCAAAATTCCATTATGATGTCATAATGTAAAATTCCATTATGATGTCATAATGCAAAATTCCATTATGATGTCATAATGCAACATTCCATTATGATGTCATAAAGCAACATTCCATTATGATGTCATAATGCACAATTCCATTATGATGCCATAATGCAAAATTCCATTATGATGTCATAATGCAACATTCCATTATGATGCTATAATGCAAAATTCCATTATGATGTCATAATGTAACATTCCATTATGATGTCATAATTCAAAATTCCATTATGATGTCATAATGCAAAATTCCATTATGATGTCATAATGTAAAATTCCATTATGATGTCTTAATGCAACATTCCATTATGATGTCATAATGCAAAACTCCATTATGATGTCATAATGTAACATTCCATTATGATGTCATAATGCAAAATTCCATTACAATGTCATAATGCAAAATTCCATTAAGATGTCATAATGTAAAATTCCATTATGATGTCATAAAGCAACATTCCATTATGATGTCATAATGCAAAATTCCATTATGATGTCATAATGTAACATTCCATTATGATGTCATAATGCAAAATTCCATTATGATGTCATAATGCAAAATTCCATTTTGATGTCATAATGTAACATTCCATTATGATGTCATAATGCAAAATTCCATTATGATGTCATAATGTAACATTCCATTATGTTGTCATAATGCAAAATTCCATTATGATGTCATAATGCAAAATTCCATTATGATGTCATAATGCAAAATTCCATTATGATGTCATAATGTAAAATTCCATTATGATGTCATAATGCAAAATTCCATTATGATGTCATAATGCAAAATTCCAGTATGATGTCATAATGTAAAATCCCATTATGATGTCATAATGCAAAATTCCATTATGATGTCATAATGTAACATTCCATTATGATGTCATAATGCAAAATTCCATTATGATGTCATAATGTAAAATTCCATTATGATGTCATAATGCAAAATTCCATTATGATGTCATAATGCAACATTCCATTATGATGTCATAAAGCAACATTCAATTATGATGTCATAATGCACAATTCCATTATGATGCCATAATGCAAAATTCCATTATGATGTCATAATGCAACATTCCATTATGATGCTATAATGCAAAATTCCATTATGATGTCATAATGTAACATTCCATTATGATGTCATAATTCAAAATTCCATTATGATGTCATAATGCAAAATTCCATTATGATGTCATAATGTAAAATTCCATTATGATGTCTTAATGCAACATTCCATTATGATGTCATAATGCAAAACTCCATTATGATGTCATAATGTAACATTCCATTATGATGTCATAATGCAAAATTCCATTACAATGTCATAATGCAAAATTCCATTAAGATGTCATAATGTAAAATTCCATTATGATGTCATAAAGCAACATTCCATTATGATGTCATAATGCAAAATTCCATTATGATGTCATAATGTAATATTCCATTATGATGTCATAATGCAAAATTCCATTATGATGTCATAATGCAAAATTCCATTTTGATGTCATAATGTAACATTCCATTATGATGTCATAATGCAAAATTCCATTATGATGTCATAATGCAAAATTCCATTATGATGTCATAATGAAACATTCCATTATGATGTCATAATGCAAAATTCCATTATGATGTCATAATGCAAAATTCCATTATGATGTCATAATGAAACATTCCATTATGATGTCATAATGCAACATTCCATTATGATGTCATAATGCATCATGCCATTATGATGTCATAATGCAAAATTCCATTATGATGTCATAATGCAAAATTCCATTATGATGTCATAATGTAAAATTCCATTATGATGTCATAATGTAAAATTCCATTATGATGTCATAAAGCAACATTCCATTATGATGTCATAATGCAAAATTCCATTATGATGTCATAATGTAAAATTCCATTATGATGTCATAATGCAACATTCCATTATGATGTCATAATGTAACATTCCATTATGATGTCATAATGCAAAATTCCATTATGATGTCATAATGCAAAATTCCATTATGATGTCATAATGTAAAATTCCATTATGTCATAATGTAAAATTCCATTATGTCATAATGTAAAATTCCATTATGTCATAATGTAAAATTCCATTATGATGTCATAATGCAACATTCCATTATGATGTCATAATGCAAAATTCCATTATGATGTCATAATGTAACATTCCATTATGATGTCATAATGCAACATTCCATTATGATGTCATAAAGCAACATTCCATTATGATGTCATAATGCACAATTCCATTATGATGCCATAATGCAAAATTCCATTATGATGTCATAATGCACAATTCCATTATGATGCCATAATGCAAAATTCCATTATGATGTCATAATGCAACATTCCATTATGATGCTATAATGCAAAATTCCATTATGATGTCATAATGTAACATTCCATTATGATGTCATAATGCAAAATTCCATTATGATGTCATAATGCAAAATTCCATTGATGTCATAATGTAAAATTCCATTATGATGTCTTAATGCAACATTCCATTATGATGTCATAATGCAAAACTCCATTATGATGTCATAATGTAACATTCCATTATGATGTCATAATGCAAAATTCCATTACAATGTCATAATGCAAAATTCCATTAAGATGTCATAATGTAAAATTCCATTATGATGTCATAAAGCAACATTCCATTATGATGTCATAATGTAACATTCCATTATGATGTCATAATGCAAAATTCCATTATGATGTCATAATGTAACATTCCATTATGATGTCATAATGCAAAATTCCATTATGATGTCATAATGCAAAATTCCATTTTGATGTCATAATGTAACATTCCATTATGATGTCATAATGCAAAATTCCATTATGATGTCATAATGCAAAATTCCATTATGATGTCATAATGAAACATTCCATTATGATGTCATAATGCAAAATTCCATTATGATGTCATAATGCAAAATTCCATTATGATGTCATAATGAAACATTCCATTATGATGTCATAATGCAACATTCCATTATGATGTCATAATGCATCATGCCATTATGATGTCATAATGCAAAATTCCATTATGATGTCATAATGCAAAATTCCATTATGATGTCATAATGTAAAATTCCATTATGATGTCATAATGTAAAATTCCATTATGATGTCATAAAGCAACATTCCATTATGATGTCATAATGAAAAATTCCATTATGATGTCATAAAGCAACATTCCATTATGATGTCATAATGCACAATTCCATTATGATGCCATAATGCAAAATTCCATTATGATGTCATAATGCAACATTCCATTATGATGCTATAATGCAAAATTCCATTATGATGTCATAATGTAACATTCCATTATGATGTCATAATGCAAAATTCCATTATGATGTCATAATGCAAAATTCCATTATGATGTCATAATGCAAAATTCCATTATGATGTCATAATGTAAAATTCCATTATGTCATAATGTAAAATTCCATTATGTCATAATGTAAAATTCCATTATGTCATAATGTAAAATTCCATTATGATGTCATAATGCAACATTCCATTATGATGTCATAATGCAAAATTCCATTATGATGTCATAATGTAACATTCCATTATGATGTCATAATGCAAAATTCCATTATGATGTCATAATGCAACATTCCATTATGATGTCATAAAGCAACATTCCATTATGATGTCATAATGCACAATTCCATTATGATGCCATAATGCAAAATTCCATTATGATGTCATAATGCACAATTCCATTATGATGCCATAATGCAAAATTCCATTATGATGTCATAATGCAACATTCCATTATGATGTCATAAAGCAACATTCCATTATGATGTCATAATGCACAATTTCATTATGATGCCATAATGCAAAATTCCATTATGATGTCATAATGCAACATTCCATTATGATGCTATAATGCAAAATTCCATTATGATGTCATAATGTAACATTCCATTATGATGTCATAATGCAAAATTCCATTATGATGTCATAATGCAAAATTCCATTATGATGTCATAATGTAAAATTCCATTATGATGTCTTAATGCAACATTCCATTATGATGTCATAATGCAAAACTCCATTATGATGTCATAATGTAACATTCCATTATGATGTCATAATGCAAAATTCCATTACAATGTCATAATGCAAAATTCCATTAAGATGTCATAATGTAAAATTCCATTATGATGTCATAAAGCAACATTCCATTATGATGTCATAATGTAACATTCCATTATGATGTCATAATGCAAAATTCCATTATGATGTCATAATGTAACATTCCATTATGATGTCATAATGCAAAATTCCATTATGATGTCATAATGAAACATTCCATTATGATGTCATAATGCAAAATTCCATTATGATGTCATAATGCAAAATTCCATTATGATGTCATAATGAAACATTCCATTATGATGTCATAATGCAAAATTCCATTATGATGTCATAATGCAAAATTCCATTATGATGTCATAATGTAACATTCCATTATGATGTCATAATGTAAAATTCCATTATGATGTCATAAAGCAACATTCCATTATGATGTCATAATGCATCATGCCATTATGATGTCATAATGCAACATTCCATTATGATGTCATAATGCATCATGCCATTATGATGTCATAATGCAAAATTCCATTATGATGTCATAATGCAAAATTCCATTATGATGTCATAATGCAAAATTCCATTATGATGTCATACTGCAAAATTCCATTATGATGTCATAATGTAACATTCCGTTATGATGTCATATTGCAAAATCCCATTACGATGTCATAATGCAACATTCCATTATGATGTCATAATTCAAAATTCCATTATGATGTCATAATGTAACATTCCATTATGATGTCATAATGTAAAATTCCATTATGATGTCATAATGTAAAATGCCATTATGATGTCATAATGCAAAATTCCATTTTGATGTCATAATGTAACATTCCATTATGATGTCATAATGCAAAATTCCATTATGATGTCATAATGCAAAATTCCATTATGATGTCATAATGTAACATTCCGTTATGATGTCATATTGCAAAATCCCATTACGATGTCATAATGCAACATTCCATTATGATGTCATAATTCAAAATTCCATTATGATGTCATAATGTAACATTCCATTATGATGTCATAATGTAAAATTCCATTATGATGTCATAATGTAAAATGCCATTATGATGTCATAATGCAAAATTCCATTATGATGTCATAATGTAACATTCCATTATGATGTCATAATGCAAAATTCCATTATGATGTCATAATGCAAAATTCCATTATGATGTCATAATGCAAAATTCCATTTTGATGTCATAATGTAACATTCCATTATGATGTCATAATGCAAAATTCCATTATGATGTCATAATGCAAAATTCCATTATGATGTCATAATGTAACATTCCGTTATGATGTCATATTGCAAAATCCCATTACGATGTCATAATGCAACATTCCATTATGATGTCATAATTCAAAATTCCATTATGATGTCATAATGCATCATTCCATTATGATGTCATAATGCAACATCCCATTATGATGTCATAATGCAAAATTCCATTATGATGTCATAATGCAAAATTCCATTATGATGTCATAATGTAACATTCCATTATGATGTCATAATGCAAAATTCCATTATGATGTCATAATGCAACATTCCATTATGATGTCATAATGCAAAATTCCATTATGATGTCATAATGCAACATCTCATTATGATGTCATAATGCAAAATTCCATTATGATGTCATAATGCAAAATTCCATTATGATATCATAATGTAAAATTCCATTATGATGTCATCATGTAACATTCCATTATGATGTCATAATGCAAAATTCCATTATGATGCCATAATGCAAAATTCCATTATGATGTCATAATGCATCATTCCATTATGATGTCATAATGCAACATTCCATTATGATGTCATAATGCAAAATACCATTATGATGTCATAATGTAACATTCCATAATGATGTCATACTGCAAAATTCCATTATGATGTCATAATGTAAAATTCCATTATGATGTCATAATGTAACATTCCATTATGATGTCATAATGTAAAATTTCATTATGATGTCATAATGTAACATTCCATTATGATGTCATAATGCAAAATTCCATTATGATGTCATAATGTAACATTCCATTATGATGTCATAATGCAAAATTCCATTACGATGTCATAATATAACATTCCATTATGATGTCATAATGTAACATTCAATTATGATGTCATAATGCAAAATTCCATTATGATGTCATAATGTAAAATTCCATTATGATGTCATAAAGCAACATTCCATTATGATGTCATAATGCAAAATTCCATTATGATGTCATAATGTAAGATTCCATTATGAAGTCATAATGTAACATTCCATTATGATGTCATAATGCAAAATTCCATTATGATGTCATAATGCAACATCCCATTATGATGTCATAATGCAAAATTCCATTATGATGTCATAATGCAAAATCCCATTATGATGTCATAATGCGAAATTCAATTATGATGTCATAATGTAAAATCCCATAATGATGTCATAATGCAAAATTCCATTATGATGTCATAATGTAACATTCCATTATGATGTCATAATGTAAAATTCCATTATGATGTCATAATGTAAAATGCCATTATGATGTCATAATGCAAAATTCCATTATGATGTCATAATGTAACATTCCATTATGATGTCATAATGCAAAATTCCATTATGATGTCATAATGCAAAATTCCATTTTGATGTCATAATGTAACATTCCATTATGATGTCATAATGCAAAATTCCATTATGATGTCATAATGCAAAATTCCATTATGATGTCATAATGCAAAATTCCATTATGATGTCATAATGAAACATTCCATTATGATGTCATAATGCAAAATTCCATTATGATGTCATAATGTAACATTCCATTATGATGTCATAATGCAAAATTCCATTATGAGGTCATAATGTAAAATTCGATTAAGATGTCATAATGCAAAATTCCATTATGATGTCATAATGTAACATTCCATTATGTTGTCATAATGCAAAATTCCATTATGATGTCATAATGCAAAATTCCATTATGATGTCATAATGCAAAATTCCATTATGATGTCATAATGTAAAATTCCATTATGATGTCATAATGCAAAATTCCATTATGATGTCATAATGCAAAATTCCAGTATGATGTCATAATGTAAAATCCCATTATGATGTCATAATGCAAAATTCCATTATGATGTCATAATGTAACATTCCATTATGATGTCATAATGCAAAATTCCATTATGATGTCATAATGTAAAATTCCATTATGATGTCATAATGCAAAATTCCATTATGATGTCATAATGCAACATTCCATTATGATGTCATAAAGCAACATTCCATTATGATGTCATAATGCACAATTCCATTATGATGCCATAATGCAAAATTCCATTATGATGTCATAATGCAACATTCCATTATGATGCTATAATGCAAAATTCCATTATGATGTCATAATGTAACATTCCATTATGATGTCATAATTCAAAATTCCATTATGATGTCATAATGCAAAATTCCATTATGATGTCATAATGTAAAATTCCATTATGATGTCTTAATGCAACATTCCATTATGATGTCATAATGCAAAACTCCATTATGATGTCATAATGTAACATTCCATTATGATGTCATAATGCAAAATTCCATTACAATGTCATAATGCAAAATTCCATTAAGATGTCATAATGTAAAATTCCATTATGATGTCATAAAGCAACATTCCATTATGATGTCATAATGCAAAATTCCATTATGATGTCATAATGTAACATTCCATTATGATGTCATAATGCAAAATTCCATTATGATGTCATAATGCAAAATTCCATTTTGATGTCATAATGTAACATTCCATTATGATGTCATAATGCAAAATTCCATTATGATGTCATAATGTAACATTCCATTATGTTGTCATAATGCAAAATTCCATTATGATGTCATAATGCAAAATTCCATTATGATGTCATAATGCAAAATTCCATTATGATGTCATAATGTAAAATTCCATTATGATGTCATAATGCAAAATTCCATTATGATGTCATAATGCAAAATTCCAGTATGATGTCATAATGTAAAATCCCATTATGATGTCATAATGCAAAATTCCATTATGATGTCATAATGTAACATTCCATTATGATGTCATAATGCAAAATTCCATTATGATGTCATAATGTAAAATTCCATTATGATGTCATAATGCAAAATTCCATTATGATGTCATAATGCAACATTCCATTATGATGTCATAAAGCAACATTCCATTATGATGTCATAATGCACAATTCCATTATGATGCCATAATGCAAAATTCCATTATGATGTCATAATGCAACATTCCATTATGATGCTATAATGCAAAATTCCATTATGATGTCATAATGTAACATTCCATTATGATGTCATAATTCAAAATTCCATTATGATGTCATAATGCAAAATTCCATTATGATGTCATAATGTAAAATTCCATTATGATGTCTTAATGCAACATTCCATTATGATGTCATAATGCAAAACTCCATTATGATGTCATAATGTAACATTCCATTATGATGTCATAATGCAAAATTCCATTACAATGTCATAATGCAAAATTCCATTAAGATGTCATAATGTAAAATTCCATTATGATGTCATAAAGCAACATTCCATTATGATGTCATAATGCAAAATTCCATTATGATGTCATAATGTAATATTCCATTATGATGTCATAATGCAAAATTCCATTATGATGTCATAATGCAAAATTCCATTTTGATGTCATAATGTAACATTCCATTATGATGTCATAATGCAAAATTCCATTATGATGTCATAATGCAAAATTCCATTATGATGTCATAATGAAACATTCCATTATGATGTCATAATGCAAAATTCCATTATGATGTCATAATGCAAAATTCCATTATGATGTCATAATGAAACATTCCATTATGATGTCATAATGCAACATTCCATTATGATGTCATAATGCATCATGCCATTATGATGTCATAATGCAAAATTCCATTATGATGTCATAATGCAAAATTCCATTATGATGTCATAATGTAAAATTCCATTATGATGTCATAATGTAAAATTCCATTATGATGTCATAAAGCAACATTCCATTATGATGTCATAATGCAAAATTCCATTATGATGTCATAATGTAAAATTCCATTATGATGTCATAATGCAACATTCCATTATGATGTCATAATGTAACATTCCATTATGATGTCATAATGCAAAATTCCATTATGATGTCATAATGCAAAATTCCATTATGATGTCATAATGTAAAATTCCATTATGTCATAATGTAAAATTCCATTATGTCATAATGTAAAATTCCATTATGTCATAATGTAAAATTCCATTATGATGTCATAATGCAACATTCCATTATGATGTCATAATGCAAAATTCCATTATGATGTCATAATGTAACATTCCATTATGATGTCATAATGCAACATTCCATTATGATGTCATAAAGCAACATTCCATTATGATGTCATAATGCACAATTCCATTATGATGCCATAATGCAAAATTCCATTATGATGTCATAATGCACAATTCCATTATGATGCCATAATGCAAAATTCCATTATGATGTCATAATGCAACATTCCATTATGATGCTATAATGCAAAATTCCATTATGATGTCATAATGTAACATTCCATTATGATGTCATAATGCAAAATTCCATTATGATGTCATAATGCAAAATTCCATTGATGTCATAATGTAAAATTCCATTATGATGTCTTAATGCAACATTCCATTATGATGTCATAATGCAAAACTCCATTATGATGTCATAATGTAACATTCCATTATGATGTCATAATGCAAAATTCCATTACAATGTCATAATGCAAAATTCCATTAAGATGTCATAATGTAAAATTCCATTATGATGTCATAAAGCAACATTCCATTATGATGTCATAATGTAACATTCCATTATGATGTCATAATGCAAAATTCCATTATGATGTCATAATGTAACATTCCATTATGATGTCATAATGCAAAATTCCATTATGATGTCATAATGCAAAATTCCATTTTGATGTCATAATGTAACATCCCATTATGATGTCATAATGCAAAATTCCATTATGATGTCATAATGCAAAATTCCATTATGATGTCATAATGAAACATTCCATTATGATGTCATAATGCAAAATTCCATTATGATGTCATAATGCAAAATTCCATTATGATGTCATAATGAAACATTCCATTATGATGTCATAATGCAACATTCCATTATGATGTCATAATGCATCATGCCATTATGATGTCATAATGCAAAATTCCATTATGATGTCATAATGCAAAATTCCATTATGATGTCATAATGTAAAATTCCATTATGATGTCATAATGTAAAATTCCATTATGATGTCATAAAGCAACATTCCATTATGATGTCATAATGAAAAATTCCATTATGATGTCATAAAGCAACATTCCATTATGATGTCATAATGCACAATTCCATTATGATGCCATAATGCAAAATTCCATTATGATGTCATAATGCAACATTCCATTATGATGCTATAATGCAAAATTCCATTATGATGTCATAATGTAACATTCCATTATGATGTCATAATGCAAAATTCCATTATGATGTCATAATGCAAAATTCCATTATGATGTCATAATGCAAAATTCCATTATGATGTCATAATGTAAAATTCCATTATGTCATAATGTAAAATTCCATTATGTCATAATGTAAAATTCCATTATGTCATAATGTAAAATTCCATTATGATGTCATAATGCAACATTCCATTATGATGTCATAATGCAAAATTCCATTATGATGTCATAATGTAACATTCCATTATGATGTCATAATGCAAAATTCCATTATGATGTCATAATGCAACATTCCATTATGATGTCATAAAGCAACATTCCATTATGATGTCATAATGCACAATTCCATTATGATGCCATAATGCAAAATTCCATTATGATGTCATAATGCACAATTCCATTATGATGCCATAATGCAAAATTCCATTATGATGTCATAATGCAACATTCCATTATGATGTCATAAAGCAACATTCCATTATGATGTCATAATGCACAATTTCATTATGATGCCATAATGCAAAATTCCATTATGATGTCATAATGCAACATTCCATTATGATGCTATAATGCAAAATTCCATTATGATGTCATAATGTAACATTCCATTATGATGTCATAATGCAAAATTCCATTATGATGTCATAATGCAAAATTCCATTATGATGTCATAATGTAAAATTCCATTATGATGTCTTAATGCAACATTCCATTATGATGTCATAATGCAAAACTCCATTATGATGTCATAATGTAACATTCCATTATGATGTCATAATGCAAAATTCCATTACAATGTCATAATGCAAAATTCCATTAAGATGTCATAATGTAAAATTCCATTATGATGTCATAAAGCAACATTCCATTATGATGTCATAATGTAACATTCCATTATGATGTCATAATGCAAAATTCCATTATGATGTCATAATGTAACATTCCATTATGATGTCATAATGCAAAATTCCATTATGATGTCATAATGAAACATTCCATTATGATGTCATAATGCAAAATTCCATTATGATGTCATAATGCAAAATTCCATTATGATGTCATAATGAAACATTCCATTATGATGTCATAATGCAAAATTCCATTATGATGTCATAATGCAAAATTCCATTATGATGTCATAATGTAACATTCCATTATGATGTCATAATGTAAAATTCCATTATGATGTCATAAAGCAACATTCCATTATGATGTCATAATGCATCATGCCATTATGATGTCATAATGCAACATTCCATTATGATGTCATAATGCATCATGCCATTATGATGTCATAATGCAAAATTCCATTATGATGTCATAATGCAAAATTCCATTATGATGTCATAATGCAAAATTCCATTTTGATGTCATAATGTAACATTCCATTATGATGTCATAATGCAAAATTCCATTATGATGTCATAATGCAAAATTCCATTATGATGTCATAATGAAACATTCCATTATGATGTCATAATGCAAAATTCCATTATGATGTCATAATGCAAAATTCCATTATGATGTCATAATGAAACATTCCATTATGATGTCATAATGCAACATTCCATTATGATGTCATAATGCATCATGCAATTATGATGTCATAATGCAAAATTCCATTATGATGTCATAATGCAAAATTCCATTATGATGTCATAATGTAAAATTCCATTATGATGTCATAATGTAAAATTCCATTATGATGTCATAAAGCAACATTCCATTATGATGTCATAATGCAAAATTCCATTATGATGTCATAATGTAAAATTCCATTATGATGTCATAATTCAACATTCCATTATGATGTCATAATGTAACATTCCATTATGATGTCATAATGCAAAAGTCCATTATGATGTCATAATGCAAAATTCCATTATGATGTCATAATGCACAATTCCATTATGATGTCATAATGCACAATTCCATTATGATGCCATAATGCAAAATTCCATTATGATGTCATAATGCAACATTCCATTATGATGTCATAAAGCAACATTCCATTATGATGTCATAATGCACAATTTCATTATGATGCCATAATGCAAAATTCCATTATGATGTCATAATGCAACATTCCATTATGATGCTATAATGCAAAATTCCATTATGATGTCATAATGTAACATTCCATTATGATGTCATAATGCAAAATTCCATTATGATGTCATAATGCAAAATTCCATTATGATGTCATAATGTAAAATTCCATTATGATGTCTTAATGCAACATTCCATTATGATGTCATAATGCAAAACTCCATTATGATGTCATAATGTAACATTCCATTATGATGTCATAATGCAAAATTCCATTACAATGTCATAATGCAAAATTCCATTAAGATGTCATAATGTAAAATTCCATTATGATGTCATAAAGCAACATTCCATTATGATGTCATAATGTAACATTCCATTATGATGTCATAATGCAAAATTCCATTATGATGTCATAATGTAACATTCCATTATGATGTCATAATGCAAAATTCCATTATGATGTCATAATGAAACATTCCATTATGATGTCATAATGCAAAATTCCATTATGATGTCATAATGCAAAATTCCATTATGATGTCATAATGAAACATTCCATTATGATGTCATAATGCAAAATTCCATTATGATGTCATAATGCAAAATTCCATTATGATGTCATAATGTAACATTCCATTATGATGTCATAATGTAAAATTCCATTATGATGTCATAAAGCAACATTCCATTATGATGTCATAATGCATCATGCCATTATGATGTCATAATGCAACATTCCATTATGATGTCATAATGCATCATGCCATTATGATGTCATAATGCAAAATTCCATTATGATGTCATAATGCAAAATTCCATTATGATGTCATAATGCAAAATTCCATTTTGATGTCATAATGTAACATTCCATTATGATGTCATAATGCAAAATTCCATTATGATGTCATAATGCAAAATTCCATTATGATGTCATAATGAAACATTCCATTATGATGTCATAATGCAAAATTCCATTATGATGTCATAATGCAAAATTCCATTATGATGTCATAATGAAACATTCCATTATGATGTCATAATGCAACATTCCATTATGATGTCATAATGCATCATGCAATTATGATGTCATAATGCAAAATTCCATTATGATGTCATAATGCAAAATTCCATTATGATGTCATAATGTAAAATTCCATTATGATGTCATAATGTAAAATTCCATTATGATGTCATAAAGCAACATTCCATTATGATGTCATAATGCAAAATTCCATTATGATGTCATAATGTAAAATTCCATTATGATGTCATAATTCAACATTCCATTATGATGTCATAATGTAACATTCCATTATGATGTCATAATGCAAAAGTCCATTATGATGTCATAATGCAAAATTCCATTATGATGTCATAATGTAAAATTCCATTATGTCATAATGTAAAATTCCATTATGATGTCATAATGCAACATTCCATTATGATGTCATAATGCAAAATTCCATTATGATGTCATAATGTAACATTCCATTATGATGTCATAATGCAAAATTCCATTATGATGTCATAATGCAAAATTCCATTATGATGTCATAATGCAAAATTCCATTATGATGTCATAATGTAAAATTCCATTATGATGTCATAATGCAAAATTCCATTATGATGTCATAATGTAAAATTCCATTATGATGTCATAATGCAAAATTCCATTATGATGTCATAATGTAAAATTCCATTATGATGTCATAATGTAACATTCCATTATGATGACATAATGTAAAATTCCATTATGATGTCATAATGCAAAATTCCATTACGATGTCATAATGTAAAATTCCATTATGATGTCATAATGTAACATTCCATTATGATGTCATAAAGCAACATTCCATTATGATGTCATAATGCAAAATTCCATTATGATGTCATAATGTAAAATTCCATTATGATGTCATAATGCAACATTCCATTATGATGTCATAATGTAACATTCCATTATGATGTCATAATGCAAAAGTCCATTATGATGTCATAATGCAAAATTCCATTATGATGTCATAATGTAAAATTCCATTATGTCATAATGTAAAATTCCATTATGATGTCATAATGCAACATTCCATTATGATGTCATAATGCAAAATTCCATTATGATGTCATAATGTAACATTCCATTATGATGTCATAATGCAAAATTCCATTATGATGTCATAATGCAAAATTCCATTATGATGTCATAATGTAAGATTCCATTATGAAGTCATAATGTAACATTCCATTATGATGTCATAATGCAAAATTCCATTATGATGTCATAATGTAACATTCCATTATGATGTCATAATGCAAAATTCCATTATGATGTCATAATGTAAAATTCCATTATGATGTCATAATGCAAAATTCCATTATGATGTCATAATGTAAAATTCCATTATGATGTCATAATGTAACATTCCATTATGATGTCATAATGTAAAATTCCATTATGATGTCATAATGCAAAATTCCATTACGATGTCATAATGTAAAATTCCATTATGATGTCATAATGTAACATTCCATTATGATGTCATAATGCAAAATTCCATTATGATGTCATAATGTAAAATTCCATTATGATGTCATAAAGCAACATTCCATTATCATGTCATAATGCAACATTCCATTATGATGTCATAATGCAACATTCCATTATGATGTCATAATGCATCATGCCATTATGATGTCATAATGCAAAATGCCATTATGATGTCATAATGCAAAATTCCATTATGATGTCATAATGTAACATTCCATTATGATGTCATAATGCAAAATTCCATTATGATGTCATAATGCAAAATTCCATTATGATGTCATAAAGCAACATTCCATTATGATGTCATAATGCACAATTCCATTATGATGTCATAATGCAAAATTCCATTATGATGTCATAATGCAACATTCCATTATGATGCTATAATGCAAAATTCCATTATGATGTCATAATGTAACATTCCATTATGATGTCATAATGCAAAATTCCATTATGATGTCATAATGCAAAATTCCATTATGATGTCATAATGCAAAATTCCATTATGATGTCATAATGCAAAATTCCATTATGATGTCATAATGTAAAATTCCATTATGATGTCATAATGTAAAATTCCATTATGATGTCATAAAGCAACATTCCATTATGATGTCATAATGCAAAATTCCATTATGATGTCATAATGTAAAATTCCATTATGTCATAATGTAAAATTCCATTATGATGTCATAATGCAACATTCCATTATGATGTCATAATGCAAAATTCCATTATGATGTCATAATGTAACATTCCATTATGATGTCATAATGCAAAATTCCATTATGATGTCATAATGCAACATTCCATTATGATGTCATAAAGCAACATTCCATTATGATGTCATAATGCACAATTCCATTATGATGCCATAATGCAAAATTCCATTATGATGTCATAATGCAACATTCCATTATGATGCTATAATGCAAAATTCCATTATGATGTCATAATGTAACATTCCATTATGATGTCATAATGCAAAATTCCATTATGATGTCATAATGCAAAATTCCATTATGATGTCATAATGCAAAACTCCATTATGATGTCATAATGTAACATTCCATTATGATGTCATAATGCAAAATTCCATTACAATGTCATAATGCAAAATTCCATTAAGATGTCATAATGTAAAATTCCATTATGATGTCATAAAGCAACATTCCATTATGATGTCATAATGTAACATTCCATTATGATGTCATAATGCAAAATTCCATTATGATGTCATAATGTAACATTCCATTATGATGTCATAATGCAAAATTCCATTATGATGTCATAATGCAAAATTCCATTTTGATGTCATAATGTAACATTCCATTATGATGTCATAATGCAAAATTCCATTATGATGTCATAATGCAAAATTCCATTATGATGTCATAATGAAACATTCCATTATGATGTCATAATGCAAAATTCCATTATGATGTCATAATGCAAAATTCCATTATGATGTCATAATGAAACATTCCATTATGATGTCATAATGCAACATTCCATTATGATGTCATAATGCATCATGCCATTATGATGTCATAATGCAAAATTCCATTATGATGTCATAATGCAAAATTCCATTATGATGTCATAATGTAAAATTCCATTATGATGTCATAATGTAAAATTCCATTATGATGTCATAAAGCAACATTCCATTATGATGTCATAATGCAAAATTCCATTATGATGTCATAATGTAAAATTCCATTATGATGTCATAATGCAACATTCCATTATGATGTCATAATGTAACATTCCATTATGATGTCATAATGCAAAATTCCATTATGATGTCATAATGCAAAATTCCATTATGATGTCATAATGTAAAATTCCATTATGTCATAATGTAAAATTCCATTATGTCATAATGTAAAATTCCATTATGTCATAATGTAAAATTCCATTATGATGTCATAATGCAACATTCCATTATGATGTCATAATGCAAAATTCCATTATGATGTCATAATGTAACATTCCATTATGATGTCATAATGCAAAATTCCATTATGATGTCATAATGCAACATTCCATTATGATGTCATAAAGCAACATTCCATTATGATGTCATAATGCACAATTCCATTATGATGCCATAATGCAAAATTCCATTATGATGTCATAATGCACAATTCCATTATGATGCCATAATGCAAAATTCCATTATGATGTCATAATGCAACATTCCATTATGATGCTATAATGCAAAATTCCATTATGATGTCATAATGTAACATTCCATTATGATGTCATAATGCAAAATTCCATTATGATGTCATAATGCAAAATTCCATTGATGTCATAATGTAAAATTCCATTATGATGTCTTAATGCAACATTCCATTATGATGTCATAATGCAAAACTCCATTATGATGTCATAATGTAACATTCCATTATGATGTCATAATGCAAAATTCCATTACAATGTCATAATGCAAAATTCCATTAAGATGTCATAATGTAAAATTCCATTATGATGTCATAAAGCAACATTCCATTATGATGTCATAATGTAAAATTCCATTATGATGTCATAATGCAACATTCCATTATGATGTCATAATGTAACATTCCATTATGATGTCATAATGCAAAATTCCATTATGATGTCATAATGCAAAATTCCATTTTGATGTCATAATGTAACATTCCATTATGATGTCATAATGCAAAATTCCATTATGATGTCATAATGTAAAATTCCATTATGATGTCATAAAGCAACATTCCATTATGATGTCATAATGCAACATTCCATTATGATGTCATAATGCAACATTCCATTATTATGTCATAATGCATCATGCCATTATGATGTCATAATGCAAAATTCCATTATGATGTCATAATGTAACATTCCATTATGATGTCATAATGCAAAATTCCATTATGATGTCATAATGCAAAATTCCATTATGATGTCATAATGCAAAATTCCATTTTGATGTCATAATGTAACATTCCATTATGATGTCATAATGCAAAATTCCATTATGATGTCATAATGCAAAATTCCATTATGATGTCATAATGTAACATTCCGTTATGATGTCATATTGCAAAATCCCATTACGATGTCATAATGCAACATTCCATTATGATGTCATAATTCAAAATTCCATTATGATGTCATAATGCATCATTCCATTATGATGTCATAATGCAACATCCCATTATGATGTCATAATGCAAAATTCCATTATGATGTCATAATGCAAAATTCCATTATGATGTCATAATGTAACATTCCATTATGATGTCATAATGCAAAATTCCATTATGATGTCATAATGCAACATTCCATTATGATGTCATAATGCAAAATTCCATTATGATGTCATAATGCAACATCCCATTATGATGTCATAATGCAAAATTCCATTATGATGTCATAATGCAAAATTCCATTATGATATCATAATGTAAAATTCCATTATGATGTCATCATGTAACATTCCATTATGATGTCATAATGCAAAATTCCATTATGATGCCATAATGCAAAATTCCATTATGATGTCATAATGCATCATTCCATTATGATGTCATAATGCAACATTCCATTATGATGTCATAATGCAAAATACCATTATGATGTCATAATGTAACATTCCATAATGATGTCATACTGCAAAATTCCATTATGATGTCATAATGTAAAATTCCATTATGATGTCATAATGTAACATTCCATTATGATGTCATAATGTAAAATTTCATTATGATGTCATAATGTAACATTCCATTATGATGTCATAATGCAAAATTCCATTATGATGTCATAATGTAACATTCCATTATGATGTCATAATGCAAAATTCCATTACGATGTCATAATATAACATTCCATTATGATGTCATAATGTAACATTCAATTATGATGTCATAATGCAAAATTCCATTATGATGTCATAATGTAAAATTCCATTATGATGTCATAAAGCAACATTCCATTATGATGTCATAATGCAAAATTCCATTATGATGTCATAATGTAAGATTCCATTATGAAGTCATAATGTAACATTCCATTATGATGTCATAATGCAAAATTCCATTATGATGTCATAATGCAACATCCCATTATGATGTCATAATGCAAAATTCCATTATGATGTCATAATGCAAAATCCCATTATGATGTCATAATGCGAAATTCAATTATGATGTCATAATGTAAAATCCCATAATGATGTCATAATGCAAAATTCCATTATGATGTCATAATGTAACATTCCATTATGATGTCATAATGTAAAATTCCATTATGATGTCATAATGTAAAATGCCATTATGATGTCATAATGCAAAATTCCATTATGATGTCATAATGTAACATTCCATTATGATGTCATAATGCAAAATTCCATTATGATGTCATAATGCAAAATTCCATTTTGATGTCATAATGTAACATTCCATTATGATGTCATAATGCAAAATTCCATTATGATGTCATAATGCAAAATTCCATTATGATGTCATAATGCAAAATTCCATTATGATGTCATAATGAAACATTCCATTATGATGTCATAATGCAAAATTCCATTATGATGTCATAATGTAACATTCCATTATGATGTCATAATGCAAAATTCCATTATGAGGTCATAATGTAAAATTCGATTAAGATGTCATAATGCAAAATTCCATTATGATGTCATAATGTAACATTCCATTATGTTGTCATAATGCAAAATTCCATTATGATGTCATAATGCAAAATTCCATTATGATGTCATAATGCAAAATTCCATTATGATGTCATAATGTAAAATTCCATTATGATGTCATAATGCAAAATTCCATTATGATGTCATAATGCAAAATTCCAGTATGATGTCATAATGTAAAATCCCATTATGATGTCATAATGCAAAATTCCATTATGATGTCATAATGTAACATTCCATTATGATGTCATAATGCAAAATTCCATTATGATGTCATAATGTAAAATTCCATTATGATGTCATAATGCAAAATTCCATTATGATGTCATAATGCAACATTCCATTATGATGTCATAAAGCAACATTCCATTATGATGTCATAATGCACAATTCCATTATGATGCCATAATGCAAAATTCCATTATGATGTCATAATGCAACATTCCATTATGATGCTATAATGCAAAATTCCATTATGATGTCATAATGTAACATTCCATTATGATGTCATAATTCAAAATTCCATTATGATGTCATAATGCAAAATTCCATTATGATGTCATAATGTAAAATTCCATTATGATGTCTTAATGCAACATTCCATTATGATGTCATAATGCAAAACTCCATTATGATGTCATAATGTAACATTCCATTATGATGTCATAATGCAAAATTCCATTACAATGTCATAATGCAAAATTCCATTAAGATGTCATAATGTAAAATTCCATTATGATGTCATAAAGCAACATTCCATTATGATGTCATAATGCAAAATTCCATTATGATGTCATAATGTAACATTCCATTATGATGTCATAATGCAAAATTCCATTATGATGTCATAATGCAAAATTCCATTTTGATGTCATAATGTAACATTCCATTATGATGTCATAATGCAAAATTCCATTATGATGTCATAATGTAACATTCCATTATGTTGTCATAATGCAAAATTCCATTATGATGTCATAATGCAAAATTCCATTATGATGTCATAATGCAAAATTCCATTATGATGTCATAATGTAAAATTCCATTATGATGTCATAATGCAAAATTCCATTATGATGTCATAATGCAAAATTCCAGTATGATGTCATAATGTAAAATCCCATTATGATGTCATAATGCAAAATTCCATTATGATGTCATAATGTAACATTCCATTATGATGTCATAATGCAAAATTCCATTATGATGTCATAATGTAAAATTCCATTATGATGTCATAATGCAAAATTCCATTATGATGTCATAATGCAACATTCCATTATGATGTCATAAAGCAACATTCCATTATGATGTCATAATGCACAATTCCATTATGATGCCATAATGCAAAATTCCATTATGATGTCATAATGCAACATTCCATTATGATGCTATAATGCAAAATTCCATTATGATGTCATAATGTAACATTCCATTATGATGTCATAATTCAAAATTCCATTATGATGTCATAATGCAAAATTCCATTATGATGTCATAATGTAAAATTCCATTATGATGTCTTAATGCAACATTCCATTATGATGTCATAATGCAAAACTCCATTATGATGTCATAATGTAACATTCCATTATGATGTCATAATGCAAAATTCCATTACAATGTCATAATGCAAAATTCCATTAAGATGTCATAATGTAAAATTCCATTATGATGTCATAAAGCAACATTCCATTATGATGTCATAATGCAAAATTCCATTATGATGTCATAATGTAATATTCCATTATGATGTCATAATGCAAAATTCCATTATGATGTCATAATGCAAAATTCCATTTTGATGTCATAATGTAACATTCCATTATGATGTCATAATGCAAAATTCCATTATGATGTCATAATGCAAAATTCCATTATGATGTCATAATGAAACATTCCATTATGATGTCATAATGCAAAATTCCATTATGATGTCATAATGCAAAATTCCATTATGATGTCATAATGAAACATTCCATTATGATGTCATAATGCAACATTCCATTATGATGTCATAATGCATCATGCCATTATGATGTCATAATGCAAAATTCCATTATGATGTCATAATGCAAAATTCCATTATGATGTCATAATGTAAAATTCCATTATGATGTCATAATGTAAAATTCCATTATGATGTCATAAAGCAACATTCCATTATGATGTCATAATGCAAAATTCCATTATGATGTCATAATGTAAAATTCCATTATGATGTCATAATGCAACATTCCATTATGATGTCATAATGTAACATTCCATTATGATGTCATAATGCAAAATTCCATTATGATGTCATAATGCAAAATTCCATTATGATGTCATAATGTAAAATTCCATTATGTCATAATGTAAAATTCCATTATGTCATAATGTAAAATTCCATTATGTCATAATGTAAAATTCCATTATGATGTCATAATGCAACATTCCATTATGATGTCATAATGCAAAATTCCATTATGATGTCATAATGTAACATTCCATTATGATGTCATAATGCAACATTCCATTATGATGTCATAAAGCAACATTCCATTATGATGTCATAATGCACAATTCCATTATGATGCCATAATGCAAAATTCCATTATGATGTCATAATGCACAATTCCATTATGATGCCATAATGCAAAATTCCATTATGATGTCATAATGCAACATTCCATTATGATGCTATAATGCAAAATTCCATTATGATGTCATAATGTAACATTCCATTATGATGTCATAATGCAAAATTCCATTATGATGTCATAATGCAAAATTCCATTGATGTCATAATGTAAAATTCCATTATGATGTCTTAATGCAACATTCCATTATGATGTCATAATGCAAAACTCCATTATGATGTCATAATGTAACATTCCATTATGATGTCATAATGCAAAATTCCATTACAATGTCATAATGCAAAATTCCATTAAGATGTCATAATGTAAAATTCCATTATGATGTCATAAAGCAACATTCCATTATGATGTCATAATGTAACATTCCATTATGATGTCATAATGCAAAATTCCATTATGATGTCATAATGTAACATTCCATTATGATGTCATAATGCAAAATTCCATTATGATGTCATAATGCAAAATTCCATTTTGATGTCATAATGTAACATTCCATTATGATGTCATAATGCAAAATTCCATTATGATGTCATAATGCAAAATTCCATTATGATGTCATAATGAAACATTCCATTATGATGTCATAATGCAAAATTCCATTATGATGTCATAATGCAAAATTCCATTATGATGTCATAATGAAACATTCCATTATGATGTCATAATGCAACATTCCATTATGATGTCATAATGCATCATGCCATTATGATGTCATAATGCAAAATTCCATTATGATGTCATAATGCAAAATTCCATTATGATGTCATAATGTAAAATTCCATTATGATGTCATAATGTAAAATTCCATTATGATGTCATAAAGCAACATTCCATTATGATGTCATAATGAAAAATTCCATTATGATGTCATAAAGCAACATTCCATTATGATGTCATAATGCACAATTCCATTATGATGCCATAATGCAAAATTCCATTATGATGTCATAATGCAACATTCCATTATGATGCTATAATGCAAAATTCCATTATGATGTCATAATGTAACATTCCATTATGATGTCATAATGCAAAATTCCATTATGATGTCATAATGCAAAATTCCATTATGATGTCATAATGCAAAATTCCATTATGATGTCATAATGTAAAATTCCATTATGTCATAATGTAAAATTCCATTATGTCATAATGTAAAATTCCATTATGTCATAATGTAAAATTCCATTATGATGTCATAATGCAACATTCCATTATGATGTCATAATGCAAAATTCCATTATGATGTCATAATGTAACATTCCATTATGATGTCATAATGCAAAATTCCATTATGATGTCATAATGCAACATTCCATTATGATGTCATAAAGCAACATTCCATTATGATGTCATAATGCACAATTCCATTATGATGCCATAATGCAAAATTCCATTATGATGTCATAATGCACAATTCCATTATGATGCCATAATGCAAAATTCCATTATGATGTCATAATGCAACATTCCATTATGATGTCATAAAGCAACATTCCATTATGATGTCATAATGCACAATTTCATTATGATGCCATAATGCAAAATTCCATTATGATGTCATAATGCAACATTCCATTATGATGCTATAATGCAAAATTCCATTATGATGTCATAATGTAACATTCCATTATGATGTCATAATGCAAAATTCCATTATGATGTCATAATGCAAAATTCCATTATGATGTCATAATGTAAAATTCCATTATGATGTCTTAATGCAACATTCCATTATGATGTCATAATGCAAAACTCCATTATGATGTCATAATGTAACATTCCATTATGATGTCATAATGCAAAATTCCATTACAATGTCATAATGCAAAATTCCATTAAGATGTCATAATGTAAAATTCCATTATGATGTCATAAAGCAACATTCCATTATGATGTCATAATGTAACATTCCATTATGATGTCATAATGCAAAATTCCATTATGATGTCATAATGTAACATTCCATTATGATGTCATAATGCAAAATTCCATTATGATGTCATAATGAAACATTCCATTATGATGTCATAATGCAAAATTCCATTATGATGTCATAATGCAAAATTCCATTATGATGTCATAATGAAACATTCCATTATGATGTCATAATGCAAAATTCCATTATGATGTCATAATGCAAAATTCCATTATGATGTCATAATGTAACATTCCATTATGATGTCATAATGTAAAATTCCATTATGATGTCATAAAGCAACATTCCATTATGATGTCATAATGCATCATGCCATTATGATGTCATAATGCAACATTCCATTATGATGTCATAATGCATCATGCCATTATGATGTCATAATGCAAAATTCCATTATGATGTCATAATGCAAAATTCCATTATGATGTCATAATGCAAAATTCCATTATGATGTCATAATGCAAAATTCCATTATGATGTCATAATGTAACATTCCGTTATGATGTCATATTGCAAAATCCCATTACGATGTCATAATGCAACATTCCATTATGATGTCATAATTCAAAATTCCATTATGATGTCATAATGTAACATTCCATTATGATGTCATAATGTAAAATTCCATTATGATGTCATAATGTAAAATGCCATTATGATGTCATAATGCAAAATTCCATTTTGATGTCATAATGTAACATTCCATTATGATGTCATAATGCAAAATTCCATTATGATGTCATAATGCAAAATTCCATTATGATGTCATAATGTAACATTCCGTTATGATGTCATATTGCAAAATCCCATTACGATGTCATAATGCAACATTCCATTATGATGTCATAATTCAAAATTCCATTATGATGTCATAATGTAACATTCCATTATGATGTCATAATGTAAAATTCCATTATGATGTCATAATGTAAAATGCCATTATGATGTCATAATGCAAAATTCCATTATGATGTCATAATGTAACATTCCATTATGATGTCATAATGCAAAATTCCATTATGATGTCATAATGCAAAATTCCATTATGATGTCATAATGTAAAATTCCATTATGATGTCATAATGCAAAATTCCATTATGATGTCATAATGCAAAATTCCAGTATGATGTCATAATGTAAAATCCCATTATGATGTCATAATGCAAAATTCCATTATGATGTCATAATGTAACATTCCATTATGATGTCATAATGCAAAATTCCATTATGATGTCATAATGTAAAATTCCATTATGATGTCATAATGCAAAATTCCATTATGATGTCATAATGCAACATTCCATTATGATGTCATAAAGCAACATTCCATTATGATGTCATAATGCACAATTCCATTATGATGCCATAATGCAAAATTCCATTATGATGTCATAATGCAACATTCCATTATGATGCTATAATGCAAAATTCCATTATGATGTCATAATGTAACATTCCATTATGATGTCATAATTCAAAATTCCATTATGATGTCATAATGCAAAATTCCATTATGATGTCATAATGTAAAATTCCATTATGATGTCTTAATGCAACATTCCATTATGATGTCATAATGCAAAACTCCATTATGATGTCATAATGTAACATTCCATTATGATGTCATAATGCAAAATTCCATTACAATGTCATAATGCAAAATTCCATTAAGATGTCATAATGTAAAATTCCATTATGATGTCATAAAGCAACATTCCATTATGATGTCATAATGCAAAATTCCATTATGATGTCATAATGTAATATTCCATTATGATGTCATAATGCAAAATTCCATTATGATGTCATAATGCAAAATTCCATTTTGATGTCATAATGTAACATTCCATTATGATGTCATAATGCAAAATTCCATTATGATGTCATAATGCAAAATTCCATTATGATGTCATAATGAAACATTCCATTATGATGTCATAATGCAAAATTCCATTATGATGTCATAATGCAAAATTCCATTATGATGTCATAATGAAACATTCCATTATGATGTCATAATGCAACATTCCATTATGATGTCATAATGCATCATGCCATTATGATGTCATAATGCAAAATTCCATTATGATGTCATAATGCAAAATTCCATTATGATGTCATAATGTAAAATTCCATTATGATGTCATAATGTAAAATTCCATTATGATGTCATAAAGCAACATTCCATTATGATGTCATAATGCAAAATTCCATTATGATGTCATAATGTAAAATTCCATTATGATGTCATAATGCAACATTCCATTATGATGTCATAATGTAACATTCCATTATGATGTCATAATGCAAAATTCCATTATGATGTCATAATGCAAAATTCCATTATGATGTCATAATGTAAAATTCCATTATGTCATAATGTAAAATTCCATTATGTCATAATGTAAAATTCCATTATGTCATAATGTAAAATTCCATTATGATGTCATAATGCAACATTCCATTATGATGTCATAATGCAAAATTCCATTATGATGTCATAATGTAACATTCCATTATGATGTCATAATGCAACATTCCATTATGATGTCATAAAGCAACATTCCATTATGATGTCATAATGCACAATTCCATTATGATGCCATAATGCAAAATTCCATTATGATGTCATAATGCACAATTCCATTATGATGCCATAATGCAAAATTCCATTATGATGTCATAATGCAACATTCCATTATGATGCTATAATGCAAAATTCCATTATGATGTCATAATGTAACATTCCATTATGATGTCATAATGCAAAATTCCATTATGATGTCATAATGCAAAATTCCATTGATGTCATAATGTAAAATTCCATTATGATGTCTTAATGCAACATTCCATTATGATGTCATAATGCAAAACTCCATTATGATGTCATAATGTAACATTCCATTATGATGTCATAATGCAAAATTCCATTACAATGTCATAATGCAAAATTCCATTAAGATGTCATAATGTAAAATTCCATTATGATGTCATAAAGCAACATTCCATTATGATGTCATAATGTAACATTCCATTATGATGTCATAATGCAAAATTCCATTATGATGTCATAATGTAACATTCCATTATGATGTCATAATGCAAAATTCCATTATGATGTCATAATGCAAAATTCCATTTTGATGTCATAATGTAACATTCCATTATGATGTCATAATGCAAAATTCCATTATGATGTCATAATGCAAAATTCCATTATGATGTCATAATGAAACATTCCATTATGATGTCATAATGCAAAATTCCATTATGATGTCATAATGCAAAATTCCATTATGATGTCATAATGAAACATTCCATTATGATGTCATAATGCAACATTCCATTATGATGTCATAATGCATCATGCCATTATGATGTCATAATGCAAAATTCCATTATGATGTCATAATGCAAAATTCCATTATGATGTCATAATGTAAAATTCCATTATGATGTCATAATGTAAAATTCCATTATGATGTCATAAAGCAACATTCCATTATGATGTCATAATGAAAAATTCCATTATGATGTCATAAAGCAACATTCCATTATGATGTCATAATGCACAATTCCATTATGATGCCATAATGCAAAATTCCATTATGATGTCATAATGCAACATTCCATTATGATGCTATAATGCAAAATTCCATTATGATGTCATAATGTAACATTCCATTATGATGTCATAATGCAAAATTCCATTATGATGTCATAATGCAAAATTCCATTATGATGTCATAATGCAAAATTCCATTATGATGTCATAATGTAAAATTCCATTATGTCATAATGTAAAATTCCATTATGTCATAATGTAAAATTCCATTATGTCATAATGTAAAATTCCATTATGATGTCATAATGCAACATTCCATTATGATGTCATAATGCAAAATTCCATTATGATGTCATAATGTAACATTCCATTATGATGTCATAATGCAAAATTCCATTATGATGTCATAATGCAACATTCCATTATGATGTCATAAAGCAACATTCCATTATGATGTCATAATGCACAATTCCATTATGATGCCATAATGCAAAATTCCATTATGATGTCATAATGCACAATTCCATTATGATGCCATAATGCAAAATTCCATTATGATGTCATAATGCAACATTCCATTATGATGTCATAAAGCAACATTCCATTATGATGTCATAATGCACAATTTCATTATGATGCCATAATGCAAAATTCCATTATGATGTCATAATGCAACATTCCATTATGATGCTATAATGCAAAATTCCATTATGATGTCATAATGTAACATTCCATTATGATGTCATAATGCAAAATTCCATTATGATGTCATAATGCAAAATTCCATTATGATGTCATAATGTAAAATTCCATTATGATGTCTTAATGCAACATTCCATTATGATGTCATAATGCAAAACTCCATTATGATGTCATAATGTAACATTCCATTATGATGTCATAATGCAAAATTCCATTACAATGTCATAATGCAAAATTCCATTAAGATGTCATAATGTAAAATTCCATTATGATGTCATAAAGCAACATTCCATTATGATGTCATAATGTAACATTCCATTATGATGTCATAATGCAAAATTCCATTATGATGTCATAATGTAACATTCCATTATGATGTCATAATGCAAAATTCCATTATGATGTCATAATGAAACATTCCATTATGATGTCATAATGCAAAATTCCATTATGATGTCATAATGCAAAATTCCATTATGATGTCATAATGAAACATTCCATTATGATGTCATAATGCAAAATTCCATTATGATGTCATAATGCAAAATTCCATTATGATGTCATAATGTAACATTCCATTATGATGTCATAATGTAAAATTCCATTATGATGTCATAAAGCAACATTCCATTATGATGTCATAATGCATCATGCCATTATGATGTCATAATGCAACATTCCATTATGATGTCATAATGCATCATGCCATTATGATGTCATAATGCAAAATTCCATTATGATGTCATAATGCAAAATTCCATTATGATGTCATAATGCAAAATTCCATTATGATGTCATAATGCAAAATTCCATTATGATGTCATAATGTAACATTCCGTTATGATGTCATATTGCAAAATCCCATTACGATGTCATAATGCAACATTCCATTATGATGTCATAATTCAAAATTCCATTATGATGTCATAATGTAACATTCCATTATGATGTCATAATGTAAAATTCCATTATGATGTCATAATGTAAAATGCCATTATGATGTCATAATGCAAAATTCCATTTTGATGTCATAATGTAACATTCCATTATGATGTCATAATGCAAAATTCCATTATGATGTCATAATGCAAAATTCCATTATGATGTCATAATGTAACATTCCGTTATGATGTCATATTGCAAAATCCCATTACGATGTCATAATGCAACATTCCATTATGATGTCATAATTCAAAATTCCATTATGATGTCATAATGTAACATTCCATTATGATGTCATAATGTAAAATTCCATTATGATGTCATAATGTAAAATGCCATTATGATGTCATAATGCAAAATTCCATTATGATGTCATAATGTAACATTCCATTATGATGTCATAATGCAAAATTCCATTATGATGTCATAATGCAAAATTCCATTATGATGTCATAATGCAAAATTCCATTTTGATGTCATAATGTAACATTCCATTATGATGTCATAATGCAAAATTCCATTATGATGTCATAATGCAAAATTCCATTATGATGTCATAATGTAACATTCCGTTATGATGTCATATTGCAAAATCCCATTACGATGTCATAATGCAACATTCCATTATGATGTCATAATTCAAAATTCCATTATGATGTCATAATGCATCATTCCATTATGATGTCATAATGCAACATCCCATTATGATGTCATAATGCAAAATTCCATTATGATGTCATAATGCAAAATTCCATTATGATGTCATAATGTAACATTCCATTATGATGTCATAATGCAAAATTCCATTATGATGTCATAATGCAACATTCCATTATGATGTCATAATGCAAAATTCCATTATGATGTCATAATGCAACATCCCATTATGATGTCATAATGCAAAATTCCATTATGATGTCATAATGCAAAATTCCATTATGATATCATAATGTAAAATTCCATTATGATGTCATCATGTAACATTCCATTATGATGTCATAATGCAAAATTCCATTATGATGCCATAATGCAAAATTCCATTATGATGTCATAATGCATCATTCCATTATGATGTCATAATGCAACATTCCATTATGATGTCATAATGCAAAATACCATTATGATGTCATAATGTAACATTCCATAATGATGTCATACTGCAAAATTCCATTATGATGTCATAATGTAAAATTCCATTATGATGTCATAATGTAACATTCCATTATGATGTCATAATGTAAAATTTCATTATGATGTCATAATGTAACATTCCATTATGATGTCATAATGCAAAATTCCATTATGATGTCATAATGTAACATTCCATTATGATGTCATAATGCAAAATTCCATTACGATGTCATAATATAACATTCCATTATGATGTCATAATGTAACATTCAATTATGATGTCATAATGCAAAATTCCATTATGATGTCATAATGTAAAAATTCCATTATGATGTCATAAAGCAACATTCCATTATGATGTCATAATGCAAAATTCCATTATGATGTCATAATGTAAGATTCCATTATGAAGTCATAATGTAACATTCCATTATGATGTCATAATGCAAAATTCCATTATGATGTCATAATGCAACATCCCATTATGATGTCATAATGCAAAATTCCATTATGATGTCATAATGCAAAATCCCATTATGATGTCATAATGCGAAATTCAATTATGATGTCATAATGTAAAATCCCATAATGATGTCATAATGCAAAATTCCATTATGATGTCATAATGTAACATTCCATTATGATGTCATAATGTAAAATTCCATTATGATGTCATAATGTAAAATGCCATTATGATGTCATAATGCAAAATTCCATTATGATGTCATAATGTAACATTCCATTATGATGTCATAATGCAAAATTCCATTATGATGTCATAATGCAAAATTCCATTTTGATGTCATAATGTAACATTCCATTATGATGTCATAATGCAAAATTCCATTATGATGTCATAATGCAAAATTCCATTATGATGTCATAATGCAAAATTCCATTATGATGTCATAATGAAACATTCCATTATGATGTCATAATGCAAAATTCCATTATGATGTCATAATGTAACATTCCATTATGATGTCATAATGCAAAATTCCATTATGAGGTCATAATGTAAAATTCGATTAAGATGTCATAATGCAAAATTCCATTATGATGTCATAATGTAACATTCCATTATGTTGTCATAATGCAAAATTCCATTATGATGTCATAATGCAAAATTCCATTATGATGTCATAATGCAAAATTCCATTATGATGTCATAATGTAAAATTCCATTATGATGTCATAATGCAAAATTCCATTATGATGTCATAATGCAAAATTCCAGTATGATGTCATAATGTAAAATCCCATTATGATGTCATAATGCAAAATTCCATTATGATGTCATAATGTAACATTCCATTATGATGTCATAATGCAAAATTCCATTATGATGTCATAATGTAAAATTCCATTATGATGTCATAATGCAAAATTCCATTATGATGTCATAATGCAACATTCCATTATGATGTCATAAAGCAACATTCCATTATGATGTCATAATGCACAATTCCATTATGATGCCATAATGCAAAATTCCATTATGATGTCATAATGCAACATTCCATTATGATGCTATAATGCAAAATTCCATTATGATGTCATAATGTAACATTCCATTATGATGTCATAATTCAAAATTCCATTATGATGTCATAATGCAAAATTCCATTATGATGTCATAATGTAAAATTCCATTATGATGTCTTAATGCAACATTCCATTATGATGTCATAATGCAAAACTCCATTATGATGTCATAATGTAACATTCCATTATGATGTCATAATGCAAAATTCCATTACAATGTCATAATGCAAAATTCCATTAAGATGTCATAATGTAAAATTCCATTATGATGTCATAAAGCAACATTCCATTATGATGTCATAATGCAAAATTCCATTATGATGTCATAATGTAACATTCCATTATGATGTCATAATGCAAAATTCCATTATGATGTCATAATGCAAAATTCCATTTTGATGTCATAATGTAACATTCCATTATGATGTCATAATGCAAAATTCCATTATGATGTCATAATGTAACATTCCATTATGTTGTCATAATGCAAAATTCCATTATGATGTCATAATGCAAAATTCCATTATGATGTCATAATGCAAAATTCCATTATGATGTCATAATGTAAAATTCCATTATGATGTCATAATGCAAAATTCCATTATGATGTCATAATGCAAAATTCCAGTATGATGTCATAATGTAAAATCCCATTATGATGTCATAATGCAAAATTCCATTATGATGTCATAATGTAACATTCCATTATGATGTCATAATGCAAAATTCCATTATGATGTCATAATGTAAAATTCCATTATGATGTCATAATGCAAAATTCCATTATGATGTCATAATGCAACATTCCATTATGATGTCATAAAGCAACATTCCATTATGATGTCATAATGCACAATTCCATTATGATGCCATAATGCAAAATTCCATTATGATGTCATAATGCAACATTCCATTATGATGCTATAATGCAAAATTCCATTATGATGTCATAATGTAACATTCCATTATGATGTCATAATTCAAAATTCCATTATGATGTCATAATGCAAAATTCCATTATGATGTCATAATGTAAAATTCCATTATGATGTCTTAATGCAACATTCCATTATGATGTCATAATGCAAAACTCCATTATGATGTCATAATGTAACATTCCATTATGATGTCATAATGCAAAATTCCATTACAATGTCATAATGCAAAATTCCATTAAGATGTCATAATGTAAAATTCCATTATGATGTCATAAAGCAACATTCCATTATGATGTCATAATGCAAAATTCCATTATGATGTCATAATGTAATATTCCATTATGATGTCATAATGCAAAATTCCATTATGATGTCATAATGCAAAATTCCATTTTGATGTCATAATGTAACATTCCATTATGATGTCATAATGCAAAATTCCATTATGATGTCATAATGCAAAATTCCATTATGATGTCATAATGAAACATTCCATTATGATGTCATAATGCAAAATTCCATTATGATGTCATAATGCAAAATTCCATTATGATGTCATAATGAAACATTCCATTATGATGTCATAATGCAACATTCCATTATGATGTCATAATGCATCATGCCATTATGATGTCATAATGCAAAATTCCATTATGATGTCATAATGCAAAATTCCATTATGATGTCATAATGTAAAATTCCATTATGATGTCATAATGTAAAATTCCATTATGATGTCATAAAGCAACATTCCATTATGATGTCATAATGCAAAATTCCATTATGATGTCATAATGTAAAATTCCATTATGATGTCATAATGCAACATTCCATTATGATGTCATAATGTAACATTCCATTATGATGTCATAATGCAAAATTCCATTATGATGTCATAATGCAAAATTCCATTATGATGTCATAATGTAAAATTCCATTATGTCATAATGTAAAATTCCATTATGTCATAATGTAAAATTCCATTATGTCATAATGTAAAATTCCATTATGATGTCATAATGCAACATTCCATTATGATGTCATAATGCAAAATTCCATTATGATGTCATAATGTAACATTCCATTATGATGTCATAATGCAACATTCCATTATGATGTCATAAAGCAACATTCCATTATGATGTCATAATGCACAATTCCATTATGATGCCATAATGCAAAATTCCATTATGATGTCATAATGCACAATTCCATTATGATGCCATAATGCAAAATTCCATTATGATGTCATAATGCAACATTCCATTATGATGCTATAATGCAAAATTCCATTATGATGTCATAATGTAACATTCCATTATGATGTCATAATGCAAAATTCCATTATGATGTCATAATGCAAAATTCCATTGATGTCATAATGTAAAATTCCATTATGATGTCTTAATGCAACATTCCATTATGATGTCATAATGCAAAACTCCATTATGATGTCATAATGTAACATTCCATTATGATGTCATAATGCAAAATTCCATTACAATGTCATAATGCAAAATTCCATTAAGATGTCATAATGTAAAATTCCATTATGATGTCATAAAGCAACATTCCATTATGATGTCATAATGTAACATTCCATTATGATGTCATAATGCAAAATTCCATTATGATGTCATAATGTAACATTCCATTATGATGTCATAATGCAAAATTCCATTATGATGTCATAATGCAAAATTCCATTTTGATGTCATAATGTAACATTCCATTATGATGTCATAATGCAAAATTCCATTATGATGTCATAATGCAAAATTCCATTATGATGTCATAATGAAACATTCCATTATGATGTCATAATGCAAAATTCCATTATGATGTCATAATGCAAAATTCCATTATGATGTCATAATGAAACATTCCATTATGATGTCATAATGCAACATTCCATTATGATGTCATAATGCATCATGCCATTATGATGTCATAATGCAAAATTCCATTATGATGTCATAATGCAAAATTCCATTATGATGTCATAATGTAAAATTCCATTATGATGTCATAATGTAAAATTCCATTATGATGTCATAAAGCAACATTCCATTATGATGTCATAATGAAAAATTCCATTATGATGTCATAAAGCAACATTCCATTATGATGTCATAATGCACAATTCCATTATGATGCCATAATGCAAAATTCCATTATGATGTCATAATGCAACATTCCATTATGATGCTATAATGCAAAATTCCATTATGATGTCATAATGTAACATTCCATTATGATGTCATAATGCAAAATTCCATTATGATGTCATAATGCAAAATTCCATTATGATGTCATAATGCAAAATTCCATTATGATGTCATAATGTAAAATTCCATTATGTCATAATGTAAAATTCCATTATGTCATAATGTAAAATTCCATTATGTCATAATGTAAAATTCCATTATGATGTCATAATGCAACATTCCATTATGATGTCATAATGCAAAATTCCATTATGATGTCATAATGTAACATTCCATTATGATGTCAGAATGCAAAATTCCATTATGATGTCATAATGCAACATTCCATTATGATGTCATAAAGCAACATTCCATTATGATGTCATAATGCACAATTCCATTATGATGCCATAATGCAAAATTCCATTATGATGTCATAATGCACAATTCCATTATGATGCCATAATGCAAAATTCCATTATGATGTCATAATGCAACATTCCATTATGATGTCATAAAGCAACATTCCATTATGATGTCATAATGCACAATTTCATTATGATGCCATAATGCAAAATTCCATTATGATGTCATAATGCAACATTCCATTATGATGCTATAATGCAAAATTCCATTATGATGTCATAATGTAACATTCCATTATGATGTCATAATGCAAAATTCCATTATGATGTCATAATGCAAAATTCCATTATGATGTCATAATGTAAAATTCCATTATGATGTCTTAATGCAACATTCCATTATGATGTCATAATGCAAAACTCCATTATGATGTCATAATGTAACATTCCATTATGATGTCATAATGCAAAATTCCATTACAATGTCATAATGCAAAATTCCATTAAGATGTCATAATGTAAAATTCCATTATGATGTCATAAAGCAACATTCCATTATGATGTCATAATGTAACATTCCATTATGATGTCATAATGCAAAATTCCATTATGATGTCATAATGTAACATTCCATTATGATGTCATAATGCAAAATTCCATTATGATGTCATAATGAAACATTCCATTATGATGTCATAATGCAAAATTCCATTATGATGTCATAATGCAAAATTCCATTATGATGTCATAATGAAACATTCCATTATGATGTCATAATGCAAAATTCCATTATGATGTCATAATGCAAAATTCCATTATGATGTCATAATGTAACATTCCATTATGATGTCATAATGTAAAATTCCATTATGATGTCATAAAGCAACATTCCATTATGATGTCATAATGCATCATGCCATTATGATGTCATAATGCAACATTCCATTATGATGTCATAATGCATCATGCCATTATGATGTCATAATGCAAAATTCCATTATGATGTCATAATGCAAAATTCCATTATGATGTCATAATGCAAAATTCCATTTTGATGTCATAATGTAACATTCCATTATGATGTCATAATGCAAAATTCCATTATGATGTCATAATGCAAAATTCCATTATGATGTCATAATGAAACATTCCATTATGATGTCATAATGCAAAATTCCATTATGATGTCATAATGCAAAATTCCATTATGATGTCATAATGAAACATTCCATTATGATGTCATAATGCAACATTCCATTATGATGTCATAATGCATCATGCAATTATGATGTCATAATGCAAAATTCCATTATGATGTCATAATGCAAAATTCCATTATGATGTCATAATGTAAAATTCCATTATGATGTCATAATGTAAAATTCCATTATGATGTCATAAAGCAACATTCCATTATGATGTCATAATGCAAAATTCCATTATGATGTCATAATGTAAAATTCCATTATGATGTCATAATTCAACATTCCATTATGATGTCATAATGTAACATTCCATTATGATGTCATAATGCAAAAGTCCATTATGATGTCATAATGCAAAATTCCATTATGATGTCATAATGTAAAATTCCATTATGTCATAATGTAAAATTCCATTATGATGTCATAATGCAACATTCCATTATGATGTCATAATGCAAAATTCCATTATGATGTCATAATGTAACATTCCATTATGATGTCATAATGCAAAATTCCATTATGATGTCATAATGCAAAATTCCATTATGATGTCATAATGCAAAATTCCATTATGATGTCATAATGTAAAATTCCATTATGATGTCATAATGCAAAATTCCATTATGATGTCATAATGTAAAATTCCATTATGATGTCATAATGCAAAATTCCATTATGATGTCATAATGTAAAATTCCATTATGATGTCATAATGTAACATTCCATTATGATGTCATAATGTAAAATTCCATTATGATGTCATAATGCAAAATTCCATTACGATGTCATAATGTAAAATTCCATTATGATGTCATAATGTAACATTCCATTATGATGTCATAAAGCAACATTCCATTATGATGTCATAATGCAAAATTCCATTATGATGTCATAATGTAAAATTCCATTATGATGTCATAATGCAACATTCCATTATGATGTCATAATGTAACATTCCATTATGATGTCATAATGCAAAAGTCCATTATGATGTCATAATGCAAAATTCCATTATGATGTCATAATGTAAAATTCCATTATGTCATAATGTAAAATTCCATTATGATGTCATAATGCAACATTCCATTATGATGTCATAATGCAAAATTCCATTATGATGTCATAATGTAACATTCCATTATGATGTCATAATGCAAAATTCCATTATGATGTCATAATGCAAAATTCCATTATGATGTCATAATGTAACATTCCATTATGATGTCATAATGTAAAATTCCATTATGATGTCATAATGCAAAATTCCATTATGATGTCATAATGTAACATTCCATTATGATGTCATAATGCAAAATTCCATTATGATGTCATAATGTAAAATTCCATTATGATGTCATAATGCAAAATTCCATTATGATGTCATAATGTAAAATTCCATTATGATGTCATAATGTAACATTCCATTATGATGTCATAATGTAAAATTCCATTATGATGTCATAATGCAAAATTCCATTACGATGTCATAATGTAAAATTCCATTATGATGTCATAATGTAACATTCCATTATGATGTCATAATGCAAAATTCCATTATGATGTCATAATGTAAAATTCCATTATGATGTCATAAAGCAACATTCCATTATCATGTCATAATGCAACATTCCATTATGATGTCATAATGCAACATTCCATTATGATGTCATAATGCATCATGCCATTATGATGTCATAATGCAAAATGCCATTATGATGTCATAATGCAAAATTCCATTATGATGTCATAATGTAACATTCCATTATGATGTCATAATGCAAAATTCCATTATGATGTCATAATGCAAAATTCCATTATGATGTCATAAAGCAACATTCCATTATGATGTCATAATGCACAATTCCATTATGATGTCATAATGCAAAATTCCATTATGATGTCATAATGCAACATTCCATTATGATGCTATAATGCAAAATTCCATTATGATGTCATAATGTAACATTCCATTATGATGTCATAATGCAAAATTCCATTATGATGTCATAATGCAAAATTCCATTATGATGTCATAATGCAAAATTCCATTATGATGTCATAATGCAAAATTCCATTATGATGTCATAATGTAAAATTCCATTATGATGTCATAATGTAAAATTCCATTATGATGTCATAAAGCAACATTCCATTATGATGTCATAATGCAAAATTCCATTATGATGTCATAATGTAAAATTCCATTATGTCATAATGTAAAATTCCATTATGATGTCATAATGCAACATTCCATTATGATGTCATAATGCAAAATTCCATTATGATGTCATAATGTAACATTCCATTATGATGTCATAATGCAAAATTCCATTATGATGTCATAATGCAACATTCCATTATGATGTCATAAAGCAACATTCCATTATGATGTCATAATGCACAATTCCATTATGATGCCATAATGCAAAATTCCATTATGATGTCATAATGCAACATTCCATTATGATGCTATAATGCAAAATTCCATTATGATGTCATAATGTAACATTCCATTATGATGTCATAATGCAAAATTCCATTATGATGTCATAATGCAAAATTCCATTATGATGTCATAATGCAAAACTCCATTATGATGTCATAATGTAACATTCCATTATGATGTCATAATGCAAAATTCCATTACAATGTCATAATGCAAAATTCCATTAAGATGTCATAATGTAAAATTCCATTATGATGTCATAAAGCAACATTCCATTATGATGTCATAATGTAACATTCCATTATGATGTCATAATGCAAAATTCCATTATGATGTCATAATTTAACATTCCATTATGATGTCATAATGCAAAATTCCATTATGATGTCATAATGCAAAATTCCATTTTGATGTCATAATGTAACATTCCATTATGATGTCATAATGCAAAATTCCATTATGATGTCATAATGCAAAATTCCATTATGATGTCATAATGAAACATTCCATTATGATGTCATAATGCAAAATTCCATTATGATGTCATAATGCAAAATTCCATTATGATGTCATAATGAAACATTCCATTATGATGTCATAATGCAACATTCCATTATGATGTCATAATGCATCATGCCATTATGATGTCATAATGCAAAATTCCATTATGATGTCATAATGCAAAATTCCATTATGATGTCATAATGTAAAATTCCATTATGATGTCATAATGTAAAATTCCATTATGATGTCATAAAGCAACATTCCATTATGATGTCATAATGCAAAATTCCATTATGATGTCATAATGTAAAATTCCATTATGATGTCATAATGCAACATTCCATTATGATGTCATAATGTAACATTCCATTATGATGTCATAATGCAAAATTCCATTATGATGTCATAATGCAAAATTCCATTATGATGTCATAATGTAAAATTCCATTATGTCATAATGTAAAATTCCATTATGTCATAATGTAAAATTCCATTATGTCATAATGTAAAATTCCATTATGATGTCATAATGCAACATTCCATTATGATGTCATAATGCAAAATTCCATTATGATGTCATAATGTAACATTCCATTATGATGTCATAATGCAAAATTCCATTATGATGTCATAATGCAACATTCCATTATGATGTCATAAAGCAACATTCCATTATGATGTCATAATGCACAATTCCATTATGATGCCATAATGCAAAATTCCATTATGATGTCATAATGCACAATTCCATTATGATGCCATAATGCAAAATTCCATTATGATGTCATAATGCAACATTCCATTATGATGCTATAATGCAAAATTCCATTATGATGTCATAATGTAACATTCCATTATGATGTCATAATGCAAAATTCCATTATGATGTCATAATGCAAAATTCCATTGATGTCATAATGTAAAATTCCATTATGATGTCTTAATGCAACATTCCATTATGATGTCATAATGCAAAACTCCATTATGATGTCATAATGTAACATTCCATTATGATGTCATAATGCAAAATTCCATTACAATGTCATAATGCAAAATTCCATTAAGATGTCATAATGTAAAATTCCATTATGATGTCATAAAGCAACATTCCATTATGATGTCATAATGTAAAATTCCATTATGATGTCATAATGCAACATTCCATTATGATGTCATAATGTAACATTCCATTATGATGTCATAATGCAAAATTCCATTATGATGTCATAATGCAAAATTCCATTTTGATGTCATAATGTAACATTCCATTATGATGTCATAATGCAAAATTCCATTATGATGTCATAATGTAAAATTCCATTATGATGTCATAAAGCAACATTCCATTATGATGTCATAATGCAACATTCCATTATGATGTCATAATGCAACATTCCATTATTATGTCATAATGCATCATGCCATTATGATGTCATAATGCAAAATTCCATTATGATGTCATAATGCAAAATTCCATTATGATGTCATAATGTAAAATTCCATTATGATGTCATAATGTAAAATTCCATTATGATGTCATAAAGCAACATTCCATTATGATGTCAATGCAAAATTCCATTATGATGTCATAATGTAAAATTCCATTATGATGTCATAATGCAACATTCCATTATGATGTCATAATGTAACATTCCATTATGATGTCATAATGCAAAATTCCATTATGATGTCATAATGCAAAATTCCATTATGATGTCATAAAGCAACATTCCATTATGATGTCATAATGCACAATTCCATTATGATGCCATAATGCAAAATTCCATTATGATGTCATAATGCAACATTCCATTATGATGCTATAATGCAAAATTCCATTATGATGTCATAATGTAACATTCCATTATGATGTCATAATGCAAAATTCCATTATGATGTCATAATGCAAAATTCCATTATGATGTCATAATGCAAAATTCCATTATGATGTCATAATGCAAAATTCCATTATGATGTCATAATGTAAAATTCCATTATGATGTCATAATGTAAAATTCCATTATGATGTCATAAAGCAACATTCCATTATGATGTCATAATGCAAAATTCCATTTTGATGTCATAATGTAACATTCCATTATGATGTCATAATGCAAAATTCCATTATGATGTCATAATGCAAAATTCCATTATGATGTCATAATGAAACATTCCATTATGATGTCATAATGCAAAATTCCATTATGATGTCATAATGCAAAATTCCATTATGATGTCATAATGAAACATTCCATTATGATGTCATAATGCAACATTCCATTATGATGTCATAATGCATCATGCCATTATGATGTCATAATGCAAAATTCCATTATGATGTCATAATGCAAAATTCCATTATGATGTCATAATGTAAAATTCCATTATGATGTCATAATGTAAAATTCCATTATGATGTCATAAAGCAACATTCCATTATGATGTCATAATGCAAAATTCCATTATGATGTCATAATGTAAAATTCCATTATGATGTCATAATGCAACATTCCATTATGATGTCATAATGTAACATTCCATTATGATGTCATAATGCAAAATTCCATTATGATGTCATAATGCAAAATTCCATTATGATGTCATAATGTAAAATTCCATTATGTCATAATGTAAAATTCCATTATGTCATAATGTAAAATTCCATTATGTCATAATGTAAAATTCCATTATGATGTCATAATGCAACATTCCATTATGATGTCATAATGCAAAATTCCATTATGATGTCATAATGTAACATTCCATTATGATGTCATAATGCAAAATTCCATTATGATGTCATAATGCAACATTCCATTATGATGTCATAAAGCAACATTCCATTATGATGTCATAATGCACAATTCCATTATGATGCCATAATGCAAAATTCCATTATGATGTCATAATGCACAATTCCATTATGATGCCATAATGCAAAATTCCATTATGATGTCATAATGCAACATTCCATTATGATGCTATAATGCAAAATTCCATTATGATGTCATAATGTAACATTCCATTATGATGTCATAATGCAAAATTCCATTATGATGTCATAATGCAAAATTCCATTGATGTCATAATGTAAAATTCCATTATGATGTCTTAATGCAACATTCCATTATGATGTCATAATGCAAAACTCCATTATGATGTCATAATGTAACATTCCATTATGATGTCATAATGCAAAATTCCATTACAATGTCATAATGCAAAATTCCATTAAGATGTCATAATGTAAAATTCCATTATGATGTCATAAAGCAACATTCCATTATGATGTCATAATGTAACATTCCATTATGATGTCATAATGCAAAATTCCATTATGATGTCATAATGTAACATTCCATTATGATGTCATAATGCAAAATTCCATTATGATGTCATAATGCAAAATTCCATTTTGATGTCATAATGTAACATTCCATTATGATGTCATAATGCAAAATTCCATTATGATGTCATAATGTAAAATTCCATTATGATGTCATAAAGCAACATTCCATTATGATGTCATAATGCAACATTCCATTATGATGTCATAATGCAACATTCCATTATGATGTCATAATGCATCATGCCATTATGATGTCATAATGCAAAATTCCATTATGATGTCATAATGCAAAATTCCATTATGATGTCATAATGTAAAATTCCATTATGATGTCATAATGTAAAATTCCATTATGATGTCATAAAGCAACATTCCATTATGATGTCAATGCAAAATTCCATTATGATGTCATAATGTAAAATTCCATTATGATGTCATAATGCAACATTCCATTATGATGTCATAATGTAACATTCCATTATGATGTCATAATGCAAAATTCCATTATGATGTCATAATGCAAAATTCCATTATGATGTCATAAAGCAACATTCCATTATGATGTCATAATGCACAATTCCATTATGATGCCATAATGCAAAATTCCATTATGATGTCATAATGCAACATTCCATTATGATGCTATAATGCAAAATTCCATTATGATGTCATAATGTAACATTCCATTATGATGTCATAATGCAAAATTCCATTATGATGTCATAATGCAAAATTCCATTATGATGTCATAATGCAAAATTCCATTATGATGTCATAATGCAAAATTCCATTATGATGTCATAATGTAAAATTCCATTATGATGTCATAATGTAAAATTCCATTATGATGTCATAAAGCAACATTCCATTATGATGTCATAATGCAAAATTCCATTATGATGTCATAATGTAAAATTCCATTATGTCATAATGTAAAATTCCATTATGATGTCATAATGCAACATTCCATTATGATGTCATAATGCAAAATTCCATTATGATGTCATAATGTAACATTCCATTATGATGTCATAATGCAAAATTCCATTATGATGTCATAATGCAACATTCCATTATGATGTCATAAAGCAACATTCCATTATGATGTCATAATGCACAATTCCATTATGATGCCATAATGCAAAATTCCATTATGATGTCATAATGCAACATTCCATTATGATGCTATAATGCAAAATTCCATTATGATGTCATAATGTAACATTCCATTATGATGTCATAATGCAAAATTCAATTATGATGTCATAATGCAAAATTCCATTATGATGTCATAATGTAAAATTCCATTATGATGTCTTAATGCAACATTCCATTATGATGTCATAATGCAAAACTCCATTATGATGTCATAATGTAACATTCCATTATGATGTCATAATGCAAAATTCCATTACAATGTCATAATGCAAAATTCCATTAAGATGTCATAATGTAAAATTCCATTATGATGTCATAAAGCAACATTCCATTATGATGTCATAATGTAACATTCCATTATGATGTCATAATGCAAAATTCCATTATGATGTCATAATGTAACATTCCATTATGATGTCATAATGCAAAATTCCATTATGATGTCATAATGCAAAATTCCATTATGATGTCATAATGAAACATTCCATTATGATGTCATAATGCAAAATTCCATTATGATGTCATAATGCAAAATTCCATTATGATGTCATAATGAAACATTCCATTATGATGTCATAATGCAACATTCCATTATGATGTCATAATGCATCATGCCATTATGATGTCATAATGCAAAATTCCATTATGATGTCATAATGCAAAATTCCATTATGATGTCATAATGTAAAATTCCATTATGATGTCATAATGTAAAATTCCATTATGATGTCATAAAGCAACATTCCATTATGATGTCATAATGCAAAATTCCATTATGATGTCATAATGTAAAATTCCATTATGATGTCATAATGCAACATTCCATTATGATGTCATAATGTAACATTCCATTATGATGTCATAATGCAAAATTCCATTATGATGTCATAATGTAACATTCCATTATGATGTCATAATGCAAAATTCCATTATGATGTCATAATGAAACATTCCATTATGATGTCATAATGCAAAATTCCATTATGATGTCATAATGCAAAATTCCATTATGATGTCATAATGAAACATTCCATTATGATGTCATAATGCAAAATTCCATTATGATGTCATAATGCAAAATTCCATTATGATGTCATAATGTAACATTCCATTATGATGTCATAATGTAAAATTCCATTATGATGTCATAAAGCAACATTCCATTATGATGTCATAATGCATCATGCCATTATGATGTCATAATGCAACATTCCATTATGATGTCATAATGCATCATGCCATTATGATGTCATAATGCAAAATTCCATTATGATGTCATAATGCAAAATTCCATTATGATGTCATAATGCAAAATTCCATTTTGATGTCATAATGTAACATTCCATTATGATGTCATAATGCAAAATTCCATTATGATGTCATAATGCAAAATTCCATTATGATGTCATAATGAAACATTCCATTATGATGTCATAATGCAAAATTCCATTATGATGTCATAATGCAAAATTCCATTATGATGTCATAATGAAACATTCCATTATGATGTCATAATGCAAAATTCCATTATGATGTCATAATGCAAAATTCCATTATGATGTCATAATGCAAAATTCCATTATGATGTCATAATGCAACATTTCATTATGATGTCATAATGCAAAATTCCATTATGATGTCATAATGCAAAATTCCATTTTGATGTCATAATGTAACATTCCATTATGATGTCATAATGCAAAATTCCATTATGATGTCATAATGCAAAATTCCATTATGATGTCATAATGCAAAATTCCATTATGATGTCATAATGAAACATTCCATTATGATGTCATAATGCAAAATTCCATTATGATGTCATAATGCAAAATTCCATTATGATGTCATAATGTAAAATTCCATTATGATGTCATAATGCAAAATTCCCTTTTGATGTCATAATGTAACATTCCATTATGATGTCATAATGCAAAATTCCATTACAATGTCATAATGCAAAATTCCATTAAGATGTCATAATGTAAAATTCCATTATGATGTCATAAAGCAACATTCCATTATGATGTCATAATGTAACATTCCATTATGATGTCATAATGCAAAATTCCATTATGATGTCATAATGTAACATTCCATTATGATGTCATAATGCAAAATTCCATTATGATGTCATAATGAAACATTCCATTATGATGTCATAATGCAAAATTCCATTATGATGTCATAATGCAAAATTCCATTATGATGTCATAATGAAACATTCCATTATGATGTCATAATGCAAAATTCCATTATGATGTCATAATGCAAAATTCCATTATGATGTCATAATGTAACATTCCATTATGATGTCATAATGTAAAATTCCATTATGATGTCATAAAGCAACATTCCATTATGATGTCATAATGCATCATGCCATTATGATGTCATAATGCAACATTCCATTATGATGTCATAATGCATCATGCCATTATGATGTCATAATGCAAAATTCCATTATGATGTCATAATGCAAAATTCCATTATGATGTCATAATGCAAAATTCCATTTTGATGTCATAATGTAACATTCCATTATGATGTCATAATGCAAAATTCCATTATGATGTCATAATGCAAAATTCCATTATGATGTCATAATGAAACATTCCATTATGATGTCATAATGCAAAATTCCATTATGATGTCATAATGCAAAATTCCATTATGATGTCATAATGCAAAATTCCATTATGATGTCATAATGCAAAATTCCATTATGATGTCATAATGCAAAATTCCATTATGATGTCATAATGCAAAATTCCATTATGATGTCATAATGCAACATTTCATTATGATGTCATAATGCAAAATTCCATTATGATGTCATAATGCAAAATTCCATTTTGATGTCATAATGTAACATTCCATTATGATGTCATAATGCAAAATTCCATTATGATGTCATAATGCAAAATTCCATTATGATGTCATAATGCAAAATTCCATTATGATGTCATAATGCAAAATTCCATTATGATGTCATAATGCAAAATTCCATTATGATGTCATAATGCAAAATTCCATTATGATGTCATAATGCAAAATTCCATTATGATGTCATAATGCAACATTTCATTATGATGTCATAATGCAAAATTCCATTATGATGTCATAATGCAAAATTCCATTTTGATGTCATAATGTAACATTCCATTATGATGTCATAATGCAAAATTCCATTATGATGTCATAATGCAAAATTCCATTATGATGTCATAATGCAAAATTCCATTATGATGTCATAATGAAACATTCCATTATGATGTCATAATGCAAAATTCCATTATGATGTCATAATGCAAAATTCCATTATGATGTCATAATGTAAAATTCCATTATGATGTCATAATGCAAAATTCCCTTTTGATGTCATAATGTAACATTCCATTATGATGTCATAATGCAAAATTCCCTTTTGATGTCATAATGTAACATTCCATTATGATGTCATAATGCAAAATTCCATTGTGAGGTCATAATGTAAAATTCGATTAAGATGTCATAATGTAACATTCCATTATGATGTCATAATGTAACATTCCATTATGAAGTCATAATGTAACATTCCATTATGATGTCATAATGCAGAATTCCATTATGATGTCATAATGTAACACTCCATTATGATGTCATAATGCATCATGCCATTATGATGTCATAATGCAAAATGCCATTATGATGTCATAATGCAAAATTCCATTATGATGTCATAATGTAACATTCCATTATGATGTCATAATGCAAAATTCCATTATGATGTCATAATGCAAAATTCCATTATGATGTCATAAAGCAACATTCCATTATGATGTCATAATGCACAATTCCATTATGATGCCATAATGCAAAATTCCATTATGATGTCATAATGCAACATTCCATTATGATGCTATAATGCAAAATTCCATTATGATGTCATAATGTAACATTCCATTATGATGTCATAATGCAAAATTCCATTATGATGTCATAATGCAAAATTCCATTATGATGTCATAATGCAAAATTCCATTATGATGTCATAATGCAAAATTCCATTATGATGTCATAATGTAAAATTCCATTATGATGTCATAATGTAAAATTCCATTATGATGTCATAAAGCAACATTCCATTATGATGTCATAATGCAAAATTCCATTATGATGTCATAATGTAAAATTCCATTATGTCATAATGTAAAATTCCATTATGATGTCATAATGCAACATTCCATTATGATGTCATAATGCAAAATTCCATTATGATGTCATAATGTAACATTCCATTATGATGTCATAATGCAAAATTCCATTATGATGTCATAATGCAACATTCCATTATGATGTCATAAAGCAACATTCCATTATGATGTCATAATGCACAATTCCATTATGATGCCATAATGCAAAATTCCATTATGATGTCATAATGCAACATTCCATTATGATGCTATAATGCAAAATTCCATTATGATGTCATAATGTAACATTCCATTATGATGTCATAATGCAAAATTCCATTATGATGTCATAATGCAAAATTCCATTATGATGTCATAATGCAAAACTCCATTATGATGTCATAATGTAACATTCCATTATGATGTCATAATGCAAAATTCCATTACAATGTCATAATGCAAAATTCCATTAAGATGTCATAATGTAAAATTCCATTATGATGTCATAAAGCAACATTCCATTATGATGTCATAATGTAACATTCCATTATGATGTCATAATGCAAAATTCCATTATGATGTCATAATGTAACATTCCATTATGATGTCATAATGCAAAATTCCATTATGATGTCATAATGCAAAATTCCATTTTGATGTCATAATGTAACATTCCATTATGATGTCATAATGCAAAATTCCATTATGATGTCATAATGCAAAATTCCATTATGATGTCATAATGAAACATTCCATTATGATGTCATAATGCAAAATTCCATTATGATGTCATAATGCAAAATTCCATTATGATGTCATAATGAAACATTCCATTATGATGTCATAATGCAACATTCCATTATGATGTCATAATGCATCATGCCATTATGATGTCATAATGCAAAATTCCATTATGATGTCATAATGCAAAATTCCATTATGATGTCATAATGTAAAATTCCATTATGATGTCATAATGCAAAATTCCATTATGATGTCATAATGCAAAATTCCATTTTGATGTCATAATGTAACATTCCATTATGATGTCATAATGCAAAATTCCATTATGATGTCATAATGCAAAATTCCATTATGATGTCATAATGAAACATTCCATTATGATGTCATAATGCAAAATTCCATTATGATGTCATAATGCAAAATTCCATTATGATGTCATAATGCAAAATTCCATTATGATGTCATAATGCAAAATTCCATTATGATGTCATAATGCAAAATTCCATTATGATGTCATAATGCAAAATTCCATTATGATGTCATAATGCAACATTTCATTATGATGTCATAATGCAAAATTCCATTATGATGTCATAATGCAAAATTCCATTTTGATGTCATAATGTAACATTCCATTATGATGTCATAATGCAAAATTCCATTATGATGTCATAATGCAAAATTCCATTATGATGTCATAATGCAAAATTCCATTATGATGTCATAATGCAAAATTCCATTATGATGTCATAATGCAAAATTCCATTATGATGTCATAATGCAAAATTCCATTATGATGTCATAATGCAACATTTCATTATGATGTCATAATGCAAAATTCCATTATGATGTCATAATGCAAAATTCCATTTTGATGTCATAATGTAACATTCCATTATGATGTCATAATGCAAAATTCCATTATGATGTCATAATGCAAAATTCCATTATGATGTCATAATGCAAAATTCCATTATGATGTCATAATGAAACATTCCATTATGATGTCATAATGCAAAATTCCATTATGATGTCATAATGCAAAATTCCATTATGATGTCATAATGTAAAATTCCATTATGATGTCATAATGCAAAATTCCCTTTTGATGTCATAATGTAACATTCCATTATGATGTCATAATGCAAAATTCCCTTTTGATGTCATAATGTAACATTCCATTATGATGTCATAATGCAAAATTCCATTGTGAGGTCATAATGTAAAATTCGATTAAGATGTCATAATGTAACATTCCATTATGATGTCATAATGTAACATTCCATTATGAAGTCATAATGTAACATTCCATTATGATGTCATAATGCAGAATTCCATTATGATGTCATAATGTAACACTCCATTATGATGTCATAATGCATCATGCCATTATGATGTCATAATGCAAAATGCCATTATGATGTCATAATGCAAAATTCCATTATGATGTCATAATGTAACATTCCATTATGATGTCATAATGCAAAATTCCATTATGATGTCATAATGCAAAATTCCATTATGATGTCATAAAGCAACATTCCATTATGATGTCATAATGCACAATTCCATTATGATGCCATAATGCAAAATTCCATTATGATGTCATAATGCAACATTCCATTATGATGCTATAATGCAAAATTCCATTATGATGTCATAATGTAACATTCCATTATGATGTCATAATGCAAAATTCCATTATGATGTCATAATGCAAAATTCCATTATGATGTCATAATGCAAAATTCCATTATGATGTCATAATGCAAAATTCCATTATGATGTCATAATGTAAAATTCCATTATGATGTCATAATGTAAAATTCCATTATGATGTCATAAAGCAACATTCCATTATGATGTCATAATGCAAAATTCCATTATGATGTCATAATGTAAAATTCCATTATGTCATAATGTAAAATTCCATTATGATGTCATAATGCAACATTCCATTATGATGTCATAATGCAAAATTCCATTATGATGTCATAATGTAACATTCCATTATGATGTCATAATGCAAAATTCCATTATGATGTCATAATGCAACATTCCATTATGATGTCATAAAGCAACATTCCATTATGATGTCATAATGCACAATTCCATTATGATGCCATAATGCAAAATTCCATTATGATGTCATAATGCAACATTCCATTATGATGCTATAATGCAAAATTCCATTATGATGTCATAATGTAACATTCCATTATGATGTCATAATGCAAAATTCCATTATGATGTCATAATGCAAAATTCCATTATGATGTCATAATGCAAAACTCCATTATGATGTCATAATGTAACATTCCATTATGATGTCATAATGCAAAATTCCATTACAATGTCATAATGCAAAATTCCATTAAGATGTCATAATGTAAAATTCCATTATGATGTCATAAAGCAACATTCCATTATGATGTCATAATGTAACATTCCATTATGATGTCATAATGCAAAATTCCATTATGATGTCATAATGTAACATTCCATTATGATGTCATAATGCAAAATTCCATTATGATGTCATAATGCAAAATTCCATTTTGATGTCATAATGTAACATTCCATTATGATGTCATAATGCAAAATTCCATTATGATGTCATAATGCAAAATTCCATTATGATGTCATAATGAAACATTCCATTATGATGTCATAATGCAAAATTCCATTATGATGTCATAATGCAAAATTCCATTATGATGTCATAATGAAACATTCCATTATGATGTCATAATGCAACATTCCATTATGATGTCATAATGCATCATGCCATTATGATGTCATAATGCAAAATTCCATTATGATGTCATAATGCAAAATTCCATTATGATGTCATAATGTAAAATTCCATTATGATGTCATAATGTAAAATTCCATTATGATGTCATAAAGCAACATTCCATTATGATGTCATAATGCAAAATTCCATTATGATGTCATAATGTAAAATTCCATTATGATGTCATAATGCAACATTCCATTATGATGTCATAATGCAACATTCCATTATGATGTCATAATGCATCATGCCATTATGATGTCATAATGCAAAATTCCATTATGATGTCATAATGCAAAATTCCATTATGATGTCATAATGCAAAATTCCATTTTGATGTCATAATGTAACATTCCATTATGATGTCATAATGCAAAATTCCATTATGATGTCATAATGCAAAATTCCATTATGATGTCATAAAGCAACATTCCATTATGATGTCATAATGCATCATGCCATTATGATGTCATAATGCAACATTCCATTATGATGTCATAATGCATCATGCCATTATGATGTCATAATGCAAAATTCCATTATGATGTCATAATGCAAAATTCCATTATGATGTCATAATGCAAAATTCCATTTTGATGTCATAATGTAACATTCCATTATGATGTCATAATGCAAAATTCCATTATGATGTCATAATGCAAAATTCCATTATGATGTCATAATGAAACATTCCATTATGATGTCATAATGCAAAATTCCATTATGATGTCATAATGCAAAATTCCATTATGATGTCATAATGAAACATTCCATTATGATGTCATAATGCAAAATTCCATTATGATGTCATAATGCAAAATTCCATTATGATGTCATAATGCAAAATTCCATTATGATGTCATAATGCAACATTTCATTATGATGTCATAATGCAAAATTCCATTATGATGTCATAATGCAAAATTCCATTTTGATGTCATAATGTAACATTCCATTATGATGTCATAATGCAAAATTCCATTATGATGTCATAATGCAAAATTCCATTATGATGTCATAATGCAAAATTCCATTATGATGTCATAATGAAACATTCCATTATGATGTCATAATGCAAAATTCCATTATGATGTCATAATGCAAAATTCCATTATGATGTCATAATGCAAAATTCCATTATGATGTCATAATGCAACATTTCATTATGATGTCATAATGCAAAATTCCATTATGATGTCATAATGCAAAATTCCATTTTGATGTCATAATGTAACATTCCATTATGATGTCATAATGCAAAATTCCATTATGATGTCATAATGCAAAATTCCATTATGATGTCATAATGCAAAATTCCATTATGATGTCATAATGAAACATTCCATTATGATGTCATAATGCAAAATTCCATTATGATGTCATAATGCAAAATTCCATTATGATGTCATAATGCAACATTTCATTATGATGTCATAATGCAAAATTCCATTATGATGTCATAATGCAAAATTCCATTTTGATGTCATAATGTAACATTCCATTATGATGTCATAATGCAAAATTCCATTATGATGTCATAATGCAAAATTCCATTATGATGTCATAATGCAAAATTCCATTATGATGTCATAATGCAAAATTCCATTATGATGTCATAATGCAAAATTCCATTATGATGTCATAATGCAAAATTCCATTATGATGTCATAATGCAACATTTCATTATGATGTCATAATGCAAAATTCCATTATGATGTCATAATGCAAAATTCCATTTTGATGTCATAATGTAACATTCCATTATGATGTCATAATGCAAAATTCCATTATGATGTCATAATGCAAAATTCCATTATGATGTCATAATGCAAAATTCCATTATGATGTCATAATGAAACATTCCATTATGATGTCATAATGCAAAATTCCATTATGATGTCATAATGCAAAATTCCATTATGATGTCATAATGTAAAATTCCATTATGATGTCATAATGCAAAATTCCCTTTTGATGTCATAATGTAACATTCCATTATGATGTCATAATGCAAAATTCCCTTTTGATGTCATAATGTAACATTCCATTATGATGTCATAATGCAAAATTCCATTGTGAGGTCATAATGTAAAATTCGATTAAGATGTCATAATGTAACATTCCATTATGATGTCATAATGTAACATTCCATTATGAAGTCATAATGTAACATTCCATTATGATGTCATAATGCAGAATTCCATTATGATGTCATAATGTAACACTCCATTATGATGTCATAATGCATCATGCCATTATGATGTCATAATGCAAAATGCCATTATGATGTCATAATGCAAAATTCCATTATGATGTCATAATGTAACATTCCATTATGATGTCATAATGCAAAATTCCATTATGATGTCATAATGCAAAATTCCATTATGATGTCATAAAGCAACATTCCATTATGATGTCATAATGCACAATTCCATTATGATGCCATAATGCAAAATTCCATTATGATGTCATAATGCAACATTCCATTATGATGCTATAATGCAAAATTCCATTATGATGTCATAATGTAACATTCCATTATGATGTCATAATGCAAAATTCCATTATGATGTCATAATGCAAAATTCCATTATGATGTCATAATGCAAAATTCCATTATGATGTCATAATGCAAAATTCCATTATGATGTCATAATGTAAAATTCCATTATGATGTCATAATGTAAAATTCCATTATGATGTCATAAAGCAACATTCCATTATGATGTCATAATGCAAAATTCCATTATGATGTCATAATGTAAAATTCCATTATGTCATAATGTAAAATTCCATTATGATGTCATAATGCAACATTCCATTATGATGTCATAATGCAAAATTCCATTATGATGTCATAATGTAACATTCCATTATGATGTCATAATGCAAAATTCCATTATGATGTCATAATGCAACATTCCATTATGATGTCATAAAGCAACATTCCATTATGATGTCATAATGCACAATTCCATTATGATGCCATAATGCAAAATTCCATTATGATGTCATAATGCAACATTCCATTATGATGCTATAATGCAAAATTCCATTATGATGTCATAATGTAACATTCCATTATGATGTCATAATGCAAAATTCCATTATGATGTCATAATGCAAAATTCCATTATGATGTCATAATGCAAAACTCCATTATGATGTCATAATGTAACATTCCATTATGATGTCATAATGCAAAATTCCATTACAATGTCATAATGCAAAATTCCATTAAGATGTCATAATGTAAAATTCCATTATGATGTCATAAAGCAACATTCCATTATGATGTCATAATGTAACATTCCATTATGATGTCATAATGCAAAATTCCATTATGATGTCATAATGTAACATTCCATTATGATGTCATAATGCAAAATTCCATTATGATGTCATAATGCAAAATTCCATTTTGATGTCATAATGTAACATTCCATTATGATGTCATAATGCAAAATTCCATTATGATGTCATAATGCAAAATTCCATTATGATGTCATAATGAAACATTCCATTATGATGTCATAATGCAAAATTCCATTATGATGTCATAATGCAAAATTCCATTATGATGTCATAATGAAACATTCCATTATGATGTCATAATGCAACATTCCATTATGATGTCATAATGCATCATGCCATTATGATGTCATAATGCAAAATTCCATTATGATGTCATAATGCAAAATTCCATTATGATGTCATAATGTAAAATTCCATTATGATGTCATAATGTAAAATTCCATTATGATGTCATAAAGCAACATTCCATTATGATGTCATAATGCAAAATTCCATTATGATGTCATAATGTAAAATTCCATTATGATGTCATAATGCAACATTCCATTATGATGTCATAATGCAACATTCCATTATGATGTCATAATGCATCATGCCATTATGATGTCATAATGCAAAATTCCATTATGATGTCATAATGCAAAATTCCATTATGATGTCATAATGCAAAATTCCATTTTGATGTCATAATGTAACATTCCATTATGATGTCATAATGCAAAATTCCATTATGATGTCATAATGCAAAATTCCATTATGATGTCATAAAGCAACATTCCATTATGATGTCATAATGCATCATGCCATTATGATGTCATAATGCAACATTCCATTATGATGTCATAATGCATCATGCCATTATGATGTCATAATGCAAAATTCCATTATGATGTCATAATGCAAAATTCCATTATGATGTCATAATGCAAAATTCCATTTTGATGTCATAATGTAACATTCCATTATGATGTCATAATGCAAAATTCCATTATGATGTCATAATGCAAAATTCCATTATGATGTCATAATGAAACATTCCATTATGATGTCATAATGCAAAATTCCATTATGATGTCATAATGCAAAATTCCATTATGATGTCATAATGAAACATTCCATTATGATGTCATAATGCAAAATTCCATTATGATGTCATAATGCAAAATTCCATTATGATGTCATAATGCAAAATTCCATTATGATGTCATAATGCAACATTTCATTATGATGTCATAATGCAAAATTCCATTATGATGTCATAATGCAAAATTCCATTTTGATGTCATAATGTAACATTCCATTATGATGTCATAATGCAAAATTCCATTATGATGTCATAATGCAAAATTCCATTATGATGTCATAATGCAAAATTCCATTATGATGTCATAATGAAACATTCCATTATGATGTCATAATGCAAAATTCCATTATGATGTCATAATGCAAAATTCCATTATGATGTCATAATGTAAAATTCCATTATGATGTCATAATGCAAAATTCCCTTTTGATGTCATAATGTAACATTCCATTATGATGTCATAATGCAAAATTCCATTACAATGTCATAATGCAAAATTCCATTAAGATGTCATAATGTAAAATTCCATTATGATGTCATAAAGCAACATTCCATTATGATGTCATAATGTAACATTCCATTATGATGTCATAATGCAAAATTCCATTATGATGTCATAATGTAACATTCCATTATGATGTCATAATGCAAAATTCCATTATGATGTCATAATGAAACATTCCATTATGATGTCATAATGCAAAATTCCATTATGATGTCATAATGCAAAATTCCATTATGATGTCATAATGAAACATTCCATTATGATGTCATAATGCAAAATTCCATTATGATGTCATAATGCAAAATTCCATTATGATGTCATAATGTAACATTCCATTATGATGTCATAATGTAAAATTCCATTATGATGTCATAAAGCAACATTCCATTATGATGTCATAATGCATCATGCCATTATGATGTCATAATGCAACATTCCATTATGATGTCATAATGCATCATGCCATTATGATGTCATAATGCAAAATTCCATTATGATGTCATAATGCAAAATTCCATTATGATGTCATAATGCAAAATTCCATTTTGATGTCATAATGTAACATTCCATTATGATGTCATAATGCAAAATTCCATTATGATGTCATAATGCAAAATTCCATTATGATGTCATAATGCAAAATTCCCTTTTGATGTCATAATGTAACATTCCATTATGATGTCATAATGCAAAATTCCCTTTTGATGTCATAATGTAACATTCCATTATGATGTCATAATGCAAAATTCCATTGTGAGGTCATAATGTAAAATTCGATTAAGATGTCATAATGTAACATTCCATTATGATGTCATAATGTAACATTCCATTATGAAGTCATAATGTAACATTCCATTATGATGTCATAATGCAGAATTCCATTATGATGTCATAATGTAACACTCCATTATGATGTCATAATGCATCATGCCATTATGATGTCATAATGCAAAATGCCATTATGATGTCATAATGCAAAATTCCATTATGATGTCATAATGTAACATTCCATTATGATGTCATAATGCAAAATTCCATTATGATGTCATAATGCAAAATTCCATTATGATGTCATAAAGCAACATTCCATTATGATGTCATAATGCACAATTCCATTATGATGCCATAATGCAAAATTCCATTATGATGTCATAATGCAACATTCCATTATGATGCTATAATGCAAAATTCCATTATGATGTCATAATGTAACATTCCATTATGATGTCATAATGCAAAATTCCATTATGATGTCATAATGCAAAATTCCATTATGATGTCATAATGCAAAATTCCATTATGATGTCATAATGCAAAATTCCATTATGATGTCATAATGTAAAATTCCATTATGATGTCATAATGTAAAATTCCATTATGATGTCATAAAGCAACATTCCATTATGATGTCATAATGCAAAATTCCATTATGATGTCATAATGTAAAATTCCATTATGTCATAATGTAAAATTCCATTATGATGTCATAATGCAACATTCCATTATGATGTCATAATGCAAAATTCCATTATGATGTCATAATGTAACATTCCATTATGATGTCATAATGCAAAATTCCATTATGATGTCATAATGCAACATTCCATTATGATGTCATAAAGCAACATTCCATTATGATGTCATAATGCAAAATTCCATTATGATGTCATAATGTAAAATTCCATTATGATGTCATAATGCAACATTCCATTATGATGTCATAATGCAACATTCCATTATGATGTCATAATGCATCATGCCATTATGATGTCATAATGCAAAATTCCATTATGATGTCATAATGCAAAATTCCATTATGATGTCATAATGCAAAATTCCATTTTGATGTCATAATGTAACATTCCATTATGATGTCATAATGCAAAATTCCATTATGATGTCATAATGCAAAATTCCATTATGATGTCATAAAGCAACATTCCATTATGATGTCATAATGCATCATGCCATTATGATGTCATAATGCAACATTCCATTATGATGTCATAATGCATCATGCCATTATGATGTCATAATGCAAAATTCCATTATGATGTCATAATGCAAAATTCCATTATGATGTCATAATGCAAAATTCCATTTTGATGTCATAATGTAACATTCCATTATGATGTCATAATGCAAAATTCCATTATGATGTCATAATGCAAAATTCCATTATGATGTCATAATGAAACATTCCATTATGATGTCATAATGCAAAATTCCATTATGATGTCATAATGCAAAATTCCATTATGATGTCATAATGAAACATTCCATTATGATGTCATAATGCAAAATTCCATTATGATGTCATAATGCAAAATTCCATTATGATGTCATAATGCAAAATTCCATTATGATGTCATAATGCAACATTTCATTATGATGTCATAATGCAAAATTCCATTATGATGTCATAATGCAAAATTCCATTTTGATGTCATAATGTAACATTCCATTATGATGTCATAATGCAAAATTCCATTATGATGTCATAATGCAAAATTCCATTATGATGTCATAATGCAAAATTCCATTATGATGTCATAATGAAACATTCCATTATGATGTCATAATGCAAAATTCCATTATGATGTCATAATGCAAAATTCCATTATGATGTCATAATGTAAAATTCCATTATGATGTCATAATGCAAAATTCCCTTTTGATGTCATAATGTAACATTCCATTATGATGTCATAATGCAAAATTCCATTACAATGTCATAATGCAAAATTCCATTAAGATGTCATAATGTAAAATTCCATTATGATGTCATAAAGCAACATTCCATTATGATGTCATAATGTAACATTCCATTATGATGTCATAATGCAAAATTCCATTATGATGTCATAATGTAACATTCCATTATGATGTCATAATGCAAAATTCCATTATGATGTCATAATGAAACATTCCATTATGATGTCATAATGCAAAATTCCATTATGATGTCATAATGCAAAATTCCATTATGATGTCATAATGAAACATTCCATTATGATGTCATAATGCAAAATTCCATTATGATGTCATAATGCAAAATTCCATTATGATGTCATAATGTAACATTCCATTATGATGTCATAATGTAAAATTCCATTATGATGTCATAAAGCAACATTCCATTATGATGTCATAATGCATCATGCCATTATGATGTCATAATGCAACATTCCATTATGATGTCATAATGCATCATGCCATTATGATGTCATAATGCAAAATTCCATTATGATGTCATAATGCAAAATTCCATTATGATGTCATAATGCAAAATTCCATTTTGATGTCATAATGTAACATTCCATTATGATGTCATAATGCAAAATTCCATTATGATGTCATAATGCAAAATTCCATTATGATGTCATAATGCAAAATTCCCTTTTGATGTCATAATGTAACATTCCATTATGATGTCATAATGCAAAATTCCCTTTTGATGTCATAATGTAACATTCCATTATGATGTCATAATGCAAAATTCCATTGTGAGGTCATAATGTAAAATTCGATTAAGATGTCATAATGTAACATTCCATTATGATGTCATAATGTAACATTCCATTATGAAGTCATAATGTAACATTCCATTATGATGTCATAATGCAGAATTCCATTATGATGTCATAATGTAACACTCCATTATGATGTCATAATGCATCATGCCATTATGATGTCATAATGCAAAATGCCATTATGATGTCATAATGCAAAATTCCATTATGATGTCATAATGTAACATTCCATTATGATGTCATAATGCAAAATTCCATTATGATGTCATAATGCAAAATTCCATTATGATGTCATAAAGCAACATTCCATTATGATGTCATAATGCACAATTCCATTATGATGCCATAATGCAAAATTCCATTATGATGTCATAATGCAACATTCCATTATGATGCTATAATGCAAAATTCCATTATGATGTCATAATGTAACATTCCATTATGATGTCATAATGCAAAATTCCATTATGATGTCATAATGCAAAATTCCATTATGATGTCATAATGCAAAATTCCATTATGATGTCATAATGCAAAATTCCATTATGATGTCATAATGTAAAATTCCATTATGATGTCATAATGTAAAATTCCATTATGATGTCATAAAGCAACATTCCATTATGATGTCATAATGCAAAATTCCATTATGATGTCATAATGTAAAATTCCATTATGTCATAATGTAAAATTCCATTATGATGTCATAATGCAACATTCCATTATGATGTCATAATGCAAAATTCCATTATGATGTCATAATGTAACATTCCATTATGATGTCATAATGCAAAATTCCATTATGATGTCATAATGCAACATTCCATTATGATGTCATAAAGCAACATTCCATTATGATGTCATAATGCACAATTCCATTATGATGCCATAATGCAAAATTCCATTATGATGTCATAATGCAACATTCCATTATGATGCTATAATGCAAAATTCCATTATGATGTCATAATGTAACATTCCATTATGATGTCATAATGCAAAATTCCATTATGATGTCATAATGCAAAATTCCATTATGATGTCATAATGTAAAATTCCATTATGATGTCTTAATGCAACATTCCATTATGATGTCATAATGCAAAACTCCATTATGATGTCATAATGTAACATTCCATTATGATGTCATAATGCAAAATTCCATTACAATGTCATAATGCAAAATTCCATTAAGATGTCATAATGTAAAATTCCATTATGATGTCATAAAGCAACATTCCATTATGATGTCATAATGTAACATTCCATTATGATGTCATAATGCAAAATTCCATTATGATGTCATAATGTAACATTCCATTATGATGTCATAATGCAAAATTCCATTATGATGTCATAATGCAAAATTCCATTATGATGTCATAATGAAACATTCCATTATGATGTCATAATGCAAAATTCCATTATGATGTCATAATGCAAAATTCCATTATGATGTCATAATGAAACATTCCATTATGATGTCATAATGCAACATTCCATTATGATGTCATAATGCATCATGCCATTATGATGTCATAATGCAAAATTCCATTATGATGTCATAATGCAAAATTCCATTATGATGTCATAATGTAAAATTCCATTATGATGTCATAATGTAAAATTCCATTATGATGTCATAAAGCAACATTCCATTATGATGTCATAATGCAAAATTCCATTATGATGTCATAATGTAAAATTCCATTATGATGTCATAATGCAACATTCCATTATGATGTCATAATGTAACATTCCATTATGATGTCATAATGCAAAATTCCATTATGATGTCATAATGCAAAATTCCATTATGATGTCATAATGTAAAATTCCATTATGTCATAATGTAAAATTCCATTATGTCATAATGTAAAATTCCATTATGTCATAATGTAAAATTCCATTATGATGTCATAATGCAACATTCCATTATGATGTCATAATGCAAAATTCCATTATGATGTCAAAAATGTAACATTCCATTATGATGTCATAATGCAAAATTCCATTATGATGTCATAATGCAACATTCCATTATGATGACATAAAGCAACATTCCATTATGATGTCATAATGCACAATTCCATTATGATGCCATAATGCAAAATTCCATTATGATGTCATAATGCACAATTCCATTATGATGCCATAATGCAAAATTCCATTATGATGTCATAATGCAACATTCCATTATGATGCTATAATGCAAAATTCCATTATGATGTCATAATGTAACATTCCATTATGATGTCATAATGCAAAATTCCATTATGATGTCATAATGCAAAATTCCATTGATGTCATAATGTAAAATTCCATTATGATGTCTTAATGCAACATTCCATTATGATGTCATAATGCAAAACTCCATTATGATGTCATAATGTAACATTCCATTATGATGTCATAATGCAAAATTCCATTACAATGTCATAATGCAAAATTCCATTAAGATGTCATAATGTAAAATTCCATTATGATGTCATAAAGCAACATTCCATTATGATGTCATAATGTAACATTCCATTATGATGTCATAATGCAAAATTCCATTATGATGTCATAATGTAACATTCCATTATGATGTCATAATGCAAAATTCCATTATGATGTCATAATGCAAAATTCCATTATGATGTCATAATGCAAAATTCCATTATGATGTCATAATGAAACATTCCATTATGATGTCATAATGCAAAATTCCATTATGATGTCATAATGCAAAATTCCATTATGATGTCATAATGAAACATTCCATTATGATGTCATAATGCAACATTCCATTATGATGTCATAATGCAAAATTCCATTATGATGTCATAATGCAAAATTCCATTATGATGTCATAATGTAAAATTCCATTATGATGTCATAATGTAAAATTCCATTATGATGTCATAAAGCAACATTCCATTATGATGTCATAATGCAAAATTCCATTATGATGTCATAATGTAAAATTCCATTATGATGTCATAATGCAAAATTCCATTATGATGTCATAATGCAAAATTCCATTATGATGTCATAATGTAAAATTCCATTATGTCATAATGTAAAATTCCATTATGATGTCATAATGCAACATTCCATTATGATGTCATAATGCAAAATTCCATTATGATGTCATAATGTAACATTCCATTATGATGTCATAATGCAAAATTCCATTATGATGTCATAATGCAACATTCCATTATGATGTCATAAAGCAACATTCCATTATGATGTCATAATGCACAATTTCATTATGATGCCATAATGCAAAATTCCATTATGATGTCATAATGCAACATTCCATTATGATGCTATAATGCAAAATTCCATTATGATGTCATAATGTAACATTCCATTATGATGTCATAATGCAAAATTCCATTATGATGTCATAATGCAAAATTCCATTATGATGTCATAATGCAAAACTCCATTATGATGTCATAATGTAACATTCCATTATGATGTCATAATGCAAAATTCCATTACAATGTCATAATGCAAAATTCCATTAAGATGTCATAATGTAAAATTCCATTATGATGTCATAAAGCAACATTCCATTATGATGTCATAATGTAACATTCCATTATGATGTCATAATGCAAAATTCCATTATGATGTCATAATGTAACATTCCATTATGATGTCATAATGCAAAATTCCATTATGATGTCATAATGCAAAATTCCATTTTGATGTCATAATGTAACATTCCATTATGATGTCATAATGCAAAATTCCATTATGATGTCATAATGCAAAATTCCATTATGATGTCATAATGAAACATTCCATTATGATGTCATAATGCAAAATTCCATTATGATGTCATAATGCAAAATTCCATTATGATGTCATAATGAAACATTCCATTATGATGTCATAATGCAACATTCCATTATGATGTCATAATGCATCATGCCATTATGATGTCATAATGCAAAATTCCATTATGATGTCATAATGCAAAATTCCATTATGATGTCATAATGTAAAATTCCATTATGATGTCATAATGTAAAATTCCATTATGATGTCATAAAGCAACATTCCATTATGATGTCATAATGCAAAATTCCATTATGATGTCATAATGTAAAATTCCATTATGATGTCATAATGCAACATTCCATTATGATGTCATAATGTAACATTCCATTATGATGTCATAATGCAAAATTCCATTATGATGTCATAATGCAAAATTCCATTATGATGTCATAATGTAAAATTCCATTATGTCATAATGTAAAATTCCATTATGTCATAATGTAAAATTCCATTATGTCATAATGTAAAATTCCATTATGATGTCATAATGCAACATTCCATTATGATGTCATAATGCAAAATTCCATTATGATGTCATAATGTAACATTCCATTATGATGTCATAATGCAAAATTCCATTATGATGTCATAATGCAACATTCCATTATGATGTCATAAAGCAACATTCCATTATGATGTCATAATGCACAATTCCATTATGATGCCATAATGCAAAATTCCATTATGATGTCATAATGCACAATTCCATTATGATGCCATAATGCAAAATTCCATTATGATGTCATAATGCAACATTCCATTATGATGCTATAATGCAAAATTCCATTATGATGTCATAATGTAACATTCCATTATGATGTCATAATGCAAAATTCCATTATGATGTCATAATGCAAAATTCCATTGATGTCATAATGTAAAATTCCATTATGATGTCTTAATGCAACATTCCATTATGATGTCATAATGCAAAACTCCATTATGATGTCATAATGTAACATTCCATTATGATGTCATAATGCAAAATTCCATTACAATGTCATAATGCAAAATTCCATTAAGATGTCATAATGTAAAATTCCATTATGATGTCATAAAGCAACATTCCATTATGATGTCATAATGTAAAATTCCATTATGATGTCATAATGCAACATTCCATTATGATGTCATAATGTAACATTCCATTATGATGTCATAATGCAAAATTCCATTATGATGTCATAATGCAAAATTCCATTTTGATGTCATAATGTAACATTCCATTATGATGTCATAATGCAAAATTCCATTATGATGTCATAATGTAAAATTCCATTATGATGTCATAAAGCAACATTCCATTATGATGTCATAATGCAACATTCCATTATGATGTCATAATGCAACATTCCATTATTATGTCATAATGCATCATGCCATTATGATGTCATAATGCAAAATTCCATTATGATGTCATAATGCAAAATTCCATTATGATGTCATAATGTAAAATTCCATTATGATGTCATAATGCAAAATTCCATTATGATGTCATAATGCAACATTCCATTATGATGTCATAAAGCAACATTCCATTATGATGTCATAATGTAAAATTCCATTATGATGTCATAATGCAACATTCCATTATGATGTCATAATGTAACATTCCATTATGATGTCATAATGCAAAATTCCATTATGATGTCATAATGCAAAATTCCATTATGATGTCATAAAGCAACATTCCATTATGATGTCATAATGCACAATTCCATTATGATGCCATAATGCAAAATTCCATTATGATGTCATAATGCAACATTCCATTATGATGCTATAATGCAAAATTCCATTATGATGTCATAATGTAACATTCCATTATGATGTCATAATGCAAAATTCCATTATGATGTCATAATGCAAAATTCCATTATGATGTCATAATGCAAAATTCCATTATGATGTCATAATGCAAAATTCCATTATGATGTCATAATGCAAAATTCCATTATGATGTCATAATGTAAAATTCCATTATGATGTCATAAAGCAACATTCCATTATGATGTCATAATGCAAAATTCCATTTTGATGTCATAATGTAACATTCCATTATGATGTCATAATGCAAAATTCCATTATGATGTCATAATGCAAAATTCCATTATGATGTCATAATGAAACATTCCATTATGATGTCATAATGCAAAATTCCATTATGATGTCATAATGCAAAATTCCATTATGATGTCATAATGAAACATTCCATTATGATGTCATAATGCAACATTCCATTATGATGTCATAATGCATCATGCCATTATGATGTCATAATGCAAAATTCCATTATGATGTCATAATGCAAAATTCCATTATGATGTCATAATGTAAAATTCCATTATGATGTCATAATGTAAAATTCCATTATGATGTCATAAAGCAACATTCCATTATGATGTCATAATGCAAAATTCCATTATGATGTCATAATGTAAAATTCCATTATGATGTCATAATGCAACATTCCATTATGATGTCATAATGTAACATTCCATTATGATGTCATAATGCAAAATTCCATTATGATGTCATAATGCAAAATTCCATTATGATGTCATAATGTAAAATTCCATTATGTCATAATGTAAAATTCCATTATGTCATAATGTAAAATTCCATTATGTCATAATGTAAAATTCCATTATGATGTCATAATGCAACATTCCATTATGATGTCATAATGCAAAATTCCATTATGATGTCATAATGTAACATTCCATTATGATGTCATAATGCAAAATTCCATTATGATGTCATAATGCAACATTCCATTATGATGTCATAAAGCAACATTCCATTATGATGTCATAATGCACAATTCCATTATGATGCCATAATGCAAAATTCCATTATGATGTCATAATGCACAATTCCATTATGATGCCATAATGCAAAATTCCATTATGATGTCATAATGCAACATTCCATTATGATGCTATAATGCAAAATTCCATTATGATGTCATAATGTAACATTCCATTATGATGTCATAATGCAAAATTCCATTATGATGTCATAATGCAAAATTCCATTGATGTCATAATGTAAAATTCCATTATGATGTCTTAATGCAACATTCCATTATGATGTCATAATGCAAAACTCCATTATGATGTCATAATGTAACATTCCATTATGATGTCATAATGCAAAATTCCATTACAATGTCATAATGCAAAATTCCATTAAGATGTCATAATGTAAAATTCCATTATGATGTCATAAAGCAACATTCCATTATGATGTCATAATGTAACATTCCATTATGATGTCATAATGCAAAATTCCATTATGATGTCATAATGTAACATTCCATTATGATGTCATAATGCAAAATTCCATTATGATGTCATAATGCAAAATTCCATTTTGATGTCATAATGTAACATTCCATTATGATGTCATAATGCAAAATTCCATTATGATGTCATAATGTAAAATTCCATTATGATGTCATAAAGCAACATTCCATTATGATGTCATAATGCAACATTCCATTATGATGTCATAATGCAACATTCCATTATGATGTCATAATGCATCATGCCATTATGATGTCATAATGCAAAATTCCATTATGATGTCATAATGCAAAATTCCATTATGATGTCATAATGTAAAATTCCATTATGATGTCATAATGTAAAATTCCATTATGATGTCATAAAGCAACATTCCATTATGATGTCAATGCAAAATTCCATTATGATGTCATAATGTAAAATTCCATTATGATGTCATAATGCAACATTCCATTATGATGTCATAATGTAACATTCCATTATGATGTCATAATGCAAAATTCCATTATGATGTCATAATGCAAAATTCCATTATGATGTCATAAAGCAACATTCCATTATGATGTCATAATGCACAATTCCATTATGATGCCATAATGCAAAATTCCATTATGATGTCATAATGCAACATTCCATTATGATGCTATAATGCAAAATTCCATTATGATGTCATAATGTAACATTCCATTATGATGTCATAATGCAAAATTCCATTATGATGTCATAATGCAAAATTCCATTATGATGTCATAATGCAAAATTCCATTATGATGTCATAATGCAAAATTCCATTATGATGTCATAATGTAAAATTCCATTATGATGTCATAATGTAAAATTCCATTATGATGTCATAAAGCAACATTCCATTATGATGTCATAATGCAAAATTCCATTATGATGTCATAATGTAAAATTCCATTATGTCATAATGTAAAATTCCATTATGATGTCATAATGCAACATTCCATTATGATGTCATAATGCAAAATTCCATTATGATGTCATAATGTAACATTCCATTATGATGTCATAATGCAAAATTCCATTATGATGTCATAATGCAACATTCCATTATGATGTCATAAAGCAACATTCCATTATGATGTCATAATGCACAATTCCATTATGATGCCATAATGCAAAATTCCATTATGATGTCATAATGCAACATTCCATTATGATGCTATAATGCAAAATTCCATTATGATGTCATAATGTAACATTCCATTATGATGTCATAATGCAAAATTCCATTATGATGTCATAATGCAAAATTCCATTATGATGTCATAATGTAAAATTCCATTATGATGTCTTAATGCAACATTCCATTATGATGTCATAATGCAAAACTCCATTATGATGTCATAATGTAACATTCCATTATGATGTCATAATGCAAAATTCCATTACAATGTCATAATGCAAAATTCCATTAAGATGTCATAATGTAAAATTCCATTATGATGTCATAAAGCAACATTCCATTATGATGTCATAATGTAACATTCCATTATGATGTCATAATGCAAAATTCCATTATGATGTCATAATGTAACATTCCATTATGATGTCATAATGCAAAATTCCATTATGATGTCATAATGCAAAATTCCATTATGATGTCATAATGAAACATTCCATTATGATGTCATAATGCAAAATTCCATTATGATGTCATAATGCAAAATTCCATTATGATGTCATAATGAAACATTCCATTATGATGTCATAATGCAACATTCCATTATGATGTCATAATGCATCATGCCAGTATGATGTCATAATGCAAAATTCCATTATGATGTCATAATGCAAAATTCCATTATGATGTCATAATGTAAAATTCCATTATGATGTCATAATGTAAAATTCCATTATGATGTCATAAAGCAACATTCCATTATGATGTCATAATGCAAAATTCCATTATGATGTCATAATGTAAAATTCCATTATGATGTCATAATGCAACATTCCATTATGATGTCATAATGTAACATTCCATTATGATGTCATAATGCAAAATTCCATTATGATGTCATAATGCAAAATTCCATTATGATGTCATAATGTAAAATTCCATTATGTCATAATGTAAAATTCCATTATGTCATAATGTAAAATTCCATTATGTCATAATGTAAAATTCCATTATGATGTCATAATGCAACATTCCATTATGATGTCATAATGCAAAATTCCATTATGATGTCAAAAATGTAACATTCCATTATGATGTCATAATGCAAAATTCCATTATGATGTCATAATGCAACATTCCATTATGATGACATAAAGCAACATTCCATTATGATGTCATAATGCACAATTCCATTATGATGCCATAATGCAAAATTCCATTATGATGTCATAATGCACAATTCCATTATGATGCCATAATGCAAAATTCCATTATGATGTCATAATGCAACATTCCATTATGATGCTATAATGCAAAATTCCATTATGATGTCATAATGTAACATTCCATTATGATGTCATAATGCAAAATTCCATTATGATGTCATAATGCAAAATTCCATTGATGTCATAATGTAAAATTCCATTATGATGTCTTAATGCAACATTCCATTATGATGTCATAATGCAAAACTCCATTATGATGTCATAATGTAACATTCCATTATGATGTCATAATGCAAAATTCCATTACAATGTCATAATGCAAAATTCCATTAAGATGTCATAATGTAAAATTCCATTATGATGTCATAAAGCAACATTCCATTATGATGTCATAATGTAACATTCCATTATGATGTCATAATGCAAAATTCCATTATGATGTCATAATGTAACATTCCATTATGATGTCATAATGCAAAATTCCATTATGATGTCATAATGCAAAATTCCATTATGATGTCATAATGAAACATTCCATTATGATGTCATAATGCAAAATTCCATTATGATGTCATAATGCAAAATTCCATTATGATGTCATAATGAAACATTCCATTATGATGTCATAATGCAACATTCCATTATGATGTCATAATGCAAAATTCCATTATGATGTCATAATGCAAAATTCCATTATGATGTCATAATGTAAAATTCCATTATGATGTCATAATGTAAAATTCCATTATGATGTCATAAAGCAACATTCCATTATGATGTCATAATGCAAAATTCCATTATGATGTCATAATGTAAAATTCCATTATGATGTCATAATGCAAAATTCCATTATGATGTCATAATGCAAAATTCCATTATGATGTCATAATGTAAAATTCCATTATGTCATAATGTAAAATTCCATTATGATGTCATAATGCAACATTCCATTATGATGTCATAATGCAAAATTCCATTATGATGTCATAATGTAACATTCCATTATGATGTCATAATGCAAAATTCCATTATGATGTCATAATGCAACATTCCATTATGATGTCATAAAGCAACATTCCATTATGATGTCATAATGCACAATTTCATTATGATGCCATAATGCAAAATTCCATTATGATGTCATAATGCAACATTCCATTATGATGCTATAATGCAAAATTCCATTATGATGTCATAATGTAACATTCCATTATGATGTCATAATGCTAAATTCCATTATGATGTCATAATGCAAAATTCCATTATGATGTCATAATGTAAAATTCCATTATGATGTCTTAATGCAACATTCCATTATGATGTCATAATGCAAAACTCCATTATGATGTCATAATGTAACATTCCATTATGATGTCATAATGCAAAATTCCATTACAATGTCATAATGCAAAATTCCATTAAGATGTCATAATGTAAAATTCCATTATGATGTCATAAAGCTACATTCCATTATGATGTCATAATGTAACATTCCATTATGATGTCATAATGCAAAATTCCATTATGATGTCATAATGTAACATTCCATTATGATGTCATAATGCAAAATTCCATTATGATGTCATAATGCAAAATTCCATTTTGATGTCATAATGTAACATTCCATTATGATGTCATAATGCAAAATTCCATTATGATGTCATAATGCAAAATTCCATTATGATGTCATAATGAAACATTCCATTATGATGTCATAATGAAACATTCCATTATGATGTCATAATGCAAAATTCCATTATGATGTCATAATGAAACATTCCATTATGATGTCATAATGCAAAATTCCATTATGATGTCATAATGCAAAATTCCATTATGATGTCATAATGTAACATTCCATTATGATGTCATAATGTAAAATTCCATTATGATGTCATAAAGCAACATTCCATTATGATGTCATAATGCAACATTCCATTATGATGTCATAATGCAAAATTCCATTATGATGTCATAATGTAACATTCCATTATGATGTCATAATGTAAAATTCCATTATGATGTCATAATGTAAAATGCCATTATGATGTCATAATGCAAAATTCCATTATGATGTCATAATGTAACATTTCATTATGATGTCATAATGCAAAATTCCATTATGATGTCATAATGCAAAATTCCATTTTGATGTCATAATGTAACATTCCATTATGATGTCATAATGCAAAATTCCATTATGATGTCATAATGCAAAATTCCATTTTGATGTCATAATGTAACATTCCATTATGATGTCATAATGCAAAATTCCATTATGATGTCATAATGCATCATGCCATTATGATGTCATAATGCAAAATTCCATTATGATGTCATAATGCAAAATTCCATTATGATGTCATAATGTAAAATTCCATTATGATGTCATAATGTAAAATTCCATTATGATGTCATAAAGCAACATTCCATTATGATGTCATAATGCACAATTCCATTATGATGCCATAATGCAAAATTCCATTATGATGTCATAATGCAACATTCCATTATGATGCTATAATGCAAAATTCCATTATGATGTCATAATGTAACATTCCATTATGATGTCATAATGCAAAATTCCATTATGATGTCATAATGCAAAATTCCATTATGATGTCATAATGCAAAATTCCATTATGATGTCATAATGCAAAATTCCATTATGATGTCATAATGTAAAATTCCATTATGATGTCATAATGTAAAATTCCATTATGATGTCATAAAGCAACATTCCATTATGATGTCATAATGCAAAATTCCATTATGATGTCATAATGTAAAATTCCATTATGTCATAATGTAAAATTCCATTATGATGTCATAATGCAACATTCCATTATGATGTCATAATGCAAAATTCCATTATGATGTCATAATGTAACATTCCATTATGATGTCATAATGCAAAATTCCATTATGATGTCATAATGCAACATTCCATTATGATGTCATAAAGCAACATTCCATTATGATGTCATAATGCACAATTCCATTATGATGCCATAATGCAAAATTCCATTATGATGTCATAATGCAACATTCCATTATGATGCTATAATGCAAAATTCCATTATGATGTCATAATGTAACATTCCATTATGATGTCATAATGCAAAATTCCATTATGATGTCATAATGCAAAATTCCATTATGATGTCATAATGTAAAATTCCATTATGATGTCTTAATGCAACATTCCATTATGATGTCATAATGCAAAACTCCATTATGATGTCATAATGTAACATTCCATTATGATGTCATAATGCAAAATTCCATTACAATGTCATAATGCAAAATTCCATTAAGATGTCATAATGTAAAATTCCATTATGATGTCATAAAGCAACATTCCATTATGATGTCATAATGTAACATTCCATTATGATGTCATAATGCAAAATTCCATTATGATGTCATAATGTAACATTCCATTATGATGTCATAATGCAAAATTCCATTATGATGTCATAATGCAAAATTCCATTATGATGTCATAATGAAACATTCCATTATGATGTCATAATGCAAAATTCCATTATGATGTCATAATGCAAAATTCCATTATGATGTCATAATGAAACATTCCATTATGATGTCATAATGCAACATTCCATTATGATGTCATAATGCATCATGCCATTATGATGTCATAATGCAAAATTCCATTATGATGTCATAATGCAAAATTCCATTATGATGTCATAATGTAAAATTCCATTATGATGTCATAATGTAAAATTCCATTATGATGTCATAAAGCAACATTCCATTATGATGTCATAATGCAAAATTCCATTATGATGTCATAATGTAAAATTCCATTATGATGTCATAATGCAACATTCCATTATGATGTCATAATGTAACATTCCATTATGATGTCATAATGCAAAATTCCATTATGATGTCATAATGCAAAATTCCATTATGATGTCATAATGCAAAATTCCATTATGATGTCAAAAATGTAACATTCCATTATGATGTCATAATGCAAAATTCCATTATGATGTCATAATGCACAATTCCATTATGATGCCATAATGCAAAATTCCATTATGATGTCATAATGCAAAATTCCATTATGTCATAATGTAAAATTCCATTATGTCATAATGTAAAATTCCATTATGTCATAATGTAAAATTCCATTATGATGTCATAATGCAACATTCCATTATGATGTCATAATGCAAAATTCCATTATGATGTCAAAAATGTAACATTCCATTATGATGTCATAATGCAAAATTCCATTATGATGTCATAATGCAACATTCCATTATGATGTCATAAAGCAACATTCCATTATGATGTCATAATGCACAATTCCATTATGATGCCATAATGCAAAATTCCATTATGATGTCATAATGCACAATTCCATTATGATGCCATAATGCAAAATTCCATTATGATGTCATAATGCAACATTCCATTATGATGCTATAATGCAAAATTCCATTATGATGTCATAATGTAACATTCCATTATGATGTCATAATGCAAAATTCCATTATGATGTCATAATGCAAAATTCCATTGATGTCATAATGTAAAATTCCATTATGATGTCTTAATGCAACATTCCATTATGATGTCATAATGCAAAACTCCATTATGATGTCATAATGTAACATTCCATTATGATGTCATAATGCAAAATTCCATTACAATGTCATAATGCAAAATTCCATTAAGATGTCATAATGTAAAATTCCATTATGATGTCATAAAGCAACATTCCATTATGATGTCATAATGTAACATTCCATTATGATGTCATAATGCAAAATTCCATTATGATGTCATAATGTAACATTCCATTATGATGTCATAATGCAAAATTCCATTATGATGTCATAATGCAAAATTCCATTATGATGTCATAATGCAAAATTCCATTATGATGTCATAATGAAACATTCCATTATGATGTCATAATGCAAAATTCCATTATGATGTCATAATGCAAAATTCCATTATGATGTCATAATGAAACATTCCATTATGATGTCATAATGCAACATTCCATTATGATGTCATAATGCAAAATTCCATTATGATGTCATAATGCAAAATTCCATTATGATGTCATAATGTAAAATTCCATTATGATGTCATAATGTAAAATTCCATTATGATGTCATAAAGCAACATTCCATTATGATGTCATAATGCAAAATTCCATTATGATGTCATAATGTAAAATTCCATTATGATGTCATAATGCAAAATTCCATTATGATGTCATAATGCAAAATTCCATTATGATGTCATAATGTAAAATTCCATTATGTCATAATGTAAAATTCCATTATGATGTCATAATGCAACATTCCATTATGATGTCATAATGCAAAATTCCATTATGATGTCATAATGTAACATTCCATTATGATGTCATAATGCAAAATTCCATTATGATGTCATAATGCAACATTCCATTATGATGTCATAAAGCAACATTCCATTATGATGTCATAATGCACAATTTCATTATGATGCCATAATGCAAAATTCCATTATGATGTCATAATGCAACATTCCATTATGATGCTATAATGCAAAATTCCATTATGATGTCATAATGTAACATTCCATTATGATGTCATAATGCAAAATTCCATTATGATGTCATAATGCAAAATTCCATTATGATGTCATAATGTAAAATTCCATTATGATGTCTTAATGCAACATTCCATTATGATGTCATAATGCAAAACTCCATTATGATGTCATAATGTAACATTCCATTATGATGTCATAATGCAAAATTCCATTACAATGTCATAATGCAAAATTCCATTAAGATGTCATAATGTAAAATTCCATTATGATGTCATAAAGCAACATTCCATTATGATGTCATAATGTAACATTCCATTATGATGTCATAATGCAAAATTCCATTATGATGTCATAATGTAACATTCCATTATGATGTCATAATGCAAAATTCCATTATGATGTCATAATGCAAAATTCCATTTTGATGTCATAATGTAACATTCCATTATGATGTCATAATGCAAAATTCCATTATGATGTCATAATGCAAAATTCCATTATGATGTCATAATGAAACATTCCATTATGATGTCATAATGAAACATTCCATTATGATGTCATAATGCAAAATTCCATTATGATGTCATAATGAAACATTCCATTATGATGTCATAATGCAAAATTCCATTATGATGTCATAATGCAAAATTCCATTATGATGTCATAATGTAACATTCCATTATGATGTCATAATGTAAAATTCCATTATGATGTCATAAAGCAACATTCCATTATGATGTCATAATGCAACATTCCATTATGATGTCATAATGCAAAATTCCATTATGATGTCATAATGTAACATTCCATTATGATGTCATAATGTAAAATTCCATTATGATGTCATAATGTAAAATGCCATTATGATGTCATAATGCAAAATTCCATTATGATGTCATAATGTAACATTTCATTATGATGTCATAATGCAAAATTCCATTATGATGTCATAATGCAAAATTCCATTTTGATGTCATAATGTAACATTCCATTATGATGTCATAATGCAAAATTCCATTATGATGTCATAATGCAAAATTCCATTTTGATGTCATAATGTAACATTCCATTATGATGTCATAATGCAAAATTCCATTATGATGTCATAATGCATCATGCCATTATGATGTCATAATGCAAAATTCCATTATGATGTCATAATGCAAAATTCCATTATGATGTCATAATGTAAAATTCCATTATGATGTCATAATGTAAAATTCCATTATGATGTCATAAAGCAACATTCCATTATGATGTCATAATGCAAAATTCCATTATGATGTCATAATGTAAAATTCCATTATGATGTCATAATGCAACATTCCATTATGATGTCATAATGTAACATTCCATTATGATGTCATAATGCAAAATTCCATTATGATGTCATAATGCAAAATTCCATTATGATGTCATAATGTAAAATTCCATTATGTCATAATGTAAAATTCCATTATGATGTCATAATGCAACATTCCATTATGATGTCATAATGCAAAATTCCATTATGATGTCATAATGTAACATTCCATTATGATGTCATAATGCAAAATTCCATTATGATGTCATAATGCAACATTCCATTATGATGTCATAAAGCAACATTCCATTATGATGTCATAATGCACAATTCCATTATGATGCCATAATGCAAAATTCCATTATGATGTCATAATGCACAATTCCATTATGATGCCATAATGCAAAATTCCATTATGATGTCATAATGCAACATTCCATTATGATGCTATAATGCAAAATTCCATTATGATGTCATAATGTAACATTCCATTATGATGTCATAATGCAAAATTCCATTATGATGTCATAATGCAAAATTCCATTATGATGTCATAATGCAAAATTCCATTATGATGTCATAATGTAAAATTCCATTATGATGTCTTAATGCAACATTCCATTATGATGTCATAATGCAAAACTCCATTATGATGTCATAATGTAACATTCCATTATGATGTCATAATGCAAAATTCCATTACAATGTCATAATGCAAAATTCCATTAAGATGTCATAATGTAAAATTCCATTATGATGTCATAAAGCAACATTCCATTATGATGTCATAATGCAAAATTCCATTATGATGTCATAATGCAAAATTCCATTTTGATGTCATAATGTAACATTCCATTATGATGTCATAATGCAAAATTCCATTATGATGTCATAATGCAAAATTCCATTATGATGTCATAATGAAACATTCCATTATGATGTCATAATGCAAAATTCCATTATGATGTCATAATGCAAAATTCCATTATGATGTCATAATGAAACATTCCATTATGATGTCATAATGCAACATTCCATTATGATGTCATAATGCATCATGCCATTATGATGTCATAATGCAAAATTCCTTTATGATGTCATAATGCAAAATTCCATTATGATGTCATAATGTAAAATTCCATTATGATGTCATAATGTAAAATTCCATTATGATGTCATAAAGCAACATTCCATTATGATGTCATAATGCAAAATTCCATTATGATGTCATAATGTAAAATTCCATTATGATGTCATAATGCAACATTCCATTATGATGTCATAATGTAACATTCCATTATGATGTCATAATGCAAAATTCTATTATGATGTCATAATGCAAAATTCCATTATGATGTCATAATGTAAAATTCCATTATGTCATAATGTAAAATTCCATTATGATGTCATAATGCAACATTCCATTATGATGTCATAATGCAAAATACCATTATGATGTCATAATGTAACATTCCATTATGATGTCATAATGCAAAATTCCATTATGATGTCATAATGCAACATTCCATTATGATGTCATAAAGCAACATTCCATTATGATGTCATAATGCACAATTCCATTATGATGCCATAATGCAAAATTCCATTATGATGTCATAATGCACAATTCCATTATGATGCCATAATGCAAAATTCCATTATGATGTCATAATGCAACATTCCATTATGATGCTATAATGCAAAATTCCATTATGATGTCATAATGTTACATTCCATTATGATGTCATAATGCAAAATTCCATTATGATGTCATAATGCAAAATTCCATTATGATGTCATAATGCAAAATTCCATTATGATGTCATAATGTAAAATTCCATTATGATGTCTTAATGCAACATTCCATTATGATGTTATAATGCAAAACTCCATTATGATGTCATAATGTAACATTCCATTATGATGTCATAATGCAAAATTCCATTACAATGTCATAATGCAAAATTCCATTAAGATGTCATAATGTAAAATTCCATTATGATGTCATAAAGCAACATTCCATTATGATGTCATAATGTAACATTCCATTATGATGTCATAATGCAAAATTCCATTATGATGTCATAATGTAACATACCATTATGATGTCATAATGCAAAATTCCATTATGATGTCATAATGCAAAATTCCATTTTGATGTCATAATGTAACATTCCATTATGATGTCATAATGCAAAATTCCATTATGATGTCATAATGCAAAATTCCATTATGATGTCATAATGAAACATTCCATTATGATGTCATAATGCAAAATTCCATTATGATGTCATAATGCAAAATTCCATTATGATGTCATAATGAAACATTCCATTATGATGTCATAATGCAACATTCCATTATGATGTCATAATGCATCATGCCATTATGATGTCATAATGCAAAATTCCATTATGATGTCATAATGTAAAATTCCATTATGATGTCATAATGTAAAATTCCATTATGATGTCATAAAGCAACATTGCATTATGATGTCATAATGCAAAATTCCATTATGATGTCATAATGCAACATTCCATTATGATGTCATAATGTAACATTCCATTATGATGTCATAATGCAAAATTCCATTATGATGTCATAATGCAAAATTCCATTATGATGTCATAATGTAAAATTCCATTATGTCATAATGTAAAATTCCATTATGATGTCATAATGTAACATTCCATTATGATGTCATAATGCAAAATTCCATTATGATGTCATAATGCAACATTCCATTATGATGTCATAAAGCAACATTCCATTATGATGTCATAATGCACAATTCCATTATGATGCCATAATGCAAAATTCCATTATGATGTCATAATGCAACATTCCATTATGATGCTATAATGCAAAATTCCATTATGATGTCATAATGTAACATTCCATTATGATGTCATAATGCAAAATTCCATTATGATGTCATAATGCAACATTCCATTATGATGTCATAAAGCAACATTCCATTATGATGTCATAATGCACAATTCCATTATGATGCCATAATGCAAAATTCCATTATGATGTCATAATGCAACATTCCATTATGATGCTATAATGCAAAATTCCATTATGATGTCATAATGTAACATTCCATTATGATGTCATAATGCAAAATTCCATTATGATGTCATAATGCAAAATTCCATTATGATGTCATAATGTAAAATTCCATTATGATGTCTTAATGTAACATTCCATTATGATGTCATAATGCAAAATTCCATTATGATGTCATAATGCAAAATTCCATTACGATGTCATAATGTAAAATTCCATTATGATGTCATAATGTAACATTCCATTATGATGTCATAATGCAAAATTCCATTATGATGTCATAATGCAAAATTCCATTACGATGTCATAATGTAAAATTCCATTATGATGTCATAATGTAACATTCCATTATGATGTCATAATGCAAAATTCCATTATGATGTCATAATGTAAAATTCCATTATGATGTCATAAAGCAACATTCCATTATGATGTCATAATGCAACATTCCATTATGATGTCATAATGCAACATTCCATTATGATGTCATAATGCATCATGCCATTATGATGTCATAATGCAAAATTCCATTATGATGTCATAATGCAAAATTCCATTATGATGTCATAATGTAAAATTCCATTATGATGTCATAATGTAAAATTCCATTATGATGTCATAAAGCAACATTCCATTATGATGTCATAATGCAAAATTCCATTATGATGTCATAATGTAAAATTCCATTATGATGTCATAATGCAACATTCCATTATGATGTCATAATGTAACATTCCATTATGATGTCATAATGCAAAATTCCATTATGATGTCATAATGCAAAATTCCATTATGATGTCATAATGTAGAATTCCATTATGTCATAATGTAAAATTCCATTATGATGTCATAATGCAAAATTCCATTATGATGTCATAATGTAACATTCCATTATGATGTCATAATGCAAAATTCCATTATGATGTCATAATGCAACATTCCATTATGATGTCATAAAGCAACATTCCATTATGATGTCATAATGCACAATTCCATTATGATGTCATAATGCAAAATTCCATTATGATGTCATAATGTAAAATTCCATTATGATGTCATAATGCAACATTCCATTATGATGTCATAATGCAAAATTCCATTATGATGTCATAATGCAAAATTCCATTATGATGTCATAATGCAAAATTCCATTATGATGTCATAATGTAAAATTCCATTATGATGTCATAATGCTAAATTCTATTATGATGTCATAATGTAACATTCCATTATGATGTCATAATGCAACATTCCATTATGATGTCATAATGCAACATTCCATTATGATGTCATAATGCAAAATTCCATTATGATGTCATAATGCATCATTCCATTATGATGTCATAATCTAAAATTCCATTATGATGTCATAATGCAAAATTCCATTATGATATCATAATGTAAAATTCCATTATGATGTCATAATGCAAAATTCCATTATGATGTCATAATGTAACATTCCATTATGATGTCATAATGTAACATTCCATTATGATGTCATAATGTAACATTCCATTATAATGTCATAAAGCAACATTCCATTATGATGTCATAATGCAAAATTCCATTATGATGTCATAATGTAACATTCAATTATGATGTCATAATGCAAAATTCCATTACGATGTCATAATGTAAAATTCCATTATGATGGCATAAAGCAACATTCCATTATGATGTCATAATGCAAAATTCCATTATGATGTCATAAAGCAACATTCTATTATGATGCCATAATGCAAAATTCCATTATGATGTCATAATGTAAAATTCCATTATGATGTCATAAAGCAACATTCCATTATGATGTCATAATGCAAAATTCCATTATGATGTCATAATGTAAAATTCCATTATGATGTCACAATGCAACATTCCATTATGATGTCATAATGTAACATTCCATTATGATGTCATAATGCAACATCCCATTATGATGTCATAATGCAACATTCCATTATGATGTCATAATGCAAAATTCCATTATGATGTCATAATGCATCATTCCATTATGATGTCATAATGCAAAATTCCATTATGATGTCATAATGCAAAATTCCATTATGATATCATAATGTAAAATTCCATTATGATGTCATAATGCAAAATTCCATTATGATGTCATAATGTAACATTCCATTATGATGTCATAATGCAAAAATCCATTACGATGTCATAATGTAAAATTCCATTATAATGTCATAATGTAACATTCCATTATAATGTCATAATGCAAAATTCCATTATGATGTCATAATGTAAAATTCCATTAAGATGTCATAAAGCAACATTCCATTATGATGTCATAATGCAAAATTCCATTATGATGTCATAAAGCAACATTCCATTATGATGTCATAATGCATCATTCCATTATGATGTCATAATGCAACATTCCATTATGATGTCATAATGCAAAATACAATTATGATGTCATAATGTAAAATTCCATAATGATGTCATAATGCAAAATTCCATAATGATGTCATAATGTAAAAATCAATTATGATGTCATAATGTAAAATTCCATTATGATGTCATAATGTAACATTCCATTATGATGTCATAATGTAAAATTCCATTATGATGTCATAATGTAACATTCCATTATGATGTCATAATGCAAAATTCCATTATGATGTCATAATGTAACATTCCATTATGATGTCATAATGCAAAATTCCATTACGATGTCATAATATAAAATTCCATTATGATGTCATAATGTAACATTCAATTATGATGTCATAATGCAAAATTCCATTATGATGTTATAATGCAAAATTCAATTATGATGTCATTATGTAAAATCCCATTATGATGTCATAATGCAACATTCCATTATGATGTCATAATGTAACATTCCATTATGATGTCATAATGTAAAATTCCATTATGATGTCATAATGTAAAATGCCATTATGATGTCATAATGCAAAATTCCATTATGATGTCATAATGTAACATTTCATTATGATGTCATAATGCAAAATTCCATTATGATGTCATAATGCAAAATTCCATTTTGATGTCATAATGTAACATTCCATTATGATGTCATAATGCAAAATTCCATTATGATGTCATAATGCAAAATTCCATTTTGATGTCATAATGTAACATTCCATTATGATGTCATAATGCAAAATTCCATTATGATGTCATAATGTAAAATTCCATTATGATGTCATAATGCAAAATTCCCTTTTGATGTCATAATGTAACATTCCATTATGATGTCATAATGCAAAATTCCCTTTTGATGTCATAATGTAACATTCCATTATGATGTCATAATGCAAAATTCCATTGTGAGGTCATAATGTAAAATTCGATTAAGATGTCATAATGTAACATTCCATTATGATGTCATAATGTAACATTCCATTATGAAGTCATAATGTAACATTCCATTATGATGTCATAATGCAGAATTCCATTATGATGTCATAATGTAACACTCCATTATGATGTCATAATGTAACATTCCATTATGATGTCATAATGCAAAATTCCATTATGATGTCATAATGCAAAATACCATTATGATGTCATAATGTAAAATTCCATAATGATGTCATAATGCAAAATTCCATAATGATGTCATAATGTAAAATTCAATTATGATGTCATAATGTAAAATTCCATTATGATGTCATAATGTAACATTCCATTATGATGTCATAATGCAAAATTCCATTATGATGTCATAATGTAACATTCCATTATGATGTCATAATGCAAAATTCCATTATGATGTCATAATGTAACATTCCATTATGATGTCATAATGCAAAATTCCATTACGATGTCATAATATAAAATTCCATTATGATGTCATAATGTAACATTCAATTATGATGTCATAATGCAAAATTCCATTATGATGTCATAATGTAAAATTCCATTATGATGTCATAAAGCAACATTCCATTATGATGTCATAATGCAAAATTCCATTATGATGTCATAATGTAACATTCCATTATGATGTCATAATGCAAAATTCCATTATGATGTCATAATGCAACATTCCATTATGATGTCATAATGTAAAATTCCATTATGATGTCATAATGCAACATTCCATTATGATGCTATAATGCAAAATTCCATTATGATGTCATAATGTAACATTCCATTATGATGTCATAATGCAAAATTCCATTATGATGTCATAATGCAAAATTCCATTATGATGTCATAATGTAAAATTCCATTATGATGTCTTAATGTAACATTCCATTATGATGTCATAATGCAAAATTCCATTATGATGTCATAATGCAAAATTCCATTACGATGTCATAATGTAAAATTCCATTATGATGTCATAATGTAACATTCCATTATGATGTCATAATGCAAAATTCCATTATGATGTCATAATGCAAAATTCCATTACGATGTCATAATGTAAAATTCCATTATGATGTCATAATGTAACATTCCATTATGATGTCATAATGCAAAATTCCATTATGATGTCATAATGTAAAATTCCATTATGATGTCATAAAGCAACATTCCATTATGATGTCATAATGCAACATTCCATTATGATGTCATAATGCAACATTCCATTATGATGTCATAATGCATCATGCCATTATGATGTCATAATGCAAAATTCCATTATGATGTCATAATGCAAAATTCCATTATGATGTCATAATGTAAAATTCCATTATGATGTCATAATGTAAAATTCCATTATGATGTCATAATGTAAAATTCCATTATGATGTCATAATGTAAAATTCCATTATGATGTCATAAAGCAACATTCCATTATGATGTCATAATGCAAAATTCCATTATGATGTCATAATGTAAAATTCCATTATGATGTCATAATGTAACATTCCATTATGATGTCATATTGCAAAATTCCATTATGATGTCATAATGCAACATTCCATTATGATGTCATAATGCACAATTCCATTATGATGTCATAATGCAAAATTCCATTATGATGTCATAATGTAAAATTCCATTATGATGTCATAATGCAACATTCCATTATGATGTCATAATGCAAAATTCCATTATGATGTCATAATGCAAAATTCCATTATGATGTCATAATGTAAAATTCCATTATGATGTCATAAAGCAACATTCCATTATGATGTCATAATGCAAAATTCCATTATGATGTCATAATGTAAAATTCCATTATGATGTCATAATGCAACATTCCATTATGATGTCATAATGCAAAATTCCATTATGATGTCATAATGTAAAATTCCATTATGTCATAATGTAAAATTCCATTATGATGTCATAATGCAACATTCCATTATGATGTCATAATGCAAAATTCCATTATGATGTCATAATGCAACATTCCATTATGATGTCATAAAGCAACATTCCATTATGATGTCATAATGCACAATTCCATTATGATGCCATAATGCAAAATTCCATTATGATGTCATAATGCAACATTCCATTATGATGCTATAATGCAAAATTCCATTATGATGTCATAATGTAACATTCCATTATGATGTCATAATGCAAAATTCCATTATGATGTCATAATGCAAAATTCCATTATGATGTCATAATGTAAAATTCCATTATGATGTCTTAATGTAACATTCCATTATGATGTCATAATGCAAAATTCCATTATGATGTCATAATGCAAAATTCCATTACGATGTCATAATGTAAAATTCCATTATGATGTCATAATGTAACATTCCATTATGATGTCATAATGCAAAATTCCATTATGATGTCATAATGCAAAATTCCATTACGATGTCATAATGTAAAATTCCATTATGATGTCATAATGTAACATTCCATTATGATGTCATAATGCAAAATTCCATTATGATGTCATAATGTAAAATTCCATTATGATGTCATAAAGCAACATTCCATTATGATGTCATAATGCAACATTCCATTATGATGTCATAATGCAACATTCCATTATGATGTCATAATGCATCATGCCATTATGATGTCATAATGCAAAATTCCATTATGATGTCATAATGCAAAATTCCATTATGATGTCATAATGTAAAATTCCATTATGATGTCATAATGTAAAATTCCATTATGATGTCATAATGTAAAATTCCATTATGATGTCATAATGTAAAATTCCATTATGATGTCATAAAGCAACATTCCATTATGATGTCATAATGCAAAATTCCATTATGATGTCATAATGTAAAATTCCATTATGATGTCATAATGTAACATTCCATTATGATGTCATATTGCAAAATTCCATTATGATGTCATAATGCAACATTCCATTATGATGTCATAAAGCAACATTCCATTATGATGTCATAATGCACAATTCCATTATGATGTCATAATGCAAAATTCCATTATGATGTCATAATGTAAAATTCCATTATGATGTCATAATGCAACATTCCATTATGATGTCATAATGCAAAATTCCATTATGATGTCATAATGCAAAATTCCATTATGATGTCATAATGCAAAATTCCATTATGATGTCATAATGTAAAATTCCATTATGATGTCATAAAGCAACATTCCATTATGATGTCATAATGCAAAATTCCATTATGATGTCATAATGTAAAATTCCATTATGATGTCATAATGCAACATTCCATTATGATGTCATAATGCAAAATTCCATTATGATGTCATAATGTAAAATTCCATTATGATGTCATAATGTAACATTCCATTATGATGTCATAATGTAACATTCCATTATGATGTCATAATGCAAAATTCCATTATGATGTCATAATGCAACATTCCATTATGATGTCATAATGCAAAATTCCATTATGATGTCATAATGCAAAATTCCATTATGATGTCATAATGCAAAATTCCATTATGATGTCATAATGTAACATTCCATTATGATGTCATAATGTAACATTCCATTATGATGTCATAATGCAAAATTCCATTATGATGTCATAATGTAAAATTCCATTATGATGTCATAATGCAACATTCCATTATGCTGTTATAATGCAAAATTCCATTATGATGTCATAATGTAACATTCCATTATGATGTCATAAAGCAACATTCCATTATGATGTCACAATGCAACATTCCATTATGATGTCATAATGCAAAATTCCAAAATGATGTCATAATGCAAAATTCCATTATGATGTCATAATGTAACATTCCATTATGATGTCATAATGCAAAATTCCATTATGATGTCATAATGTAAAATTCCATTATGATGTCATAATGCAACATTCCATTATGATGTCATAATGCAAAATTCCATTATGATGTCATAATGTAACATTCCATTATGATGTCACTGCAAAATTCCATTATGATGTCATAATGCAAAATTCCAATATGATGTCATAATGCAAAATTCCATTATGATGTCATAATGCAAAATTCCATTATGATGTCATAATGCACAATTCCATTATGATGTCATAATGTAAAATTCCATTATGATGTCATAATGTAACATTCCATTATGATGTCATAATGTAAAATTCCATTATGATGTCATAATGCAAAATTCCATTACGATGTCATAATGTAAAATTCCATTATGATGTCATAATGTAACATTCCATTATGATGTCATAATGCAAAATTCCATTATGATGTCATAATGCAACATTCCATTATGATGTCATAATGCAACATTCCATTATGATGTCATAATGCATCATGCCATTATGATGTCATAATGCAAAATTCCATTATGATGTCATAATGCAAAATTCCATTATGATGTCATAATGCAAAATTCCATTATGATGTCATAATGTAAAATTCCATTATGATGTCATAATGCAACATTCCATTATGATGTCATAATGCAAAATTCCATTATGATGTCATAATGTAACATTCCATTATGATGTCACTGCAAAATTCCATTATGATGTCATAATGCAAAATTCCATTATGATGTCATAATGCAAAATTCCATTATGATGTCATAATGTAACATTCCATTATGATGTCATAATGTAACATTCCATTATGATGTCATAATGCAAAATTCCATTATGATGTCATAATGCAAAATTCCATTATGATGTCATAATGTAACATTCCATTATGATGTCATAATGTAAAATTCCATTATGATGTCATAATGCAAAATTCCATTACGATGTCATAATGTAAAATTCCATTATGATGTCATAATGTAACATTCCATTATGATGTCATAATGCAAAATTCCATTATGATGTCATAATGTAAAATTCCATTATGATGTCATAAAGCAACATTCCATTATGATGTCATAATGCAACATTCCAGTATGATGTCATAATGCAACATTCCATTATGATGTCATAATGCATCATGCCATTATGATGTCATAATGCAAAATTCCATTATGATGTCATAATGCAAAATTCCATTATGATGTCATAATGTAAAATTCCATTATGATGTCATAATGTAAAATTCCATTATGATGTCATAAAGCAACATTCCATTATGATGTCATAATGCAAAATTCCATTATGATGTCATAATGTAAAATTCCATTATGATGTCATAATGCAACATTCCATTATGATGTCATAATGCAAAATTCCATTATGATGTCATAATGTAACATTCCATTATGATGTCATAATGTAACATTCCATTATGATGTCATAATGTAACATTCCATTATGATGTCATAATGCAAAATTCCATTATGATGTCATAATGTAAAATTCCATTATGATGTCATAATGCAACATTCCATTATGATGTTATAATGCAAAATTCCATTATGATGTCATAATGTAACATTCCATTATGATGTCATAAAGCAACATTCCATTATGATGTCACAATGCAACATTCCATTATGATGTCATAATGCAAAATTCCAAAATGATGTCATAATGCAAAATTCCATTATGATGTCATAATGTAACATTCCATTATGATGTCATAATGCAAAATTCCATTATGATGTCATAATGTAAAATTCCATTATGATGTCATAATGCAACATTCCATTATGATGTCATAATGCAAAATTCCATTATGATGTCATAATGTAACATTCCATTATGATGTCACTGCAAAATTCCATTATGATGTCATAATGCAAAATTCCATTATGATGTCATAATGCAAAATTCCATTATGATGTCATAATGCAAAATTCCATTATGATGTCATAATGCACAATTCCATTATGATGTCATAATGCAAAATTCCATTATGATGTCATAATGCAACATTCCATTATGATGTCATAATGCAAAATTCCATTATGATGTCATAATGTAAAATTCCATTATGTCATAATGTAAAATTCCATTATGATGTCATAATGCAACATTCCATTATGATGTCATAATGCAAAATTCCATTATGATGTCATAATGTAACATTCCATTATGATGTCATAATGCAAAATTCCATTATGATGTCATAATGCAACATTCCATTATGTCATAATGTAAAATTCCATTATGATGTCATAATGCAACATTCCATTATGATGTCATAATGCAAAATTCCATTATGATGTCATAATGTAACATTCCATTATGATGTCATAATGCAAAATTCCATTATGATGTCATAATGCAACATTCCATTATGATGTCATAAAGCAACATTCCATTATGATGTCATAATGCACAATTCCATTATGATGCCATAATGCAAAATTCCATTATGATGTCATAATGCAACATTCCATTATGATGCCATAATGCAAAATTCCATTATGATGTCATAATGTAACATTCCATTATGATGTCATAATGCAAAATTCCATTATGATGTCATAATGCAAAATTCCATTATGATGTCATAATGTAAAATTCCATTATGATGTCTTAATGCAACATTCCATTATGATGTCATAATGCAAAACTCCATTATGATGTCATAATGTAACATTCCATTATGATGTCATAATGTAAAATTCCATTATGATGTCATAATGTAAAATTCCATTATGATGTCATAAAGCAACATTCCATTATGATGTCAATGCAAAATTCCATTATGATGTCATAATGTAAAATTCCATTATGATGTCATAATGCAACATTCCATTATGATGTCATAATGTAACATTCCATTATGATGTCATAATGCAAAATTCCATTATGATGTCATAATGCAAAATTCCATTATGATGTCATAAAGCAACATTCCATTATGATGTCATAATGCACAATTCCATTATGATGCCATAATGCAAAATTCCATTATGATGTCATAATGCAACATTCCATTATGATGCTATAATGCAAAATTCCATTATGATGTCATAATGTAACATTCCATTATGATGTCATAATGCAAAATTCCATTATGATGTCATAATGCAAAATTCCATTATGATGTCATAATGCAAAATTCCATTATGATGTCATAATGCAAAATTCCATTATGATGTCATAATGTAAAATTCCATTATGATGTCATAATGTAAAATTCCATTATGATGTCATAAAGCAACATTCCATTATGATGTCATAATGCAAAATTCCATTTTGATGTCATAATGTAACATTCCATTATGATGTCATAATGCAAAATTCCATTATGATGTCATAATGCAAAATTCCATTATGATGTCATAATGAAACATTCCATTATGATGTCATAATGCAAAATTCCATTATGATGTCATAATGCAAAATTCCATTATGATGTCATAATGAAACATTCCATTATGATGTCATAATGCAACATTCCATTATGATGTCATAATGCATCATGCCATTATGATGTCATAATGCAAAATTCCATTATGATGTCATAATGCAAAATTCCATTATGATGTCATAATGTAAAATTCCATTATGATGTCATAATGTAAAATTCCATTATGATGTCATAAAGCAACATTCCATTATGATGTCATAATGCAAAATTCCATTATGATGTCATAATGTAAAATTCCATTATGATGTCATAATGCAACATTCCATTATGATGTCATAATGTAACATTCCATTATGATGTCATAATGCAAAATTCCATTATGATGTCATAATGCAAAATTCCATTATGATGTCATAATGTAAAATTCCATTATGTCATAATGTAAAATTCCATTATGTCATAATGTAAAATTCCATTATGTCATAATGTAAAATTCCATTATGATGTCATAATGCAACATTCCATTATGATGTCATAATGCAAAATTCCATTATGATGTCATAATGTAACATTCCATTATGATGTCATAATGCAAAATTCCATTATGATGTCATAATGCAACATTCCATTATGATGTCATAAAGCAACATTCCATTATGATGTCATAATGCACAATTCCATTATGATGCCATAATGCAAAATTCCATTATGATGTCATAATGCACAATTCCATTATGATGCCATAATGCAAAATTCCATTATGATGTCATAATGCAACATTCCATTATGATGCTATAATGCAAAATTCCATTATGATGTCATAATGTAACATTCCATTATGATGTCATAATGCAAAATTCCATTATGATGTCATAATGCAAAATTCCATTGATGTCATAATGTAAAATTCCATTATGATGTCTTAATGCAACATTCCATTATGATGTCATAATGCAAAACTCCATTATGATGTCATAATGTAACATTCCATTATGATGTCATAATGCAAAATTCCATTACAATGTCACAATGCAAAATTCCATTAAGATGTCATAATGTAAAATTCCATTATGATGTCATAAAGCAACATTCCATTATGATGTCATAATGTAACATTCCATTATGATGTCATAATGCAAAATTCCATTATGATGTCATAATGTAACATTCCATTATGATGTCATAATGCAAAATTCCATTATGATGTCATAATGCAAAATTCCATTTTGATGTCATAATGTAACATTCCATTATGATGTCATAATGCAAAATTCCATTATGATGTCATAATGTAAAATTCCATTATGATGTCATAAAGCAACATTCCATTATGATGTCATAATGCAACATTCCATTATGATGTCATAATGCAACATTCCATTATGATGTCATAATGCATCATGCCATTATGATGTCATAATGCAAAATTCCATTATGATGTCATAATGCAAAATTCCATTATGATGTCATAATGTAAAATTCCATTATGATGTCATAATGTAAAATTCCATTATGATGTCATAAAGCAACATTCCATTATGATGTCAATGCAAAATTCCATTATGATGTCATAATGTAAAATTCCATTATGATGTCATAATGCAACATTCCATTATGATGTCATAATGTAACATTCCATTATGATGTCATAATGCAAAATTCCATTATGATGTCATAATGCAAAATTCCATTATGATGTCATAAAGCAACATTCCATTATGATGTCATAATGCACAATTCCATTATGATGCCATAATGCAAAATTCCATTATGATGTCATAATGCAACATTCCATTATGATGCTATAATGCAAAATTCCATTATGATGTCATAATGTAACATTCCATTATGATGTCATAATGCAAAATTCCATTATGATGTCATAATGCAAAATTCCATTATGATGTCATAATGCAAAATTCCATTATGATGTCATAATGCAAAATTCCATTATGATGTCATAATGTAAAATTCCATTATGATGTCATAATGTAAAATTCCATTATGATGTCATAATGTAAAATTCCATTATGATGTCATAAAGCAACATTCCATTATGATGTCATAATGCAAAATTCCATTATGATGTCATAATGTAAAATTCCATTATGTCATAATGTAAAATTCCATTATGATGTCATAATGCAACATTCCATTATGATGTCATAATGCAAAATTCCATTATGATGTCATAATGTAACATTCCATTATGATGTCATAATGCAAAATTCCATTATGATGTCATAATGCAACATTCCATTATGATGTCATAAAGCAACATTCCATTATGATGTCATAATGCACAATTCCATTATGATGCCATAATGCAAAATTCCATTATGATGTCATAATGCAACATTCCATTATGATGCTATAATGCAAAATTCCATTATGATGTCATAATGTAACATTCCATTATGATGTCTTAATGCAACATTCCATTATGATGTCATAATGCAAAACTCCATTATGATGTCATAATGTAACATTCCATTATGATGTCATAATGCAAAATTCCATTACAATGTCATAATGCAAAATTCCATTAAGATGTCATAATGTAAAATTCCATTATGATGTCATAAAGCAACATTCCATTATGATGTCATAATGTAACATTCCATTATGATGTCATAATGCAAAATTCCATTATGATGTCATAATGTAACATTCCATTATGATGTCATAATGCAAAATTCCATTATGATGTCATAATGCAAAATTCCATTATGATGTCATAATGAAACATTCCATTATGATGTCATAATGCAAAATTCCATTATGATGTCATAATGCAAAATTCCATTATGATGTCATAATGAAACATTCCATTATGATGTCATAATGCAACATTCCATTATGATGTCATAATGCATCATGCCATTATGATGTCATAATGCAAAATTCCATTATGATGTCATAATGCAAAATTCCATTATGATGTCATAATGTAAAATTCCATTATGATGTCATAATGTAAAATTCCATTATGATGTCATAAAGCAACATTCCATTATGATGTCATAATGCAAAATTCCATTATGATGTCATAATGTAAAATTCCATTATGATGTCATAATGCAACATTCCATTATGATGTCATAATGTAACATTCCATTATGATGTCATAATGCAAAATTCCATTATGATGTCATAATGCAAAATTCCATTATGATGTCATAATGTAAAATTCCATTATGATGTCATAATGTAAAATTCCATTATGTCATAATGTAAAATTCCATTATGTCATAATGTAAAATTCCATTATGTCATAATGTAAAATTCCATTATGATGTCATAATGCAACATTCCATTATGATGTCATAATGCAAAATTCCATTATGATGTCAAAAATGTAACATTCCATTATGATGTCATAATGCAAAATTCCATTATGATGTCATAAAGCAACATTCCATTATGATGTCATAATGCACAATTCCATTATGATGCCATAATGCAAAATTCCATTATGATGTCATAATGCACAATTCCATTATGATGCCATAATGCAAAATTCCATTATGATGTCATAATGCAACATTCCATTATGATGCTATAATGCAAAATTCCATTATGATGTCATAATGTAACATTCCATTATGATGTCATAATGCAAAATTCCATTATGATGTCATAATGCAAAATTCCATTGATGTCATAATGTAAAATTCCATTATGATGTCTTAATGCAACATTCCATTATGATGTCATAATGCAAAACTCCATTATGATGTCATAATGTAACATTCCATTATGATGTCATAATGCAAAATTCCATTACAATGTCATAATGCAAAATTCCATTAAGATGTCATAATGTAAAATTCCATTATGATGTCATAAAGCAACATTCCATTATGATGTCATAATGTAACATTCCATTATGATGTCATAATGCAAAATTCCATTATGATGTCATAATGTAACATTCCATTATGATGTCATAATGCAAAATTCCATTATGATGTCATAATGCAAAATTCCATTATGATGTCATAATGCAAAATTCCATTATGATGTCATAATGTAACATTCCATTATGATGTCATAATGCAAAATTTCATTATGATGTCATAATGCAAAATTCCATTATGATGTCATAATGAAACATTCCATTATGATGTCATAATGCAACATTCCATTATGATGTCATAATGCAAAATTCCATTATGATGTCATAATGCAAAATTCCATTATGATGTCATAATGTAAAATTCCATTATGATGTCATAATGTAAAATTCCATTATGATGTCATAAAGCAACATTCCATTATGATGTCATAATGCAAAATTCCATTATGATGTCATAATGTAAAATTCCATTATGATGTCATAATGCAAAATTCCATTATGATGTCATAATGCAAAATTCCATTATGATGTCATAATGTAAAATTCAATTATGTCATAATGTAAAATTCCATTATGATGTCATAATGCAACATTCCATTATGATGTCATAATGCAAAATTCCATTATGATGTCATAATGTAACATTCCATTATGATGTCATAATGCAAAATTCCATTATGATGTCATAATGCAACATTCCATTATGATGTCATAAAGCAACATTCCATTATGATGTCATAATGCACAATTTCATTATGATGCCATAATGCAAAATTCCATTATGATGTCATAATGCAACATTCCATTATGATGCTATAATGCAAAATTCCATTATGATGTCATAATGTAACATTCCATTATGATGTCATAATGCAAAATTCCATTATGATGTCATAATGCAAAATTCCATTATGATGTCATAATGTAAAATTCCATTATGATGTCTTAATGCAACATTCCATTATGATGTTATAATGCAAAACTCCATTATGATGTCATAATGTAACATTCCATTATGATGTCATAATGCAAAATTCCATTACAATGTCATAATGCAAAATTCCATTAAGATGTCATAATGTAAAATTCCATTATGATGTCATAAAGCAACATTCCATTACGATGTCATAATGTAACATTCCATTATGATGTCATAATGCAAAATTCCATTATGATGTCATAATGTAACATTCCATTATGATGTCATAATGCAAAATTCCATTATGATGTCATAATGCAAAATTCCATTTTGATGTCATAATGTAACATTCCATTATGATGTCATAATGCAAAATTCCATTATGATGTCATAATGCAAAATTCCATTATGATGTCATAATGAAACATTCCATTATGATGTCATAATGAAACATTCCATTATGATGTCATAATGCAAAATTCCATTATGATGTCATAATGAAACATTCCATTATGATGTCATAATGCAAAATTCCATTATGATGTCATAATGCAAAATTCCATTATGATGTCATAATGTAACATTCCATTATGATGTCATAATGTAAAATTCCATTATGATGTCATAAAGCAACATTCCATTATGATGTCATAATGCAACATTCCATTATGATGTCATAATGCAAAATTCCATTATGATGTCATAATGTAACATTCCATTATGATGTCATAATGTAAAATTCCATTATGATGTCATAATGTAAAATGCCATTATGATGTCATAATGCAAAATTCCATTATGATGTCATAATGTAACATTTCATTATGATGTCATAATGCAAAATTCCATTATGATGTCATAATGCAAAATTCCATTTTGATGTCATAATGTAACATTCCATTATGATGTCATAATGCAAAATTCCATTATGATGTCATAATGCAAAATTCCATTTTGATGTCATAATGTAACATTCCATTATGATGTCATAATGCAAAATTCCATTATGATGTCATAATGCATCATGCCATTATGATGTCATAATGCAAAATTCCATTATGATGTCATAATGCAAAATTCCATTATGATGTCATAATGTAAAATTCCATTATGATGTCATAATGCAAAATTCCATTATGATGTCATAATGCAAAATTCCATTATGATGTCATAATGTAAAATTCCATTATGATGTCATAATGCAACATTCCATTATGATGTCATAATGTAACATTCCATTATGATGTCATAATGCAAAATTCCATTATGATGTCATAATGCAAAATTCCATTATGATGTCATAATGTAAAATTCCATTATGTCATAATGTAAAATTCCATTATGATGTCATAATGCAACATTCCATTATGATGTCATAATGCAAAATTCCATTATGATGTCATAATGTAACATTCCATTATGATGTCATAATGCAAAATTCCATTATGATGTCATAATGCAACATTCCATTATGTTGTCATAAAGCAACATTCCATTATGATGTCATAATGCACAATTCCATTATGATGCCATAATGCAAAATTCCATTATGATGTCATAATGCACAATTCCATTATGATGCCATAATGCAAAATTCCATTATGATGTCATAATGTAACATTCCATTATGATGTCATAATGCAAAATTCCATTATGATGTCATAATGCAACATTCCATTATGATGTCATAAAGCAACATTCCATTATGATGTCATAATGCACAATTCCATTATGATGCCATAATGCAAAATTCCATTATGATGTCATAATGCAACATTCCATTATGATGCTATAATGCAAAATTCCATTATGATGTCATAATGTAACATTCCATTATGATGTCATAATGCAAAATTCCATTATGATGTCATAATGCAAAATTCCATTATGATGTCATAATGTAAAATTCCATTATGATGTCTTAATGCAACATTCCATTATGATGTCATAATGCAAAACTCCATTATGATGTCATAATGTAACATTCCATTATGATGTCATAATGCAAAATTCCATTACAATGTCATAATGCAAAATTCCATTAAGATGTCATAATGTAAAATTCCATTATGATGTCATAAAGCAACATTCCATTATGATGTCATAATGTAACATTCCATTATGATGTCATAATGCAAAATTCCATTATGATGTCATAATGTAACATTCCATTATGATGTCATAATGCAAAATTCCATTATGATGTCATAATGCAAAATTCCATTATGATGTCATAATGAAACATTCCATTATGATGTCATAATGCAAAATTCCATTATGATGTCATAATGCAAAATTCCATTATGATGTCATAATGAAACATTCCATTATGATGTCATAATGCAACATTCCATTATGATGTCATAATGCATCATGCCATTATGATGTCATAATGCAAAATTCCATTATGATGTCATAATGCAAAATTCCATTATGATGTCATAATGTAAAATTCCATTATGATGTCATAATGTAAAATTCCATTATGATGTCATAAAGCAACATTCCATTATAATGTCATAATGCAAAATTCCATTATGATGTCATAATGTAAAATTCCATTATGATGTCATAATGCAACATTCCATTATGATGTCATAATGTAACATTCCATTATGATGTCATAATGCAAAATTCCATTATGATGTCATAATGCAAAATTCCATTATGATGTCATAATGTAAAATTCCATTATGATGTCATAATGTAAAATTCCATTATGTCATAATGTAAAATTCCATTATGTCATAATGTAAAATTCCATTATGTCATAATGTAAAATTCCATTATGATGTCATAATGCAACATTCCATTATGATGTCATAATGCAAAATTCCATTATGATGTCAAAAATGTAACATTCCATTATGATGTCATAATGCAAAATTCCATTATGATGTCATAATGCAACATTCCATTATGATGTCATAAAGCAACATTCCATTATGATGTCATAATGCACAATTCCATTATGATGCCATAATGCAAAATTCCATTATGATGTCATAATGCACAATTCCATTATGATGCCATAATGCAAAATTCCATTATGATGTCATAATGCAACATTCCATTATGATGCTATAATGCAAAATTCCATTATGATGTCATAATGTAACATTCCATTATGATGTCATAATGCAAAATTCCATTATGATGTCATAATGCAAAATTCCATTGATGTCATAATGTAAAATTCCATTATGATGTCTTAATGCAACATTCCATTATGATGTCATAATGCAAAACTCCATTATGATGTCATAATGTAACATTCCATTATGATGTCATAATGCAAAATTCCATTACAATGTCATAATGCAAAATTCCATTAAGATGTCATAATGTAAAATTCCATTATGATGTCATAAAGCAACATTCCATTATGATGTCATAATGTAACATTCCATTATGATGTCATAATGCAAAATTCCATTATGATGTCATAATGTAACATTCCATTATGATGTCATAATGCAAAATTCCATTATGATGTCATAATGCAAAATTCCATTATGATGTCATAATGCAAAATTCCATTATGATGTCATAATGAAACATTCCATTATGATGTCATAATGCAAAATTTCATTATGATGTCATAATGCAAAATTCCATTATGATGTCATAATGAAACATTCCATTATGATGTCATAATGCAACATTCCATTATGATGTCATAATGCAAAATTCCATTATGATGTCATAATGCAAAATTCCATTATGATGTCATAATGTAAAATTCCATTATGATGTCATAATGTAAAATTCCATTATGATGTCATAAAGCAACATTCCATTATGATGTCATAATGCAAAATTCCATTATGATGTCATAATGTAAAATTCCATTATGATGTCATAATGCAAAATTCCATTATGATGTCATAATGCAAAATTCCATTATGATGTCATAATGTAAAATTCCATTATGTCATAATGTAAAATTCCATTATGATGTCATAATGCAACATTCCATTATGATGTCATAATGCAAAATTCCATTATGATGTCATAATGTAACATTCCATTATGATGTCATAATGCAAAATTCCATTATGATGTCATAATGCAACATTCCATTATGATGTCATAAAGCAACATTCCATTATGATGTCATAATGCACAATTTCATTATGATGCCATAATGCAAAATTCCATTATGATGTCATAATGCAACATTCCATTATGATGCTATAATGCAAAATTCCATTATGATGTCATAATGTAACATTCCATTATGATGTCATAATGCAAAATTCCATTATGATGTCATAATGCAAAATTCCATTATGATGTCATAATGTAAAATTCCATTATGATGTCTTAATGCAACATTCCATTATGATGTCATAATGCAAAACTCCATTATGATGTCATAATGTAACATTCCATTATGATGTCATAATGCAAAATTCCATTACAATGTCATAATGCAAAATTCCATTAAGATGTCATAATGTAAAATTCCATTATGATGTCATAAAGCAACATTCCATTATGATGTCATAATGTAACATTCCATTATGATGTCATAATGCAAAATTCCATTATGATGTCATAATGTAACATTCCATTATGATGTCATAATGCAAAATTCCATTATGATGTCATAATGCAAAATTCCATTTTGATGTCATAATGTAACATTCCATTATGATGTCATAATGCAAAATTCCATTATGATGTCATAATGCAAAATTCCATTATGATGTCATAATGAAACATTCCATTATGATGTCATAATGAAACATTCCATTATGATGTCATAATGCAAAATTCCATTATGATGTCATAATGAAACATTCCATTATGATGTCATAATGCAAAATTCCATTATGATGTCATAATGCAAAATTCCATTATGATGTCATAATGTAACATTCCATTATGATGTCATAATGTAAAATTCCATTATGATGTCATAAAGCAACATTCCATTATGATGTCATAATGCAACATTCCATTATGATGTCATAATGCAAAATTCCATTATGATGTCATAATGTAACATTCCATTATGATGTCATAATGTAAAATTCCATTATGATGTCATAATGTAAAATGCCATTATGATGTCATAATGCAAAATTCCATTATGATGTCATAATGTAACATTTCATTATGATGTCATAATGCAAAATTCCATTATGATGTCATAATGCAAAATTCCATTTTGATGTCATAATGTAACATTCCATTATGATGTCATAATGCAAAATTCCATTATGATGTCATAATGCAAAATTCCATTTTGATGTCATAATGTAACATTCCATTATGATGTCATAATGCAAAATTCCATTATGATGTCATAATGCATCATGCCATTATGATGTCATAATGCAAAATTCCATTATGATGTCATAATGCAAAATTCCATTATGATGTCATAATGTAAAATTCCATTATGATGTCATAATGTAAAATTCCATTATGATGTCATAATGCAAAATTCCATTATGATGTCATAATGTAAAATTCCATTATGATGTCATAATGCAACATTCCATTATGATGTCATAATGTAACATTCCATTATGATGTCATAATGCAAAATTCCATTATGATGTCATAATGCAAAATTCCATTATGATGTCATAATGTAAAATTCCATTATGTCATAATGTAAAATTCCATTATGATGTCATAATGCAACATTCCATTATGATGTCATAATGCAAAATTCCATTATGATGTCATAATGTAACATTCCATTATGATGTCATAATGCAAAATTCCATTATGATGTCATAATGCAACATTCCATTATGATGTCATAAAGCAACATTCCATTATGATGTCATAATGCACAATTCCATTATGATGCCATAATGCAAAATTCCATTATGATGTCATAATGCACAATTCCATTATGATGCCATAATGCAAAATTCCATTATGATGTCATAATGCACAATTCCATTATGATGCCATAATGCAAAATTCCATTATGATGTCATAATGCAACATTCCATTATGATGCTATAATGCAAAATTCCATTATGATGTCATAATGTAACATTCCATTATGATGTCATAATGCAAAATTCCATTATGATGTCATAATGCAAAATTCCATTATGATGTCATAATGCAAAATTCCATTATGATGTCATAATGTAAAATTCCATTATGATGTCTTAATGCAACATTCCATTATGATGTCATAATGCAAAACTCCATTATGATGTCATAATGTAACATTCCATTATGATGTCATAATGCAAAATTCCATTACAATGTCATAATGCAAAATTCCATTAAGATGTCATAATGTAAAATTCCATTATGATGTCATAAAGCAACATTCCATTATGATGTCATAATGCAAAATTCCATTATGATGTCATAATGCAAAATTCCATTTTGATGTCATAATGTAACATTCCATTATGATGTCATAATGCAAAATTCCATTATGATGTCATAATGCAAAATTCCATTATGATGTCATAATGAAACATTCCATTATGATGTCATAATGCAAAATTCCATTATGATGTCATAATGCAAAATTCCATTATGATGTCATAATGAAACATTCCATTATGATGTCATAATGCAACATTCCATTATGATGTCATAATGCATCATGCCATTATGATGTCATAATGCAAAATTCCATTATGATGTCATAATGCAAAATTCCATTATGATGTCATAATGTAAAATTCCATTATGATGTCATAATGTAAAATTCCATTATGATGTCATAAAGCAACATTCCATTATGATGTCATAATGCAAAATTCCATTATGATGTCATAATGTAAAATTCCATTATGATGTCATAATGCAACATTCCATTATGATGTCATAATGTAACATTCCATTATGATGTCATAATGCAAAATTCTATTATGATGTCATAATGCAAAATTCCATTATGATGTCATAATGTAAAATTCCATTATGTCATAATGTAAAATTCCATTATGATGTCATAATGCAACATTCCATTATGATGTCATAATGCAAAATACCATTATGATGTCATAATGTAACATTCCATTATGATGTCATAATGCAAAATTCCATTATGATGTCATAATGCAACATTCCATTATGATGTCATAAAGCAACATTCCATTATGATGTCATAATGCACAATTCCATTATGATGCCATAATGCAAAATTCCATTATGATGTCATAATGCACAATTCCATTATGATGCCATAATGCAAAATTCCATTATGATGTCATAATGCAACATTCCATTATGATGCTATAATGCAAAATTCCATTATGATGTCATAATGTAACATTCCATTATGATGTCATAATGCAAAATTCCATTATGATGTCATAATGCAAAATTCCATTATGATGTCATAATGCAAAATTCCATTATGATGTCATAATGTAAAATTCCATTATGATGTCTTAATGCAACATTCCATTATGATGTCATAATGCAAAACTCCATTATGATGTCATAATGTAACATTCCATTATGATGTCATAATGCAAAATTCCATTACAATGTCATAATGCAAAATTCCATTAAGATGTCATAATGTAAAATTCCATTATGATGTCATAAAGCAACATTCCATTATGATGTCATAATGTAACATTCCATTATGATGTCATAATGCAAAATTCCATTATGATGTCATAATGTAACATACCATTATGATGTCATAATGCAAAATTCCATTATGATGTCATAATGCAAAATTCCATTTTGATGTCATAATGTAACATTCCATTATGATGTCATAATGCAAAATTCCATTATGATGTCATAATGCAAAATTCCATTATGATGTCATAATGAAACATTCCATTATGATGTCATAATGCAAAATTCCATTATGATGTCATAATGCAAAATTCCATTATGATGTCATAATGAAACATTCCATTATGATGTCATAATGCAACATTCCATTATGATGTCATAATGCATCATGCCATTATGATGTCATAATGCAAAATTCCATTATGATGTCATAATGCAAAATTCCATTATGATGTCATAATGTAAAATTCCATTATGATGTCATAATGTAAAATTCCATTATGATGTCATAAAGCAACATTGCATTATGATGTCATAATGCAAAATTCCATTATGATGTCATAATGTAAAATTCCATTATGATGTCATAATGCAACATTCCATTATGATGTCATAATGTAACATTCCATTATGATGTCATAATGCAAAATTCCATTATGATGTCATAATGCAAAATTCCATTATGATGTCATAATGTAAAATTCCATTATGTCATAATGTAAAATTCCATTATGATGTCATAATGCAACATTCCATTATGATGTCATAATGCAAAATTCCATTATGATGTCATAATGCAACATTCCATTATGATGTCATAAAGCAACATTCCATTATGATGTCATAATGCACAATTCCATTATGATGCCATAATGCAAAATTCCATTATGATGTCATAATGCAACATTCCATTATGATGCTATAATGCAAAATTCCATTATGATGTCATAATGTAACATTCCATTATGATGTCATAATGCAAAATTCCATTATGATGTCATAATGCAAAATTCCATTATGATGTCATAATGTAAAATTCCATTATGATGTCTTAATGTAACATTCCATTATGATGTCATAATGCAAAATTCCATTATGATGTCATAATGCAAAATTCCATTACGATGTCATAATGTAAAATTCCATTATGATGTCATAATGTAACATTCCATTATGATGTCATAATGCAAAATTCCATTATGATGTCATAATGCAAAATTCCATTACGATGTCATAATGTAAAATTCCATTATGATGTCATAATGTAACATTCCATTATGATGTCATAATGCAAAATTCCATTATGATGTCATAATGTAAAATTCCATTATGATGTCATAAAGCAACATTCCATTATGATGTCATAATGCAACATTCCATTATGATGTCATAATGCAACATTCCATTATGATGTCATAATGCATCATGCCATTATGATGTCATAATGCAAAATTCCATTATGATGTCATAATGCAAAATTCCATTATGATGTCATAATGTAAAATTCCATTATGATGTCATAATGTAAAATTCCATTATGATGTCATAAAGCAACATTCCATTATGATGTCATAATGCAAAATTCCATTATGATGTCATAATGTAAAATTCCATTATGATGTCATAATGCAACATTCCATTATGATGTCATAATGTAACATTCCATTATGATGTCATAATGCAAAATTCCATTATGATGTCATAATGCAAAATTCCATTATGATGTCATAATGTAGAATTCCATTATGTCATAATGTAAAATTCCATTATGATGTCATAATGCAAAATTCCATTATGATGTCATAATGTAACATTCCATTATGATGTCATAATGCAAAATTCCATTATGATGTCATAATGCAACATTCCATTATGATGTCATAAAGCAACATTCCATTATGATGTCATAATGCACAATTCCATTATGATGTCATAATGCAAAATTCCATTATGATGTCATAATGTAAAATTCCATTATGATGTCATAATGCAACATTCCATTATGATGTCATAATGCAAAATTCCATTATGATGTCATAATGCAAAATTCCATTATGATGTCATAATGCAAAATTCCATTATGATGTCATAATGTAAAATTCCATTATGATGTCATAATGCTAAATTCTATTATGATGTCATAATGTAACATTCCATTATGATGTCATAATGCAACATTCCATTATGATGTCATAATGCAACATTCCATTATGATGTCATAATGCAAAATTCCATTATGATGTCATAATGCATCATTCCATTATGATGTCATAATCTAAAATTCCATTATGATGTCATAATGCAAAATTCCATTATGATATCATAATGTAAAATTCCATTATGATGTCATAATGCAAAATTCCATTATGATGTCATAATGTAACATTCCATTATGATGTCATAATGTAACATTCCATTATGATGTCATAATGTAACATTCCATTATAATGTCATAAAGCAACATTCCATTATGATGTCATAATGCAAAATTCCATTATGATGTCATAATGTAACATTCAATTATGATGTCATAATGCAAAATTCCATTACGATGTCATAATGTAAAATTCCATTATGATGGCATAAAGCAACATTCCATTATGATGTCATAATGCAAAATTCCATTATGATGTCATAAAGCAACATTCTATTATGATGCCATAATGCAAAATTCCATTATGATGTCATAATGTAAAATTCCATTATGATGTCATAAAGCAACATTCCATTATGATGTCATAATGCAAAATTCCATTATGATGTCATAATGTAAAATTCCATTATGATGTCACAATGCAACATTCCATTATGATGTCATAATGTAACATTCCATTATGATGTCATAATGCAACATCCCATTATGATGTCATAATGCAACATTCCATTATGATGTCATAATGCAAAATTCCATTATGATGTCATAATGCATCATTCCATTATGATGTCATAATGCAAAATTCCATTATGATGTCATAATGCAAAATTCCATTATGATATCATAATGTAAAATTCCATTATGATGTCATAATGCAAAATTCCATTATGATGTCATAATGTAACATTCCATTATGATCTCATAATGCAAAAATCCATTACGATGTCATAATGTAAAATTCCATTATAATGTCATAATGTAACATTCCATTATAATGTCATAATGCAAAATTCCATTATGATGTCATAATGTAAAATTCCATTAAGATGTCATAAAGCAACATTCCATTATGATGTCATAATGCAAAATTCCATTATGATGTCATAAAGCAACATTCCATTATGATGTCATAATGCATCATTCCATTATGATGTCATAATGCAACATTCCATTATGATGTCATAATGCAAAATACAATTATGATGTCATAATGTAAAATTCCATAATGATGTCATAATGCAAAATTCCATAATGATGTCATAATGTAAAAATCAATTATGATGTCATAATGTAAAATTCCATTATGATGTCATAATGTAAAATTCCATTATGATGTCATAATGCAACATTCCATTATGATGTCATAATGTAACATTCCATTATGATGTCATAATGCAAAATTCCATTATGATGTCATAATGCAAAATTCCATTATGATGTCATAATGTAGAATTCCATTATGTCATAATGTAAAATTCCATTATGATGTCATAATGCAAAATTCCATTATGATGTCATAATGTAACATTCCATTATGATGTCATAATGCAAAATTCCATTATGATGTCATAATGCAACATTCCATTATGATGTCATAAAGCAACATTCCATTATGATGTCATAATGCACAATTCCATTATGATGTCATAATGCAAAATTCCATTATGATGTCATAATGTAAAATTCCATTATGATGTCATAATGCAACATTCCATTATGATGTCATAATGCAAAATTCCATTATGATGTCATAATGCAAAATTCCATTATGATGTCATAATGCAAAATTCCATTATGATGTCATAATGTAAAATTCCATTATGATGTCATAATGCTAAATTCTATTATGATGTCATAATGTAACATTCCATTATGATGTCATAATGCAAAATTCCATTATGATGTCATAAAGCAACATTCTATTATGATGCCATAATGCAAAATTCCATTATGATGTCATAATGTAAAATTCCATTATGATGTCATAAAGCAACATTCCATTATGATGTCATAATGCAAAATTCCATTATGATGTCATAATGTAAAATTCCATTATGATGTCATAATGTAAAATTCCATTATGATGTCATAATGCAACATTCCATTATGATGTCATAATGTAACATTCCATTATGATGTCATAATGCAAAATTCCATTATGATGTCATAATGCAAAATTCCATTATGATGTCATAATGTAGAATTCCATTATGTCATAATGTAAAATTCCATTATGATGCCATAATGCAAAATTCCATTATGATGTCATAATGTAACATTCCATTATGATGTCATAATGCAAAATTCCATTATGATGTCATAATGCAACATTCCATTATGATGTCATAAAGCAACATTCCATTATGATGTCATAATGCACAATTCCATTATGATGTCATAATGCAAAATTCCATTATGATGTCATAATGTAAAATTCCATTATGATGTCATAATGCAACATTCCATTATGATGTCATAATGCAAAATTCCATTATGATGTCATAATGCAAAATTCCATTATGATGTCATAATGCAAAATTCCATTATGATGTCATAATGTAAAATTCCATTATGATGTCATAATGCTAAATTCTATTATGATGTCATAATGTAACATTCCATTATGATGTCATAATGCAACATTCCATTATGATGTCATAATGCAACATTCCATTATGATGTCATAATGCAAAATTCCATTATGATGTCATAATGCATCATTCCATTATGATGTCATAATCTAAAATTCCATTATGATGTCATAATGCAAAATTCCATTATGATATCATAATGTAAAATTCCATTATGATGTCATAATGCAAAATTCCATTATGATGTCATAATGTAACATTCCATTATGATGTCATAATGTAACATTCCATTATGATGTCATAATGTAACATTCCATTATAATGTCATAAAGCAACATTCCATTATGATGTCATAATGCAAAATTCCATTATGATGTCATAATGTAACATTCAATTATGATGTCATAATGCAAAATTCCATTACGATGTCATAATGTAAAATTCCATTATGATGGCATAAAGCAACATTCCATTATGATGTCATAATGCAAAATTCCATTATGATGTCATAAAGCAACATTCTATTATGATGCCATAATGCAAAATTCCATTATGATGTCATAATGTAAAATTCCATTATGATGTCATAAAGCAACATTCCATTATGATGTCATAATGCAAAATTCCATTATGATGTCATAATGTAAAATTCCATTATGATGTCACAATGCAACATTCCATTATGATGTCATAATGTAACATTCCATTATGATGTCATAATGCAACATCCCATTATGATGTCATAATGCAACATTCCATTATGATGTCATAATGCAAAATTCCATTATGATGTCATAATGCATCATTCCATTATGATGTCATAATGCAAAATTCCATTATGATGTCATAATGCAAAATTCCATTATGATATCATAATGTAAAATTCCATTATGATGTCATAATGCAAAATTCCATTATGATGTCATAATGTAACATTCCATTATGATGTCATAATGCAAAAATCCATTACGATGTCATAATGTAAAATTCCATTATAATGTCATAATGTAACATTCCATTATAATGTCATAATGCAAAATTCCATTATGATGTCATAATGTAAAATTCCATTAAGATGTCATAAAGCAACATTCCATTATGATGTCATAATGCAAAATTCCATTATGATGTCATAAAGCAACATTCCATTATGATGTCATAATGCATCATTCCATTATGATGTCATAATGCAACATTCCATTATGATGTCATAATGCAAAATACAATTATGATGTCATAATGTAAAATTCCATAATGATGTCATAATGCAAAATTCCATAATGATGTCATAATGTAAAAATCAATTATGATGTCATAATGTAAAATTCCATTATGATGTCATAATGTAACATTCCATTATGATGTCATAATGTAAAATTCCATTATGATGTCATAATGTAACATTCCATTATGATGTCATAATGCAAAATTCCATTATGATGTCATAATGTAACATTCCATTATGATGTCATAATGCAAAATTCCATTACGATGTCATAATATAAAATTCCATTATGATGTCATAATGTAACATTCAATTATGATGTCATAATGCAAAATTCCATTATGATGTTATAATGCAAAATTCAATTATGATGTCATTATGTAAAATCCCATTATGATGTCATAATGCAACATTCCATTATGATGTCATAATGTAACATTCCATTATGATGTCATAATGTAAAATTCCATTATGATGTCATAATGTAAAATGCCATTATGATGTCATAATGCAAAATTCCATTATGATGTCATAATGTAACATTTCATTATGATGTCATAATGCAAAATTCCATTATGATGTCATAATGCAAAATTCCATTTTGATGTCATAATGTAACATTCCATTATGATGTCATAATGCAAAATTCCATTATGATGTCATAATGCAAAATTCCATTTTGATGTCATAATGTAACATTCCATTATGATGTCATAATGCAAAATTCCATTATGATGTCATAATGTAAAATTCCATTATGATGTCATAATGCAAAATTCCCTTTTGATGTCATAATGTAACATTCCATTATGATGTCATAATGCAAAATTCCCTTTTGATGTCATAATGTAACATTCCATTATGATGTCATAATGCAAAATTCCATTATGATGTCATAATGTAACATTCCATTATGATGTCATAATGCAAAATTCCATTATGATGTCATAATGCAACATTCCATTATGATGTCATAAAGCAACATTCCATTATGATGTCATAATGCACAATTCCATTATGATGTCATAATGCAAAATTCCATTATGATGTCATAATGTAAAATTCCATTATGATGTCATAATGCAACATTCCATTATGATGTCATAATGCAAAATTCCATTATGATGTCATAATGCAAAATTCCATTATGATGTCATAATGCAAAATTCCATTATGATGTCATAATGTAAAATTCCATTATGATGTCATAATGCTAAATTCTATTATGATGTCATAATGTAACATTCCATTATGATGTCATAATGCAACATTCCATTATGATGTCATAATGCAACATTCCATTATGATGTCATAATGCAAAATTCCATTATGATGTCATAATGCATCATTCCATTATGATGTCATAATCTAAAATTCCATTATGATGTCATAATGCAAAATTCCATTATGATATCATAATGTAAAATTCCATTATGATGTCATAATGCAAAATTCCATTATGATGTCATAATGTAACATTCCATTATGATGTCATAATGTAACATTCCATTATGATGTCATAATGTAACATTCCATTATAATGTCATAAAGCAACATTCCATTATGATGTCATAATGCAAAATTCCATTATGATGTCATAATGTAACATTCAATTATGATGTCATAATGCAAAATTCCATTACGATGTCATAATGTAAAATTCCATTATGATGGCATAAAGCAACATTCCATTATGATGTCATAATGCAAAATTCCATTATGATGTCATAAAGCAACATTCTATTATGATGCCATAATGCAAAATTCCATTATGATGTCATAATGTAAAATTCCATTATGATGTCATAAAGCAACATTCCATTATGATGTCATAATGCAAAATTCCATTATGATGTCATAATGTAAAATTCCATTATGATGTCACAATGCAACATTCCATTATGATGTCATAATGTAACATTCCATTATGATGTCATAATGCAACATCCCATTATGATGTCATAATGCAACATTCCATTATGATGTCATAATGCAAAATTCCATTATGATGTCATAATGCATCATTCCATTATGATGTCATAATGCAAAATTCCATTATGATGTCATAATGCAAAATTCCATTATGATATCATAATGTAAAATTCCATTATGATGTCATAATGCAAAATTCCATTATGATGTCATAATGTAACATTCCATTATGATGTCATAATGCAAAAATCCATTACGATGTCATAATGTAAAATTCCATTATAATGTCATAATGTAACATTCCATTATAATGTCATAATGCAAAATTCCATTATGATGTCATAATGTAAAATTCCATTAAGATGTCATAAAGCAACATTCCATTATGATGTCATAATGCAAAATTCCATTATGATGTCATAAAGCAACATTCCATTATGATGTCATAATGCATCATTCCATTATGATGTCATAATGCAACATTCCATTATGATGTCATAATGCAAAATACAATTATGATGTCATAATGTAAAATTCCATAATGATGTCATAATGCAAAATTCCATAATGATGTCATAATGTAAAAATCAATTATGATGTCATAATGTAAAATTCCATTATGATGTCATAATGTAACATTCCATTATGATGTCATAATGTAAAATTCCATTATGATGTCATAATGTAACATTCCATTATGATGTCATAATGCAAAATTCCATTATGATGTCATAATGTAACATTCCATTATGATGTCATAATGCAAAATTCCATTACGATGTCATAATATAAAATTCCATTATGATGTCATAATGTAACATTCAATTATGATGTCATAATGCAAAATTCCATTATGATGTTATAATGCAAAATTCAATTATGATGTCATTATGTAAAATCCCATTATGATGTCATAATGCAACATTCCATTATGATGTCATAATGTAACATTCCATTATGATGTCATAATGTAAAATTCCATTATGATGTCATAATGTAAAATGCCATTATGATGTCATAATGCAAAATTCCATTATGATGTCATAATGTAACATTTCATTATGATGTCATAATGCAAAATTCCATTATGATGTCATAATGCAAAATTCCATTTTGATGTCATAATGTAACATTCCATTATGATGTCATAATGCAAAATTCCATTATGATGTCATAATGCAAAATTCCATTTTGATGTCATAATGTAACATTCCATTATGATGTCATAATGCAAAATTCCATTATGATGTCATAATGTAAAATTCCATTATGATGTCATAATGCAAAATTCCCTTTTGATGTCATAATGTAACATTCCATTATGATGTCATAATGCAAAATTCCCTTTTGATGTCATAATGTAACATTCCATTATGATGTCATAATGCAAAATTCCATTGTGAGGTCATAATGTAAAATTCGATTAAGATGTCATAATGTAACATTCCATTATGATGTCATAATGTAACATTCCATTATGAAGTCATAATGTAACATTCCATTATGATGTCATAATGCAGAATTCCATTATGATGTCATAATGTAACACTCCATTATGATGTCATAATGTAACATTCCATTATGATGTCATAATGCAAAATTCCATTATGATGTCATAATGCAAAATACCATTATGATGTCATAATGTAAAATTCCATAATGATGTCATAATGCAAAATTCCATAATGATGTCATAATGTAAAATTCAATTATGATGTCATAATGTAAAATTCCATTATGATGTCATAATGTAACATTCCATTATGATGTCATAATGCAAAATTCCATTATGATGTCATAATGTAACATTCCATTATGATGTCATAATGCAAAATTCCATTATGATGTCATAATGTAACATTCCATTATGATGTCATAATGCAAAATTCCATTACGATGTCATAATATGAAATTCCATTATGATGTCATAATGTAACATTCAATTATGATGTCATAATGCAAAATTCCATTATGATGTCATAATGTAAAATTCCATTATGATGTCATAAAGCAACATTCCATTATGATGTCATAATGCAAAATTCCATTATGATGTCATAATGTAACATTCCATTATGATGTCATAATGCAAAATTCCATTATGATGTCATAATGCAACATTCCATTATGATGTCATAATGCAAAATTCCATTATGATGTCATAATGCAACATCCCATTATGATGTCATAATGCAAAATTCCATTATGATGTCATAATGCAAAATTCCATTATGATATCATAATGTAAAATTCCATTATGATGTCATAATGCAAAATTCCATTATGATGTCATAATGTAAAATTCCATTATGATGTCATAATGTAACATTCCATTATGATGTCATAATGTAAAATTCCATTATGATGTCATAATGCAAAATTCCATTACGATGTCATAATGTAAAATTCCATTATGATGTCATAATGTAACATTCCATTATGATGTCATAATGCAAAATTCCATTATGATGTCATAATGTAAAATTCCATTATGATGTCATAAAGCAACATTCCATTATGATGTCATAATGCAACATTCCATTATGATGTCATAATGCAACATTCCATTATGATGTCATAATGCATCATGCCATTATGTCATAATGCAAAATTCCATTATGATGTCATAATGCAAAATTCCATTATGATGTCATAATGTAAAATTCCATTATGATGTCATAATGTAAAATTCCATTATGATGTCATAAAGCAACATTCCATTATGATGTCATAATGCAAAATTCCATTATGATGTCATAATGTAAAATTCCATTATGATGTCATAATGTAACATTCCATTATGATGTCATAATGCAAAATTCCATTATGATGTCATAATGCAACATTCCATTATGATGTCATAAAGCAACATTCCATTATGATGTCATAATGCACAATTCCATTATGATGTCATAATGCAAAATTCCATTATGATGTCATAATGTAAAATTCCATTATGATGTCATAATGCAACATCCCATTATGATGTCATAATGCAAAATTCCATTATGATGTCATAATGCAAAATTCCATTATGATGTCATAATGCAAAATTCCATTATGATGTCATAATGTAACATTCCATTATGATGTCATAATGTAAAATTCCATGATGATGTCATAATGCAAAATTCCATTATGATGTCATAATGTAAAATTCCATTATGATGTCATAATGCAACATTCCATTATGATGTCATAATGCAAAATTCCATTATGATGTCATAATGTAAAATTCCATTATGATGTCATAATGTAACATTCCATTATGATGTCATAATGCAAAATTCCATTATGATGTCATAATGCAACATTCCATTATGATGTCATAATGCAAAATTCCATTATGATGTCATAATGCAAAATTCCATTATGATGTCATAATGCAAAATTCCATTATGATGTCATAATGTAACATTCCATTATGATGTCATAATGTAACATTCCATTATGATGTCATAATGCAAAATTCCATTATGATGTCATAATGTAACATTCCATTATGATGTCATAATGCAAAATTCCATTATGATGTCATAATGTAACATTCCATTATGATGTCATAATGCAAAATTCCATTACGATGTCATAATATAAAATTCCATTATGATGTCATAATGTAACATTCAATTATGATGTCATAATGCAAAATTCCATTATGATGTCATAATGTAAAATTCCATTATGATGTCATAAAGCAACATTCCATTATGATGTCATAATGCAAAATTCCATTATGATGTCATAATGTAACATTCCATTATGATGTCATAATGCCAAATTCCATTATGATGTCATAATGCAACATTCCATTATGATGTCATAATGCAAAATTCCATTATGATGTCATAATGCAACATCCCATTATGATGTCATAATGCAAAATTCCATTATGATGTCATAATGCAAAATTCCATTATGATATCATAATGCAAAATTCCATTATGATGTCATAATGTAAAATTCCATTAAGATGTCATAAAGCAACATTCCATTATGATGTCATAATGCAAAATTCCATTATGATGTCATAAAGCAACATTCCATTATGATGTCATAATGCATCATTCCATTATGATGTCATAATGCAACATTCCATTATGATGTCATAATGCAAAATATAATTATGATGTCATAATGTAAAATTCCATAATGATGTCATAATGCAAAATTCCATAATGATGTCATAATGTAAAAATCAATTATGATGTCATAATGTAAAATTCCATTATGATGTCATAATGTAACATTCCATTATGATGTCATAATGTAACATTCCATTATGATGTCATAATGCAAAATTCCATTATGATGTCATAATGTAACATTCCATTATGATGTCATAATGCAAAATTCCATTATGATGTCATAATGTAACATTCCATTATGATGTCATAATGCAAAATTCCATTATGATGTCATAATGTAACATTCCATTATGATGTCATAATGCAAAATTCCATTACGATGTCATAATATAAAATTCCATTATGATGTCATAATGTAACATTCAATTATGATGTCATAATGCAAAATTCCATTATGATGTTATAATGCAAAATTCAATTATGATGTCATTATGTAAAATCCCATTATGATGTCATAATGCAACATTCCATTATGATGTCATAATGTAACATTCCATTATGATGTCATAATGTAACATTCCATTATGATGTCATAATGTAAAATTCCATTATGATGTCATAATGTAAAATGCCATTATGATGTCATAATGCAAAATTCCATTATGATGTCATAATGTAACATTTCATTATGATGTCATAATGCAAAATTCCATTATGATGTCATAATGCAAAATTCCATTTTGATGTCATAATGTAACATTCCATTATGATGTCATAATGCAAAATTCCATTATGATGTCATAATGCAAAATTCCATTTTGATGTCATAATGTAACATTCCATTATGATGTCATAATGCAAAATTCCATTATGATGTCATAATGTAAAATTCCATTATGATGTCATAATGCAAAATTCCCTTTTGATGTCATAATGTAACATTCCATTATGATGTCATAATGCAAAATTCCCTTTTGATGTCATAATGTAACATTCCATTATGATGTCATAATGCAAAATTCCATTGTGAGGTCATAATGTAAAATTCGATTAAGATGTCATAATGTAACATTCCATTATGATGTCATAATGTAACATTCCATTATGAAGTCATAATGTAACATTCCATTATGATGTCATAATGCAGAATTCCATTATGATGTCATAATGTAACACTCCATTATGATGTCATAATGTAACATTCCATTATGATGTCATAATGCAAAATTCCATTATGATGTCATAATGCAAAATACCATTATGATGTCATAATGTAAAATTCCATAATGATGTCATAATGCAAAATTCCATAATGATGTCATAATGTAAAATTCAATTATGATGTCATAATGTAAAATTCCATTATGATGTCATAATGTAACATTCCATTATGATGTCATAATGCAAAATTCCATTATGATGTCATAATGTAACATTCCATTATGATGTCATAATGCAAAATTCCATTATGATGTCATAATGTAACATTCCATTATGATGTCATAATGCAAAATTCCATTACGATGTCATAATATGAAATTCCATTATGATGTCATAATGTAACATTCAATTATGATGTCATAATGCAAAATTCCATTATGATGTCATAATGTAAAATTCCATTATGATGTCATAAAGCAACATTCCATTATGATGTCATAATGCAAAATTCCATTATGATGTCATAATGTAACATTCCATTATGATGTCATAATGCAAAATTCCATTATGATGTCATAATGCAACATTCCATTATGATGTCATAATGCAAAATTCCATTATGATGTCATAATGCAACATCCCATTATGATGTCATAATGCAAAATTCCATTATGATGTCATAATGCAAAATTCCATTATGATATCATAATGTAAAATTCCATTATGATGTCATAATGCAAAATTCCATTATGATGTCATAATGTAAAATTCCATTATGATGTCATAATGTAACATTCCATTATGATGTCATAATGTAAAATTCCATTATGATGTCATAATGCAAAATTCCATTACGATGTCATAATGTAAAATTCCATTATGATGTCATAATGTAACATTCCATTATGATGTCATAATGCAAAATTCCATTATGATGTCATAATGTAAAATTCCATTATGATGTCATAAAGCAACATTCCATTATGATGTCATAATGCAACATTCCATTATGATGTCATAATGCAACATTCCATTATGATGTCATAATGCATCATGCCATTATGTCATAATGCAAAATTCCATTATGATGTCATAATGCAAAATTCCATTATGATGTCATAATGTAAAATTCCATTATGATGTCATAATGTAAAATTCCATTATGATGTCATAAAGCAACATTCCATTATGATGTCATAATGCAAAATTCCATTATGATGTCATAATGTAAAATTCCATTATGATGTCATAATGTAACATTCCATTATGATGTCATAATGCAAAATTCCATTATGATGTCATAATGCAACATTCCATTATGATGTCATAAAGCAACATTCCATTATGATGTCATAATGCACAATTCCATTATGATGTCATAATGCAAAATTCCATTATGATGTCATAATGTAAAATTCCATTATGATGTCATAATGCAACATTCCATTATGATGTCATAATGCAAAATTCCATTATGATGTCATAATGCAAAATTCCATTATGATGTCATAATGCAAAATTCCATTATGATGTCATAATGTAAAATTCCATTATGATGTCATAAAGCAACATTCCATTATGATGTCATAATGCAAAATTCCATTATGATGTCATAATGTAAAATTCCATTATGATGTCATAATGCAACATTCCATTATGATGTCATAATGCAAAATTCCATTATGATGTCATAATGTAAAATTCCATTATGATGTCATAATGTAACATTCCATTATGATGTCATAATGCAAAATTCCATTATGATGTCATAATGCAACATTCCATTATGATGTCATAATGCAAAATTCCATTATGATGTCATAATGCAAAATTCCATTATGATGTCATAATGCAAAATTCCATTATGATGTCATAATGTAACATTCCATTATGATGTCATAATGTAACATTCCATTATGATGTCATAATGCAAAATTCCATTATGATGTCATAATGTAACATTCCATTATGATGTCATAATGCAAAATTCCATTATGATGTCATAATGTAACATTCCATTATGATGTCATAATGCAAAATTCCATTACGATGTCATAATATAAAATTCCATTATGATGTCATAATGTAACATTCAATTATGATGTCATAATGCAAAATTCCATTATGATGTCATAATGTAAAATTCCATTATGATGTCATAAAGCAACATTCCATTATGATGTCATAATGCAAAATTCCATTATGATGTCATAATGTAACATTCCATTATGATGTCATAATGCAAAATTCCATTATGATGTCATAATGCAACATTCCATTATGATGTCATAATGCAAAATTCCATTATGATGTCATAATGCAACATCCCATTATGATGTCATAATGCAAAATTCCATTATGATGTCATAATGCAAAATTCCATTATGATATCATAATGTAAAATTCCATTATGATGTCATAATGCAAAATTCCATTATGATGTCATAATGTAAAATTCCATTATGATGTCATAATGTAACATTCCATTATGATGTCATAATGTAAAATTCCATTATGATGTCATAATGCAAAATTCCATTACGATGTCATAATGTAAAATTCCATTATGATGTCATAATGTAACATTCCATTATGATGTCATAATGCAAAATTCCATTATGATGTCATAATGTAAAATTCCATTATGATGTCATAAAGCAACATTCCATTATGATGTCATAATGCAACATTCCATTATGATGTCATAATGCAACATTCCATTATGATGTCATAATGCATCATGCCATTATGTCATAATGCAAAATTCCATTATGATGTCATAATGCAAAATTCCATTATGATGTCATAATGTAAAATTCCATTATGATGTCATAATGTAAAATTCCATTATGATGTCATAATGTAAAATTCCATTATGATGTCATAAAGCAACATTCCATTATGATGTCATAATGCAAAATTCCATTATGATGTCATAATGTAAAATTCCATTATGATGTCATAATGTAACATTCCATTATGATGTCATAATGCAAAATTCCATTATGATGTCATAATGCAACATTCCATTATGATGTCATAAAGCAACATTCCATTATGATGTCATAATGCACAATTCCATTATGATGTCATAATGCAAAATTCCATTATGATGTCATAATGTAAAATTCCATTATGATGTCATAATGCAACATTCCATTATGATGTCATAATGCAAAATTCCATTATGATGTCATAATGCAAAATTCCATTATGATGTCATAATGCAAAATTCCATTATGATGTCATAATGTAAAATTCCATTATGATGTCATAAAGCAACATTCCATTATGATGTCATAATGCAAAATTCCATTATGATGTCATAATGTAAAATTCCATTATGATGTCATAATGCAACATTCCATTATGATGTCATAATGCAAAATTCCATTATGATGTCATAATGTAAAATTCCATTATGATGTCATAATGTAACATTCCATTATGATGTCATAATGCAAAATTCCATTATGATGTCATAATGCAACATTCCATTATGATGTCATAATGCAAAATTCCATTATGATGTCATAATGCAAAATTCCATTATGATGTCATAATGCAAAATTCCATTATGATGTCATAATGTAACATTCCATTATGATGTCATAATGTAACATTCCATTATGATGTCATAATGCAAAATTCCATTATGATGTCATAATGTAAAATTCCATTATGATGTCATAATGCAACATTCCATTATGATGTTATAATGCAAAATTCCATTATGATGTCATAATGTAACATTCCATTATGATGTCATAAAGCAACATTCCATTATGATGTCACAATGCAACATTCCATTATGATGTCATAATGCAAAATTCCAAAATGATGTCATAATGCAAAATTACATTATGATGTCATAATGTAACATTCCATTATGATGTCATAATGCAAAATTCCATTATGATGTCATAATGTAAAATTCCATTATGATGTCATAATGCAACATTCCATTATGATGTCATAATGCAAAATTCCATTATGATGTCATAATGTAACATTCCATTATGATGTCACTGCAAAATTCCATTATGATGTCATTATGCAAAATTCCATTATGATGTCATAATGCAAAATTCCATTATGATGTCATAATGCAAAATTCCATTATGATGTCATAATGCACAATTCCATTATGATGTCATAATGTAAAATTCCATTATGATGTCATAATGTAACATTCCATTATGATGTCATAATGTAAAATTCCATTATGATGTCATAATGCAAAATTCCATTACGATGTCATAATGTAAAATTCCATTATGATGTCATAATGTAACATTCCATTATGATGTCATAATGCAAAATTCCATTATGATGTCATAATGCAACATTCCATTATGATGTCATAATGCAACATTCCATTATGATGTCATAATGCATCATGCCATTATGATGTCATAATGCAAAATTCCATTATGATGTCATAATGCAAAATTCCATTATGATGTCATAATGCAAAATTCCATTATGATGTCATAATGTAAAATTCCATTATGATGTCATAAAGCAACATTCCATTATGATGTCATAATGCAAAATTCCATTATGATGTCATAATGTAAAATTCCATTATGATGTCATAATGCAACATTCCATTATGATGTCATAATGCAAAATTCCATTATGATGTCATAATGTAAAATTCCATTATGATGTCATAATGTAACATTCCATTATGATGTCATAATGTAACATTCCATTATGATGTCATAATGCAAAATTCCATTACGATGTCATAATGTAAAATTCCATTATGATGTCATAATGTAACATTCCATTATGATGTCATAATGCAAAATTCCATTATGATGTCATAATGTAAAATTCCATTATGATGTCATAAAGCAACATTCCAGTATGATGTCATAATGCAACATTCCATTATGATGTCATAATGCATCATGCCATTATGATGTCATAATGCAAAATTCCATTATGATGTCATAATGTAAAATTCCATTATGATGTCATAATGTAAAATTCCATTATGATGTCATAAAGCAACATTCCATTATGATGTCATAATGCAAAATTCCATTATGATGTCATAATGTAAAATTCCATTATGATGTCATAATGCAACATTCCATTATGATGTCATAATGCAAAATTCCATTATGATGTCATAATGTAACATTCCATTATGATGTCATAATGTAACATTCCATTATGATGTCATAATGTAACATTCCATTATGATGTCATAATGCAAAATTCCATTATGATGTCATAATGTAAAATTCCATTATGATGTCATAATGCAACATTCCATTATGATGTTATAATGCAAAATTCCATTATGATGTCATAATGTAACATTCCATTATGATGTCATAAAGCAACATTCCATTATGATGTCACAATGCAACATTCCATTATGATGTCATAATGCAAAATTCCAAAATGATGTCATAATGCAAAATTCCATTATGATGTCATAATGTAACATTCCATTATGATGTCATAATGCAAAATTCCATTATGATGTCATAATGTAAAATTCCATTATGATGTCATAATGCAACATTCCATTATGATGTCATAATGCAAAATTCCATTATGATGTCATAATGTAACATTCCATTATGATGTCACTGCAAAATTCCATTATGATGTCATAATGCAAAATTCCATTATGATGTCATAATGCAAAATTCCATTATGATGTCATAATGCAAAATTCCATTATGATGTCATAATGCACAATTCCATTATGATGTCATAATGCAAAATTCCATTATGATGTCATAATGCAACATTCCATTATGATGTCATAATGCAAAATTCCATTATGATGTCATAATGTAAAATTCCATTATGTCATAATGTAAAATTCCATTATGATGTCATAATGCAACATTCCATTATGATGTCATAATGCAAAATTCCATTATGATGTCATAATGTAACATTCCATTATGATGTCATAATGCAAAATTCCATTATGATGTCATAATGCAACATTCCATTATGATGTCATAAAGCAACATTCCATTATGATGTCATAATGCACAATTCCATTATGATGCCATAATGCAAAATTCCATTATGATGTCATAATGCAACATTCCATTATGATGCCATAATGCAAAATTCCATTATGATGTCATAATGTAACATTCCATTATGATGTCATAATGCAAAATTCCATTATGATGTCATAATGCAAAATTCCATTATGATGTCATAATGTAAAATTCCATTATGATGTCTTAATGCAACATTCCATTATGATGTCATAATGCAAAACTCCATTATGATGTCATAATGTAACATTCCATTATGATGTCATAATGCAAAATTCCATTACAATGTCATAATGCAAAATTCCATTAAGATGTCATAATGTAAAATTCCATTATGATGTCATAAAGCAACATTCCATTATGATGTCATAATGCAACATTCCATTATGATGTCATAATGCAACATTCCATTATGATGTCATAATGCAAAATTCCATTATGATGTCATAATGCATCATTCCATTATGATGTCATAATGCAAAATTCCATTATGATGTCATAATGCAAAATTCCATTATGATGTCATAATGCAACATTCCATTATGATGTCATAATGCAAAATTCCATTATGATGTCATAATGTAAAATTCCATTATGATGTCGTAATGCAAAATTCCATTATGATGTCATAATGTAAAATTCCATTATGATGTCATAAAGCAACATTCCATTATGATGTCATAATGCAAAATTCCATTATGATGTCATAGTGTAACATTCCATTATGATGTCATAATGCAAAATTCCATTATGATGTCATAATGCAACATTCCATTATGTTGTCATAATGCAAAATTCCATTATGATGTCATAATGCAACATCCCATAATATTGTCATAATGCAAAATTCCATTATGATGTCATAATGCAAAATTCCATTATGATATCATAATGTAAAATTCCATTATGATGTCATCATGTAACATTCCATTATGATGTCATAATGCAAAAATCCATTATGATGCCATAATGCAAAATTCCATTATGATGTAATAATGTAACATTCCATTATGATGTCATAATGCAAAATTCCTTTATGATGTCATAATGTAAAATTCCATTATGATGTCATAATGCAAAATTCCATTATGATATCATAATGTAACATTCCATTATGATGTCATAATGCAAAATTCCATTACGATGTCATAATGTAAAATTCAATTATGATGTCATAATGTAACATTCCATTATGATGTCATAATGCAAAATTCCATTATGATGTCATAATGTAAAATTCCATTATGATGTCATAAAGCAACATTCCATTATGATGTCATAATGCAACATTCCATTATGATGTCATAATGCAACATTCCATTATGATATCACAATGTAAAATTCCATTATGATGTCATAATGCAAAATTCCATTATGATGTCATAATGCAAAATTCCATTATGATATCATAATGTAAAATTCCATTATGATGTTATAATGCAAAATTCAATTATGATGTCATTATGTAAAATTCCATTATGATGTTATAATGCAAAATTCAATTATGATGTCATTATGTAAAATCCCATTATGATGTCATAATGCAAAATTCCATTATGATGTCATAATGTAACATTCCATTATGATGTCATAATGTAAAATTCCATTATGATGTCATAATGTAAAATGCCATTATGATGTCATAATGCAAAATTCCATTATGATGTCATAATGTAACATTTCATTATGATGTCATAATGCAAAATTCCATTATGATGTCATAATGCAAAATTCCATTTTGATGTCATAATGTAACATTCCATTATGATGTCATAATGCAAAATTCCATTATGATGTCATAATGCAAAATTCCATTTTGATGTCATAATGTAACATTCCATTATGATGTCATAATGCAAAATTCCATTATGATGTCATAATGTAAAATTCCATTATGATGTCATAATGCAAAATTCCCATTTGATGTCATAATGTAACATTCCATTATGATGTCATAATGCAAAATTCCATTGTGAGGTCATAATGTAAAATTCGATTAAGATGTCATAATGTAACATTCCATTATGATGTCATAATGTAACATTCCATTATGAAGTCATAATGTAACATTCCATTATGATGTCATAATGCAGAATTCCATTATGATGTCATAATGTAACACTCCATTATGATGTCATAATGTAACATTCCATTATGATGTCATAATGCAAAATTCCATTATGATGTCATAATGCAAAATACCATTATGATGTCATAATGTAAAATTCCATAATGATGTCATAATGCAAAATCCCATAATGATGTCATAATGTAAAATTCCATTATGATGTCATAATGTAACATTCCATTATGATGTCATAATGTAACATTCCATTATGATGTCATAATGTAACATTCCATTATGATGTCATAATGTAACATTCCATTATGATGTCATAATGCAAAATTCCATTATGATGTCATAATGTAAAATTCCATTATGATGTCATAATGCAACATTCCATTATGATGTTATAATGCAAAATTCCATTATGATGTCATAATGTAACATTCCATTATGATGTCATAAAGCAACATTCCATTATGATGTCACAATGCAACATTCCATTATGATGTCATAATGCAAAATTCCAAAATGATGTCATAATGCAAAATTCCATTATGATGTCATAATGTAACATTCCATTATGATGTCATAATGCAAAATTCCATTATGATGTCATAATGTAAAATTCCATTATGATGTCATAATGCAACATTCCATTATGATGTCATAATGCAAAATTCCATTATGATGTCATAATGTAACATTCCATTATGATGTCACTGCAAAATTCCATTATGATGTCATAATGCAAAATTCCATTATGATGTCATAATGCAAAATTCCATTATGATGTCATAATGCAAAATTCCATTATGATGTCATAATGCACAATTCCATTATGATGTCATAATGCAAAATTCCATTATGATGTCATAATGCACAATTCCATTATGATGTCATAATGCAAAATTCCATTATGATGTCATAATGTAAAATTCCATTATGTCATAATGTAAAATTCCATTATGATGTCATAATGCAACATTCCATTATGATGTCATAATGCAAAATTCCATTATGATGTCATAATGTAACATTCCATTATGATGTCATAATGCAAAATTCCATTATGATGTCATAATGCAACATTCCATTATGATGTCATAAAGCAACATTCCATTATGATGTCATAATGCACAATTCCATTATGATGCCATAATGCAAAATTCCATTATGATGTCATAATGCAACATTCCATTATGATGCCATAATGCAAAATTCCATTATGATGTCATAATGTAACATTCCATTATGATGTCATAATGCAAAATTCCATTATGATGTCATAATGCAAAATTCCATTATGATGTCATAATGTAAAATTCCATTATGATGTCTTAATGCAACATTCTATTATGATGTCATAATGCAAAACTCCATTATGATGTCATAATGTAACATTCCATTATGATGTCATAATGCAAAATTCCATTACAATGTCATAATGCAAAATTCCATTAAGATGTCATAATGTAAAATTCCATTATGATGTCATAAAGCAACATTCCATTATGATGTCATAATGCAACATTCCATTATGATGTCATAATGCAACATTCCATTATGATGTCATAATGCAAAATTCCATTATGATGTCATAATGCATCATTCCATTATGATGTCATAATGCAAAATTCCATTATGATGTCATAATGCAAAATTCCATTATGATGTCATAATGCAACATTCCATTATGATGTCATAATGCAAAATTCCATTATGATGTCATAATGTAAAATTCCATTATGATGTCGTAATGCAAAATTCCATTATGATGTCATAATGTAAAATTCCATTATGATGTCATAAAGCAACATTCCATTATGATGTCATAATGCAAAATTCCATTATGATGTCATAGTGTAACATTCCATTATGATGTCATAATGCAAAATTCCATTATGATGTCATAATGCAACATTCCATTATGATGTCATAATGCAAAATTCCATTATGATGTCATAATGCAACATCCCATAATATTGTCATAATGCAAAATTCCATTATGATGTCATAATGCAAAATTCCATTATGATATCATAATGTAAAATTCCATTATGATGTCATCATGTAACATTCCATTATGATGTCATAATGCAAAAATCCATTATGATGCCATAATGCAAAATTCCATTATGATGTAATAATGTAACATTCCATTATGATGTCATAATGCAAAATTCCTTTATGATGTCATAATGTAAAATTCCATTATGATGTCATAATGCAAAATTCCATTATGATATCATAATGTAACATTCCATTATGATGTCATAATGCAAAATTCCATTACGATGTCATAATGTAAAATTCAATTATGATGTCATAATGTAACATTCCATTATGATGTCATAATGCAAAATTCCATTATGATGTCATAATGTAAAATTCCATTATGATGTCATAAAGCAACATTCCATTATGATGTCATAATGCAACATTCCATTATGATGTCATAATGCAACATTCCATTATGATATCACAATGTAAAATTCCATTATGATGTCATAATGCAAAATTCCATTATGATGTCATAATGCAAAATTCCATTATGATATCATAATGTAAAATTCCATTATGATGTTATAATGCAAAATTCAATTATGATGTCATTATGTAAAATTCCATTATGATGTTATAATGCAAAATTCAATTATGATGTCATTATGTAAAATCCCATTATGATGTCATAATGCAAAATTCCATTATGATGTCATAATGTAACATTCCATTATGATGTCATAATGTAAAATTCCATTATGATGTCATAATGTAAAATGCCATTATGATGTCATAATGCAAAATCCCATTATGATGTCATAATGTAACATTTCATTATGATGTCATAATGCAAAATTCCATTATGATGTCATAATGCAAAATTCCATTTTGATGTCATAATGTAACATTCCATTATGATGTCATAATGCAAAATTCCATTATGATGTCATAATGCAAAATTCCATTTTGATGTCATAATGTAACATTCCATTATGATGTCATAATGCAAAATTCCATTATGATGTCATAATGCAAAATTCCATTATGATGTCATAATGCAAAATTCCATTTTGATGTCATAATGCAAAATTCCCATTTGATGTCATAATGTAACATTCCATTATGATGTCATAATGCAAAATTCCCTTTTGATGTCATAATGTAACATTCCATTATGATGTCATAATGCAAAATTCCATTGTGAGGTCATAATGTAAAATTCGATTAAGATGTCATAATGTAACATTCCATTATGATGTCATAATGTAACATTCCATTATGAAGTCATAATGTAACATTCCATTATGATGTCATAATGCAGAATTCCATTATGATGTCATAATGTAACACTCCATTATGATGTCATAATGTAACATTCCATTATGATGTCATAATGCAAAATTCCATTATGATGTCATAATGCAAAATACCATTATGATGTCATAATGTAAAATTCCATAATGATGTCATAATGCAAAATCCCATAATGATGTCATAATGTAAAATTCCATTATGATGTCATAATGTAACATTCCATTATGATGTCATAATGTAACATTCCATTATGATGTCATAATGTAACATTCCATTATGATGTCATAATGCAAAATTCCATTATGATGTCATAATGTAACATTCCATTATGATGTCATAATGCAAAATTCCATTACGATGTCATAATATAAAATTCCATTATGATGTCATAATGTAACATTCAATTATGATGTCATAATGCAAAATTCCATTATGATGTCATAATGTAAAATTCCATTATGATGTCATAAAGCAACATTCCATTATGATGTCATAATGCAAAATTCCATTATGATGTCATAATGTAACATTCCATTATGATGTCATAATGCAAAATTCCATTATGATGTCATAATGCAACATTCCATTATGATGTCATAATGCAAAATTCCATTATGATGTCATAATGCAACATCCCATTATGATGTCATAATGCAAAATTCCATTATGATGTCATAATGCAAAATTCCATTATGATATCATAATGTAAAATTCCATTATGATGTCATAATGCAAAATTCCATTATGATGTCATAATGTAAAATTCCATTATGATGTCATAATGTAACATTCCATTATGATGTCATAATGTAACATTCCATTATGATGTCATAATGCAAAATTCCATTATGATGTCATAATGCAAAATTCCATTATGATGTCATAATGCAACATTCCATTATGATGTCATAATGCAAAATTCCATTATGATGTCATAATGTAAAATTCCATTATGATGTCATAATGTAACATTCCATTATGATGTCATAATGTAACATTCCATTATGATGTCATAATGCAAAATTCCATTATGATGTCATAATTTAAAATTCCATTATGATGTCATAATGCAACATTCCATTATGATGTCATAATGCAAAATTCCATTATGATGTCATAATGTAAAATTCCATTATGATGTCATAATGTAACATTCCATTATGATGTCATAATGTAACATTCCATTATGATGTCATAATGCAAAATTCCATTGTGAGGTCATAATGTAAAATTCGATTAAGATGTCATAATGTAACATTCCATTATGATGTCATAATGTAACATTCCATTATGAAGTCATAATGTAACATTCCATTATGATGTCATAATGCAGAATTCCATTATGATGTCATAATGTAACACTCCATTATGATGTCATAATGTAACATTCCATTATGATGTCATAATGTAAAATTCCATTATGATGTCATAATGTAACATTCCATTATGATGTCATAATGCAAAATTCCATTATGATGTCATAATGTAACATTCCATTATGATGTCATAATGCAAAATTCCATTACGATGTCATAATATAAAATTCCATTATGATGTCATAATGTAACATTCAATTATGATGTCATAATGCAAAATTCCATTATGATGTCATAATGTAAAATTCCATTATGATGTCATAAAGCAACATTCCATTATGATGTCATAATGCAAAATTCCATTATGATGTCATAATGTAACATTCCATTATGATGTCATAATGCAAAATTCCATTATGATGTCATAATGCAACATTCCATTATGATGTCATAATGCAAAATTCCATTATGATGTCATAATGCAACATCCCATTATGATGTCATAATGCAAAATTCCATTATGATGTCATAATGCAAAATTCCATTATGATATCATAATGTAAAATTCCATTATGATGTCATAATGCAAAATTCCATTATGATGTCATAATGTAAAATTCCATTATGATGTCATAATGTAACATTCCATTATGATGTCATAATGTAAAATTCCATTATGATGTCATAATGTAAAATTCCATTATGATGTCATAATGCAAAATTCCATTACGATGTCATAATGTAAAATTCCATTATGATGTCATAATGTAACATTCCATTATGATGTCATAATGCAGAATTCCATTATGATGTCATAATGTAACACTCCATTATGATGTCATAATGTAACATTCCATTATGATGTCATAATGCAAAATTCCATTATGATGTCATAATGTAAAATTCCATTATGATGTCATAATGTAACATTCCATTATGATGTCATAATGTAACATTCCATTATGATGTCATAATGCAAAATTCCATTGTGAGGTCATAATGTAAAATTCGATTAAGATGTCATAATGTAACATTCCATTATGATGTCATAATGTAACATTCCATTATGAAGTCATAATGTAACATTCCATTATGATGTCATAATGCAGAATTCCATTATGATGTCATAATGTAACACTCCATTATGATGTCATAATGTAACATTCCATTATGATGTCATAATGTAAAATTCCATTATGATGTCATAATGTAACATTCCATTATGATGTCATAATGCAAAATTCCATTATGATGTCATAATGTAACATTCCATTATGATGTCATAATGCAAAATTCCATTACGATGTCATAATATAAAATTCCATTATGATGTCATAATGTAACATTCAATTATGATGTCATAATGCAAAATTCCATTATGATGTCATAATGTAAAATTCCATTATGATGTCATAAAGCAACATTCCATTATGATGTCATAATGCAAAATTCCATTATGATGTCATAATGTAACATTCCATTATGATGTCATAATGCAAAATTCCATTATGATGTCATAATGCAACATTCCATTATGATGTCATAATGCAAAATTCCATTATGATGTCATAATGCAACATCCCATTATGATGTCATAATGCAAAATTCCATTATGATGTCATAATGCAAAATTCCATTATGATATCATAATGTAAAATTCCATTATGATGTCATAATGCAAAATTCCATTATGATGTCATAATGTAAAATTCCATTATGATGTCATAATGTAACATTCCATTATGATGTCATAATGTAAAATTCCATTATGATGTCATAATGTAAAATTCCATTATGATGTCATAATGCAAAATTCCATTACGATGTCATAATGTAAAATTCCATTATGATGTCATAATGTAACATTCCATTATGATGTCATAATGCAGAATTCCATTATGATGTCATAATGTAACACTCCATTATGATGTCATAATGTAACATTCCATTATGATGTCATAATGCAAAATTCCATTATGATGTCATAATGCAAAATACCATTATGATGTCATAATGTAAAATTCCATAATGATGTCATAATGCAAAATTCCATAATGATGTCATAATGTAAAATTCAATTATGATGTCATAATGTAAAATTCCATTATGATGTCATAATGTAACATTCCATTATGATGTCATAATGTAAAATTCCATTATGATGTCATAATGTAACATTCCATTATGATGTCATAATGCAAAATTCCATTATGATGTCATAATGTAACATTCCATTATGATGTCATAATGCAAAATTCCATTACGATGTCATAATATAAAATTCCATTATGATGTCATAATGTAACATTCAATTATGATGTCATAATTAGAGATGAGCGAACACGTTCGGCCCCGCCCCTTTTTCGCCCGAACACCGAACTTTGCGAACACCTCGGTGTTCGGGCGAAAAAGTTCGGGGGCCGCCGTGGCAGCGCGGGGGGCTGCGGCGGGGAGTGGGGGGGAGAGGGAGAGAGAGAGGGCTCCCCCCTGTTCCCCGCTACTGCCGCCCGCGCCGCCGCGCATCTCCCCGCCCCCCGGCGGCACCCGGACACTTACGCGCGAACACTGCAGTGTTCGCTAAAGCCGGTGTCCGGGTGCGGATGTGTCCGTAACGGACACGTTCGCTCATCTCTAGTCATAATGCAAAATTCCATTATGATGTCATAATGTAAAATTCCATTATGATGTCATAAAGCAACATTCCATTATGATGTCATAATGCAAAATTCCATTATGATGTCATAATGTAACATTCCATTATGATGTCATAATGCAAAATTCCATTATGATGTCATAATGCAACATTCCATTATGATGTCATAATGCAAAATTCCATTATGATGTCATAATGCAACATCCCATTATGATGTCATAATGCAAAATTCCATTATGATGTCATAATGCAAAATTCCATTATGATGTCATAATGCAAAATTCCATTATGATGTCATAATGTAACATTCCATTATGATGTCATAATGCAAAATTCCATTATGATGTCATAATGTAACATTCCATTATGATGTCATAATGTAACATTCCATTATGATGTCATAATGCAAAATTCCATTATGATGTCATAATGCAACATTCCATTATGATGTCATAATGCAACATCCCATTATGATGTCATAATGCAAAATTCCATTATGATGTCATAATGCAAAATTCCATTATGATATCATAATGTAAAATTCCATTATGATGTCATAATGCAAAATTCCATTATGATGTCATAATGTAAAATTCCATTATGATGTCATAATGCAAAATTCCATTACGATGTCATAATGTAAAATTCCATTATGATGTCATAATGTAACATTCCATTATGATGTCATAATGCAAAATTCCATTATGATGTCATAATGTAAAATTCCATTATGATGTCATAAAGCAACATTCCATTATGATGTCATAATGCAAAATTCCATTGTGAGGTCATAATGTAAAATTCGATTAAGATGTCATAATGTAACATTCCATTATGATGTCATAATGTAACATTCCATTATGAAGTCATAATGTAACATTCCATTATGATGTCATAATGCAGAATTCCATTATGATGTCATAATGTAACACTCCATTATGATGTCATAATGTAACATTCCATTATGATGTCATAATGTAAAATTCCATTATGATGTCATAATGTAACATTCCATTATGATGTCATAATGCAAAATTCCATTATGATGTCATAATGTAACATTCCATTATGATGTCATAATGCAAAATTCCATTACGATGTCATAATATAAAATTCCATTATGATGTCATAATGTAACATTCAATTATGATGTCATAATGCAAAATTCCATTATGATGTCATAATGTAAAATTCCATTATGATGTCATAAAGCAACATTCCATTATGATGTCATAATGCAAAATTCCATTATGATGTCATAATGTAACATTCCATTATGATGTCATAATGCAAAATTCCATTATGATATCATAATGTAAAATTCCATTATGATGTCATAATGCAAAATTCCATTATGATGTCATAATGCAAAATTCCATTATGATGTCATAATGTAACATTCCATTATGATGTCATAATGTAACATTCCATTATGATGTCATAATGCAAAATTCCATTATGATGTCATAATGCAAAATTCCATTATGATGTCATAATGCAAAATTCCATTATGATGTCATAATGTAACATTCCATTATGATGTCATAATGCAAAATTCCATTATGATGTCATAATGTAACATTCCATTATGATGTCATAATGTAACATTCCATTATGATGTCATAAAGCAACATTCCATTATGATGTCACAATGCAACATTCCATTATGATGTCATAATGCAAAATTCCAAAATGATGTCATAATGCAAAATTCCATTATGATGTCATAATGTAACATTCCATTATGATGTCATAATGCAAAATTCCATTATGATGTCATAATGTAAAATTCCATTATGATGTCATAATGCAACATTCCATTATGATGTCATAATGCAAAATTCCATTATGATGTCATAATGTAACATTCCATTATGATGTCACTGCAAAATTCCATTATGATGTCATAATGCAAAATTCCATTATGATGTCATAATGCAAAATTCCATTATGATGTCATAATGCAAAATTCCATTATGATGTCATAATGCACAATTCCATTATGATGTCATAATGCAAAATTCCATTATGATGTCATAATGCAAAATTCCATTATGATGTCATAATGTAACATTCCATTATGATGTCATAATGCAAAATTCCATTATGATGTCATAATGCAACATTCCATTATGATGTCATAATGTAACATTCCATTATGATGTCATAATGCAAAATTCCATTATGATGTCATAATGCAACATTCCATTATGATGTCATAATGCAAAATTCCATTATGATGTCATAATGCAACATCCCATTATGATGTCATAATGCAAAATTCCATTATGATGTCATAATGCAAAATTCCATTATGATATCATAATGTAAAATTCCATTATGATGTCATAATGCAAAATTCCATTATGATGTCATAATGCAAAATTCCATTATGATGTCATAATGTAACATTCCATTATGATGTCATAATGTAACATTCCATTATGATGTCATAATGCAAAATTCCATTATGATGTCATAATGCAAAATTCCATTATGATGTCATAATGCAAAATTCCATTATGATGTCATAATGTAACATTCCATTATGATGTCATAATGCAAAATTCCATTATGATGTCATAATGTAACATTCCATTATGATGTCATAATGTAACATTCCATTATGATGTCATAAAGCAACATTCCATTATGATGTCACAATGCAACATTCCATTATGATGTCATAATGCAAAATTCCAAAATGATGTCATAATGCAAAATTCCATTATGATGTCATAATGTAACATTCCATTATGATGTCATAATGCAAAATTCCATTATGATGTCATAATGTAAAATTCCATTATGATGTCATAATGCAACATTCCATTATGATGTCATAATGCAAAATTCCATTATGATGTCATAATGTAACATTCCATTATGATGTCACTGCAAAATTCCATTATGATGTCATAATGCAAAATTCCATTATGATGTCATAATGCAAAATTCCATTATGATGTCATAATGCAAAATTCCATTATGATGTCATAATGCACAATTCCATTATGATGTCATAATGCAAAATTCCATTATGATGTCATAATGCAAAATTCCATTATGATGTCATAATGTAACATTCCATTATGATGTCATAATGCAAAATTCCATTATGATGTCATAATGCAACATTCCATTATGATGTCATAATGCAAAATTCCATTATGATGTCATAATGCAACATCCCATTATGATGTCATAATGCAAAATTCCATTATGATGTCATAATGCAAAATTCCATTATGATATCATAATGTAAAATTCCATTATGATGTCATAATGCAAAATTCCATTATGATGTCATAATGCAAAATTCCATTATGATGTCATAATGTAACATTCCATTATGATGTCATAATGTAACATTCCATTATGATGTCATAATGCAAAATTCCATTATGATGTCATAATGCAAAATTCCATTATGATGTCATAATGCAACATTCCATTATGATGTCATAATGCAAAATTCCATTATGATGTCATAATGTAAAATTCCATTATGATGTCATAATGTAACATTCCATTATGATGTCATAATGTAACATTCCATTATGATGTCATAATGCAAAATTCCATTATGATGTCATAATGTAACATTCCATTATGATGTCATAATGCAAAATTCCATTATGATGTCATAATGTAACATTCCATTATGATGTCATAATGTAACATTCCATTATGATGTCATAAAGCAACATTCCATTATGATGTCACAATGCAACATTCCATTATGATGTCATAATGCAAAATTCCAAAATGATGTCATAATGCAAAATTCCATTATGATGTCATAATGTAACATTCCATTATGATGTCATAATGCAAAATTCCATTATGATGTCATAATGTAAAATTCCATTATGATGTCATAATGCAACATTCCATTATGATGTCATAATGCAAAATTCCATTATGATGTCATAATGTAACATTCCATTATGATGTCACTGCAAAATTCCATTATGATGTCATAATGCAAAATTCCATTATGATGTCATAATGCAAAATTCCATTATGATGTCATAATGCAAAATTCCATTATGATGTCATAATGCACAATTCCATTATGATGTCATAATGCAAAATTCCATTATGATGTCATAATGCAACATTCCATTATGATGTCATAATGCAAAATTCCATTATGATGTCATAATGTAAAATTCCATTATGTCATAATGTAAAATTCCATTATGATGTCATAATGCAACATTCCATTATGATGTCATAATGCAAAATTCCATTATGATGTCATAATGTAACATTCCATTATGATGTCATAATGCAAAATTCCATTATGATGTCATAATGCAACATTCCATTATGATGTCATAAAGCAACATTCCATTATGATGTCATAATGCACAATTCCATTATGATGCCATAATGCAAAATTCCATTATGATGTCATAATGCAACATTCCATTATGATGCCATAATGCAAAATTCCATTATGATGTCATAATGTAACATTCCATTATGATGTCATAATGCAAAATTCCATTATGATGTCATAATGCAAAATTCCATTATGATGTCATAATGTAAAATTCCATTATGATGTCTTAATGCAACATTCCATTATGATGTCATAATGCAAAACTCCATTATGATGTCATAATGTAACATTCCATTATGATGTCATAATGCAAAATTCCATTACAATGTCATAATGCAAAATTCCATTAAGATGTCATAATGTAAAATTCCATTATGATGTCATAAAGCAACATTCCATTATGATGTCATAATGCAACATTCCATTATGATGTCATAATGCAACATTCCATTATGATGTCATAATGCAAAATTCCATTATGATGTCATAATGCATCATTCCATTATGATGTCATAATGCAAAATTCCATTATGATGTCATAATGCAAAATTCCATTATGATGTCATAATGCAACATTCCATTATGATGTCATAATGCAAAATTCCATTATGATGTCATAATGTAAAATTCCATTATGATGTCGTAATGCAAAATTCCATTATGATGTCATAATGTAAAATTCCATTATGATGTCATAAAGCAACATTCCATTATGATGTCATAATGCAAAATTCCATTATGATGTCATAGTGTAACATTCCATTATGATGTCATAATGCAAAATTCCATTATGATGTCATAATGCAACATTCCATTATGATGTCATAATGCAAAATTCCATTATGATGTCATAATGCAACATCCCATAATATTGTCATAATGCAAAATTCCATTATGATGTCATAATGCAAAATTCCATTATGATGTCATAATGTAAAATTCCATTATGATGTCATCATGTAACATTCCATTATGATGTCATAATGCAAAAATCCATTATGATGCCATAATGCAAAATTCCATTATGATGTAATAATGTAACATTCCATTATGATGTCATAATGCAAAATTCCTTTATGATGTCATAATGTAAAATTCCATTATGATGTCATAATGCAAAATTCCATTATGATATCATAATGTAACATTCCATTATGATGTCATAATGCAAAATTCCATTACGATGTCATAATGTAAAATTCAATTATGATGTCATAATGTAACATTCCATTATGATGTCATAATGCAAAATTCCATTATGATGTCATAATGTAAAATTCCATTATGATGTCATAAAGCAACATTCCATTATGATGTCATAATGCAACATTCCATTATGATGTCATAATGCAACATTCCATTATGATATCACAATGTAAAATTCCATTATGATGTCATAATGCAAAATTCCATTATGATGTCATAATGCAAAATTCCATTATGATATCATAATGTAAAATTCCATTATGATGTTATAATGCAAAATTCAATTATGATGTCATTATGTAAAATTCCATTATGATGTTATAATGCAAAATTCAATTATGATGTCATTATGTAAAATCCCATTATGATGTCATAATGCAAAATTCCATTATGATGTCATAATGTAACATTCCATTATGATGTCATAATGTAAAATTCCATTATGATGTCATAATGTAAAATGCCATTATGATGTCATAATGCAAAATCCCATTATGATGTCATAATGTAACATTTCATTATGATGTCATAATGCAAAATTCCATTATGATGTCATAATGCAAAATTCCATTTTGATGTCATAATGTAACATTCCATTATGATGTCATAATGCAAAATTCCATTATGATGTCATAATGCAAAATTCCATTTTGATGTCATAATGTAACATTCCATTATGATGTCATAATGCAAAATTCCATTATGATGTCATAATGTAAAATTCCATTATGATGTCATAATGCAAAATTCCCATTTGATGTCATAATGTAACATTCCATTATGATGTCATAATGCAAAATTCCCTTTTGATGTCATAATGTAACATTCCATTATGATGTCATAATGCAAAATTCCATTGTGAGGTCATAATGTAAAATTCGATTAAGATGTCATAATGTAACATTCCATTATGATGTCATAATGTAACATTCCATTATGAAGTCATAATGTAACATTCCATTATGATGTCATAATGCAGAATTCCATTATGATGTCATAATGTAACACTCCATTATGATGTCATAATGTAACATTCCATTATGATGTCATAATGCAAAATTCCATTATGATGTCATAATGCAAAATACCATTATGATGTCATAATGTAAAATTCCATAATGATGTCATAATGCAAAATCCCATAATGATGTCATAATGTAAAATTCCATTATGATGTCATAATGTAACATTCCATTATGATGTCATAATGTAACATTCCATTATGATGTCATAATGTAACATTCCATTATGATGTCATAATGCAAAATTCCATTATGATGTCATAATGTAACATTCCATTATGATGTCATAATGCAAAATTCCATTACGATGTCATAATATAAAATTCCATTATGATGTCATAATGTAACATTCAATTATGATGTCATAATGCAAAATTCCATTATGATGTCATAATGTAACATTCCATTATGATGTCATAATGCAACATTCCATTATGATGTCATAATGCAAAATTCCATTATGATGTCATAATGTAACATTCCATTATGATGTCACTGCAAAATTCCATTATGATGTCATAATGCAAAATTCCATTATGATGTCATAATGCAAAATTCCATTATGATGTCATAATGCAAAATTCCATTATGATGTCATAATGCACAATTCCATTATGATGTCATAATGCAAAATTCCATTATGATGTCATAATGCAACATTCCATTATGATGTCATAATGCAAAATTCCATTATGATGTCATAATGTAAAATTCCATTATGTCATAATGTAAAATTCCATTATGATGTCATAATGCAACATTCCATTATGATGTCATAATGCAAAATTCCATTATGATGTCATAATGTAACATTCCATTATGATGTCATAATGCAAAATTCCATTATGATGTCATAATGCAACATTCCATTATGATGTCATAAAGCAACATTCCATTATGATGTCATAATGCACAATTCCATTATGATGCCATAATGCAAAATTCCATTATGATGTCATAATGCAACATTCCATTATGATGCCATAATGCAAAATTCCATTATGATGTCATAATGTAACATTCCATTATGATGTCATAATGCAAAATTCCATTATGATGTCATAATGCAAAATTCCATTATGATGTCATAATGTAAAATTCCATTATGATGTCTTAATGCAACATTCCATTATGATGTCATAATGCAAAACTCCATTATGATGTCATAATGTAACATTCCATTATGATGTCATAATGCAAAATTCCATTACAATGTCATAATGCAAAATTCCATTAAGATGTCATAATGTAAAATTCCATTATGATGTCATAAAGCAACATTCCATTATGATGTCATAATGCAACATTCCATTATGATGTCATAATGCAACATTCCATTATGATGTCATAATGCAAAATTCCATTATGATGTCATAATGCATCATTCCATTATGATGTCATAATGCAAAATTCCATTATGATGTCATAATGCAAAATTCCATTATGATGTCATAATGCAACATTCCATTATGATGTCATAATGCAAAATTCCATTATGATGTCATAATGTAAAATTCCATTATGATGTCGTAATGCAAAATTCCATTATGATGTCATAATGTAAAATTCCATTATGATGTCATAAAGCAACATTCCATTATGATGTCATAATGCAAAATTCCATTATGATGTCATAGTGTAACATTCCATTATGATGTCATAATGCAAAATTCCATTATGATGTCATAATGCAACATTCCATTATGATGTCATAATGCAAAATTCCATTATGATGTCATAATGCAACATCCCATAATATTGTCATAATGCAAAATTCCATTATGATGTCATAATGCAAAATTCCATTATGATGTCATAATGTAAAATTCCATTATGATGTCATCATGTAACATTCCATTATGATGTCATAATGCAAAAATCCATTATGATGCCATAATGCAAAATTCCATTATGATGTAATAATGTAACATTCCATTATGATGTCATAATGCAAAATTCCTTTATGATGTCATAATGTAAAATTCCATTATGATGTCATAATGCAAAATTCCATTATGATATCATAATGTAACATTCCATTATGATGTCATAATGCAAAATTCCATTACGATGTCATAATGTAAAATTCAATTATGATGTCATAATGTAACATTCCATTATGATGTCATAATGCAAAATTCCATTATGATGTCATAATGTAAAATTCCATTATGATGTCATAAAGCAACATTCCATTATGATGTCATAATGCAACATTCCATTATGATGTCATAATGCAACATTCCATTATGATATCACAATGTAAAATTCCATTATGATGTCATAATGCAAAATTCCATTATGATGTCATAATGCAAAATTCCATTATGATATCATAATGTAAAATTCCATTATGATGTTATAATGCAAAATTCAATTATGATGTCATTATGTAAAATTCCATTATGATGTTATAATGCAAAATTCAATTATGATGTCATTATGTAAAATCCCATTATGATGTCATAATGCAAAATTCCATTATGATGTCATAATGTAACATTCCATTATGATGTCATAATGTAAAATTCCATTATGATGTCATAATGTAAAATGCCATTATGATGTCATAATGCAAAATCCCATTATGATGTCATAATGTAACATTTCATTATGATGTCATAATGCAAAATTCCATTATGATGTCATAATGCAAAATTCCATTTTGATGTCATAATGTAACATTCCATTATGATGTCATAATGCAAAATTCCATTATGATGTCATAATGCAAAATTCCATTTTGATGTCATAATGTAACATTCCATTATGATGTCATAATGCAAAATTCCATTATGATGTCATAATGTAAAATTCCATTATGATGTCATAATGCAAAATTCCCATTTGATGTCATAATGTAACATTCCATTATGATGTCATAATGCAAAATTCCCTTTTGATGTCATAATGTAACATTCCATTATGATGTCATAATGCAAAATTCCATTGTGAGGTCATAATGTAAAATTCGATTAAGATGTCATAATGTAACATTCCATTATGATGTCATAATGTAACATTCCATTATGAAGTCATAATGTAACATTCCATTATGATGTCATAATGCAGAATTCCATTATGATGTCATAATGTAACACTCCATTATGATGTCATAATGTAACATTCCATTATGATGTCATAATGCAAAATTCCATTATGATGTCATAATGCAAAATACCATTATGATGTCATAATGTAAAATTCCATAATGATGTCATAATGCAAAATCCCATAATGATGTCATAATGTAAAATTCCATTATGATGTCATAATGTAACATTCCATTATGATGTCATAATGTAACATTCCATTATGATGTCATAATGTAACATTCCATTATGATGTCATAATGCAAAATTCCATTATGATGTCATAATGTAACATTCCATTATGATGTCATAATGCAAAATTCCATTACGATGTCATAATATAAAATTCCATTATGATGTCATAATGTAACATTCAATTATGATGTCATAATGCAAAATTCCATTATGATGTCATAATGTAAAATTCCATTATGATGTCATAAAGCAACATTCCATTATGATGTCATAATGCAAAATTCCATTATGATGTCATAATGTAACATTCCATTATGATGTCATAATGCAAAATTCCATTATGATGTCATAATGCAACATTCCATTATGATGTCATAATGCAAAATTCCATTATGATGTCATAATGCAACATCCCATTATGATGTCATAATGCAAAATTCCATTATGATGTCATAATGCAAAATTCCATTATGATATCATAATGTAAAATTCCATTATGATGTCATAATGCAAAATTCCATTATGATGTCATAATGTAAAATTCCATTATGATGTCATAATGTAACATTCCATTATGATGTCATAATGTAACATTCCATTATGATGTCATAATGCAAAATTCCATTATGATGTCATAATGCAAAATTCCATTATGATGTCATAATGCAACATTCCATTATGATGTCATAATGCAAAATTCCATTATGATGTCATAATGTAAAATTCCATTATGATGTCATAATGTAACATTCCATTATGATGTCATAATGTAACATTCCATTATGATGTCATAATGCAAAATTCCATTATGATGTCATAATGCAAAATTCCATTATGATGTCATAATGTAAAATTCCATTATGATGTCATAATGTAACATTCCATTATGATGTCATAATGTAACATTCCATTATGATGTCATAATGCAAAATTCCATTATGATGTCATAATTTAAAATTCCATTATGATGTCATAATGCAACATTCCATTATGATGTCATAATGCAAAATTCCATTATGATGTCATAATGTAAAATTCCATTATGATGTCATAATGTAACATTCCATTATGATGTCATAATGTAACATTCCATTATGATGTCATAATGCAAAATTCCATTGTGAGGTCATAATGTAAAATTCGATTAAGATGTCATAATGTAACATTCCATTATGATGTCATAATGTAACATTCCATTATGAAGTCATAATGTAACATTCCATTATGATGTCATAATGCAGAATTCCATTATGATGTCATAATGTAACACTCCATTATGATGTCATAATGTAACATTCCATTATGATGTCATAATGTAAAATTCCATTATGATGTCATAATGTAACATTCCATTATGATGTCATAATGCAAAATTCCATTATGATGTCATAATGTAACATTCCATTATGATGTCATAATGCAAAATTCCATTACGATGTCATAATATAAAATTCCATTATGATGTCATAATGTAACATTCAATTATGATGTCATAATGCAAAATTCCATTATGATGTCATAATGTAAAATTCCATTATGATGTCATAAAGCAACATTCCATTATGATGTCATAATGCAAAATTCCATTATGATGTCATAATGTAACATTCCATTATGATGTCATAATGCAAAATTCCATTATGATGTCATAATGCAACATTCCATTATGATGTCATAATGCAAAATTCCATTATGATGTCATAATGCAACATCCCATTATGATGTCATAATGCAAAATTCCATTATGATGTCATAATGCAAAATTCCATTATGATATCATAATGTAAAATTCCATTATGATGTCATAATGCAAAATTCCATTATGATGTCATAATGTAAAATTCCATTATGATGTCATAATGTAACATTCCATTATGATGTCATAATGTAAAATTCCATTATGATGTCATAATGTAAAATTCCATTATGATGTCATAATGCAAAATTCCATTACGATGTCATAATGTAAAATTCCATTATGATGTCATAATGTAACATTCCATTATGATGTCATAATGCAGAATTCCATTATGATGTCATAATGTAACACTCCATTATGATGTCATAATGTAACATTCCATTATGATGTCATAATGCAAAATTCCATTATGATGTCATAATGCAAAATACCATTATGATGTCATAATGTAAAATTCCATAATGATGTCATAATGCAAAATTCCATAATGATGTCATAATGTAAAATTCAATTATGATGTCATAATGTAAAATTCCATTATGATGTCATAATGTAACATTCCATTATGATGTCATAATGTAAAATTCCATTATGATGTCATAATGTAACATTCCATTATGATGTCATAATGCAAAATTCCATTATGATGTCATAATGTAACATTCCATTATGATGTCATAATGCAAAATTCCATTACGATGTCATAATATAAAATTCCATTATGATGTCATAATGTAACATTCAATTATGATGTCATAATTAGAGATGAGCGAACACGTTCGGCCCCGCCCCTTTTTCGCCCGAACACCGAACTTTGCGAACACCTCGGTGTTCGGGCGAAAAAGTTCGGGGGCCGCCGTGGCAGCGCGGGGGGCTGCGGCGGGGAGTGGGGGGGAGAGGGAGAGAGAGAGGGCTCCCCCCTGTTCCCCGCTACTGCCGCCCGCGCCGCCGCGCATCTCCCCGCCCCCCGGCGGCACCCGGACACTTACGCGCGAACACTGCAGTGTTCGCTAAAGCCGGTGTCCGGGTGCGGATGTGTCCGTAACGGACACGTTCGCTCATCTCTAGTCATAATGCAAAATTCCATTATGATGTCATAATGTAAAATTCCATTATGATGTCATAAAGCAACATTCCATTATGATGTCATAATGCAAAATTCCATTATGATGTCATAATGTAACATTCCATTATGATGTCATAATGCAAAATTCCATTATGATGTCATAATGCAACATTCCATTATGATGTCATAATGCAAAATTCCATTATGATGTCATAATGCAACATCCCATTATGATGTCATAATGCAAAATTCCATTATGATGTCATAATGCAAAATTCCATTATGATGTCATAATGCAAAATTCCATTATGATGTCATAATGTAACATTCCATTATGATGTCATAATGCAAAATTCCATTATGATGTCATAATGTAACATTCCATTATGATGTCATAATGTAACATTCCATTATGATGTCATAATGCAAAATTCCATTATGATGTCATAATGCAACATTCCATTATGATGTCATAATGCAACATCCCATTATGATGTCATAATGCAAAATTCCATTATGATGTCATAATGCAAAATTCCATTATGATATCATAATGTAAAATTCCATTATGATGTCATAATGCAAAATTCCATTATGATGTCATAATGTAAAATTCCATTATGATGTCATAATGCAAAATTCCATTACGATGTCATAATGTAAAATTCCATTATGATGTCATAATGTAACATTCCATTATGATGTCATAATGCAAAATTCCATTATGATGTCATAATGTAAAATTCCATTATGATGTCATAAAGCAACATTCCATTATGATGTCATAATGCAAAATTCCATTGTGAGGTCATAATGTAAAATTCGATTAAGATGTCATAATGTAACATTCCATTATGATGTCATAATGTAACATTCCATTATGAAGTCATAATGTAACATTCCATTATGATGTCATAATGCAGAATTCCATTATGATGTCATAATGTAACACTCCATTATGATGTCATAATGTAACATTCCATTATGATGTCATAATGTAAAATTCCATTATGATGTCATAATGTAACATTCCATTATGATGTCATAATGCAAAATTCCATTATGATGTCATAATGTAACATTCCATTATGATGTCATAATGCAAAATTCCATTACGATGTCATAATATAAAATTCCATTATGATGTCATAATGTAACATTCAATTATGATGTCATAATGCAAAATTCCATTATGATGTCATAATGTAAAATTCCATTATGATGTCATAAAGCAACATTCCATTATGATGTCATAATGCAAAATTCCATTATGATGTCATAATGTAACATTCCATTATGATGTCATAATGCAAAATTCCATTATGATGTCATAATGCAACATTCCATTATGATGTCATAATGCAAAATTCCATTATGATGTCATAATGCAACATCCCATTATGATGTCATAATGCAAAATTCCATTATGATGTCATAATGCAAAATTCCATTATGATATCATAATGTAAAATTCCATTATGATGTCATAATGCAAAATTCCATTATGATGTCATAATGTAAAATTCCATTATGATGTCATAATGCAGAATTCCATTATGATGTCATAATGTAACACTCCATTATGATGTCATAATGTAACATTCCATTATGATGTCATAATGCAAAATTCCATTATGATGTCATAATGCAAAATACCATTATGATGTCATAATGTAAAATTCCATAATGATGTCATAATGCAAAATTCCATAATGATGTCATAATGTAAAATTCAATTATGATGTCATAATGTAAAATTCCATTATGATGTCATAATGTAACATTCCATTATGATGTCATAATGTAAAATTCCATTATGATGTCATAATGTAACATTCCATTATGATGTCATAATGCAAAATTCCATTATGATGTCATAATGTAACATTCCATTATGATGTCATAATGCAAAATTCCATTACGATGTCATAATATAAAATTCCATTATGATGTCATAATGTAACATTCAATTATGATGTCATAATTAGAGATGAGCGAACACGTTCGGCCCCGCCCCTTTTTCGCCCGAACACCGAACTTTGCGAACACCTCGGTGTTCGGGCGAAAAAGTTCGGGGGCCGCCGTGGCAGCGCGGGGGGCTGCGGCGGGGAGTGGGGGGGAGAGGGAGAGAGAGAGGGCTCCCCCCTGTTCCCCGCTACTGCCGCCCGCGCCGCCGCGCATCTCCCCGCCCCCCGGCGGCACCCGGACACTTACGCGCGAACACTGCAGTGTTCGCTAAAGCCGGTGTCCGGGTGCGGATGTGTCCGTAACGGACACGTTCGCTCATCTCTAGTCATAATGCAAAATTCCATTATGATGTCATAATGTAAAATTCCATTATGATGTCATAAAGCAACATTCCATTATGATGTCATAATGCAAAATTCCATTATGATGTCATAATGTAACATTCCATTATGATGTCATAATGCAAAATTCCATTATGATGTCATAATGCAACATTCCATTATGATGTCATAATGCAAAATTCCATTATGATGTCATAATGCAACATCCCATTATGATGTCATAATGCAAAATTCCATTATGATGTCATAATGCAAAATTCCATTATGATGTCATAATGCAAAATTCCATTATGATGTCATAATGTAACATTCCATTATGATGTCATAATGCAAAATTCCATTATGATGTCATAATGTAACATTCCATTATGATGTCATAATGTAACATTCCATTATGATGTCATAATGCAAAATTCCATTATGATGTCATAATGCAACATTCCATTATGATGTCATAATGCAACATCCCATTATGATGTCATAATGCAAAATTCCATTATGATGTCATAATGCAAAATTCCATTATGATATCATAATGTAAAATTCCATTATGATGTCATAATGCAAAATTCCATTATGATGTCATAATGTAAAATTCCATTATGATGTCATAATGCAAAATTCCATTACGATGTCATAATGTAAAATTCCATTATGATGTCATAATGTAACATTCCATTATGATGTCATAATGCAAAATTCCATTATGATGTCATAATGTAAAATTCCATTATGATGTCATAAAGCAACATTCCATTATGATGTCATAATGCAAAATTCCATTGTGAGGTCATAATGTAAAATTCGATTAAGATGTCATAATGTAACATTCCATTATGATGTCATAATGTAACATTCCATTATGAAGTCATAATGTAACATTCCATTATGATGTCATAATGCAGAATTCCATTATGATGTCATAATGTAACACTCCATTATGATGTCATAATGTAACATTCCATTATGATGTCATAATGTAAAATTCCATTATGATGTCATAATGTAACATTCCATTATGATGTCATAATGCAAAATTCCATTATGATGTCATAATGCAAAACTCCATTATGATGTCATAATGTAACATTCCATTATGATGTCATAATGCAAAATTCCATTACAATGTCATAATGCAAAATTCCATTAAGATGTCATAATGTAAAATTCCATTATGATGTCATAAAGCAACATTCCATTATGATGTCATAATGCAACATTCCATTATGATGTCATAATGCAACATTCCATTATGATGTCATAATGCAAAATTCCATTATGATGTCATAATGCATCATTCCATTATGATGTCATAATGCAAAATTCCATTATGATGTCATAATGCAAAATTTCATTATGATGTCATAATGCAACATTCCATTATGATGTCATAATGCAAAATTCCATTATGATGTCATAATGTAAAATTCCATTATGATGTCGTAATGCAAAATTCCATTATGATGTCATAATGTAAAATTCCATTATGATGTCATAAAGCAACATTCCATTATGATGTCATAATGCAAAATTCCATTATGATGTCATAGTGTAACATTCCATTATGATGTCATAATGCAAAATTCCATTATGATGTCATAATGCAACATTCCATTATGATGTCATAATGCAAAATTCCATTATGATGTCATAATGCAACATCCCATAATATTGTCATAATGCAAAATTCCATTATGATGTCATAATGCAAAATTCCATTATGATATCATAATGTAAAATTCCATTATGATGTCATCATGTAACATTCCATTATGATGTCATAATGCAAAAATCCATTATGATGCCATAATGCAAAATTCCATTATGATGTAATAATGTAACATTCCATTATGATGTCATAATGCAAAATTCCTTTATGATGTCATAATGTAAAATTCCATTATGATGTCATAATGCAAAATTCCATTATGATATCATAATGTAACATTCCATTATGATGTCATAATGCAAAATTCCATTACGATGTCATAATGTAAAATTCAATTATGATGTCATAATGTAACATTCCATTATGATGTCATAATGCAAAATTCCATTATGATGTCATAATGTAAAATTCCATTATGATGTCATAAAGCAACATTCCATTATGATGTCATAATGCAACATTCCATTATGATGTCATAATGCAACATTCCATTATGATATCACAATGTAAAATTCCATTATGATGTCATAATGCAAAATTCCATTATGATGTCATAATGCAAAATTCCATTATGATATCATAATGTAAAATTCCATTATGATGTTATAATGCAAAATTCAATTATGATGTCATTATGTAAAATTCCATTATGATGTTATAATGCAAAATTCAATTATGATGTCATTATGTAAAATCCCATTATGATGTCATAATGCAAAATTCCATTATGATGTCATAATGTAACATTCCATTATGATGTCATAATGTAAAATTCCATTATGATGTCATAATGTAAAATGCCATTATGATGTCATAATGCAAAATCCCATTATGATGTCATAATGTAACATTTCATTATGATGTCATAATGCAAAATTCCATTATGATGTCATAATGCAAAATTCCATTTTGATGTCATAATGTAACATTCCATTATGATGTCATAATGCAAAATTCCATTATGATGTCATAATGCAAAATTCCATTTTGATGTCATAATGTAACATTCCATTATGATGTCATAATGCAAAATTCCATTATGATGTCATAATGTAAAATTCCATTATGATGTCATAATGCAAAATTCCCATTTGATGTCATAATGTAACATTCCATTATGATGTCATAATGCAAAATTCCCTTTTGATGTCATAATGTAACATTCCATTATGATGTCATAATGCAAAATTCCATTGTGAGGTCATAATGTAAAATTCGATTAAGATGTCATAATGTAACATTCCATTATGATGTCATAATGTAACATTCCATTATGATGTCATAATGCAGAATTTCATTATGATGTCATAATGTAACACTCCATTATGATGTCATAATGTAACATTCCATTATGATGTCATAATGCAAAATTCCATTATGATGTCATAATGCAAAATTCCATTATGATGTCATAATGTAACATTCCATTATGATGTCATAATGCAAAATTCCATTATGATGTCATAATGTAAAATTCCATTATGATGTCATAAAGCAACATTCCATTATGATGTCATAATGCAAAATTCCATTGTGAGGTCATAATGTAAAATTCGATTAAGATGTCATAATGTAACATTCCATTATGATGTCATAATGTAACATTCCATTATGAAGTCATAATGTAACATTCCATTATGATGTCATAATGCAGAATTCCATTATGATGTCATAATGTAACACTCCATTATGATGTCATAATGTAACATTCCATTATGATGTCATAATGCAAAATTCCATTACAATGTCATAATGCAAAATTCCATTAAGATGTCATAATGTAAAATTCCATTATGATGTCATAAAGCAACATTCCATTATGATGTCATAATGCAACATTCCATTATGATGTCATAATGCAACATTCCATTATGATGTCATAATGCAAAATTCCATTATGATGTCATAATGCATCATTCCATTATGATGTCATAATGCAAAATTCCATTATGATGTCATAATGCAAAATTCCATTATGATGTCATAATGCAACATTCCATTATGATGTCATAATGCAAAATTCCATTATGATGTCATAATGTAAAATTCCATTATGATGTCGTAATGCAAAATTCCATTATGATGTCATAATGTAAAATTCCATTATGATGTCATAAAGCAACATTCCATTATGATGTCATAATGCAAAATTCCATTATGATGTCATAGTGTAACATTCCATTATGATGTCATAATGCAAAATTCCATTATGATGTCATAATGCAACATTCCATTATGATGTCATAATGCAAAATTCCATTATGATGTCATAATGCAACATCCCATAATATTGTCATAATGCAAAATTCCATTATGATGTCATAATGCAAAATTCCATTATGATATCATAATGTAAAATTCCATTATGATGTCATCATGTAACATTCCATTATGATGTCATAATGCAAAAATCCATTATGATGCCATAATGCAAAATTCCATTATGATGTAATAATGTAACATTCCATTATGATGTCATAATGCAAAATTCCTTTATGATGTCATAATGTAAAATTCCATTATGATGTCATAATGCAAAATTCCATTATGATATCATAATGTAACATTCCATTATGATGTCATAATGCAAAATTCCATTACGATGTCATAATGTAAAATTCAATTATGATGTCATAATGTAACATTCCATTATGATGTCATAATGCAAAATTCCATTATGATGTCATAATGTAAAATTCCATTATGATGTCATAAAGCAACATTCCATTATGATGTCATAATGCAACATTCCATTATGATGTCATAATGCAACATTCCATTATGATATCACAATGTAAAATTCCATTATGATGTCATAATGCAAAATTCCATTATGATGTCATAATGCAAAATTCCATTATGATATCATAATGTAAAATTCCATTATGATGTTATAATGCAAAATTCAATTATGATGTCATTATGTAAAATTCCATTATGATGTTATAATGCAAAATTCAATTATGATGTCATTATGTAAAATCCCATTATGATGTCATAATGCAAAATTCCATTATGATGTCATAATGTAACATTCCATTATGATGTCATAATGTAAAATTCCATTATGATGTCATAATGTAAAATGCCATTATGATGTCATAATGCAAAATCCCATTATGATGTCATAATGTAACATTTCATTATGATGTCATAATGCAAAATTCCATTATGATGTCATAATGCAAAATTCCATTTTGATGTCATAATGTAACATTCCATTATGATGTCATAATGCAAAATTCCATTATGATGTCATAATGCAAAATTCCATTTTGATGTCATAATGTAACATTCCATTATGATGTCATAATGCAAAATTCCATTATGATGTCATAATGTAAAATTCCATTATGATGTCATAATGCAAAATTCCCATTTGATGTCATAATGTAACATTCCATTATGATGTCATAATGCAAAATTCCCTTTTGATGTCATAATGTAACATTCCATTATGATGTCATAATGCAAAATTCCATTGTGAGGTCATAATGTAAAATTCGATTAAGATGTCATAATGTAACATTCCATTATGATGTCATAATGTAACATTCCATTATGATGTCATAATGCAGAATTCCATTATGATGTCATAATGTAACACTCCATTATGATGTCATAATGTAACATTCCATTATGATGTCATAATGCAAAATTCCATTATGATGTCATAATGCAAAATACCATTATGATGTCATAATGTAAAATTCCATAATGATGTCATAATGCAAAATTCCATTATGATGTCATAATGCAAAATACCATTATGATGTCATAATGTAAAATTCCATAATGATGTCATAATGCAAAATCCCATAATGATGTCATAATGTAAAATTCCATTATGATGTCATAATGTAACATTCCATTATGATGTCATAATGTAACATTCCATTATGATGTCATAATGTAACATTCCATTATGATGTCATAATGCAAAATTCCATTATGATGTCATAATGTAACATTCCATTATGATGTCATAATGCAAAATTCCATTACGATGTCATAATATAAAATTCCATTATGATGTCATAATGTAACATTCAATTATGATGTCATAATGCAAAATTCCATTATGATGTCATAATGTAAAATTCCATTATGATGTCATAAAGCAACATTCCATTATGATGTCATAATGCAAAATTCCATTATGATGTCATAATGTAACATTCCATTATGATGTCATAATGCAAAATTCCATTATGATGTCATAATGCAACATTCCATTATGATGTCATAATGCAAAATTCCATTATGATGTCATAATGCAACATCCCATTATGATGTCATAATGCAAAATTCCATTATGATGTCATAATGCAAAATTCCATTATGATATCATAATGTAAAATTCCATTATGATGTCATAATGCAAAATTCCATTATGATGTCATAATGCAAAATTCCATTATGATGTCATAATGTAACATTCCATTATGATGTCATAATGTAACATTCCATTATGATGTGATAATGCAAAATTCCATTATGATGTCATAATGCAAAATTCCATTATGATGTCATAATGCAACATTCCATTATGATGTCATAATGCAAAATTCCATTATGATGTCATAATGTAAAATTCCATTATGATGTCATAATGTAACATTCCATTATGATGTCATAATGTAACATTCCATTATGATGTCATAATGCAAAATTCCATTATGATGTCATAATTTAAAATTCCATTATGATGTCATAATGCAACATTCCATTATGATGTCATAATGCAAAATTCCATTATGATGTCATAATGTAAAATTCCATTATGATGTCATAATGTAACATTCCATTATGATGTCATAATGTAACATTCCATTATGATGTCATAATGCAAAATTCCATTGTGAGGTCATAATGTAAAATTCGATTAAGATGTCATAATGTAACATTCCATTATGATGTCATAATGTAACATTCCATTATGAAGTCATAATGTAACATTCCATTATGATGTCATAATGCAGAATTCCATTATGATGTCATAATGTAACACTCCATTATGATGTCATAATGTAACATTCCATTATGATGTCATAATGTAAAATTCCATTATGATGTCATAATGTAACATTCCATTATGATGTCATAATGCAAAATTCCATTATGATGTCATAATGTAACATTCCATTATGATGTCATAATGCAAAATTCCATTACGATGTCATAATATAAAATTCCATTATGATGTCATAATGTAACATTCAATTATGATGTCATAATGCAAAATTCCATTATGATGTCATAATGTAACATTCCATTATGATGTCATAATGCAAAATTCCATTATGATGTCATAATGCAACATTCCATTATGATGTCATAATGCAAAATTCCATTATGATGTCATAATGCAACATCCCATTATGATGTCATAATGCAAAATTCCATTATGATGTCATAATGCAAAATTCCATTATGATATCATAATGTAAAATTCCATTATGATGTCATAATGCAAAATTCCATTATGATGTCATAATGTAAAATTCCATTATGATGTCATAATGTAACATTCCATTATGATGTCATAATGTAAAATTCCATTATGATGTCATAATGCAAAATTCCATTACGATGTCATAATGTAAAATTCCATTATGATGTCATAATGTAACATTCCATTATGATGTCATAATGCAGAATTCCATTATGATGTCATAATGTAACACTCCATTATGATGTCATAATGTAACATTCCATTATGATGTCATAATGCAAAATTCCATTATGATGTCATAATGCAAAATACCATTATGATGTCATAATGTAAAATTCCATAATGATGTCATAATGCAAAATTCCATAATGATGTCATAATGTAAAATTCAATTATGATGTCATAATGTAAAATTCCATTATGATGTCATAATGTAACATTCCATTATGATGTCATAATGTAAAATTCCATTATGATGTCATAATGTAACATTCCATTATGATGTCATAATGCAAAATTCCATTATGATGTCATAATGTAACATTCCATTATGATGTCATAATGCAAAATTCCATTACGATGTCATAATATAAAATTCCATTATGATGTCATAATGTAACATTCAATTATGATGTCATAATGCAAAATTCCATTATGATGTCATAATGTAAAATTCCATTATGATGTCATAAAGCAACATTCCATTATGATGTCATAAAGCAAAATTCCATTATGATGTCATAATGTAACATTCCATTATGATGTCATAATGCAAAATTCCATTATGATGTCATAATGCAACATTCCATTATGATGTCATAATGCAAAATTCCATTATGATGTCATAATGCAACATCCCATTATGATGTCATAATGCAAAATTCCATTATGATGTCATAATGCAAAATTCCATTATGATGTCATAATGCAAAATTCCATTATGATGTCATAATGTAACATTCCATTATGATGTCATAATGCAAAATTCCATTATGATGTCATAATGTAACATTCCATTATGATGTCATAATGTAACATTCCATTATGATGTCATAATGCAAAATTCCATTATGATGTCATAATGCAACATTCCATTATGATGTCATAATGCAAAATTCCATTATGATGTCATAATGCAACATCCCATTATGATGTCATAATGCAAAATTCCATTATGATGTCATAATGCAAAATTCCATTATGATATCATAATGTAAAATTCCATTATGATGTCATAATGCAAAATTCCATTATGATGTCATAATGTAAAATTCCATTATGATGTCATAATGCAAAATTCCATTACGATGTCATAATGTAAAATTCCATTATGATGTCATAATGTAACATTCCATTATGATGTCATAATGCAAAATTCCATTATGATGTCATAATGTAAAATTCCATTATGATGTCATAATGCAAAATTCCATTACGATGTCATAATGTAAAATTCCATTATGATGTCATAATGTAACATTCCATTATGATGTCATAAAGCAACATTCCATTATGATGTCATAATGCAACATTCCATTATGATGTCATAATGCAACATTCCATTATGATGTCATAATGCATCATGCCATTATGATGTCATAATGCAAAATTCCATTATGATGTCATAATGCAAAATTCCATTATGATGTCATAATGTAAAATTCCATTATGATGTCATAATGTAAAATTCCATTATGATGTCATAAAGCAACATTCCATTATGATGTCATAATGCAAAATTCCATTATGATGTCATAATGTAAAATTCCATTATGATGTCATAATGTAACATTCCATTATGATGTCATAATGTAACATTCCATTATGATGTCATAATGTAAAATTCCATTATGTCATAATGTAAAATTCCATTATGATGTCATAATGCAACATTCCATTATGATGTCATAATGCAAAATTCCATTATGATGTCATAAGGTAACATTCCATTATGATGTAATAATGCAAAATTCCATTATGATGTCATAATGCAACATTCCATTATGATGTCATAAAGCAACATTCCATTATGATGTCATAATGCACAATTCCATTATGATGCCATAATGCAAAATTCCATTATGATGTCATAATGCAACATTCCATTATGATGCCATAATGCAAAATTCCATTATGATGTCATAATGTAACATTCCATTATGATGTCATAATGCAAAATTCCATTATGATGTCATAATGCAAAATTCCATTATGATGTCATAATGTAAAATTCCATTATGATGTCTTAATGCAACATTCCATTATGATGTCATAATGCAAAACTCCATTATGATGTCATAATGTAACATTCCATTACGATGTCATAATGCAAAATTCCATTACAATGTCATAATGCAAAATTCCATTAAGATGTCATAATGTAAAATTCCATTATGATGTCATAAAGCAACATTCCATTATGATGTCATAATGCAACATTCCATTATGATGTCATAATGCGACATTCCATTATGATGTCATAATGCAAAATTCCATTATGATGTCATAATGCATCATTCCATTATGATGTCATAATGCAAAATTCCATTATGATGTCGTAATGCAAAATTCCATTATGATGTCATAATGCAATATTCCATTATGATGTCATAATGCAAAATTCCATTATGATGTCATAATGCAAAATTCCATTATGATGTCATAATGTAAAATTCCATTATGATGTCATAATGCAAAATTCCATTATGATGTCATAATGTAACATTCCGTTATGATGTCATATTGCAAAATCCCATTACGATGTCATAATGCAACATTCCATTATGATGTCATAATTCAAAATTCCATTATGATGTCATAATGCATCATTCCATTATGATGTCATAATGCAACATTCCATTATGATGTCATAATGCAAAATTCCATTATGATGTCATAATGTAAAATTCCATTATGATGTCATAATGCAAAATTCCATTATGATGTCATAATGTAACATTCCATTATGATGTCATAAAGCAACATTCCATTATGATGTCATAATGCAAAATTCCATTATGATGTCATAATGTAACATTCCATTATGATGTCATAATGCAAAATTCCATTATGATGTCATAATGCAACATCCCATTATGATGTCATAATGCAAAATTCCATTATGATGTCATAATGCAAAATTCCATTATGATATCATAATGTAAAATTCCATTATGATGTCATAATGCAAAATTCCATTATGATGTCATAATGTAAAATTCCATTATGATGTCATAATGTAACATTCCATTATGATGTCATAATGTAAAATTCCATTATGATGTCATAATGCAAAATTCCATTACGATGTCATAATGTAAAATTCCATTATGATGTCATAATGTAACATTCCATTATGATGTCATAATGCAGAATTCCATTATGATGTCATAATGTAACACTCCATTATGATGTCATAATGTAACATTCCATTATGATGTCATAATGCAAAATTCCATTATGATGTCATAATGCAAAATACCATTATGATGTCATAATGTAAAATTCCATAATGATGTCATAATGCAAAATTCCATAATGATGTCATAATGTAAAATTCAATTATGATGTCATAATGTAAAATTCCATTATGATGTCATAATGTAACATTCCATTATGATGTCATAATGTAAAATTCCATTATGATGTCATAATGTAACATTCCATTATGATGTCATAATGCAAAATTCCATTATGATGTCATAATGTAACATTCCATTATGATGTCATAATGCAAAATTCCATTACGATGTCATAATATAAAATTCCATTATGATGTCATAATGTAACATTCAATTATGATGTCATAATGCAAAATTCCATTATGATGTCATAATGTAAAATTCCATTATGATGTCATAAAGCAACATTCCATTATGATGTCATAAAGCAAAATTCCATTATGATGTCATAATGTAACATTCCATTATGATGTCATAATGCAAAATTCCATTATGATGTCATAATGCAACATTCCATTATGATGTCATAATGCAAAATTCCATTATGATGTCATAATGCAACATCCCATTATGATGTCATAATGCAAAATTCCATTATGATGTCATAATGCAAAATTCCATTATGATGTCATAATGCAAAATTCCATTATGATGTCATAATGTAACATTCCATTATGATGTCATAATGCAAAATTCCATTATGATGTCATAATGTAACATTCCATTATGATGTCATAATGTAACATTCCATTATGATGTCATAATGCAAAATTCCATTATGATGTCATAATGCAACATTCCATTATGATGTCATAATGCAAAATTCCATTATGATGTCATAATGCAACATCCCATTATGATGTCATAATGCAAAATTCCATTATGATGTCATAATGCAAAATTCCATTATGATATCATAATGTAAAATTCCATTATGATGTCATAATGCAAAATTCCATTATGATGTCATAATGTAAAATTCCATTATGATGTCATAATGCAAAATTCCATTACGATGTCATAATGTAAAATTCCATTATGATGTCATAATGTAACATTCCATTATGATGTCATAATGCAAAATTCCATTATGATGTCATAATGTAAAATTCCATTATGATGTCATAATGCAAAATTCCATTACGATGTCATAATGTAAAATTCCATTATGATGTCATAATGTAACATTCCATTATGATGTCATAATGCAAAATTCCATTATGATGTCATAATGTAAAATTCCATTATGATGTCATAAAGCAACATTCCATTATGATGTCATAATGCAACATTCCATTATGATGTCATAATGCAACATTCCATTATGATGTCATAATGCATCATGCCATTATGATGTCATAATGCAAAATTCCATTATGATGTCATAATGCAAAATTCCATTATGATGTCATAATGTAAAATTCCATTATGATGTCATAATGTAAAATTCCATTATGATGTCATAAAGCAACATTCCATTATGATGTCATAATGCAAAATTCCATTATGATGTCATAATGTAAAATTCCATTATGATGTCATAATGTAACATTCCATTATGATGTCATAATGTAACATTCCATTATGATGTCATAATGTAAAATTCCATTATGTCATAATGTAAAATTCCATTATGATGTCATAATGCAACATTCCATTATGATGTCATAATGCAAAATTCCATTATGATGTCATAAGGTAACATTCCATTATGATGTAATAATGCAAAATTCCATTATGATGTCATAATGCAACATTCCATTATGATGTCATAAAGCAACATTCCATTATGATGTCATAATGCACAATTCCATTATGATGCCATAATGCAAAATTCCATTATGATGTCATAATGCAACATTCCATTATGATGCCATAATGCAAAATTCCATTATGATGTCATAATGTAACATTCCATTATGATGTCATAATGCAAAATTCCATTATGATGTCATAATGTAAAATTCCATTATGATGTCGTAATGCAAAATTCCATTATGATGTCATAATGTAAAATTCCATTATGATGTCATAAAGCAACATTCCATTATGATGTCATAATGCAAAATTCCATTATGATGTCATAGTGTAACATTCCATTATGATGTCATAATGCAAAATTCCATTATGATGTCATAATGCAACATTCCATTATGATGTCATAATGCAAAATTCCATTATGATGTCATAATGCAACATCCCATAATATTGTCATAATGCAAAATTCCATTATGATGTCATAATGCAAAATTCCATTATGATATCATAATGTAAAATTCCATTATGATGTCATCATGTAACATTCCATTATGATGTCATAATGCAAAAATCCATTATGATGCCATAATGCAAAATTCCATTATGATGTAATAATGTAACATTCCATTATGATGTCATAATGCAAAATTCCTTTATGATGTCATAATGTAAAATTCCATTATGATGTCATAATGCAAAATTCCATTATGATATCATAATGTAACATTCCATTATGATGTCATAATGCAAAATTCCATTACGATGTCATAATGTAAAATTCAATTATGATGTCATAATGTAACATTCCATTATGATGTCATAATGCAAAATTCCATTATGATGTCATAATGTAAAATTCCATTATGATGTCATAAAGCAACATTCCATTATGATGTCATAATGCAACATTCCATTATGATGTCATAATGCAACATTCCATTATGATATCACAATGTAAAATTCCATTATGATGTCATAATGCAAAATTCCATTATGATGTCATAATGCAAAATTCCATTATGATATCATAATGTAAAATTCCATTATGATGTTATAATGCAAAATTCAATTATGATGTCATTATGTAAAATTCCATTATGATGTTATAATGCAAAATTCAATTATGATGTCATTATGTAAAATCCCATTATGATGTCATAATGCAAAATTCCATTATGATGTCATAATGTAACATTCCATTATGATGTCATAATGTAAAATTCCATTATGATGTCATAATGTAAAATGCCATTATGATGTCATAATGCAAAATCCCATTATGATGTCATAATGTAACATTTCATTATGATGTCATAATGCAAAATTCCATTATGATGTCATAATGCAAAATTCCATTTTGATGTCATAATGTAACATTCCATTATGATGTCATAATGCAAAATTCCATTATGATGTCATAATGCAAAATTCCATTTTGATGTCATAATGTAACATTCCATTATGATGTCATAATGCAAAATTCCATTATGATGTCATAATGTAAAATTCCATTATGATGTCATAATGCAAAATTCCCATTTGATGTCATAATGTAACATTCCATTATGATGTCATAATGCAAAATTCCCTTTTGATGTCATAATGTAACATTCCATTATGATGTCATAATGCAAAATTCCATTGTGAGGTCATAATGTAAAATTCGATTAAGATGTCATAATGTAACATTCCATTATGATGTCATAATGTAACATTCCATTATGATGTCATAATGCAGAATTTCATTATGATGTCATAATGTAACACTCCATTATGATGTCATAATGTAACATTCCATTATGATGTCATAATGCAAAATTCCATTATGATGTCATAATGCAAAATTCCATTATGATGTCATAATGTAACATTCCATTATGATGTCATAATGCAAAATTCCATTATGATGTCATAATGTAAAATTCCATTATGATGTCATAAAGCAACATTCCATTATGATGTCATAATGCAAAATTCCATTGTGAGGTCATAATGTAAAATTCGATTAAGATGTCATAATGTAACATTCCATTATGATGTCATAATGTAACATTCCATTATGAAGTCATAATGTAACATTCCATTATGATGTCATAATGCAGAATTCCATTATGATGTCATAATGTAACACTCCATTATGATGTCATAATGTAACATTCCATTATGATGTCATAATGCAAAATTCCATTACAATGTCATAATGCAAAATTCCATTAAGATGTCATAATGTAAAATTCCATTATGATGTCATAAAGCAACATTCCATTATGATGTCATAATGCAACATTCCATTATGATGTCATAATGCAACATTCCATTATGATGTCATAATGCAAAATTCCATTATGATGTCATAATGCATCATTCCATTATGATGTCATAATGCAAAATTCCATTATGATGTCATAATGCAAAATTCCATTATGATGTCATAATGCAACATTCCATTATGATGTCATAATGCAAAATTCCATTATGATGTCATAATGTAAAATTCCATTATGATGTCGTAATGCAAAATTCCATTATGATGTCATAATGTAAAATTCCATTATGATGTCATAAAGCAACATTCCATTATGATGTCATAATGCAAAATTCCATTATGATGTCATAGTGTAACATTCCATTATGATGTCATAATGCAAAATTCCATTATGATGTCATAATGCAACATTCCATTATGATGTCATAATGCAAAATTCCATTATGATGTCATAATGCAACATCCCATAATATTGTCATAATGCAAAATTCCATTATGATGTCATAATGCAAAATTCCATTATGATATCATAATGTAAAATTCCATTATGATGTCATCATGTAACATTCCATTATGATGTCATAATGCAAAAATCCATTATGATGCCATAATGCAAAATTCCATTATGATGTAATAATGTAACATTCCATTATGATGTCATAATGCAAAATTCCTTTATGATGTCATAATGTAAAATTCCATTATGATGTCATAATGCAAAATTCCATTATGATATCATAATGTAACATTCCATTATGATGTCATAATGCAAAATTCCATTACGATGTCATAATGTAAAATTCAATTATGATGTCATAATGTAACATTCCATTATGATGTCATAATGCAAAATTCCATTATGATGTCATAATGTAAAATTCCATTATGATGTCATAAAGCAACATTCCATTATGATGTCATAATGCAACATTCCATTATGATGTCATAATGCAACATTCCATTATGATATCACAATGTAAAATTCCATTATGATGTCATAATGCAAAATTCCATTATGATGTCATAATGCAAAATTCCATTATGATATCATAATGTAAAATTCCATTATGATGTTATAATGCAAAATTCAATTATGATGTCATTATGTAAAATTCCATTATGATGTTATAATGCAAAATTCAATTATGATGTCATTATGTAAAATCCCATTATGATGTCATAATGCAAAATTCCATTATGATGTCATAATGTAACATTCCATTATGATGTCATAATGTAAAATTCCATTATGATGTCATAATGTAAAATGCCATTATGATGTCATAATGCAAAATCCCATTATGATGTCATAATGTAACATTTCATTATGATGTCATAATGCAAAATTCCATTATGATGTCATAATGCAAAATTCCATTTTGATGTCATAATGTAACATTCCATTATGATGTCATAATGCAAAATTCCATTATGATGTCATAATGCAAAATTCCATTTTGATGTCATAATGTAACATTCCATTATGATGTCATAATGCAAAATTCCATTATGATGTCATAATGTAAAATTCCATTATGATGTCATAATGCAAAATTCCCATTTGATGTCATAATGTAACATTCCATTATGATGTCATAATGCAAAATTCCCTTTTGATGTCATAATGTAACATTCCATTATGATGTCATAATGCAAAATTCCATTGTGAGGTCATAATGTAAAATTCGATTAAGATGTCATAATGTAACATTCCATTATGATGTCATAATGTAACATTCCATTATGATGTCATAATGCAGAATTCCATTATGATGTCATAATGTAACACTCCATTATGATGTCATAATGTAACATTCCATTATGATGTCATAATGCAAAATTCCATTATGATGTCATAATGCAAAATACCATTATGATGTCATAATGTAAAATTCCATAATGATGTCATAATGCAAAATTCCATTATGATGTCATAATGCAAAATACCATTATGATGTCATAATGTAAAATTCCATAATGATGTCATAATGCAAAATCCCATAATGATGTCATAATGTAAAATTCCATTATGATGTCATAATGTAACATTCCATTATGATGTCATAATGTAACATTCCATTATGATGTCATAATGTAACATTCCATTATGATGTCATAATGCAAAATTCCATTATGATGTCATAATGTAACATTCCATTATGATGTCATAATGCAAAATTCCATTACGATGTCATAATATAAAATTCCATTATGATGTCATAATGTAACATTCAATTATGATGTCATAATGCAAAATTCCATTATGATGTCATAATGTAAAATTCCATTATGATGTCATAAAGCAACATTCCATTATGATGTCATAATGCAAAATTCCATTATGATGTCATAATGTAACATTCCATTATGATGTCATAATGCAAAATTCCATTATGATGTCATAATGCAACATTCCATTATGATGTCATAATGCAAAATTCCATTATGATGTCATAATGCAACATCCCATTATGATGTCATAATGCAAAATTCCATTATGATGTCATAATGCAAAATTCCATTATGATATCATAATGTAAAATTCCATTATGATGTCATAATGCAAAATTCCATTATGATGTCATAATGCAAAATTCCATTATGATGTCATAATGTAACATTCCATTATGATGTCATAATGTAACATTCCATTATGATGTGATAATGCAAAATTCCATTATGATGTCATAATGCAAAATTCCATTATGATGTCATAATGCAACATTCCATTATGATGTCATAATGCAAAATTCCATTATGATGTCATAATGTAAAATTCCATTATGATGTCATAATGTAACATTCCATTATGATGTCATAATGTAACATTCCATTATGATGTCATAATGCAAAATTCCATTATGATGTCATAATTTAAAATTCCATTATGATGTCATAATGCAACATTCCATTATGATGTCATAATGCAAAATTCCATTATGATGTCATAATGTAAAATTCCATTATGATGTCATAATGTAACATTCCATTATGATGTCATAATGTAACATTCCATTATGATGTCATAATGCAAAATTCCATTGTGAGGTCATAATGTAAAATTCGATTAAGATGTCATAATGTAACATTCCATTATGATGTCATAATGTAACATTCCATTATGATGTCATAATGCAAAATTCCATTGTGAGGTCATAATGTAAAATTCGATTAAGATGTCATAATGTAACATTCCATTATGATGTCATAATGTAACATTCCATTATGAAGTCATAATGTAACATTCCATTATGATGTCATAATGCAGAATTCCATTATGATGTCATAATGTAACACTCCATTATGATGTCATAATGTAACATTCCATTATGATGTCATAATGTAAAATTCCATTATGATGTCATAATGTAACATTCCATTATGATGTCATAATGCAAAATTCCATTATGATGTCATAATGTAACATTCCATTATGATGTCATAATGCAAAATTCCATTACGATGTCATAATATAAAATTCCATTATGATGTCATAATGTAACATTCAATTATGATGTCATAATGCAAAATTCCATTATGATGTCATAATGTAACATTCCATTATGATGTCATAATGCAAAATTCCATTATGATGTCATAATGCAACATTCCATTATGATGTCATAATGCAAAATTCCATTATGATGTCATAATGCAACATCCCATTATGATGTCATAATGCAAAATTCCATTATGATGTCATAATGCAAAATTCCATTATGATATCATAATGTAAAATTCCATTATGATGTCATAATGCAAAATTCCATTATGATGTCATAATGTAAAATTCCATTATGATGTCATAATGTAACATTCCATTATGATGTCATAATGTAAAATTCCATTATGATGTCATAATGCAAAATTCCATTACGATGTCATAATGTAAAATTCCATTATGATGTCATAATGTAACATTCCATTATGATGTCATAATGCAGAATTCCATTATGATGTCATAATGTAACACTCCATTATGATGTCATAATGTAACATTCCATTATGATGTCATAATGCAAAATTCCATTATGATGTCATAATGCAAAATACCATTATGATGTCATAATGTAAAATTCCATAATGATGTCATAATGCAAAATTCCATAATGATGTCATAATGTAAAATTCAATTATGATGTCATAATGTAAAATTCCATTATGATGTCATAATGTAACATTCCATTATGATGTCATAATGTAAAATTCCATTATGATGTCATAATGTAACATTCCATTATGATGTCATAATGCAAAATTCCATTATGATGTCATAATGTAACATTCCATTATGATGTCATAATGCAAAATTCCATTACGATGTCATAATATAAAATTCCATTATGATGTCATAATGTAACATTCAATTATGATGTCATAATGCAAAATTCCATTATGATGTCATAATGTAAAATTCCATTATGATGTCATAAAGCAACATTCCATTATGATGTCATAAAGCAAAATTCCATTATGATGTCATAATGTAACATTCCATTATGATGTCATAATGCAAAATTCCATTATGATGTCATAATGCAACATTCCATTATGATGTCATAATGCAAAATTCCATTATGATGTCATAATGCAACATCCCATTATGATGTCATAATGCAAAATTCCATTATGATGTCATAATGCAAAATTCCATTATGATGTCATAATGCAAAATTCCATTATGATGTCATAATGTAACATTCCATTATGATGTCATAATGCAAAATTCCATTATGATGTCATAATGTAACATTCCATTATGATGTCATAATGTAACATTCCATTATGATGTCATAATGCAAAATTCCATTATGATGTCATAATGCAACATTCCATTATGATGTCATAATGCAAAATTCCATTATGATGTCATAATGCAACATCCCATTATGATGTCATAATGCAAAATTCCATTATGATGTCATAATGCAAAATTCCATTATGATATCATAATGTAAAATTCCATTATGATGTCATAATGCAAAATTCCATTATGATGTCATAATGTAAAATTCCATTATGATGTCATAATGCAAAATTCCATTACGATGTCATAATGTAAAATTCCATTATGATGTCATAATGTAACATTCCATTATGATGTCATAATGCAAAATTCCATTATGATGTCATAATGTAAAATTCCATTATGATGTCATAATGCAAAATTCCATTACGATGTCATAATGTAAAATTCCATTATGATGTCATAATGTAACATTCCATTATGATGTCATAAAGCAACATTCCATTATGATGTCATAATGCAACATTCCATTATGATGTCATAATGCAACATTCCATTATGATGTCATAATGCATCATGCCATTATGATGTCATAATGCAAAATTCCATTATGATGTCATAATGCAAAATTCCATTATGATGTCATAATGTAAAATTCCATTATGATGTCATAATGTAAAATTCCATTATGATGTCATAAAGCAACATTCCATTATGATGTCATAATGCAAAATTCCATTATGATGTCATAATGTAAAATTCCATTATGATGTCATAATGTAACATTCCATTATGATGTCATAATGTAACATTCCATTATGATGTCATAATGTAAAATTCCATTATGTCATAATGTAAAATTCCATTATGATGTCATAATGCAACATTCCATTATGATGTCATAATGCAAAATTCCATTATGATGTCATAAGGTAACATTCCATTATGATGTAATAATGCAAAATTCCATTATGATGTCATAATGCAACATTCCATTATGATGTCATAAAGCAACATTCCATTATGATGTCATAATGCACAATTCCATTATGATGCCATAATGCAAAATTCCATTATGATGTCATAATGCAACATTCCATTATGATGCCATAATGCAAAATTCCATTATGATGTCATAATGTAACATTCCATTATGATGTCATAATGCAAAATTCCATTATGATGTCATAATGCAAAATTCCATTATGATGTCATAATGTAAAATTCCATTATGATGTCTTAATGCAACATTCCATTATGATGTCATAATGCAAAACTCCATTATGATGTCATAATGTAACATTCCATTACGATGTCATAATGCAAAATTCCATTACAATGTCATAATGCAAAATTCCATTAAGATGTCATAATGTAAAATTCCATTATGATGTCATAAAGCAACATTCCATTATGATGTCATAATGCAACATTCCATTATGATGTCATAATGCGACATTCCATTATGATGTCATAATGCAAAATTCCATTATGATGTCATAATGCATCATTCCATTATGATGTCATAATGCAAAATTCCATTATGATGTCGTAATGCAAAATTCCATTATGATGTCATAATGCAATATTCCATTATGATGTCATAATGCAAAATTCCATTATGATGTCATAATGCAAAATTCCATTATGATGTCATAATGTAAAATTCCATTATGATGTCATAATGCAAAATTCCATTATGATGTCATAATGTAACATTCCGTTATGATGTCATATTGCAAAATCCCATTACGATGTCATAATGCAACATTCCATTATGATGTCATAATTCAAAATTCCATTATGATGTCATAATGCATCATTCCATTATGATGTCATAATGCAACATTCCATTATGATGTCATAATGCAAAATTCCATTATGATGTCATAATGTAAAATTCCATTATGATGTCATAATGCAAAATTCCATTATGATGTCATAATGTAACATTCCATTATGATGTCATAAAGCAACATTCCATTATGATGTCATAATGCAAAATTCCATTATGATGTCATAATGTAACATTCCATTATGATGTCATAATGCAAAATTCCATTATGATGTCATAATGCAACATCCCATTATGATGTCATAATGCAAAATTCCATTATGATGTCATAATGCAAAATTCCATTATGATATCATAATGTAAAATTCCATTATGATGTCATAATGCAAAATTCCATTATGATGTCATAATGTAAAATTCCATTATGATGTCATAATGTAACATTCCATTATGATGTCATAATGTAAAATTCCATTATGATGTCATAATGCAAAATTCCATTACGATGTCATAATGTAAAATTCCATTATGATGTCATAATGTAACATTCCATTATGATGTCATAATGCAGAATTCCATTATGATGTCATAATGTAACACTCCATTATGATGTCATAATGTAACATTCCATTATGATGTCATAATGCAAAATTCCATTATGATGTCATAATGCAAAATACCATTATGATGTCATAATGTAAAATTCCATAATGATGTCATAATGCAAAATTCCATAATGATGTCATAATGTAAAATTCAATTATGATGTCATAATGTAAAATTCCATTATGATGTCATAATGTAACATTCCATTATGATGTCATAATGTAAAATTCCATTATGATGTCATAATGTAACATTCCATTATGATGTCATAATGCAAAATTCCATTATGATGTCATAATGTAACATTCCATTATGATGTCATAATGCAAAATTCCATTACGATGTCATAATATAAAATTCCATTATGATGTCATAATGTAACATTCAATTATGATGTCATAATGCAAAATTCCATTATGATGTCATAATGTAAAATTCCATTATGATGTCATAAAGCAACATTCCATTATGATGTCATAAAGCAAAATTCCATTATGATGTCATAATGTAACATTCCATTATGATGTCATAATGCAAAATTCCATTATGATGTCATAATGCAACATTCCATTATGATGTCATAATGCAAAATTCCATTATGATGTCATAATGCAACATCCCATTATGATGTCATAATGCAAAATTCCATTATGATGTCATAATGCAAAATTCCATTATGATGTCATAATGCAAAATTCCATTATGATGTCATAATGTAACATTCCATTATGATGTCATAATGCAAAATTCCATTATGATGTCATAATGTAACATTCCATTATGATGTCATAATGTAACATTCCATTATGATGTCATAATGCAAAATTCCATTATGATGTCATAATGCAACATTCCATTATGATGTCATAATGCAAAATTCCATTATGATGTCATAATGCAACATCCCATTATGATGTCATAATGCAAAATTCCATTATGATGTCATAATGCAAAATTCCATTATGATATCATAATGTAAAATTCCATTATGATGTCATAATGCAAAATTCCATTATGATGTCATAATGTAAAATTCCATTATGATGTCATAATGCAAAATTCCATTACGATGTCATAATGTAAAATTCCATTATGATGTCATAATGTAACATTCCATTATGATGTCATAATGCAAAATTCCATTATGATGTCATAATGTAAAATTCCATTATGATGTCATAATGCAAAATTCCATTACGATGTCATAATGTAAAATTCCATTATGATGTCATAATGTAACATTCCATTATGATGTCATAATGCAAAATTCCATTATGATGTCATAATGTAAAATTCCATTATGATGTCATAAAGCAACATTCCATTATGATGTCATAATGCAACATTCCATTATGATGTCATAATGCAACATTCCATTATGATGTCATAATGCATCATGCCATTATGATGTCATAATGCAAAATTCCATTATGATGTCATAATGCAAAATTCCATTATGATGTCATAATGTAAAATTCCATTATGATGTCATAATGTAAAATTCCATTATGATGTCATAAAGCAACATTCCATTATGATGTCATAATGCAAAATTCCATTATGATGTCATAATGTAAAATTCCATTATGATGTCATAATGTAACATTCCATTATGATGTCATAATGTAACATTCCATTATGATGTCATAATGTAAAATTCCATTATGTCATAATGTAAAATTCCATTATGATGTCATAATGCAACATTCCATTATGATGTCATAATGCAAAATTCCATTATGATGTCATAAGGTAACATTCCATTATGATGTAATAATGCAAAATTCCATTATGATGTCATAATGCAACATTCCATTATGATGTCATAAAGCAACATTCCATTATGATGTCATAATGCAAAATTCCATTATGATGTCATAATGCAACATCCCATTATGATGTCATAATGCAAAATTCCATTATGATGTCATAATGCAAAATTCCATTATGATATCATAATGTAAAATTCCATTATGATGTCATAATGCAAAATTCCATTATGATGTCATAATGTAAAATTCCATTATGATGTCATAATGCAAAATTCCATTACGATGTCATAATGTAAAATTCCATTATGATGTCATAATGTAACATTCCATTATGATGTCATAATGCAAAATTCCATTATGATGTCATAATGTAAAATTCCATTATGATGTCATAATGCAAAATTCCATTACGATGTCATAATGTAAAATTCCATTATGATGTCATAATGTAACATTCCATTATGATGTCATAAAGCAACATTCCATTATGATGTCATAATGCAACATTCCATTATGATGTCATAATGCAACATTCCATTATGATGTCATAATGCATCATGCCATTATGATGTCATAATGCAAAATTCCATTATGATGTCATAATGCAAAATTCCATTATGATGTCATAATGTAAAATTCCATTATGATGTCATAATGTAAAATTCCATTATGATGTCATAAAGCAACATTCCATTATGATGTCATAATGCAAAATTCCATTATGATGTCATAATGTAAAATTCCATTATGATGTCATAATGTAACATTCCATTATGATGTCATAATGTAACATTCCATTATGATGTCATAATGTAAAATTCCATTATGTCATAATGTAAAATTCCATTATGATGTCATAATGCAACATTCCATTATGATGTCATAATGCAAAATTCCATTATGATGTCATAAGGTAACATTCCATTATGATGTAATAATGCAAAATTCCATTATGATGTCATAATGCAACATTCCATTATGATGTCATAAAGCAACATTCCATTATGATGTCATAATGCACAATTCCATTATGATGCCATAATGCAAAATTCCATTATGATGTCATAATGCAACATTCCATTATGATGCCATAATGCAAAATTCCATTATGATGTCATAATGTAACATTCCATTATGATGTCATAATGCAAAATTCCATTATGATGTCATAATGCAAAATTCCATTATGATGTCATAATGTAAAATTCCATTATGATGTCTTAATGCAACATTCCATTATGATGTCATAATGCAAAACTCCATTATGATGTCATAATGTAACATTCCATTACGATGTCATAATGCAAAATTCCATTACAATGTCATAATGCAAAATTCCATTAAGATGTCATAATGTAAAATTCCATTATGATGTCATAAAGCAACATTCCATTATGATGTCATAATGCAACATTCCATTATGATGTCATAATGCGACATTCCATTATGATGTCATAATGCAAAATTCCATTATGATGTCATAATGCATCATTCCATTATGATGTCATAATGCAAAATTCCATTATGATGTCGTAATGCAAAATTCCATTATGATGTCATAATGCAATATTCCATTATGATGTCATAATGCAAAATTCCATTATGATGTCATAATGCAAAATTCCATTATGATGTCATAATGTAAAATTCCATTATGATGTCATAATGCAAAATTCCATTATGATGTCATAATGTAACATTCCGTTATGATGTCATATTGCAAAATCCCATTACGATGTCATAATGCAACATTCCATTATGATGTCATAATTCAAAATTCCATTATGATGTCATAATGCATCATTCCATTATGATGTCATAATGCAACATTCCATTATGATGTCATAATGCAAAATTCCATTATGATGTCATAATGTAAAATTCCATTATGATGTCATAATGCAAAATTCCATTATGATGTCATAATGTAACATTCCATTATGATGTCATAAAGCAACATTCCATTATGATGTCATAATGCAAAATTCCATTATGATGTCATAATGTAACATTCCATTATGATGTCATAATGCAAAATTCCATTATGATGTCATAATGCAACATCCCATTATGATGTCATAATGCAAAATTCCATTATGATGTCATAATGCAAAATTCCATTATGATATCATAATGTAAAATTCCATTATGATGTCATAATGCAAAATTCCATTATGATGTCATAATGTAAAATTCCATTATGATGTCATAATGTAACATTCCATTATGATGTCATAATGTAAAATTCCATTATGATGTCATAATGCAAAATTCCATTACGATGTCATAATGTAAAATTCCATTATGATGTCATAATGTAACATTCCATTATGATGTCATAATGCAGAATTCCATTATGATGTCATAATGTAACACTCCATTATGATGTCATAATGTAACATTCCATTATGATGTCATAATGCAAAATTCCATTATGATGTCATAATGCAAAATACCATTATGATGTCATAATGTAAAATTCCATAATGATGTCATAATGCAAAATTCCATAATGATGTCATAATGTAAAATTCAATTATGATGTCATAATGTAAAATTCCATTATGATGTCATAATGTAACATTCCATTATGATGTCATAATGTAAAATTCCATTATGATGTCATAATGTAACATTCCATTATGATGTCATAATGCAAAATTCCATTATGATGTCATAATGTAACATTCCATTATGATGTCATAATGCAAAATTCCATTACGATGTCATAATATAAAATTCCATTATGATGTCATAATGTAACATTCAATTATGATGTCATAATGCAAAATTCCATTATGATGTCATAATGTAAAATTCCATTATGATGTCATAAAGCAACATTCCATTATGATGTCATAAAGCAAAATTCCATTATGATGTCATAATGTAACATTCCATTATGATGTCATAATGCAAAATTCCATTATGATGTCATAATGCAACATTCCATTATGATGTCATAATGCAAAATTCCATTATGATGTCATAATGCAACATCCCATTATGATGTCATAATGCAAAATTCCATTATGATGTCATAATGCAAAATTCCATTATGATGTCATAATGCAAAATTCCATTATGATGTCATAATGTAACATTCCATTATGATGTCATAATGCAAAATTCCATTATGATGTCATAATGTAACATTCCATTATGATGTCATAATGTAACATTCCATTATGATGTCATAATGCAAAATTCCATTATGATGTCATAATGCAACATTCCATTATGATGTCATAATGCAAAATTCCATTATGATGTCATAATGCAACATCCCATTATGATGTCATAATGCAAAATTCCATTATGATGTCATAATGCAAAATTCCATTATGATATCATAATGTAAAATTCCATTATGATGTCATAATGCAAAATTCCATTATGATGTCATAATGTAAAATTCCATTATGATGTCATAATGCAAAATTCCATTACGATGTCATAATGTAAAATTCCATTATGATGTCATAATGTAACATTCCATTATGATGTCATAATGCAAAATTCCATTATGATGTCATAATGTAAAATTCCATTATGATGTCATAATGCAAAATTCCATTACGATGTCATAATGTAAAATTCCATTATGATGTCATAATGTAACATTCCATTATGATGTCATAATGCAAAATTCCATTATGATGTCATAATGTAAAATTCCATTATGATGTCATAAAGCAACATTCCATTATGATGTCATAATGCAACATTCCATTATGATGTCATAATGCAACATTCCATTATGATGTCATAATGCATCATGCCATTATGATGTCATAATGCAAAATTCCATTATGATGTCATAATGCAAAATTCCATTATGATGTCATAATGTAAAATTCCATTATGATGTCATAATGTAAAATTCCATTATGATGTCATAAAGCAACATTCCATTATGATGTCATAATGCAAAATTCCATTATGATGTCATAATGTAAAATTCCATTATGATGTCATAATGTAACATTCCATTATGATGTCATAATGTAACATTCCATTATGATGTCATAATGTAAAATTCCATTATGTCATAATGTAAAATTCCATTATGATGTCATAATGCAACATTCCATTATGATGTCATAATGCAAAATTCCATTATGATGTCATAAGGTAACATTCCATTATGATGTAATAATGCAAAATTCCATTATGATGTCATAATGCAACATTCCATTATGATGTCATAAAGCAACATTCCATTATGATGTCATAATGCACAATTCCATTATGATGCCATAATGCAAAATTCCATTATGATGTCATAATGCAACATTCCATTATGATGCCATAATGCAAAATTCCATTATGATGTCATAATGTAACATTCCATTATGATGTCATAATGCAAAATTCCATTATGATGTCATAATGCAAAATTCCATTATGATGTCATAATGTAAAATTCCATTATGATGTCTTAATGCAACATTCCATTATGATGTCATAATGCAAAACTCCATTATGATGTCATAATGTAACATTCCATTACGATGTCATAATGCAAAATTCCATTACAATGTCATAATGCAAAATTCCATTAAGATGTCATAATGTAAAATTCCATTATGATGTCATAAAGCAACATTCCATTATGATGTCATAATGCAACATTCCATTATGATGTCATAATGCGACATTCCATTATGATGTCATAATGCAAAATTCCATTATGATGTCATAATGCATCATTCCATTATGATGTCATAATGCAAAATTCCATTATGATGTCGTAATGCAAAATTCCATTATGATGTCATAATGCAATATTCCATTATGATGTCATAATGCAAAATTCCATTATGATGTCATAATGCAAAATTCCATTATGATGTCATAATGTAAAATTCCATTATGATGTCATAATGCAAAATTCCATTATGATGTCATAATGTAACATTCCGTTATGATGTCATATTGCAAAATCCCATTACGATGTCATAATGCAACATTCCATTATGATGTCATAATTCAAAATTCCATTATGATGTCATAATGCATCATTCCATTATGATGTCATAATGCAACATTCCATTATGATGTCATAATGCAAAATTCCATTATGATGTCATAATGTAAAATTCCATTATGATGTCATAATGCAAAATTCCATTATGATGTCATAATGTAACATTCCATTATGATGTCATAAAGCAACATTCCATTATGATGTCATAATGCAAAATTCCATTATGATGTCATAATGTAACATTCCATTATGATGTCATAATGCAAAATTCCATTATGATGTCATAATGCAACATTCCATTATGATGTCATAATGCAAAATTCCATTATGATGTCATAATGCAACATCCCATTATGATGTCATAATGCAAAATTCCATTATGATGTCATAATGCAAAATTCCATTATGATATCATAATGTAAAATTCCATTATGATGTCATCATGTAACATTCCATTATGATGTCATAATGCAAAATTCCATTATGATGCCATAATGCAAAATTCCATTATGATGTCATAATGTAACATTCCATTATGATGTCATAATGCAAAATTCCTTTATGATGTCATAATGTAAAATTCCATTATGATGTCATAATGCAAAATTCCATTATGATATCATAATGTAACATTCCATTATGATGTCATAATGCAAAATTCCATTACGATGTCATAATGTAAAATTCAATTATGATGTCATAATGTAACATTCCATTATGATGTCATAATGCAAAATTCCATTATGATGTCATAATGTAAAATTCCATTATGATGTCATAAAGCAACATTCCATTATGATGTCATAATGTAACATTCCATTATGATGTCATAATGCAAAATTCCATTGTGAGGTCATAATGTAAAATTCGATTAAGATGTCATAATGTAACATTCCATTATGATGTCATAATGTAACATTCCATTATGAAGTCATAATGTAACATTCCATTATGATGTCATAATGCAGAATTCCATTATGATGTCATAATGTAACACTCCATTATGATGTCATAATGTAACATTCCATTATGATGTCATAATGTAAAATTCCATTATGATGTCATAATGTAACATTCCATTATGATGTCATAATGCAAAATTCCATTATGATGTCATAATGTAACATTCCATTATGATGTCATAATGCAAAATTCCATTACGATGTCATAATATAAAATTCCATTATGATGTCATAATGTAACATTCAATTATGATGTCATAATGCAAAATTCCATTATGATGTCATAATGTAAAATTCCATTATGATGTCATAAAGCAACATTCCATTATGATGTCATAATGCAAAATTCCATTATGATGTCATAATGTAACATTCCATTATGATGTCATAATGCAAAATTCCATTATGATGTCATAATGCAGCATTCCATTATGATGTCATAATGCAAAATTCCATTATGATGTCATAATGCAACATCCCATTATGATGTCATAATGCAAAATTCCATTATGATGTCATAATGCAAAATTCCATTATGATATCATAATGTAAAATTCCATTATGATGTCATAATGCAAAATTCCATTATGATGTCATAATGTAAAATTCCATTATGATGTCATAATGTAGCATTCCATTATGATGTCGTAATGTAAAATTCCATTATGATGTCATAATGCAAAATTCCATTACGATGTCATAATGTAAAATTCCATTATGATGTCATAATGTAAAATTCCATTATGATGTCATAATGCAAAATTCCATTACGATGTCATAATGTAAAATTCCATTATGATGTCATAATGTAACATTCCATTATGATGTCATAATGCAAAATTCCATTATGATGTCATAATGTAAAATTCCATTATGATGTCATAAAGCAACATTCCATTATGATGTCATAATGCAACATTCCATTATGATGTCATAATGCATCATTCCATTATGATGTCATAATGCAAAATTCCATTATGATGTCATAATGCAAAATTCCATTATGGTGTCATAATGCAATATTCCATTATGATGTCATAATGCAAAATTCCATTATGATGTCATAATGCAAAATTCCATTATGATGTCATAATGTAAAATTCCATTATGATGTCATAATGCAAAATTCCATTATGATGTCATAATTTAACATTCCGTTATGATGTCATATTGCAAAATCCCATTACGATGTCATAATGCAACATTCCATTATGATGTCATAATTCAAAATTCCATTATGATGTCATAATGCATCATTCCATTATGATGTCATAATGCAACATTCCATTATGATGTCATAATGCAAAATTCCATTATGATATCATAATGTAAAATTCCATTATGATGTCATAATGCAAAATTCCATTATGATGTCATAATGTAAAATTCCATTATGATGTCATAATGTAGCATTCCATTATGATGTCGTAATGTAAAATTCCATTATGATGTCATAATGCAAAATTCCATTACGATGTCATAATGTAAAATTCCATTATGATGTCATAATGTAAAATTCCATTATGATGTCATAATGCAAAATTCCATTACGATGTCATAATGTAAAATTCCATTATGATGTCATAATGTAACATTCCATTATGATGTCATAATGCAAAATTCCATTATGATGTCATAATGTAAAATTCCATTATGATGTCATAAAGCAACATTCCATTATGATGTCATAATGCAACATTCCATTATGATGTCATAATGCATCATTCCATTATGATGTCATAATGCAAAATTCCATTATGATGTCATAATGCAAAATTCCATTATGGTGTCATAATGCAATATTCCATTATGATGTCATAATGCAAAATTCCATTATGATGTCATAATGCAAAATTCCATTATGATGTCATAATGTAAAATTCCATTATGATGTCATAATGCAAAATTCCATTATGATGTCATAATTTAACATTCCGTTATGATGTCATATTGCAAAATCCCATTACGATGTCATAATGCAACATTCCATTATGATGTCATAATTCAAAATTCCATTATGATGTCATAATGCATCATTCCATTATGATGTCATAATGCAACATTCCATTATGATGTCATAATGCAAAATTCCATTATGATGTCATAATGTAAAATTCCATTATGATGTCATAATGCAAAATTCCATTATGATGTCATAATGTAAAATTCCATTATGATCTCATAAAGCAACATTCCATTATGATGTCATAATGCAAAATTCCATTATGATGTCATAATGTAACATTCCATTATGATGTCATAATGCAAAATTCCATTATGATGTCATAATGCAACATTCCATTATGATGTCATAATGCAAAATTCCATTATGATGTCATAATGCAACATCCCATTATGATGTCATAATGCAAAATTCCATTATGATGTCATAATGCAAAATTCCATTATGATATCATAATGTGAAATTCCATTATGATGTCATCATGTAACATTCCATTATGATGTCATAATGCAAAATTCCATTATGATGCCATAATGCAAAATTCCATTATGATGTCATAATGTAACATTCCATTATGATGTCATAATGCAAAATTCCTTTATGATGTCATAATGTAAAATTCCATTATGATGTCATAATGCAAAATTCCATTATGATATCATAATGTAACATTCCATTATGATGTCATAATGCAAAATTCCATTACGATGTCAGAATGTAAAATTCAATTATGATGTCATAATGTAACATTCCATTATATGTCATAATGCAAAATTCCATTATGATGTCATAATGTAAAATTCCATTATGATGTCATAAAGCAACATTCCATTATGATGTCATAATGCAACATTCCATTATGATGTCATAATGCAACATTCCATTATGATATCACAATGTAAAATTCCATTATGATGTCATAATGCAAAATTCCATTATGATGTCATAATGCAAAATTCCATTATGATGTCATAATGCAAAATTCCATTATGATATCATAATGTAAAATTCCATTATGATGTTATAATGCAAAATTCAATTATGATGTCATTATGTAAAATCCCATTATGTCATAATGCAAAATTCCATTATGATGTCATAATGTAACATTCCATTATGATGTCATAATGTAAAATTCCATTATGATGTCATAATGTAAAATGCCATTATGATGTCATAATGCAAAATTCCATTATGATGTCATAATGTAACATTTCATTATGATGTCATAATGCAAAATTCCATTATGATGTCATAATGCAAAATTCCATTTTGATGTCATAATGTAACATTCCATTATGATGTCATAATGCAAAATTCCATTATGATGTCATAATGCAAAATTCCATTTTGATGTCATAATGTAACATTCCATTATGATGTCATAATGCAAAATTCCATTATGATGTCATAATTAGAGATGAGCGAACACCAAAATGTTCGGGTGTTCGTTATTCGTAACGAACTTCCCGTGATGCTCGAGGGTTCGTTTCGAACAACGAACCCCATTGAAGTCAATGGGCGACCAGAACATTTTTGTATTTCGCCGATGCTCGCTAAGGTTTTCATGTGTGAAAATCTGGGCAATTCAGGAAAGTGATGGGAATGACACAGTGACGGATAGGGCAGGCGAGGGGCTACATGTTGGGCTGCATCTCAAGTTCCCAGGTCCCACTGTTAAGCCACAATACCGGCAAGAGTGGGCCCCCCCCCTCCCAACAACTTTTACTTCTGAAAAGCCCTCATTAGCATGGCATACCTTTGCTAAGCACCACACTACCTCCAACAAAGCACAATCACTGCCTGCATGACACTCCACTGACACTTCTCCTGGGTTACATGCTGCCCAACCGCCCCCCCTCCCCCCCACAGCGCACACCAAAGTGTCCCTGCGCAGCCTTCAGCTGCTCTCATGCCACACCACGCTCATGTCTATTTAGAATTGCGTCTGCCATGACGAGGGACCGCAGACACACACTGCAGAGGTTGGCACGGCTAGGCAGCGACCCTCTTTAAAAGTGGCGGAGCGATAGCCCACAATGCTGTACAGAAGCAATGAGAAATAGAATCCTGTGCCACCGCCATCAGGAGCTGCACACGTGGGCATAGCAATGGGGAACCTATGTGCCACACACTATTCATTCTGTCAAGGTGTCTGCATGCCCCAGTCAGACCGGGCTTTTTAATTCATAGACACAGGCAGGTACAACTCCCTATTGTGAAGTCTCTGTCGACCCACAGCATGGGTGGCTCCCTGGAACCCACCGGCGGTACACAGAAATATCCCATTGCATTGCCCAACACAGCTGAGGTAGTAATGTCGTGCTTAATGCAGGTGGGCTTCGGCCCACACTGCATGCCCCAGTCTGACTGGGGTTCTTTATAAGTGTACAGATGTAGTAAAAACTCCGTGTGCACCTACAGCATGGGTGGGTGCCAGGAAGCCACCGGCGGTACATAGAAATATCCCATTGCATTGCCCAACACAGCTGAGGTAGTAATGTTGTGCTTAACCCTTTCCAATCCAATTTGTATATGGTTTTCCTAGGGGGCTTACTCTTTTTCTGCTGTTATACAACGGCGCTATATGCTGGCTAAAGCCAGTACTGCATGAGCTGACACGTAGGATAGGCTCCGACAGCAGAGAGGCTGGCAATATACAGTAAGAGAACCCCGACGGACGTCTACCAACAACGGAGCTGTACAGCCTTAAACCCTAATGTCTTCACAGGTCACACAGTGGACTGGAAAGGGTTAATGCAGGTGGGTTTCGGCCCACACTGCATGCCCCAGTCAGACTGGGGTTCTTTACAAGTGGACACATGTAGGTTTAACTCCCTGTGGACCCACTGCCTGGGTGGGTGCCAGGAAGCCACCGGCGGTACATAGAAATATCCCATTGCATTGCCCAACACAGCTGAGGTAGTAATGTCGTGCGTAATACAGGTGGGCTTCGGCCCACACTGCATGCCCCAGTCAGACTGGGGTTCTTTACAAGTGGACACATGTAGGTTTAACTCCCTGTGGACCCACTGCCTGGGTGGGTGCCAGGAAGCCACCGGCGGTACATAGAAATATCCCATTGCATTGCCCAACACAGCTGAGGTAACGTCAGCTGTAATGCAGGTGGGCTAAAAATTAATTTGATTACACTGTAGGCGAGGGCCCACAAAAATTGCTGTATCAACAGTACTAATATACATCCCAAAAATTGGCCATGGCCAGCCAAGAGGGCAGGTGAAACCCATTAATTGCTTTGGTTAATGTGGCTTAAGTGGTAACTAGGCCTGGAGGCAGCCCAGTGTAACGAAAAATTGGTTCAAGTTAAAGTTCCAATGCTTTTAAGCGCATTGAAACTTATAAAAATTGTTCTGAAAAATTATTTGAGTGAGCCTTGTGGCCCTAAGAAAAATTGCCCGTTCAGCGTGATTACGTGAGGTTTCAGGAGGAGGAGCAGGAGGAGGAGGAGGAGGAATATTAGACACAGATTGATGAAGCAGAAATGTCCCCGTTTTGGATGGTGAGAGAGAACGTAGCTTCCATCCGCGGGTGCAGCCTACGTATTGCTTACGTATCGCTGCTGTCCGCTGGTGGAGAACAGAAGTCTGGGGAAATCCAGCCTTTGTTCATCTTGATGAGTGTTAGCCTGTCGGCACTGTCGGTTGACAAGCGGCTACGCTTATCTGTGATGATTCCCCCAGCCGCACTAAACACCCTTTCCGACAAGACGCTAGCCGCAGGACAAGCAAGCACCTCAAGGGCATACAGGGCTAGTTCAGGCCACGTGTCCAGCTTCGACACCCAGTAGTTGTAGGGGGCAGAGGCGTCACCAAGGATGGTCGTGCGATCCGCTACGTACTCCCTCACCATCCTTTTGCAGTGCTCCCGCCGACTCAGCCGTGACTGGGGAGCGGTGACACAGTCTTGGTGGGGAGCCATAAAGCTGGCCAGGCCCTTAAAGACTGTTGCACTGCCTGGGATGTACATGCTGCTCGATCTACGCACATCCCCTGCAACATGGCCCTCGGAACTGCGCCTTCTGCCACTAGCGCTGTCGGCTGGGAATTTTACCATCAGCTTGTCCGCAAGGGTCCTGTGGTATAGCAACACTCTCGAACCCCTTTCCTCTTCGGGAATCAGAGTGGGCAGGTTCTCCTTATACCGTGGATCGAGCAGTGTGTACACCCAGTAATCCGTAGTGGCCAGAATGCGTGCAACGCGAGGGTCACGAGAAAGGCATCCTAACATGAAGTCAGCCATGTGTGCCAGGGTACCTGTACGCAACACATGGCTGTCTTCACTAGGAAGATCACTTTCAGGATCCTCCTCCTCCTCCTCCTCCTCAGGCCATACACGCTGAAAGGATGACAGGCAATCAGCCGGTGTACCGTCAGCAGCGGCCCAAGCTGTCTCTTCCCCCTCCTCCTCATCCTCCTCATGCTCCTCCTCCTGTACGCGCTGAGAAATAGACAGGAGGGTGCCCTGACTATCCAGCGGCATACTGTCTTCCCCCGCCCCCGTTTCCGAGCGCAAAGCAGCTGCCTTTATGGTTTGCAGGGAATTTCTCAAGATGCATAGCAGAGGAATGGTGACGCTAATGATTGTAGCATCGCCGCTCACCACCTGGGTAGACTCCTCAAAATTACCAAGGACATGGCAGATGTCTGCCAACCAGGCCCACTCTTCTGAAAGGAATTGAGGAGGCTGACTCCCACTGCGCCGCCCATGTTGGAGTTGGTATTCGACTATAGCTCTACGCTGTTCATAGAGCCTGGCCAACATGTGGAGCGTAGAGTTCCACCGTGTGGGCACGTCGCACAGCAGTCGGTGCACTGGCAGCTTAAAGTGATGTTGCAGGGTGCGCAGGGTGGCAGCGTCCGTGTGGGACTTGCGGAAATGTGCGCAGAGCCGGCGCGCCTTTACGAGCAGGTCTGACAAGCGTGGGTAGCTTTTCAGAAACCGCTGAACCACCAAATTAAAGACGTGGGCCAGGCATGGCACGTGCGTGAGGCTGCCGAGCTGCAGAGCCGCCACCAGGTTACGGCCGTTGTCACACACGACCATGCCCGGTTGGAGGCTCAGCGGCGCAAGCCAGCGGTCGGTCTGCTGTGTCAGACCCTGCAGCAGTTCGTGGGCCGTGTGCCTCTTATCGCCTAAGCTGAGTAGTTTCAGCACGGCCTGCTGACGCTTGCCCACCGCTGTGCTGCCACACCGCGCGACACCGACTGCTGGCGACATGCTGCTGCTAACACATCTTGATTGTGAGACAGAGGAGGAGGAGGAGGAGGAGGGTGCTTTAGTGGAGGAAGCATACACCTCCGCAGATACCACCACCGAGCTGGGGCCCGCAATTCTGGGGGTGGGTAGGACGTGAGCGGTCCCAGGCTCTGACTCTGTCCCAGCCTCCACTAAATTCACCCAATGTGCCGTCAGGGAGATGTAGTGGCCCTGCCCGCCTGTGCTTGTCCACGTGTCCGTAGTTAAGTGGACCGTGGCAGTAACCGCGTTGGTGAGGGCGCGCACAATGTTGCGGGAGACGTGGTCGTGCAGGGCTGGGACGGCACATCGGGAAAAGTAGTGGCGACTGGGAACTGAGTAGCGCGGGGCCGCCGCCTCCATGATACTTTTGAAGGACTCCGTTTCCACAACCCTATACGGCAGCATCTCAAGGCTGATGAATTTTGCGATGCGGACGGTTAACGTTTGAGCGTGCGGGTGCGTGGCGGCGTACTTGCGCTTGCGCTCGAACACTTGCGCAAGCGACGGCTGAACGGTGCGCTGAACTACACTGCTGGATGGGGCCGAGGACAGCGGAGATGAGGGTGTGGGTGCAGGCCATGAGGCGGTAGTGCCTGTGTCCTGAGAGGGGGGTTGCATCTCAGTGGCAGGTTGGGGCACAGGGGGAGAGGCAGGGGTGCAAACCGGAGGCGGTGAACGGCCTTTGTCCCACCTTGCGGGGTGCTTGGCCATCATATGTCTGCGCATGGTGGTGGTGGTGAGGCTGTTGGTGTTGGCTCCCCGGCTGAGCTTTGCGCGACAAAGGTTGCACACCACTGTTCGTCGGTCGTCAGGCGTCTCTGTGAAAAACTGCCAGACCTTAGAGCACCTCGGCCTCCGCAGGGTGGCATGGCGCGAGGGGGCGCTTTGGGAAACACTTGGTGGATTATTCGGTCTGGCCCTGCCTCTACCCCTGGCCACTGCACTGCCTCTTGCAACCTGCCCTGCTGATGCCCTTGACTCCCCCTCTGAAGACCTGTCCTCCTGAGTAAGCGTTGCACACCAGGTGGGGTCAGTCACCTCATCGTCCTGCTGCTCTTCCTCCGAATCCTCTGTGCGCTGCTCCCTGGGACTTACTGCCCTTACTACTACCTCACTGCAAGACAACTGTGTCTGATCGTCATCGTCCTCCTCACCCACAGAAAGTTGTTGAGACTGTTGGCGGAAGTCCCCAGCCTCTTCCCCCGGACCCCGGGAACTTTCGAATGGTTGGGCATCAGTGACGATAAACTCCTCTGGTGGGAGAGGAACCGCTGCTGCCCAATCTAAGCAGGGGCCCGAGAACAGTTCCTGGGAGTGTTCCCGCTCCTGAGCAGGTGTCATTGTAGTGGAGTGAGGAGGCTGGGAGGAAGGAGGAGCAGCAGACAGAGGATTCGGATTGGCAGCAGTGGACGGCGCAGAACTGCGGGTAGACGATAGGTTGCTCGAAGCACTTTCTGCCATCCAGGACAGGACCTGCTCACACTGCTCATTTTCTAATAACCGTCTCCCGCGTGGACCCATTAATTGGGCGATGAATGTGGGGACGCCAGAAACGTGCCTCTCTCCTAATCGCGCAGCAGACAGCTGCGACACACCTGGATCAGGAGCTTGGCCTGTGCCCACACCCTCACTTGGCCCTCCGCGTCCTCGGCCACGTCCACGTCCACGTCCTCTAGGCTTACCCCTACCCCTCAGCATGCTGTATTACCAGTGATTAGATTTCCCAGGCAGGAAATAAATTGGCGCAAGACTGCAGGCCAAATATAATTTTTGCCCTTTTTGGAAAACGAAAGGCCCCACTGCCTCTAGTGAATGAATTATCTAAGTTTAATAACTGTGCTGTGTCCCTGCTTATGTGTCACAGAACGTGAGGGTAGCAGAGTTATTAACTGTGGCAGAGCAGGTATTTTTTTTTCCCAATTAAGGAAAGCAAATGGCGAAGCCAGCAGTAAAGCGTAGCTGGGTGCGTATGATTTAGCAATGTTTTTCACGCAGCTCACACGTCTCCACAGGCGTAAGGACGGACACAGGCTGGACAAATAGATTTCTTTTCAGTTTTTTCCCACCAACAGGCAGCACTGCGTATATTCAATGAACCTGAGAAGTTTAATAACTGTGCTGTGTCCCTGCTTATGTGTCACAGAACGTGAGGGTAGCAGAGTTATTATAACTCTTGGAGAGCAGGTATTTTTTTTTCCCAATTAAGGAAAGCAAATGGCGAAGCCAGCAGTAAAGCGTAGCTGGCTGCGTATGATTTAGCAATGTTTTTCACGCAGCTCACACGTCTCCACAGGCGTAAGGACGGACACAGGCTGGACAAATAGATTTCTTTTCAGTTTTTTCCCACCAACAGGCAGCACTGCGTATATTCAATGAACCTGAGAAGTTTAATAACTGTGCTGTGTCCCTGCTTATGTGTCACAGAACGTGAGGGTAGCAGAGTTATTATAACTCTTGGAGAGCAGGTATTTTTTTTTCCCAATTAAGGAAAGCAAATGGCGAAGCCAGCAGTAAAGCGTAGCTGGGTGCGTATGATTTAGCAATGTTTTTCACGCAGCTCACACGTCTCCACAGGCGTAAGGACGGACACAGGCTGGACAAATAGATTTCTTTTCAGTTTTTTCCCACCAACAGGCAGCACTGCGTATATTCAATGAACCTGAGAAGTTTAATAACTGTGCTGTCTCCCTGCTTATGTGTCACAGAACGTGAGGGTAGCAGAGTTATTATAACTCTTGGAGAGCAGGTATTTTTTTTCCCAATTAAGGAAAGCAAATGGCGAACCCAGCAGTAAAGCGTAGCTGGCTGCGTATGATTTAGCAATGTTTTTCACGCAGCTCACACGTCTCCACAGGCGTAAGGACGGACACAGGCTGGACAAATAGATTTCTTTTCAGTTTTTTCCCACCAACAGGCAGCACTGCGTATATTCAATGAACCTGAGAAGTTTAATAACTGTGCTGTGTCCCTGCTTATGTGTCACAGAACGTGAGGGTAGCAGAGTTATTATAACTCTTGGAGAGCAGGTATTTTTTTTCCCAATTAAGGAAAGCAAATGGCGAAGCCAGCAGTAAAGCGTAGCTGGGTGCGTATGATTTAGCAATGTTTTTCACGCAGCTCACACGTCTCCACAGGCGTAAGGACGGACACAGGCTGGACAAATAGATTTCTTTTCAGTTTTTTCCCACCAACAGGCAGCACTGCGTATATTCAATGAACCTGAGAAGTTTAATAACTGTGCTGTGTCCCTGCTTATGTGTCACAGAACGTGAGGGTAGCAGAGTTATTATAACTCTTGGAGAGCAGGTATTTTTTTTCCCAATTAAGGAAAGCAAATGGCGAACCCAGCAGTAAAGCGTAGCTGGCTGCGTATGATTTAGCAATGTTTTTCACGCAGCTCACACGTCTCCACAGGCGTAAGGACGGACACAGGCTGGACAAATAGATTTCTTTTCAGTTTTTTCCCACCAACAGGCAGCACTGCGTATATTCTATGAATAATAACTGTGTTGTGGCCCTGCCTATACAATTCTTTCCCTGCAGTATCAATGGAGGGTGGAATGCTCTGCAGAGGCGATTTTGAGAAGCCCAAAAAAAATGCAGCACAGCCAACAGCAGCCTGGACAGTACTGCACACGGATAAATATGGCCCTAGAAAGGACCGTTGAGGTTCTTGAAGGCTACACTCACTCCTAACACTCTCCCTGCCTATGCAGCACTTCTGTCCCTAATGCCAGGTGCAACGGTCTGCAGAGGCGATTTTGAGAAAAAAAAAATCCCACTGCTAACAGCAGCCAACACACAGCTATCAGTGGCCCTAATAAGGACCTTTGGGGGGTCTTGAAGCCTACACTAACTACCAATTCTTTCCCTACAGCAGCTCCGGTATAAACAGCACTGTCCCTCATCTAACTCACACCGCATCTGAGGCGAGCCGCGGGAGGGGCCGACTTTTATATTAGGCGAACACCTGATCTCGCCAGCCACTCACAGCAGGGGGGTGGTATAGGGCTTAAACGTTGCAGGGGGAAGTTGTAATGCCTTCCCTGTCTTTCAATTGGCCAGAAAAGCGCGCTAACGTCTCAGGGAAGGAAGTGAAAGTAACCAGAACACCGCATGGTGTTCGTCACGAATAACGTACATCCCGAACACCCTAATATTCGCACGAATATCAAGCTCGGACGAACGCGTTCGCTCATCTCTAGTCATAATGTAAAATTCCATTATGATGTCATAATGCAAAATTCCCTTTTGATGTCATAATGTAACATTCCATTATGATGTCATAATGCAAAATTCCCTTTTGATGTCATAATGTAACATTCCATTATGATGTCATAATGCAAAATTCCATTGTGAGGTCATAATGTAAAATTCGATTAAGATGTCATAATGTAACATTCCATTATGATGTCATAATGTAACATTCCATTATGAAGTCATAATGTAACATTCCATTATGATGTCATAATGCAGAATTCCATTATGATGTCATAATGTAACACTCCATTATGATGTCATAATGTAACATTCCATTATGATGTCATAATGTAAAATTCCATTATGATATCATAATGTAACATTCCATTATGATGTCATAATGCAAAATTCCATTATGATGTCATAATGTAACATTCCATTATGATGTCATAATGCAAAATTCCATTATGATGTCATAATGCAAAATTCCATTATGATGTCATAATGTAAAATTCCATTATGATGTCATAAAGCAACATTCCATTATGATGTCATAATGTAATTTTCCATTATGATGTCATAAAGCAACATTCCATTATGATGTCATAATGCAACATTCCATTATGATGTCATAATGCAAAATTCCATTATGATGTCATAATGCAACATCCCATTATGATGTCATAATGCAAAATTCCATTATGATGTCATAATGCAAAATTCCATTATGATATCATAATGTAAAATTCCATTATGATGTCATAATGCAAAATTCCATTATGATGTCATAATGTAAAATTCCATTATGATGTCATAATGTAACATTCCATTATGATGTCATAATGTAAAATTCCATTACGATGTCATAATGCAAAATTCCATTACGATGTCATAATGTAAAATTCCATTATGATGTCATAATGTAAAATTCCATTATGATGTCATAATGCAAAATTCCATTGCGATGTCATAATGTAAAATTCCATTATGATGTCATAATGTAACATTCCATTATGATGTCATAATGCAAAATTCCATTATGATGTCATAATGTAAAATTCCATTATGATGTCATAAAGCAACATTCCATTATGATGTCATAATGCAACATTCCATTATGATGTCATAATGCAACATTCCATTATGATGTCATAATGCATCATGCCATTATGATGTCATAATGCAAAATTCCATTATGATGTCATAATGCAAAATTCCATTATGATGTCATAATGTAAAATTCCATTATGATGTCATAATGTAAAATTCCATTATGATGTCATAATGTAAAATTCCATTATGATGTCATAAAGCAACATTCCATTATGATGTCATAATGCAAAATTCCATTATGATGTCATAATGTAACATTCCATTATGATGTCATAATGTAACATTCCATTATGATGTCATAATGTAACATTCCATTATGATGTCATAATGCAACATTCCATTATGATGTCATAATGCAGAATTCCATTATGATGTCATAATGTAACACTCCATTATGATGTCATAATGTAACATTCCATTATGATGTCATAATGTAAAATTCCATTATGATGTCATAATGTAACATTCCATTATGATGTCATAATGCAAAATTCCATTATGATGTCATAATGTAACATTCCATTATGATGTCATAATGCAAAATTCCATTATGATGTCATAATGTAAAATTCCATTATGATGTCATAAAGCAACATTCCATTATGATGTCATAATGCAAAATTCCATTATGATGTCATAATGTAATTTTCCATTATGATGTCATAAAGCAACATTCCATTATGATGTCATAATGCAACATTCCATTATGATGTCATAATGCAAAATTCCATTATGATGTCATAATGCAACATCCCATTATGATGTCATAATGCAAAATTCCATTATGATGTCATAATGCAAAATTCCATTATGATATCATAATGTAAAATTCCATTATGATGTCATAATGCAAAATTCCATTATGATGTCATAATGTAAAATTCCATTATGATGTCATAATGTAACATTCCATTATGATGTCATAATGTAAAATTCCATTACGATGTCATAATGCAAAATTCCATTACGATGTCATAATGTAAAATTCCATTATGATGTCATAATGTAAAATTCCATTATGATGTCATAATGCAAAATTCCATTACGATGTCATAATGTAAAATTCCATTATGATGTCATAATGTAACATTCCATTATGATGTCATAATGCAAAATTCCATTATGATGTCATAATGTAAAATTCCATTATGATGTCATAAAGCAACATTCCATTATGATGTCATAATGCAACATTCCATTATGATGTCATAATGCAACATTCCATTATGATGTCATAATGCATCATGCCATTATGATGTCATAATGCAAAATTCCATTATGATGTCATAATGCAAAATTCCATTATGATGTCATAATGTAAAATTCCATTATGATGTCATAATGTAAAATTCCATTATGATGTCATAAAGCAACATTCCATTATGATGTCATAATGCAAAATTCCATTATGATGTCATAATGTAACATTCCATTATGATGTCATAATGTAACATTCCATTATGATGTCATAATGTAACATTCCATTATGATGTCATAATGCAACATTCCATTATGATGTCATAATGCAACATTCCATTATGATGTCATAATGCAAAATTCCATTATGATGTCATAATGTAACATTCCATTATGATGTCATAATGCAACATTCCATTATGATGTCATAATGCAAAATTCCATTATGATGTCATAATGTAAAATTCCATTATGATGTCATAATGTAAAATTCCATTATGATGTCATAATGCAACATTCCATTATGATGTCATAATGTAACATTCCATTATGATGTCATAATGCAAAATTCCATTATGATGTCATAATGCAAAATTCCATTATGATGTCATAATGTAAAATTCCATTATGTCATAATGTAAAATTCCATTATGATGTCATAATGCAACATTCCATTATGATGTCATAATGCAAAATTCCATTATGATGTCATAATGTAACATTCCATTATGATGTCATAATGCAACATTCCATTATGATGTCATAATGCAACATTCCATTATGATGTCATAAAGCAACATTCCATTATGATGTCATAATGCACAATTCCATTATGATGCCATAATGCAAAATTCCATTATGATGTCATAATGCAACATTCCATTATGATGTCATAATGCAAAATTCCATTATGATGTCATAATGCAAAATTCCATTATGATGTCATAATGCAATATTCCATTATGATGTCATAATGCAAAATTCCATTATGATGTCATAATGCAAAATTCCATTATGATGTCATAATGTAAAATTCCATTATGATGTCATAATGCAAAATTCCATTATGATGTCATAATGTAAAATTCCATTATGATATCATAATATAAAATTCCATTATGATGTCATCATGTAACATTCCATTATGATGTCATAATGCAAAATTCCATTATGATATCATAATGTAAAATTCCATTATGATGTCATCATGTAACATTCCATTATGATGTCATAATGCAAAATACAATTATGATGCCATAATGCAAAATTCCATTATGATGTCATAATGTAACATTCCATTATGATGTCATAATGCAAAATTCCTTTATGATGTCATAATGTAAAATTCCATTATGATGTCATAATGCAAAATTCCATTATGATATCATAATGTAACATTCCATTATGATGTCATAATGCAAAATTCCATTATGATGTCATAATGCAACATTCCATTATGATGTCATAATGCAAAATTCCATTATGATGTCATAATGCAACATCCCATTATGATGTCATAATGCAAAATTCCATTATGATGTCATAATGCAAAATTCCATTATGATATCATAATGTAAAATTCCATTATGATGTCATCATGTAACATTCCATTATGATGTCATAATGCAAAATTCCATTATGATGCCATAATGCAAAATTCCATTATGATGTCATAATGTAACATTCCATTATGATGTCATAATGCAAAATTCCATTATGATGTCATAATGTAACATTCTATTATGATGTCATAATGCAAAATTCCATTATGATGTCATAATTTAAAATTCCATTATGATGTCATAATGCAACATTCCATTATGATGTCATAATGCAAAATTCCATTATGATGTCATAATGTAAAATTCCATTATGATGTCATAATGTAACATTCCATTATGATGTCATAATGTAACATTCCATTATGATGTCATAATGCAAAATTCCATTGTGAGGTCATAATGTAAAATTCGATTAAGATGTCATAATGTAACATTCCATTATGATGTCATAATGTAACATTCCATTATGAAGTCATAATGTAACATTCCATTATGATGTCATAATGCAAAATTCCATTACAATGTCATAATGCAAAATTCCATTAAGATGTCATAATGTAAAATTCCATTATGATGTCATAAAGCAACATTCCATTATGATGTCATAATGCAACATTCCATTATGATGTCATAATGCAAAATTCCATTATGATGTCATAATGTAACATTCCATTATGATGTCATAATGCAAAATTCCATTACGATGTCATAATATAAAATTCCATTATGATGTCATAATGTAACATTCAATTATGATGTCATAATGCAAAATTCCATTATGATGTCATAATGTAAAATTCCATTATGATGTCATAAAGCAACATTCCATTATGATGTCATAATGCAAAATTCCATTATGATGTCATAATGTAACATTCCATTATGATGTCATAATGCAAAATTCCATTATGATGTCATAATGCAACATTCCATTATGATGTCATAATGCAAAATTCCATTATGATGTCATAATGCAACATCCCATTATGATGTCATAATGCAAAATTCCATTATGATGTCATAATGGAAAATTCCATTATGATATCATAATGTAAAATTCCATTATGATGTCATAATGCAAAATTCCATTATGATGTCATAATGTAAAATTCCATTATGATGTCATAATGTAACATTCCATTATGATGTCATAATGTAAAATTCCATTATGATGTCATAATGCAAAATTCCATTACGATGTCATAATGTAAAATTCCATTATGATGTCATAATGTAACATTCCATTATGATGTCATAATGCAAAATTCCATTATGATGTCATAATGTAAAATTCCATTATGATGTCATAAAGCAACATTCCATTATGATGTCATAATGCAACATTCCATTATGATGTCATAATGCAACATTCCATTATGATGTCATAATGCATCATGCCATTATGATGTCATAATGCAAAATTCCATTATGATGTCATAATGCAAAATTCCATTATGATGTCATAATGTAAAATTCCATTATGATGTCATAATGTAAAATTCCATTATGATGTCATAAAGCAACATTCCATTATGATGTCATAATGTAACATTCCATTATGATGTCATAATGTAACATTCCATTATGATGTCATAATGCAACATTCCATTATGATGTCATAATGCAACATTCCATTATGATGTCATAATGCAAAATTCCATTATGATGTCATAATGTAACATTCCATTATGATGTCATAATGCAACATTCCATTATGATGTCATAATGCAAAATTCCATTATGATGTCATAATGTAAAATTCCATTATGATGTCATAATGTAAAATTCCATTATGATGTCATAATGCAACATTCCATTATGATGTCATAATGTAACATTCCATTATGATGTCATAATGCAAAATTCCATTATGATGTCATAATGCAAAATTCCATTATGATGTCATAATGTAAAATTCCATTATGTCATAATGTAAAATTCCATTATGATGTCATAATGCAACATTCCATTATGATGTCATAATGCAAAATTCCATTATGATGTCATAATGTAACATTCCATTATGATGTCATAATGCAAAATTCCATTATGATGTCATAATGCAACATTCCATTATAATGTCATAAAGCAACATTCCATTATGATGTCATAATGCACAATTCCATTATGATGCCATAATGCAAAATTCCATTATGATGTCATAATGCAACATTCCATTATGATGCCATAATGCAAAATTCCATTATGATGTCATAATGTAACATTCCATTATGATGTCATAATGCAAAATTCCATTATGATGTCATAATGCAAAATTCCATTATGATGTCATAATGTAAAATTCCATTATGATGTCTTAATGCAACATTCCATTATGATGTCATAATGCAAAACTCCATTATGATGTCATAATGTAACATTCCATTATGATGTCATAATGCAAAATTCCATTACAATGTCATAATGCAAAATTCCATTAAGATGTCATAATGTAAAATTCCATTATGATGTCATAATGCAAAATTCCATTATGATGTCATAATGCAAAATTCCATTATGATGTCATAATGCAATATTCCATTATGATGTCATAATGCAAAATTCCATTATGATGTCATAATGCAAAATTCCATTATGATGTCATAATGTAAAATTCCATTATGATGTCATAATGCAAAATTCCATTATGATGTCATAATGTAACATTCCGTTATGATGTCATATTGCAAAATCCCATTACGATGTCATAATGCAACATTCCATTATGATGTCATAATTCAAAATTCCATTATGATGTCATAATGCATCATTCCATTATGATGTCATAATGCAACATTCCATTATGATGTCATAATGCAAAATTCCATTATGATGTCATAATGTAAAATTCCATTATGATGTCATAATGTAAAATTCCATTATGATGTCATAATGCAAAATTCCATTATGATGTCATAATGTAAAATTCCATTATGATGTCATAAAGCAACATTCCATTATGATGTCATAATGCAAAATTCCATTATGATGTCATAATGTAACATTCCATTATGATGTCATAATGCAAAATTCCATTATGATGTCATAATGCAACATTCCATTATGATGTCATAATGCAAAATTCCATTATGATGTCATAATGCAACATCCCATTATGATGTCATAATGCAAAATTCCATTATGATGTCATAATGCAAAATTCCATTATGATATCATAATGTAAAATTCCATTATGATGTCATCATGTAACATTCCATTATGATGTCATAATGCAAAATTCCATTATGATGCCATAATGCAAAATTCCATTATGATGTCATAATGTAACATTCCATTATGATGTCATAATGCAAAATTCCTTTATGATGTCATAATGTAAAATTCCATTATGATGTCATAATGCAAAATTCCATTATGATATCATAATGTAACATTCCATTATGATGTCATAATGCAAAATTCCATTACGATGTCATAATGTAAAATTCAATTATGATGTCATAATGTAACATTCCATTATGATGTCATAATGCAAAATTCCATTATGATGTCATAATGTAAAATTCCATTATGATGTCATAAAGCAACATTCCATTATGATGTCATAATGCAACATTCCATTATGATGTCATAATGCAACATTCCATTATGATATCACAATGTAAAATTCCATTATGATGTCATAATGCAAAATTCCATTATGATGTCATAATGCAAAATTCCATTTTGATATCATAATGTAAAATTCCATTATGATGTTATAATGCAAAATTCAATTATGATGTCATTATGTAAAATCCCATTATGATGTCATAATGCAAAATTCCATTATGATGTCATAATGTAACATTCCATTATGATGTCATAATGTAAAATTCCATTATGATGTCATAATGTAAAATGCCATTATGATGTCATAATGCAAAATTCCATTATGATGTCATAATGTAACATTTCATTATGATGTCATAATGCAAAAATCCATTATGATGTCATAATGCAAAATTCCATTTTGATGTCATAATGTAACATTCCATTATGATGTCATAATGCAAAATTCCATTATGATGTCATAATGCAAAATTCCATTTTGATGTCATAATGTAACATTCCATTATGATGTCATAATGCAAAATTCCATTATGATGTCATAATGTAAAATTCCATTATGATGTCATAATGCAAAATTCCCTTTTGATGTCATAATGTAACATTCCATTATGATGTCATAATGCAAAATTCCCTTTTGATGTCATAATGTAACATTCCATTATGATGTCATAATGTAAAATTCCATTGTGAGGTCATAATGTAAAATTCGATTAAGATGTCATAATGTAACATTCCATTATGATGTCATAATGTAACATTCCATTATGAAGTCATAATGTAACATTCCATTATGATGTCATAATGCAGAATTCCATTATGATGTCATAATGTAACACTCCATTATGATGTCATAATGTAACATTCCATTATGATGTCATAATGCAAAATTCCATTATGATGCCATAATGCAAAATTCCATTATGATGTCATAATGTAACATTCCATTATGATGTCATAATGCAAAATTCCATTATGATGTCATAATGTAAAATTCCATTATGATGTCATAATGCAAAATTCCATTATGATATCATAATGTAACATTCCATTATGATGTCATAATGCAAAATTCCATTACGATGTCATAATGTAAAATTCCATTATGATGTCATAATGTAACATTCCATTATGATGTCATAATGCAAAATTCCATTATGATGTCATAATGTAAAACTCCATTATTATGTCATAAAGCAACATTCCATTATGATGTCATAATGCAACATTCCATTATGATATCACAATGTAAAATTCCATTATGATGTCATAATGCAAAATTCCATTATGATGTCATAATGCAAAATTCCATTCTGATATCATAATGTAAAATTCCATTATGATGTCATAATGCAAAATTCCATTATGATGTCATAATGCAAAATTCCATTATGATGTCATAATGTAAAATTCCATTATGATGTCATAATGCAAAATTCCATTATGATGTCGTAATGCAAAATTCCATTATGATGTCATAATGTAAAATTCCATTATGATGTCATAATGCAAAATTCCATTATGATGTCATAATGTAGAATTCCATTATGATGTTATAATGCAAAATTCAATTATGATGTCATAATGCAAAATTCCATTCTGATATCATAATGTAAAATTCCATTATGATGTCATAATGCAAAATTCCATTCTGATATCATAATGTAAAATTCCATTATGATGTTATAATGCAAAATTCAATTATGATGTCATAATGTAAAATCCCATTATGATGTCATAATGTAAAATGCCATTATGATGTCATAATGCAAAATTCCATTATGATGTCATAATGTAACATTCCATTATGATGTCATAATGCAAAATTCCATTATGATGTCATAATGCAAAATTCCATTTTGATGTCATAATGTAACATTCCATTATGATGTCATAATGCAAAATTCCATTATGATGTCATAATGCAAAATTCCATTATGATGTCATAATGCAAAATTCCATTATGATGTCATAATGTAAAATTCCATTATGATGTCATAATGCAAAATTCCCTTTTGATGTCATAATGTAACATTCCATTATGATGTCATAATGCAAAATTCCATTGTGAGGTCATAATGTAAAATTCGATTAAGATGTCATAATGTAACATTCCATTATGATGTCATAATGCAAAATTCCATTATGATGTCATAATGCAACATCCCATTATGATGTCATAATGCAAAATTCCATTATGATGTCATAATGCAAAATTCCATTATGATGTCATAATGCAAAATTCCATTATGATGTCATAATGTAACATTCCATTATAATGTCATAAAGCAACATTCCATTATGATGTCATAATGCAAAATTCCATTATGATGTCATAATGTAACATTCCATTATGATGTCATAATGCAAAATTCCATTACGATGTCATAATGTAAAATTCCATTATGATGGCATAAAGCAACATTCCATTATGATGTCATAATGCAAAATTCCATTATGATGTCATAAAGCAACATTCTATTATGATGTCATAATGCAAAATTCCATTATGATGTCATAATGTAAAATTCCATTATGATGTCATAAAGCAACATTCCATTATGATGTCATAATGCAAAATTCCATTATGATGTCATAATGTAAAATTCCATTATGATGTCACAATGCAACATTCCATTATGATGTCATAATGTAACATTCCATTATGATGTCATAATGCAACATCCCATTATGATGTCATAATGCAACATTCCATTATGATGTCATAATGCAAAATTCCATTATGATGTCATAATGCATCATTCCATTATGATGTCATAATGCAAAATTCCATTATGATGTCATAATGCAAAATTCCATTATGATGTCATAATGTAACATTCCATTATGATGTCATAATGCAAAATTCCATTACGATGTCATAATATAAAATTCCATTATGATGTCATAATGTAACATTCAATTATGATGTCATAATGCAAAATTCCATTATGATGTCATAATGTAAAATTCCATTATGATGTCATAAAGCAACATTCCATTATGATGTCATAATGCAAAATTCCATTATGATGTCATAATGTAACATTCCATTATGATGTCATAATGCAAAATTCCATTATGATGTCATAATGCAACATTCCATTATGATGTCATAATGCAAAATTCCATTATGATGTCATAATGCAACATCCCATTATGATGTCATAATGCAAAATTCCATTATGATGTCATAATGCAAAATTCCATTATGATATCATAATGTAAAATTCCATTATGATGTCATAATGCAAAATTCCATTATGATGTCATAATGTAAAATTCCATTATGATGTCATAATGCAAAATTCCATTATGATGTCATAATGTAAAATTCCATTATGATGTCATAAAGCAACATTCTATTATGATGTCATAATGCAACATTCCATTATGATGTCATAATGCAACATTCCATTATGATGTCATAATGCATCATGCCATTATGATGTCATAATGCAAAATTCCATTATGATGTCATAATGCAAAATTCCATTATGATGTCATAATGCAAAATTCCATTATGATGTCATAATGTAAAATTCCATTATGATGTCATAATGTAAAATTCCATTATGATGTCATAAAGCAACATTCCATTATGATGTCATAATGCAAAATTCCATTATGATGTCATAATGTAAAATTCCATTATGATGTCATAATGCAACATTCCATTATGATGTCATAATGTAACATTCCATTATGATGTCATAATGCAAAATTCCATTATGATGTCATAATGCAAAATTCCATTATGATGTCATAATGCAAAATTCCATTATGATGTCATAATGTAAAATTCCATTATGTCATAATGTAAAATTCCATTATGATGTCATAATGCAACATTCCATTATGATGTCATAATGCAAAATTCCATTATGATGTCATAATGTAACATTCCATTATGATGTCATAATGCAAAATTCCATTATGATGTCATAATGCAACATTCCATTATGATGTCATAAAGCAACATTCCATTGTGATGTCATAATGCACAATTCCATTATGATGCCATAATGCAAAATTCCATTATGATGTCATAATGCAACATTCCATTATGATGCTATAATGCAAAATTCCATTATGATGTCATAATGTAACATTTCATTATGATGTCATAATGCAAAATTCCATTATGATGTCATAATGCAAAATTCCATTATGATGTCATAATGTAAAATTCCATTATGATGTCATAAAGCAACATTCCATTATGATGTCATAATGTAACATTCCATTATGATGTCATAATGCAAAATTCCATTATGATGTCATAATGTAACATTCCATTATGATGTCATAATGCAAAATTCCATTATGATGTCATAATGCAAAATTCCATTTTGATGTCATAATGTAACATTCCATTATGATGTCATAATGCAAAATTCCATTATGATGTCATAATGCAAAATTCCATTATGATGTCATAATGTAAAATTCCATTATGATGTCATAATGCAAAATTCCATTATGATGTCATAATGTAGAATTCCATTATGATGTTATAATGCAAAATTCAATTATGATGTCATAATGTAAAATCCCATTATGATGTCATAATGTAAAATGCCATTATGATGTCATAATGCAAAATTCCATTATGATGTCATAATGTAACATTCCATTATGATGTCATAATGCAAAATTCCATTATGATGTCATAATGCAAAATTCCATTTTGATGTCATAATGTAACATTCCATTATGATGTCATAATGCAAAATTCCATTATGATGTCATAATGAAACATTCCATTATGATGTCATAATGCAAAATTCCATTATGATGTCATGATGCAAAATTCCATTATGATGTCATAATGCAAAATTCCATTATGATGTCATAATGTAAAATTCCATTATGATGTCATAATGCAAAATTCCCTTTTGATGTCATAATGTAACATTCCATTATGATGTCATAATGCAAAATTCCATTGTGAGGTCATAATGTAAAATTCGATTAAGATGTCATAATGTAACATTCCATTATGATGTCATAATGCAAAATTCCATTTTGATGTCATAATGTAACATTCCATTATGATGTCATAATGCAAAATTCCATTATGATGTCATAATGTAACATTCCATTATGATGTCATAATGCAAAATTCCATTATGATGTCATAATGCAACATTCCATTATGATGTCATAATGCAAAATTCCATTATGATGTCATAATGCAACATCCCATTATGATGTCATAATGCAAAATTCCATTATGATGTCATAATGCAAAATTCCATTATGATATCATAATGTAAAATTCCATTATGATGTCATAATACAAAATTCCATTATGATGTCATAATGTAAAATTCCATTATGATGTCATAATGCAAAATTCCATTATGATGTCATAATGTAAAATTCCATTATGATGTCATAAAGCAACATTCCATTATGATGTCATAATGCAACATTCCATTATGATGTCATAATGCAACATTCCATTATGATGTCATAATGCATCATGCCATTATGATGTCATAATGCAAAATTCCATTATGATGTCATAATGCAAAATTCCATTATGATGTCATAATGCAAAATTCCATTATGATGTCATAATGTAAAATTCCATTATGATGTCATAATGTAAAATTCCATTATGATGTCATAAAGCAACATTCCATTATGATGTCATAATGCAAAATTCCATTATGATGTCATAATGTAAAATTCCATTATGATGTCATAATGCAACATTCCATTATGATGTCATAATGTAACATTCCATTATGATGTCATAATGCAAAATTCCATTATGATGTCATAATGCAAAATTCCATTATGATGTCATAATGCAAAATTCCATTATGATGTCATAATGCAACATTCCATTATGATGTCATAAAGCAACATTCCATTATGATGTCATAATGCACAATTCCATTATGATGCCATAATGCAAAATTCCATTATGATGTCATAATGCAACATTCCATTATGATGCTATAATGCAAAATTCCATTATGATGTCATAATGTAACATTTCATTATGATGTCATAATGCAAAATTCCATTATGATGTCATAATGCAAAATTCCATTATGATGTCATAATGTAAAATTCCATTATGATGTCTTAATGCAACATTCCATTATGATGTCATAATGCAAAACTCCATTATGATGTCATAATGTAACATTCCATTATGATGTCATAATGCAAAATTCCATTACAATGTCATAATGCAAAATTCCATTAAGATGTCATAATGTAAAATTCCATTATGATGTCATAAAGCAACATTCCATTATGATGTCATAATGTAACATTCCATTATGATGTCATAATGCAAAATTCCATTATGATGTCATAATGCAAAATTCCATTTTGATGTCATAATGTAACATTCCATTATGATGTCATAATGCAAAATTCCATTATGATGTCATAATGCAAAATTCCATTATGATGTCATAATGTAAAATTCCATTATGATGTCATAATGCAAAATTCCATTATGATGTCATAATGTAGAATTCCATTATGATGTTATAATGCAAAATTCAATTATGATGTCATAATGTAAAATCCCATTATGATGTCATAATGTAAAATGCCATTATGATGTCATAATGCAAAATTCCATTATGATGTCATAATGTAACATTCCATTATGATGTCATAATGCAAAATTCCATTATGATGTCATAATGCAAAATTCCATTTTGATGTCATAATGTAACATTCCATTATGATGTCATAATGCAAAATTCCATTATGATGTCATAATGAAACATTCCATTATGATGTCATAATGCAAAATTCCATTATGATGTCATGATGCAAAATTCCATTATGATGTCATAATGCAAAATTCCATTATGTTGTCATAATGTAAAATTCCATTATGATGTCATAATGCAAAATTCCCTTTTGATGTCATAATGTAACATTCCATTATGATGTCATAATGCAAAATTCCATTGTGAGGTCATAATGTAAAATTCGATTAAGATGTCATAATGTAACATTCCATTATGATGTCATAATGCAAAATTCCATTTTGATGTCATAATGTAACATTCCATTATGATGTCATAATGCAAAATTCCATTATGATGTCATAATGTAACATTCCATTATGATGTCATAATGCAAAATTCCATTATGATGTCATAATGCAACATTCCATTATGATGTCATAATGCAAAATTCCATTATGATGTCATAATGCAACATCCCATTATGATGTCATAATGCAAAATTCCATTATGATGTCATAATGCAAAATTCCATTATGATATCATAATGTAAAATTCCATTATGATGTCATAATACAAAATTCCATTATGATGTCATAATGTAAAATTCCATTATGATGTCATAATGCAAAATTCCATTATGATGTCATAATGTAAAATTCCATTATGATGTCATAAAGCAACATTCCATTATGATGTCATAATGCAACATTCCATTATGATGTCATAATGCAACATTCCATTATGATGTCATAATGCATCATGCCATTATGATGTCATAATGCAAAATTCCATTATGATGTCATAATGCAAAATTCCATTATGATGTCATAATGCAAAATTCCATTATGATGTCATAATGTAAAATTCCATTATGATGTCATAATGTAAAATTCCATTATGATGTCATAAAGCAACATTCCATTATGATGTCATAATGCATCATGCCATTATGATGTCATAATGCAAAATTCCATTATGATGTCATAATGCAACATTCCATTATGATGTCATAATGTAACATTCCATTATGATGTCATAATGCAAAATTCCATTATGATGTCATAATGCAAAATTCCATTATGATGTCATAATGCAAAATTCCATTATGATGTCATAATGTAAAATTCCATTATGTCATAATGTAAAATTCCATTATGATGTCATAATGCAACATTCCATTATGATGTCATAATGCAAAATTCCATTATGATGTCATAATGTAACATTCCATTATGATGTCATAATGCAAAATTCCATTATGATGTCATAATGCAACATTCCATTATGATGTCATAAAGCAACATTCCATTGTGATGTCATAATGCACAATTCCATTATGATGCCATAATGCAAAATTCCATTATGATGTCATAATGCAACATTCCATTATGATGCTATAATGCAAAATTCCATTATGATGTCATAATGTAACATTTCATTATGATGTCATAATGCAAAATTCCATTATGATGTCATAATGCAAAATTCCATTATGATGTCATAATGTAAAATTCCATTATGATGTCTTAATGCAACATTCCATTATGATGTCATAATGCAAAACTCCATTATGATGTCATAATGTAACATTCCATTATGATGTCATAATGCAAAATTCCATTACAATGTCATAATGCAAAATTCCATTAAGATGTCATAATGTAAAATTCCATTATGATGTCATAAAGCAACATTCCATTATGATGTCATAATGTAACATTCCATTATGATGTCATAATGCAAAATTCCATTATGATGTCATAATGTAACATTCCATTATGATGTCATAATGCAAAATTCCATTATGATGTCATAATGCAAAATTCCATTTTGATGTCATAATGTAACATTCCATTATGATGTCATAATGCAAAATTCCATTATGATGTCATAATGCAAAATTCCATTATGATGTCATAATGCAAAATTCCATTATGATGTCATAATGTAAAATTCCATTATGATGTCATAATGCAAAATTCCATTATGATGTCATAATGTAGAATTCCATTATGATGTTATAATGCAAAATTCAATTATGATGTCATAATGTAAAATCCCATTATGATGTCATAATGTAAAATGCCATTATGATGTCATAATGCAAAATTCCATTATGATGTCATAATGCAAAATTCCATTATGATGTCATAATGCAAAATTCCATTATGATGTCATAATGCAAAATTCCATTATGATGTCATAATGCAAAATTCCATTTTGATGTCATAATGTAACATTCCATTATGATGTCATAATGCAAAATTCCATTTTGATGTCATAATGTAACATTCCATTATGATGTCATAATGCAAAATTCCATTACAATGTCATAATGCAAAATTCCATTAAGATGTCATAATGTAAAATTCCATTATGATGTCATAAAGCAACATTCCATTATGATGTCATAATGTAACATTCCATTATGATGTCATAATGCAAAATTCCATTATGATGTCATAATGTAACATTCCATTATGATGTCATAATGCAAAATTCCATTATGATGTCATAATGCAAAATTCCATTTTGATGTCATAATGTAACATTCCATTATGATGTCATAATGCAAAATTCCATTATGATGTCATAATGCAAAATTCCATTATGATGTCATAATGCAAAATTCCATTATGATGTCATAATGTAAAATTCCATTATGATGTCATAATGCAAAATTCCATTATGATGTCATAATGTAGAATTCCATTATGATGTTATAATGCAAAATTCAATTATGATGTCATAATGTAAAATCCCATTATGATGTCATAATGTAAAATGCCATTATGATGTCATAATGCAAAATTCCATTATGATGTCATAATGCAAAATTCCATTATGATGTCATAATGCAAAATTCCATTTTGATGTCATAATGTAACATTCCATTATGATGTCATAATGCAAAATTCCATTGTGAGGTCATAATGTAAAATTCGATTAAGATGTCATAATGTAACATTCCATTATGATGTCATAATGCAAAATTCCATTATGATGTCATAATGTAAAATTCGATTAAGATGTCATAATGTAACATTCCATTATGATGTCATAATGCAAAATTCCATTATGATGTCATAATGCAACATCCCATTATGATGTCATAATGCAAAATTCCATTATGATGTCATAATGCAACATTCCATTATGATGTCATAATGCAAAATTCCATTATGATGTCATAATGTAACATTCCATTATGATGTCATAATGCAAAATTCCATTATGATGTCATAATGCAAAATTCCATTATGATGTCATAATGCAAAATTCCATTATGATGTCATAATGCAAAATTCCATTATGATGTCATAATGCAAAATTCCATTATGATGTCATAATGTAAAATTCCATTATGATGTCATAATGCAAAATTCCATTATGATGTCATAATGTAACATTCCATTATGATGTCATAATGCAACATTCCATTATGATGTCATAATGCAACATTCCATTATGATGTCATAATGCAAAATTCCATTATGATGTCATAATGCATCATTCCATTATGATGTCATAATCTAAAATTCCATTATGATGTCATAATGCAAAATTCCATTATGATATCATAATGTAAAATTCCATTATGATGTCATAATGCAAAATTCCATTATGATGTCATAATGTAACATTCCATTATGATGTCATAATGTAACATTCCATTATAATGTCATAAAGCAACATTCCATTATGATGTCATAATGCAAAATTCCATTATGATGTCATAATGTAACATTCCATTATGATGTCATAATGCAAAATTCCATTACGATGGCATAATGTAAAATTCCATTATGATGGCATAAAGCAACATTCCATTATGATGTCATAATGCAAAATTCCATTATGATGTCATAATGCAACATCCCATTATGATGTCATAATGCAAAATTCCATTATGATGTCATAATGCAAAATTCCATTATGATGTCATAATGTAACATTCCATTATGATGTCATAATGCAAAATTCCATTATGATGTCATAATGCAAAATTCCATTATGATGTCATAATGCAAAATTCCATTATGATGTCATAATGCAAAATTCCATTATGATGTCATAATGCAAAATTCCATTATGATGTCATAATGTAAAATTCCATTATGATGTCATAATGCAAAATTCTATTATGATGTCATAATGTAACATTCCATTATGATGTCATAATGCAACATTCCATTATGATGTCATAATGCAACATTCCATTATGATGTCATAATGCAAAATTCCATTATGATGTCATAATGCATCATTCCATTATGATGTCATAATCTAAAATTCCATTATGATGTCATAATGCAAAATTCCATTATGATATCATAATGTAAAATTCCATTATGATGTCATAATGCAAAATTCCATTATGATGTCATAATGTAAAATTTCATTATGATGTCATAATGTAACATTCCATTATGATGTCATAATGTAAAATTCCATTATGATGTCATAATGCAAAATTCCATTACGATGTCATAATGTAAAATTCCATTATGATGTCATAATGTAACATTCCATTATGATGTCATAATGCAAAATTCCATTATGATGGCATAATGTAAAATTCCATTATGATGTCATAATGTAACATTCCATTATGATGTCATTATGTAAAATTCCATTATGATGTCATAAAGCAACATTTCATTATGATGTCATTATGTAAAATTCCATTATGATGTCATAAAGCAGCATTCCATTATGATGTCATAATGCAAAATTCCATTATAATGTCATAATGTAACATTCCATTATGATGTCATAATGCAAAATTCCATTACGATGTCATAATGCAAAATTCCATTATGATGTCATAATGTAACATTCCATTATGATGTCATAATGCAACATTCCATTATGATGTCATAATGCAAAATTCCATTATGATGTCATAAAGCAACATTCCATTATGATGTCATAATGCAAAATTCCATTATGATGTCATAATGTAACATTCCATTATGATGTCATAATGCAAAATTCCATTATGATGTCATAATGCAACATTCCATTATGATGTCATAATGCAAAATTCCATTATGATGTCATAATGCAACATCCCATTATGATGTCATAATGCAAAATTCCATTATGATGTCATAATGCAAAATTCCATTATGATATCATAATGTAAAATTCCATTATGATGTCATAATGCAAAATTCCATTATGATGTCATAATGTAAAATTCCATTATGATGTCATAATGTAACATTCCATTATGATGTCATAATGCAAAATTCCATTATGATGTCATAATGCAAAATTCCATTACGATGTCATAATGTAAAATTCCATTATGATGTCATAATGTAACATTCCATTATGATGTCATAATGCAAAATTCCATTATGATGGCATAATGTAAAATTCCATTATGATGTCATAATGTAACATTCCATTATGATGTCATTATGTAAAATTCCATTATGATGTCATAAAGCAACATTTCATTATGATGTCATTATGTAAAATTCCATTATGATGTCATAAAGCAGCATTCCATTATGATGTCATAATGCAAAATTCCATTATAATGTCATAATGTAACATTCCATTATGATGTCATAATGCAAAATTCCATTACGATGTCATAATGCAAAATTCCATTATGATGTCATAATGTAACATTCCATTATGATGTCATAATGCAACATTCCATTATGATGTCATAATGCAAAATTCCATTATGATGTCATAATGTAAAACTCCATTATGATGTCATAAAGCAACATTCCATTATGATGTCATAATGCAAAATTCCATTATGATGTCATAATGTAACATTCCATTATGATGTCATAATGCAACATTCCATTATGATGTCATAATGCAAAATTCCATTATGATGTCATAATGCATCATTCCATTATGATGTCATAATGCAACATTCCATTATGATGTCATAATGCAAAATACCATTATGATGTCATAATGTAACATTCCATAATGATGTCATAATGCAAAATTCCATTATGATGTCATAATGTAAAATTCAATTATGATGTCATAATGTAAAATTCCATTATGATGTCATAATGTAACATTCCATTATGATGTCATAATGTAAAATTCCATTATGATGTCATAATGTAACATTCCATTATGATGTCATAATGCAAAATTCCATTATGATGTCATAATGTAACATTCCATTATGATGTCATAATGCAAAATTCCATTACGATGTCATAATATAAAATTCCATTATGATGTCATAATGTAACATTCAATTATGATGTCATAATGCAAAATTCCATTATGATGTCATAATGTAAAATTCCATTATGATGTCATAAAGCAACATTCCATTATGATGTCATAATGCAAAATTCCATTATGATGTCATAATGTAACATTCCATTATGATGTCATAATGCAAAATTCCATTATGATGTCATAATGCAACATTCCATTATGATGTCATAATGCAAAATTCCATTATGATGTCATAATGCAACATCCCATTATGATGTCATAATGCAAAATTCCATTATGATGTCATAATGCAAAATTCCATTATGATATCATAATATAAAATTCCATTATGATGTCATAATGCAAAATTCCATTATGATGTCATAATGTAAAATTCCATTATGATGTCATAATGTAACATTCCATTATGATGTCATAATGTAAAATTCCATTATGATGTCATAATGCAAAATTCCATTACGATGTCATAATGTAAAATTCCATTATGATGTCATAATGTAACATTCCATTATGATGTCATAATGCAAAATTCCATTATGATGGCATAATGTAAAATTCCATTATGATGTCATAAAGCAACATTCCATTATGATGTCATAATGCAACATTCCATTATGATGTCATAATGCAACATTCCATTATGATGTCATAATGCATCATGCCATTATGATGTCATAATGCAAAATTCCATTATGATGTCATAATGCAAAATTCCATTATGATGTCATAATGTAAAATTCCATTATGATGTCATAATGTAAAATTCCATTATGATGTCATAAAGCAACATTCCATTATGATGTCATAATGCAAAATTCCATTATGATGTCATAATGTAAAATTCCATTATGATGTCATAATGCAACATTCCATTATGATGTCATAATGTAACATTCCATTATGATGTCATAATGCAAAATTCCATTATGATGTCATAATGCAAAATTCCATTATGATGTCATAATGCAAAATTCCATTATGATGTCATAATGTAAAATTCCATTATGTCATAATGTAAAATTCCATTATGATGTCATAATGCAACATTCCATTATGATGTCATAATGCAAAATTCCATTATGATGTCAAAATGCAACATTCCATTATGATGTCATAAAGCAACATTCCATTGTGATGTCATAATGCACAATTCCATTATGATGCCATAATGCAAAATTCCATTATGATGTCATAATGCAACATTCCATTATGATGCTATAATGCAAAATTCCATTATGATGTCATAATGTAACATTCCATTATGATGTCATAATGCAAAATTCCATTATGATGTCATAATGCAAAATTCCATTATGATGTCATAATGTAAAATTCCATTATGATGTCTTAATGCAACATTCCATTATGATGTCATAATGCAAAACTCCATTATGATGTCATAATGTAACATTCCATTATGATGTCATAATGCAAAATTCCATTACAATGTCATAATGCAAAATTCCATTAAGATGTCATAATGTAAAATTCCATTATGATGTCATAAAGCAACATTCCATTATGATGTCATAATGTAACATTCCATTATGATGTCATAATGCAAAATTCCATTATGATGTCATAATGTAACATTCCATTATGATGTCATAATGCAAAATTCCATTATGATGTCATAATGCAAAATTCCATTTTGATGTCATAATGTAACATTCCATTATGATGTCATAATGCAAAATTCCATTATGATGTCATAATGCAAAATTCCATTATGATGTCATAATGAAACATTCCATTATGATGTCATAATGCAAAATTCCATTATGATGTCATAATGCAAAATTCCATTATGATGTCATAATGTAGAATTCCATTATGATGTTATAATGCAAAATTCAATTATGATGTCATAATGTAAAATCCCATTATGATGTCATAATGTAAAATGCCATTATGATGTCATAATGCAAAATTCCATTATGATGTCATAATGTAACATTCCATTATGATGTCATAATGCAAAATTCCATTATGATGTCATAATGCAAAATTCCATTTTGATGTCATAATGTAACATTCCATTATGATGTCATAATGCAAAATTCCATTATGATGTCATAATGAAACATTCCATTATGATGTCATAATGCAAAATTCCATTATGATGTCATAATGCAAAATTCCATTATGATGTCATAATGCAAAATTCCATTATGATGTCATAATGTAAAATTCCATTATGATGTCATAATGCAAAATTCCCTTTTGATGTCATAATGTAACATTCCATTATGATGTCATAATGCAAAATTCCCTTTTGATGTCATAATGTAACATTCCATTATGATGTCATAATGCAAAATTCCATTGTGAGGTCATAATGTAAAATTCGATTATGATGTCATAATGTAAAATTCCATTATGATGTCATAATGCAAAATTCCCTTTTGATGTCATAATGTAACATTCCATTATGATGTCATAATGCAAAATTCCCTTTTGATGTCATAATGTAACATTCCATTATGATGTCATAATGCAAAATTCCATTATGATGTCATAATGAAACATTCCATTATGATGTCATAATGCAAAATTCCATTATGATGTCATAATGCAAAATTCCATTATGATGTCATAATGTAGAATTCCATTATGATGTTATAATGCAAAATTCAATTATGATGTCATAATGTAAAATCCCATTATGATGTCATAATGTAAAATGCCATTATGATGTCATAATGCAAAATTCCATTATGATGTCATAATGTAACATTCCATTATGATGTCATAATGCAAAATTCCATTATGATGTCATAATGCAAAATTCCATTTTGATGTCATAATGTAACATTCCATTATGATGTCATAATGCAAAATTCCATTATGATGTCATAATGAAACATTCCATTATGATGTCATAATGCAAAATTCCATTATGATGTCATAATGCAAAATTCCATTATGATGTCATAATGCAAAATTCCATTATGATGTCATAATGTAAAATTCCATTATGATGTCATAATGCAAAATTCCCTTTTGATGTCATAATGTAACATTCCATTATGATGTCATAATGCAAAATTCCCTTTTGATGTCATAATGTAACATTCCATTATGATGTCATAATGCAAAATTCCATTGTGAGGTCATAATGTAAAATTCGATTATGATGTCATAATGTAAAATTCCATTATGATGTCATAATGCAAAATTCCCTTTTGATGTCATAATGTAACATTCCATTATGATGTCATAATGCAAAATTCCCTTTTGATGTCATAATGTAACATTCCATTATGATGTCATAATGCAAAATTCCATTATGATGTCATAATGAAACATTCCATTATGATGTCATAATGCAAAATTCCATTATGATGTCATAATGCAAAATTCCATTATGATGTCATAATGTAGAATTCCATTATGATGTTATAATGCAAAATTCAATTATGATGTCACAATGTAAAATCCCATTATGATGTCATAATGTAAAATGCCATTATGATGTCATAATGCAAAATTCCATTATGATGTCATAATGTAACATTCCATTATGATGTCATAATGCAAAATTCCATTATGATGTCATAATGCAAAATTCCATTTTGATGTCATAATGTAACATTCCATTATGATGTCATAATGCAAAATTCCATTATGATGTCATAATGAAACATTCCATTATGATGTCATAATGCAAAATTCCATTATGATGTCATAATGCAAAATTCCATTATGATGTCATAATGCAAAATTCCATTATGATGTCATAATGTAAAATTCCATTATGATGTCATAATGCAAAATTCCCTTTTGATGTCATAATGTAACATTCCATTATGATGTCATAATGCAAAATTCCCTTTTGATGTCATAATGTAACATTCCATTATGATGTCATAATGCAAAATTCCATTGTGAGGTCATAATGTAAAATTCGATTAAGATGTCATAATGTAACATTCCATTATGATGTCATAATGCAAAATTCCATTGTGAGGTCATAATGTAAAATTCGATTAAGATGTCATAATGTAACATTCCATTATGATGTCATAATGCAAAATTCCATTATGATGTCATAATGCAACATCCCATTATGATGTCATAATGCAAAATTCCATTATGATGTCATAATGCAAAATTCCATTATGATGTCATAATGCAAAATTCCATTATGATGTCATAATGTAACATTCCATTATGATGTCATAATGCAAAATTCCATTATGATGTCATAATGCAAAATTCCATTATGATGTCATAATGCAAAATTCCATTATGATGTCATAATGCAAAATTCCATTATGATGTCATAATGTAAAATTCCATTATGATGTCATAATGCAAAATTCTATTATGATGTCATAATGTAACATTCCATTATGATGTCATAATGCAACATTCCATTATGATGTCATAATGCAACATTCCATTATGATGTCATAATGTAACATTCCATTATAATGTCATAATGCAAAATTCCATTATGATGTCATAATGTAACATTCCATTATAATGTCATAAAGCAACATTCCATTATGATGTCATAATGCAAAATTCCATTATGATGTCATAATGTAACATTCCATTATGATGTCATAATGCAAAATTCCATTACGATGTCATAATGTAAAATTCCATTATGATGGCATAAAGCAACATTCCATTATGATGTCATAATGCAAAATTCCATTATGATGTCATAAAGCAACATTCTATTATGATGTCATAATGCAAAATTCCATTATGATGTCATAATGTAAAATTCCATTATGATGTCATAAAGCAACATTCCATTATGATGTCATAATGCAAAATTCCATTATGATGTCATAATGTAAAATTCCATTATGATGTCACAATGCAACATTCCATTATGATGTCATAATGTAACATTCCATTATGATGTCATAATGCAACATCCCATTATGATGTCATAATGCAACATTCCATTATGATGTCATAATGCAAAATTCCATTATGATGTCATAATGCATCATTCCATTATGATGTCATAATGCAAAATTCCATTATGTTGTCATAATTCAAAATTCCATTATGATGTCATAATGTAACATTAGATTATGATGTCATAATGCAAAATTCCATTATGATGTCATAATGTAACATTAGATTATGATGTCATAATGCAAAATTCCATTACGATGTCATAATGTAAAATTCCATTATAATGTCATAATGTAACATTCCATTATAATGTCATAATGCAAAATTCCATTATGATGTCATAATGTAAAATTCCATTAAGATGTCATAAAGCAACATTCCATTATGATGTCATAATGCAAAATTCCATTATGATGTCATAATGTAACATTCCATTATGATGTCATAATGCAAAATGCCATTACGATGTCATAATGCAAAATGCCATTACGATGTCATAATGTAAAATTCCATTATGATGTCATAATGTAACATTCCATTATGATGTCATTATGTAAAATTCCATTATGATGTCATAAAGCAACATTTCATTATGATGTCATTATGCAAAATTCCATTACGATGCCATAATGTAAAATTCCATTATGATGTCATAATGTAACATTCCATTATGATGTCATAATTCAAAATTCCATTATGATGTCATAATGTAAAACTCCATTATGATGTCATAAAGCAACATTCCATTATGATGTCATAATGCAAAATTCCATTATGATGTCATAATGTAACATTCCATTATGATGTCATAATGCAACATTCCATTATGATGTCATAATGCAAAATTCCATTATGATGTCATAATGCATCATTCCATTATGATGTCATAATGCAACATTCCATTATGATGTCATAATGCAAAATACCATTATGATGTCATAATGTAACATTCCATAATGATGTCATAATGCAAAATTCCATTATGATGTCATAATGTAAAATTCCATTATGATGTCATAATGTAACATTCAATTACGATGTCATAATGCAAAATTCCATTATGATGTCATAATGTAAAATTCCATTATGATGTCATAAAGCAACATTCCATTATGATGTCATAATGCAAAATTCCATTATGATGTCATAATGTAACATTCCATTATGATGTCATAATGCAAAATTCCATTATGATGTCATAATGCAACATTCCATTATGATGTCATAATGCAAAATTCCATTATGATGTCATAATGCAACATCCCATTATGATGTCATAATGCAAAATTCCATTATGATGTCATAATGCAAAATTCCATTATGATATCATAATGTAAAATTCCATTATGATGTCATAATGCAAAATTCCATTATGATGTCATAATGTAAAATTCCATTATGATGTCATAATGTAACATTCCATTATGATGTCATAATGTAAAATTCCATTATGATGTCATAATGCAAAATTCCATTACGATGTCATAATGTAAAATTCCATTATGATGTCATAATGTAAAAATCCATTATGATGTCATAAAGCAACATTCCATTATGATGTCATAATGCAACATTCCATTATGATGTCATAATGCATCATGCCATTATGATGTCATAATGCAAAATTCCATTATGATGTCATAATGCAAAATTCCATTATGATGTCATAATGTAAAATTCCATTATGATGTCATAATGTAAAATTCCATTATGATGTCATAAAGCAACATTCCATTATGATGTCATAATGCAAAATTCCATTATGATGTCATAATGTAAAATTCCATTATGATGTCATAATGCAACATTCCATTATGATGTCATAATGTAACATTCCATTATGATGTCATAATGCAAAATTCCATTATGATGTCATAATGCAAAATTCCATTATGATGTCATAATGCAAAATTCCATTATGATGTCATAATGTAAAATTCCATTATGTCATAATGTAAAATTCCATTATGTCATAATGTAAAATTCCATTATGATGTCATAATGCAACATTCCATTATGATGTCATAATGCAAAATTCCATTATGATGTCATAATGTAACATTCCATTATGATGTCATAATGCAAAATTCCATTATGATGTCATAATGCAACATTCCATTATGATGTCATAAAGCAACATTCCATTGTGATGTCATAATGCACAATTCCATTATGATGCCATAATGCAAAATTCCATTATGATGTCATAATGCAACATTCCATTATGATGCTATAATGCAAAATTCCATTATGATGTCATAATGTAACATTCCATTATGATGTCATAATGCAAAATTCCATTATGATGTCATAATGCAAAATTCCATTATGATGTCATAATGTAAAATTCCATTATGATGTCTTAATGCAACATTCCATTATGATGTCATAATGCAAAACTCCATTATGATGTCATAATGTAACATTCCATTATGATGTCATAATGCAAAATTCCATTACAATGTCATAATGCAAAATTCCATTAAGATGTCATAATGTAAAATTCCATTATGATGTCATAAAGCAACATTCCATTATGATGTCATAATGTAACATTCCATTATGATGTCATAATGCAAAATTCCATTATGATGTCATAATGTAACATTCCATTATGATGTCATAATGCAAAATTCCATTATGATGTCATAATGCAAAATTCCATTTTGATGTCATAATGTAACATTCCATTATGATGTCATAATGCAAAATTCCATTATGATGTCATAATGCAAAATTCCATTATGATGTCATAATGAAACATTCCATTATGATGTCATAATGCAAAATTCCATTATGATGTCATAATGCAAAATTCCATTATGATGTCATAATGTAAAATTCCATTATGATGTCATAATGCAAAATTCCCTTTTGATGTCATAATGTAACATTCCATTATGATGTCATAATGCAAAATTCCCTTTTGATGTCATAATGTAACATTCCATTATGATGTCATAATGCAAAATTCCATTGTGAGGTCATAATGTAAAATTCGATTAAGATGTCATAATGTAACATTCCATTATGATGTCATAATGTAAGATTCCATTATGAAGTCATAATGTAACATTCCATTATGATGTCATAATGTAAAATTCCATTATGATGTCATAATGCAAAATTCCATTATGATGTCATAATGCAAAATTCCATTATGATGTCATAATGCAAAATTCTATTATGATGTCATAATGCAAAATTCCATTATGATGTCATAATGCAAAATTCCATTATGATGTCATAATGCAAAATTCTATTATGATGTCATAATGCAAAATTCCATTATGATGTCATAATGTAAAATTCCATTATGATGTCATAATGCAACATTCCATTATGATGTCATAATGCAAAATTCCATTATGATGTCATAATGCAACATTCCATTATGATGTCATAATGCAAAATTCCATTATGATGTCATAATGCAAAATTCCATTATGATGTCATAATGCAAAATTCCATTATGATGTCATAATGCAAAATTCTATTATGATGTCATAATGTAACATTCCATTATGATGTCATAATGCAACATTACATTATGATGTCATAATGCAACATTCCATTATGATGCCATAATGCAAAATTCCATTATGATGTCATAATGCATCATTCCATTATGATGTCATAATCTAAAATTCCATTATGATGTCATAATGCAAAATTCCATTATGATATCATAATGTAAAATTCCATTATGATGTCATAATGCAAAATTCCATTATGATGTCATAATGTAACATTCCATTATGATGTCATAATGTAACATTCCATTATAATGTCATAATGCAAAATTCCATTATGATGTCATAATGTAACATTCCATTATAATGTCATAAAGCAACATTCCATTATGATGTCATAATGCAAAATTCCATTATGATGTCATAATGTAACATTCAATTATGATGTCATAATGCAAAATTCCATTACGATGTCATAATGTAACATTCCATTACGATGTCATAATGCAAAATTCCATTACGATGTCATAATGTAAAATTCCATTATGATGGCATAAAGCAACATTCCATTATGATGTCATAATGCAAAATTCCATTACGATGTCATAATGTAACATTCCATTATGATGTCATAATGCAACATCCCATTATGATGTCATAATGCAAAATTCCATTATGATGTCATAATGCAAAATTCCATTATGATGTCATAATGCAAAATTCCATTATGATGTCATAATGTAACATTCCATTATAATGTCATAAAGCAACATTCCATTATGATGTCATAATGCAAAATTCCATTATGATGTCATAATGTAACATTCCATTATGATGTCATAATGCAAAATTCCATTACGATGTCATAATGTAAAATTCCATTATGATGGCATAAAGCAACATTCCATTATGATGTCATAATGCAAAATTCCATTATGATGTCATAAAGCAACATTCTATTATGATGTCATAATGCAAAATTCCATTATGATGTCATAATGTAAAATTCCATTATGATGTCATAAAGCAACATTCCATTATGATGTCATAATGCAAAATTCCATTATGATGTCATAATGTAAAATTCCATTATGATGTCACAATGCAACATTCCATTATGATGTCATAATGTAACATTCAATTATGATGTCATAATGCAAAATTCCATTATGATGTCATAATGTAACATTCAATTATGATGTCATAATGCAAAATTCCATTATGATGTCATAATGCAAAATTCCATTATGATGTCATAATGTAAAATTCCATTATGATGTCATAATGCAAAATTCCATTACGATGTCATAATGTAAAATTCCATTATGATGGCATAAAGCAACATTCCATTATGATGTCATAATGCAAAATTCCATTATGATGTCATTATGTAAAATTCCATTATGATGTCATAAAGCAACATTCCATTATGATGTCATAATGCAACATTCCATTATGATGTCATAATGCAAAATTCCATTATGATGTCATAATGCAAAATTCCATTATGATGTCATAATGCAAAATTCCATTATGATGTCATAATGTAAAATTCCATTATGATGTCATAATGCAAAATTCTATTATGATGTCATAATGTAACATTCCATTATGATGTCATAATGCAACATTACATTATGATGTCATAATGCAACATTCCATTATGATGCCATAATGCAAAATTCCATTATGATGTCATAATGCATCATTCCATTATGATGTCATAATCTAAAATTCCATTATGATGTCATAATGCAAAATTCCATTATGATATCATAATGTAAAATTCCATTATGATGTCATAATGCAAAATTCCATTATGATGTCATAATGTAACATTCCATTATGATGTCATAATGTAACATTCCATTATAATGTCATAATGCAAAATTCCATTATGATGTCATAATGTAACATTCCATTATAATGTCATAAAGCAACATTCCATTATGATGTCATAATGCAAAATTCCATTATGATGTCATAATGTAACATTCAATTATGATGTCATAATGCAAAATTCCATTACGATGTCATAATGTAACATTCCATTACGATGTCATAATGCAAAATTCCATTACGATGTCATAATGTAAAATTCCATTATGATGGCATAAAGCAACATTCCATTATGATGTCATAATGCAAAATTCCATTACGATGTCATAATGTAACATTCCATTATGATGTCATAATGCAACATCCCATTATGATGTCATAATGCAAAATTCCATTATGATGTCATAATGCAAAATTCCATTATGATGTCATAATGCAAAATTCCATTATGATGTCATAATGTAACATTCCATTATAATGTCATAAAGCAACATTCCATTATGATGTCATAATGCAAAATTCCATTATGATGTCATAATGTAACATTCCATTATGATGTCATAATGCAAAATTCCATTACGATGTCATAATGTAAAATTCCATTATGATGGCATAAAGCAACATTACATTATGATGTCATAATGCAACATTCCATTATGATGCCATAATGCAAAATTCCATTATGATGTCATAATGCATCATTCCATTATGATGTCATAATCTAAAATTCCATTATGATGTCATAATGCAAAATTCCATTATGATATCATAATGTAAAATTCCATTATGATGTCATAATGCAAAATTCCATTATGATGTCATAATGTAACATTCCATTATGATGTCATAATGCAAAATTCTATTATGATGTCATAATGTAACATTCCATTATGATGTCATAATGCAACATTACATTATGATGTCATAATGCAACATTCCATTATGATGCCATAATGCAAAATTCCATTATGATGTCATAATGCATCATTCCATTATGATGTCATAATCTAAAATTCCATTATGATGTCATAATGCAAAATTCCATTATGATATCATAATGTAAAATTCCATTATGATGTCATAATGCAAAATTCCATTATGATGTCATAATGTAACATTCCATTATGATGTCATAATGTAACATTCCATTATAATGTCATAATGCAAAATTCCATTATGATGTCATAATGTAACATTCCATTATAATGTCATAAAGCAACATTCCATTATGATGTCATAATGCAAAATTCCATTATGATGTCATAATGTAACATTCAATTATGATGTCATAATGCAAAATTCCATTACGATGTCATAATGTAACATTCCATTACGATGTCATAATGCAAAATTCCATTACGATGTCATAATGTAAAATTCCATTATGATGGCATAAAGCAACATTCCATTATGATGTCATAATGCAAAATTCCATTACGATGTCATAATGTAACATTCCATTATGATGTCATAATGCAACATCCCATTATGATGTCATAATGCAAAATTCCATTATGATGTCATAATGCAAAATTCCATTATGATGTCATAATGCAAAATTCCATTATGATGTCATAATGTAACATTCCATTATAATGTCATAAAGCAACATTCCATTATGATGTCATAATGCAAAATTCCATTATGATGTCATAATGTAACATTCCATTATGATGTCATAATGCAAAATTCCATTACGATGTCATAATGTAAAATTCCATTATGATGGCATAAAGCAACATTCCATTATGATGTCATAATGCAAAATTCCATTATGATGTCATAAAGCAACATTCTATTATGATGTCATAATGCAAAATTCCATTATGATGTCATAATGTAAAATTCCATTATGATGTCATAAAGCAACATTCCATTATGATGTCATAATGCAAAATTCCATTATGATGTCATAATGTAAAATTCCATTATGATGTCACAATGCAACATTCCATTATGATGTCATAATGTAACATTCAATTATGATGTCATAATGCAAAATTCCATTATGATGTCATAATGTAACATTCAATTATGATGTCATAATGCAAAATTCCATTATGATGTCATAATGCAAAATTCCATTATGATGTCATAATGTAAAATTCCATTATGATGTCATAATGCAAAATTCCATTACGATGTCATAATGTAAAATTCCATTATGATGGCATAAAGCAACATTCCATTATGATGTCATAATGCAAAATTCCATTATGATGTCATTATGTAAAATTCCATTATGATGTCATAAAGCAACATTCCATTATGATGTCATTATGCAAAATTCCATTATGATGTCATAATGTAACATTCCATTATGATGTCATAATGTAACATTCCATTATGATGTCATAATGCAAAATTCCATTACGATGTCATAATGTAAAATTCCATTATGTTGGCATAAAGCAAAATTCCATTATGATATCATAATGTAAAATTCTATTATGATGTCATAATGCAAAATTCCATTATGATGTCATAATGTAACATTCCATTATGATGTCATAATGTAACATTCCATTATAATGTCATAATGCAAAATTCCATTATGATGTCATAATGTAACATTCCATTATAATGTCATAAAGCAACATTCCATTATGATGTCATAATGCAAAATTCCATTATGATGTCATAATGTAACATTCAATTATGATGTCATAATGCAAAATTCCATTACGATGTCATAATGTAACATTCCATTACGATGTCATAATGCAAAATTCCATTACGATGTCATAATGTAAAATTCCATTATGATGGCATAAAGCAACATTCCATTATGATGTCATAAAGCAACATTCCATTATGATGTCATTATGTAAAATTCCATTATGATGTCATAAAGCAACATTCCATTATGATGTCATAATGCAAAATTCCATTATAATGTCATAATGTAACATTCCATTATGATGTCATAATGCAAAATTCCATTACGATGCCATAATGTAAAATTCCATTATGATGTCATAATGTAACATTCCATTATGATGTCATAATGCAAAATTCCATTATGATGTCATAATGTAAAACTCCATTATGATGTCATAAAGCAACATTCCATTATGATGTCATAATGCAAAATTCCATTATGATGTCATAATGTAACATTCCATTATGATGTCATAATGTAAGATTCCATTATGATGTCATAATGTAACATTCCATTATGATGTCATAATGCAAAATTCCATTATGATGTCATAATGCAAAATTCCATTATGATGTCATAATGCAAAATTCCATTATGATGTCATAATGTAACATTCCATTATGATGTCATAATGTAAAATTCCATTATGATGTCATAATGCAAAATTCCATTATGATGTCATAATGCAAAATTCCATTATGATGTCATAATGCAAAATTCTATTATGATGTCATAATGCAAAATTCCATTATGATGTCATAATGTAAAATTCCATTATGATGTCATAATGCAACATTCCATTATGATGTCATAATGCAAAATTCCATTATGATGTCATAATGCAAAATTCCATTATGATGTCATAATGCAAAATTCCATTATGATGTCATAATGTAAAATTCCATTATGATGTCATAATGCAAAATTCTATTATGATGTCATAATGTAACATTCCATTATGATGTCATAATGCAACATTCCATTATGATGTCATAATGTAACATTCCATTATAATGTCATAATGCAAAATTCCATTATGATGTCATAATGTAACATTCAATTATGATGTCATAATGCAAAATTCCATTACGATGTCATAATGTAACATTCCATTACAATGTCATAATGCAAAATTCCATTACGATGTCATAATGTAAAATTCCATTATGATGTCATAATGCAACATTCCATAATGATGTCATAATGCAAAATTCCATTATGATGTCATAATGCATCATTCCATTATGATGTCATAATGCAAAATTCCATTATGATGTCATAATGCAAAATTCCATTATGATATCATAATGTAAAATTCCATTATGATGTCATAATGCAAAATTCCATTATGATGTCATAATGTAACATTCCATTATGATGTCATAATGCAAAATTCCATTACGATGTCATAATGTAAAATTCCATTATAATGTCATAATGTAACATTCCATTATGATGTCATAATGCAACATCCCATTATGATGTCATAATGCAAAATTCCATTATGATGTCATAATGCAAAATTCCATTATGATGTCATAATGCAAAATTCCATTATGATGTCATAATGTAACATTCCATTATAATGTCATAAAGCAACATTCCATTATGATGTCATAATGCAAAATTCCATTATGATGTCATAATGTAACATTCCATTATGATGTCATAATGCAAAATTCCATTACGATGTCATAATGTAAAATTCCATTATGATGGCATAAAGCAACATTCCATTATGATGTCATAATGCAAAATTCCATTATGATGTCATAAAGCAACATTCTATTATGATGTCATAATGCAAAATTCCATTATGATGTCATAATGTAAAATTCCATTATGATGTCATAAAGCAACATTCCATTATGATGTCATAATGCAAAATTCCATTATGATGTCATAATGTAAAATTCCATTATGATGTCACAATGCAACATTCCATTATGATGTCATAATGTAACATTCAATTATGATGTCATAATGCAAAATTCCATTATGATGTCATAATGTAACATTCAATTATGATGTCATAATGCAAAATTCCATTATGATGTCATAATGCAAAATTCCATTATGATGTCATAATGTAAAATTCCATTATGATGTCATAATGCAAAATTCCATTACGATGTCATAATGTAAAATTCCATTATGATGGCATAAAGCAACATTCCATTATGATGTCATAATGCAAAATTCCATTATGATGTCATTATGTAAAATTCCATTATGATGTCATAAAGCAACATTCCATTATGATGTCATTATGTAAAATTCCATTATGATGTCATAAAGCAACATTCCATTATGATGTCATTATGTAAAATTCCATTATGATGTCATAAAGCAACATTCCATTATGATGTCATAATGCAAAATTCCATTATAATGTCATAATGTAACATTCCATTATGATGTCATAATGCAAAATTCCATTACGATGCCATAATGTAAAATTCCATTATGATGTCATAATGTAACATTCCATTATGATGTCATAATGCAAAATTCCATTATGATGTCATAATGTAAAACTCCATTATGATGTCATAAAGCAACATTCCATTATGATGTCATAATGCAAAATTCCATTATGATGTCATAATGTAACATTCCATTATGATGTCATAATGTAACATTCCATTATGATGTCATAATGCAACATTCCATTATGATGTCATAATGCATCATTCCATTATGATGTCATAATGCAACATTCCATTATGATGTCATAATGCAAAATTCCATTACGATGTCATAATATAAAATTCCATTATGATGTCATAATGTCACATTCAATTATGATGTCATAATGCAAAATTCCATTATGATGTCATAATTAGAGATGAGCGAACGTGTCCGTTACGGATACATCCGCACCCGAACACCGGCTTTAGCGAACACTGCAGTGTTCGCGCGTAAGTGTCCGGGTGCCGCCGGGGGGCGGGGAGATGCGCGGCGGCGCGGGCGGCAGTAGCGGGGAACAGGGGGGAGCCCTCTCTCTCTCCCTCTCCCCCCCACTCCCCGCCGCACCCCCCCGCGGTGCCACGGCGGCCCCCGAACTTTTTCGCCCGAACACCGAGGTGTTCGCAAAGTTCGGTGTTCGGGCGAAAAAGGGGCGGGGCCGAACGTGTTCGCTCATCTCTAGTCATAATGTAAAATTCCATTATGATGTCATAAAGCAACATTCCATTATGATGTCATAATGCAAAATTCCATTATGATGTCATAATGTAACATTCCATTATGATGTCATAATGCAAAATTCCATTATGATGTCATAATGCAACATTCCATCACGATGTCATAATATAAAATTCCATTATGATGTCATAATGTAACATTCAATTATGATGTCATAATGCGAAATTCCATTATGATGTCATAATGTAAAATTCCATTATGATGTCATAAAGCAACATTCCATTATGATGTCATAATGCAAAATTCCATTATGATGTCATAATGTAACATTCCATTATGATGTCATAATGCAAAATTCCATTATGATATCATAATGTAAAATTCCATTATGATGTCATAATGCAAAATTCCATTATGATGTCATAATGTAAAATTCCATTATGATGTCATAAAGCAACATTCCATTATGATGTCATAATGCAAAATTCCATTATGATGTCATAATGCAACATCCCATTATGATGTCATAATGCAAAATTCCATTATGATGTCATAATGCAAAATTCCATTATGATATCACAATGTAAAATTCCATTATGATGTCATAATGCAAAATTCCATTATGATGTCATAATGTAAAATTCCATTATGATGTCATAATGTAACATTCCATTATGATGTCATAATGTAAAATTCCATTATGATGTCATAATGCAAAATTCCATTACGATGTCATAATGTAAAATTCCATTATGATGTCATAATGTAACATTCCATTATGATGTCATAATGCAAAATTCCATTATGATGTCATAATGTAAAATTCCATTATGATGTCATAAAGCAACATTCCATTATGATGTCATAATGCAACATTCCATTATGATGTCATAATGCAACATTCCATTATGATGTCATAATGCATCATGCCATTATGATGTCATAATGCAAAATTCCATTATGATGTCATAATGCAAAATTCCATTATGATGTCATAATGTAAAATTCCATTATGATGTCATAATGCAAAATTCCATTATGATGTCATAATGCAAAATTCCATTATGATGTCATAATGCAAAATTCTATTATGATGTCATAATGCAAAATTCCATTATGATGTCATAATGTAAAATTCCATTATGATGTCATAATGCAACATTCCATTATGATGTCATAATGCAAAATTCCATTATGATGTCATAATGCAACATTCCATTATGATGTCATAATGCAAAATTCCATTATGATGTCATAATGCAAAATTCCATTATGATGTCATAATGTAAAATTCCATTATGATGTCATAATGCAAAATTCTATTATGATGTCATAATGTAACATTCCATTATGATGTCATAATGCAACATTACATTATGATGTCATAATGCAACATTCCATTATGATGCCATAATGCAAAATTCCATTATGATGTCATAATGCATCATTCCATTATGATGTCATAATGTAAAATTCCATTATGATGTCATAATGCAAAATTCCATTATGATGTCATAATGTAACATTCCATTATAATGTCATAAAGCAACATTCCATTATGATGTCATAATGCAAAATTCCATTATGATGTCATAATGTAACATTCAATTATGATGTCATAATGCAAAATTCCATTACGATGTCATAATGTAACATTCCATTACGATGTCATAATGCAAAATTCCATTACGATGTCATAATGTAAAATTCCATTATGATGGCATAAAGCAACATTCCATTATGATGTCATAATGCAAAATTCCATTACGATGTCATAATGTAACATTCCATTATGATGTCATAATGCAACATCCCATTATGATGTCATAATGCAAAATTCCATTATGATGTCATAATGCAAAATTCCATTATGATGTCATAATGCAAAATTCCATTATGATGTCATAATGTAACATTCCATTATAATGTCATAAAGCAACATTCCATTATGATGTCATAATGCAAAATTCCATTATGATGTCATAATGTAACATTCCATTATGATGTCATAATGCAAAATTCCATTACGATGTCATAATGTAAAATTCCATTATGATGGCATAAAGCAACATTCCATTATGATGTCATAATGCAAAATTCCATTATGATGTCATAAAGCAACATTCTATTATGATGTCATAATGCAAAATTCCATTATGATGTCATAATGTAAAATTCCATTATGATGTCATAAAGCAACATTCCATTATGATGTCATAATGCAAAATTCCATTATGATGTCATAATGTAAAATTCCATTATGATGTCACAATGCAACATTCCATTATGATGTCATAATGTAACATTCAATTATGATGTCATAATGCAAAATTCCATTATGATGTCATAATGTAACATTCAATTATGATGTCATAATGCAAAATTCCATTATGATGTCATAATGCAAAATTCCATTATGATGTCATAATGTAAAATTCCATTATGATGTCATAATGCAAAATTCCATTACGATGTCATAATGTAAAATTCCATTATGATGGCATAAAGCAACATTCCATTATGATGTCATAATGCAAAATTCCATTATGATGTCATTATGTAAAATTCCATTATGATGTCATAAAGCAACATTCCATTATGATGTCATAATGCAACATTCCATTATGATGTCATAATGCAAAATTCCATTATGATGTCATAATGCAAAATTCCATTATGATGTCATAATGCAAAATTCCATTATGATGTCATAATGTAAAATTCCATTATGATGTCATAATGCAAAATTCTATTATGATGTCATAATGTAACATTCCATTATGATGTCATAATGCAACATTACATTATGATGTCATAATGCAACATTCCATTATGATGCCATAATGCAAAATTCCATTATGATGTCATAATGCATCATTCCATTATGATGTCATAATCTAAAATTCCATTATGATGTCATAATGCAAAATTCCATTATGATATCATAATGTAAAATTCCATTATGATGTCATAATGCAAAATTCCATTATGATGTCATAATGTAACATTCCATTATGATGTCATAATGTAACATTCCATTATAATGTCATAATGCAAAATTCCATTATGATGTCATAATGTAACATTCCATTATAATGTCATAAAGCAACATTCCATTATGATGTCATAATGCAAAATTCCATTATGATGTCATAATGTAACATTCAATTATGATGTCATAATGCAAAATTCCATTACGATGTCATAATGTAACATTCCATTACGATGTCATAATGCAAAATTCCATTACGATGTCATAATGTAAAATTCCATTATGATGGCATAAAGCAACATTCCATTATGATGTCATAATGCAAAATTCCATTACGATGTCATAATGTAACATTCCATTATGATGTCATAATGCAACATCCCATTATGATGTCATAATGCAAAATTCCATTATGATGTCATAATGCAAAATTCCATTATGATGTCATAATGCAAAATTCCATTATGATGTCATAATGTAACATTCCATTATAATGTCATAAAGCAACATTCCATTATGATGTCATAATGCAAAATTCCATTATGATGTCATAATGTAACATTCCATTATGATGTCATAATGCAAAATTCCATTACGATGTCATAATGTAAAATTCCATTATGATGGCATAAAGCAACATTCCATTATGATGTCATAATGCAAAATTCCATTATGATGTCATAAAGCAACATTCTATTATGATGTCATAATGCAAAATTCCATTATGATGTCATAATGTAAAATTCCATTATGATGTCATAAAGCAACATTCCATTATGATGTCATAATGCAAAATTCCATTATGATGTCATAATGTAAAATTCCATTATGATGTCACAATGCAACATTCCATTATGATGTCATAATGTAACATTCAATTATGATGTCATAATGCAAAATTCCATTATGATGTCATAATGTAACATTCAATTATGATGTCATAATGCAAAATTCCATTATGATGTCATAATGCAAAATTCCATTATGATGTCATAATGTAAAATTCCATTATGATGTCATAATGCAAAATTCCATTACGATGTCATAATGTAAAATTCCATTATGATGGCATAAAGCAACATTCCATTATGATGTCATAATGCAAAATTCCATTATGATGTCATTATGTAAAATTCCATTATGATGTCATAATGCAAAATTCCATTATGATGTCATAATGTAAAATTCCATTATGATGTCATAATGCAAAATTCTATTATGATGTCATAATGTAACATTCCATTATGATGTCATAATGCAACATTCCATTATGATGTCATAATGCAACATTCCATTATGATGTCATAATGCAAAATTCCATTATGATGTCATAATGCATCATTCCATTATGATGTCATAATCTAAAATTCCATTATGATGTCATAATGCAAAATTCCATTATGATATCATAATGTAAAATTCTATTATGATGTCATAATGCAAAATTCCATTATGATGTCATAATGTAACATTCCATTATGATGTCATAATGTAACATTCCATTATAATGTCATAATGCAAAATTCCATTATGATGTCATAATGTAACATTCCATTATAATGTCATAAAGCAACATTCCATTATGATGTCATAATGCAAAATTCCATTATGATGTCATAATGTAACATTCAATTATGATGTCATAATGCAAAATTCCATTACGATGTCATAATGTAACATTCCATTACAATGTCATAATGCAAAATTCCATTACGATGTCATAATGTAAAATTCCATTATGATGGCATAAAGCAACATTCCATTATGATGTCATAATGCAAAATTCCATTATGATGTCATAAAGCAACATTCTATTATGATGCCATAATGCAACATTCCATTATGATGTCATAATGCAACATTCCATTATGATGTCATAAAGCAACATTCCATTATGATGTCATAATGCAAAATTCCATTATGATGTCATAATGTAAAATTCCATTATGATGTCACAATGCAACATTCCATTATGATGTCATAATGTAACATTCCATTATGATGTCATAATGCAACATCCCATTATGATGTCATAATGCAACATTCCATAATGATGTCATAATGCAAAATTCCATTATGATGTCATAATGCATCATTCCATTATGATGTCATAATGCAAAATTCCATTATGATGTCATAATGCAAAATTCCATTATGATATCATAATGTAAAATTCCATTATGATGTCATAATGCAAAATTCCATTATGATGTCATAATGTAACATTCCATTATGATGTCATAATGCAAAATTCCATTACGATGTCATAATGTAAAATTCCATTATAATGTCATAATGTAACATTCCATTATGATGTCATAATGCAACATCCCATTATGATGTCATAATGCAAAATTCCATTATGATGTCATAATGCAAAATTCCATTATGATGTCATAATGCAAAATTCCATTATGATGTCATAATGTAACATTCCATTATAATGTCATAAAGCAACATTCCATTATGATGTCATAATGCAAAATTCCATTATGATGTCATAATGTAACATTCCATTATGATGTCATAATGCAAAATTCCATTACGATGTCATAATGTAAAATTCCATTATGATGGCATAAAGCAACATTCCATTATGATGTCATAATGCAAAATTCCATTATGATGTCATAAAGCAACATTCTATTATGATGTCATAATGCAAAATTCCATTATGATGTCATAATGTAAAATTCCATTATGATGTCATAAAGCAACATTCCATTATGATGTCATAATGCAAAATTCCATTATGATGTCATAATGTAAAATTCCATTATGATGTCACAATGCAACATTCCATTATGATGTCATAATGTAACATTCAATTATGATGTCATAATGCAAAATTCCATTATGATGTCATAATGTAACATTCAATTATGATGTCATAATGCAAAATTCCATTATGATGTCATAATGCAAAATTCCATTATGATGTCATAATGTAAAATTCCATTATGATGTCATAATGCAAAATTCCATTACGATGTCATAATGTAAAATTCCATTATGATGGCATAAAGCAACATTCCATTATGATGTCATAATGCAAAATTCCATTATGATGTCATTATGTAAAATTCCATTATGATGTCATAAAGCAACATTCCATTATGATGTCATTATGTAAAATTCCATTATGATGTCATAAAGCAACATTCCATTATGATGTCATTATGTAAAATTCCATTATGATGTCATAAAGCAACATTCCATTATGATGTCATAATGCAAAATTCCATTATAATGTCATAATGTAACATTCCATTATGATGTCATAATGCAAAATTCCATTACGATGCCATAATGTAAAATTCCATTATGATGTCATAATGTAACATTCCATTATGATGTCATAATGCAAAATTCCATTATGATGTCATAATGTAAAACTCCATTATGATGTCATAAAGCAACATTCCATTATGATGTCATAATGCAAAATTCCATTATGATGTCATAATGTAACATTCCATTATGATGTCATAATGTAACATTCCATTATGATGTCATAATGCAACATTCCATTATGATGTCATAATGCATCATTCCATTATGATGTCATAATGCAACATTCCATTATGATGTCATAATGCAAAATTCCATTACGATGTCATAATATAAAATTCCATTATGATGTCATAATGTCACATTCAATTATGATGTCATAATGCAAAATTCCATTATGATGTCATAATTAGAGATGAGCGAACGTGTCCGTTACGGATACATCCGCACCCGAACACCGGCTTTAGCGAACACTGCAGTGTTCGCGCGTAAGTGTCCGGGTGCCGCCGGGGGGCGGGGAGATGCGCGGCGGCGCGGGCGGCAGTAGCGGGGAACAGGGGGGAGCCCTCTCTCTCTCCCTCTCCCCCCCACTCCCCGCCGCACCCCCCCGCGGTGCCACGGCGGCCCCCGAACTTTTTCGCCCGAACACCGAGGTGTTCGCAAAGTTCGGTGTTCGGGCGAAAAAGGGGCGGGGCCGAACGTGTTCGCTCATCTCTAGTCATAATGTAAAATTCCATTATGATGTCATAAAGCAACATTCCATTATGATGTCATAATGCAAAATTCCATTATGATGTCATAATGTAACATTCCATTATGATGTCATAATGCAAAATTCCATTATGATGTCATAATGCAACATTCCATCACGATGTCATAATATAAAATTCCATTATGATGTCATAATGTAACATTCAATTATGATGTCATAATGCGAAATTCCATTATGATGTCATAATGTAAAATTCCATTATGATGTCATAAAGCAACATTCCATTATGATGTCATAATGCAAAATTCCATTATGATGTCATAATGTAACATTCCATTATGATGTCATAATGCAAAATTCCATTATGATATCATAATGTAAAATTCCATTATGATGTCATAATGCAAAATTCCATTATGATGTCATAATGTAAAATTCCATTATGATGTCATAAAGCAACATTCCATTATGATGTCATAATGCAAAATTCCATTATGATGTCATAATGCAACATCCCATTATGATGTCATAATGCAAAATTCCATTATGATGTCATAATGCAAAATTCCATTATGATATCACAATGTAAAATTCCATTATGATGTCATAATGCAAAATTCCATTATGATGTCATAATGTAAAATTCCATTATGATGTCATAATGTAACATTCCATTATGATGTCATAATGTAAAATTCCATTATGATGTCATAATGCAAAATTCCATTACGATGTCATAATGTAAAATTCCATTATGATGTCATAATGTAACATTCCATTATGATGTCATAATGCAAAATTCCATTATGATGTCATAATGTAAAATTCCATTATGATGTCATAAAGCAACATTCCATTATGATGTCATAATGCAACATTCCATTATGATGTCATAATGCAACATTCCATTATGATGTCATAATGCATCATGCCATTATGATGTCATAATGCAAAATTCCATTATGATGTCATAATGCAAAATTCCATTATGATGTCATAATGTAAAATTCCATTATGATGTCATAATGCAAAATTCCATTATGATGTCATAATGCAAAATTCCATTATGATGTCATAATGCAAAATTCTATTATGATGTCATAATGCAAAATTCCATTATGATGTCATAATGTAAAATTCCATTATGATGTCATAATGCAACATTCCATTATGATGTCATAATGCAAAATTCCATTATGATGTCATAATGCAACATTCCATTATGATGTCATAATGCAAAATTCCATTATGATGTCATAATGCAAAATTCCATTATGATGTCATAATGCAAAATTCCATTATGATGTCATAATGTAAAATTCCATTATGATGTCATAATGCAAAATTCTATTATGATGTCATAATGTAACATTCCATTATGATGTCATAATGCAACATTACATTATGATGTCATAATGCAACATTCCATTATGATGCCATAATGCAAAATTCCATTATGATGTCATAATGCATCATTCCATTATGATGTCATAATGTAAAATTCCATTATGATGTCATAATGCAAAATTCCATTATGATGTCATAATGTAACATTCCATTATAATGTCATAAAGCAACATTCCATTATGATGTCATAATGCAAAATTCCATTATGATGTCATAATGTAACATTCAATTATGATGTCATAATGCAAAATTCCATTACGATGTCATAATGTAACATTCCATTACGATGTCATAATGCAAAATTCCATTACGATGTCATAATGTAAAATTCCATTATGATGGCATAAAGCAACATTCCATTATGATGTCATAATGCAAAATTCCATTACGATGTCATAATGTAACATTCCATTATGATGTCATAATGCAACATCCCATTATGATGTCATAATGCAAAATTCCATTATGATGTCATAATGCAAAATTCCATTATGATGTCATAATGCAAAATTCCATTATGATGTCATAATGTAACATTCCATTATAATGTCATAAAGCAACATTCCATTATGATGTCATAATGCAAAATTCCATTATGATGTCATAATGTAACATTCCATTATGATGTCATAATGCAAAATTCCATTACGATGTCATAATGTAAAATTCCATTATGATGGCATAAAGCAACATTCCATTATGATGTCATAATGCAAAATTCCATTATGATGTCATAAAGCAACATTCTATTATGATGTCATAATGCAAAATTCCATTATGATGTCATAATGTAAAATTCCATTATGATGTCATAAAGCAACATTCCATTATGATGTCATAATGCAAAATTCCATTATGATGTCATAATGTAAAATTCCATTATGATGTCACAATGCAACATTCCATTATGATGTCATAATGTAACATTCAATTATGATGTCATAATGCAAAATTCCATTATGATGTCATAATGTAACATTCAATTATGATGTCATAATGCAAAATTCCATTATGATGTCATAATGCAAAATTCCATTATGATGTCATAATGTAAAATTCCATTATGATGTCATAATGCAAAATTCCATTACGATGTCATAATGTAAAATTCCATTATGATGGCATAAAGCAACATTCCATTATGATGTCATAATGCAAAATTCCATTATGATGTCATTATGTAAAATTCCATTATGATGTCATAAAGCAACATTCCATTATGATGTCATAATGCAACATTCCATTATGATGTCATAATGCAAAATTCCATTATGATGTCATAATGCAAAATTCCATTATGATGTCATAATGCAAAATTCCATTATGATGTCATAATGTAAAATTCCATTATGATGTCATAATGCAAAATTCTATTATGATGTCATAATGTAACATTCCATTATGATGTCATAATGCAACATTACATTATGATGTCATAATGCAACATTCCATTATGATGCCATAATGCAAAATTCCATTATGATGTCATAATGCATCATTCCATTATGATGTCATAATCTAAAATTCCATTATGATGTCATAATGCAAAATTCCATTATGATATCATAATGTAAAATTCCATTATGATGTCATAATGCAAAATTCCATTATGATGTCATAATGTAACATTCCATTATGATGTCATAATGTAACATTCCATTATAATGTCATAATGCAAAATTCCATTATGATGTCATAATGTAACATTCCATTATAATGTCATAAAGCAACATTCCATTATGATGTCATAATGCAAAATTCCATTATGATGTCATAATGTAACATTCAATTATGATGTCATAATGCAAAATTCCATTACGATGTCATAATGTAACATTCCATTACGATGTCATAATGCAAAATTCCATTACGATGTCATAATGTAAAATTCCATTATGATGGCATAAAGCAACATTCCATTATGATGTCATAATGCAAAATTCCATTACGATGTCATAATGTAACATTCCATTATGATGTCATAATGCAACATCCCATTATGATGTCATAATGCAAAATTCCATTATGATGTCATAATGCAAAATTCCATTATGATGTCATAATGCAAAATTCCATTATGATGTCATAATGTAACATTCCATTATAATGTCATAAAGCAACATTCCATTATGATGTCATAATGCAAAATTCCATTATGATGTCATAATGTAACATTCCATTATGATGTCATAATGCAAAATTCCATTACGATGTCATAATGTAAAATTCCATTATGATGGCATAAAGCAACATTCCATTATGATGTCATAATGCAAAATTCCATTATGATGTCATAAAGCAACATTCTATTATGATGTCATAATGCAAAATTCCATTATGATGTCATAATGTAAAATTCCATTATGATGTCATAAAGCAACATTCCATTATGATGTCATAATGCAAAATTCCATTATGATGTCATAATGTAAAATTCCATTATGATGTCACAATGCAACATTCCATTATGATGTCATAATGTAACATTCAATTATGATGTCATAATGCAAAATTCCATTATGATGTCATAATGTAACATTCAATTATGATGTCATAATGCAAAATTCCATTATGATGTCATAATGCAAAATTCCATTATGATGTCATAATGTAAAATTCCATTATGATGTCATAATGCAAAATTCCATTACGATGTCATAATGTAAAATTCCATTATGATGGCATAAAGCAACATTCCATTATGATGTCATAATGCAAAATTCCATTATGATGTCATTATGTAAAATTCCATTATGATGTCATAAAGCAACATTCCATTATGATGTCATTATGCAAAATTCCATTATGATGTCATAATGTAACATTCCATTATGATGTCATAATGTAACATTCCATTATGATGTCATAATGCAAAATTCCATTACGATGTCATAATGTAAAATTCCATTATGATGGCATAAAGCAAAATTCCATTATGATATCATAATGTAAAATTCTATTATGATGTCATAATGCAAAATTCCATTATGATGTCATAATGTAACATTCCATTATGATGTCATAATGTAACATTCCATTATAATGTCATAATGCAAAATTCCATTATGATGTCATAATGTAACATTCCATTATAATGTCATAAAGCAACATTCCATTATGATGTCATAATGCAAAATTCCATTATGATGTCATAATGTAACATTCAATTATGATGTCATAATGCAAAATTCCATTACGATGTCATAATGTAAAATTCCATTATGATGGCATAAAGCAACATTCCATTATGATGTCATAAAGCAACATTCCATTATGATGTCATTATGTAAAATTCCATTATGATGTCATAAAGCAACATTCCATTATGATGTCATAATGCAAAATTCCATTATAATGTCATAATGTAACATTCCATTATGATGTCATAATGCAAAATTCCATTACGATGCCATAATGTAAAATTCCATTATGATGTCATAATGTAACATTCCATTATGATGTCATAATGCAAAATTCCATTATGATGTCATAATGTAAAACTCCATTATGATGTCATAAAGCAACATTCCATTATGATGTCATAATGCAAAATTCCATTATGATGTCATAATGTAACATTCCATTATGATGTCATAATGTAAGATTCCATTATGATGTCATAATGTAACATTCCATTATGATGTCATAATGCAAAATTCCATTATGATGTCATAATGCAAAATTCCATTATGATGTCATAATGCAAAATTCCATTATGATGTCATAATGTAACATTCCATTATGATGTCATAATGTAAAATTCCATTATGATGTCATAATGCAAAATTCCATTATGATGTCATAATGCAAAATTCCATTATGATGTCATAATGCAAAATTCTATTATGATGTCATAATGCAAAATTCCATTATGATGTCATAATGTAAAATTCCATTATGATGTCATAATGCAACATTCCATTATGATGTCATAATGCAAAATTCCATTATGATGTCATAATGCAAAATTCCATTATGATGTCATAATGCAAAATTCCATTATGATGTCATAATGTAAAATTCCATTATGATGTCATAATGCAAAATTCTATTATGATGTCATAATGTAACATTCCATTATGATGTCATAATGCAACATTCCATTATGATGTCATAATGCAACATTCCATTATGATGTCATAATGCAAAATTCCATTATGATGTCATAATGCATCATTCCATTATGATGTCATAATCTAAAATTCCATTATGATGTCATAATGCAAAATTCCATTATGATATCATAATGTAAAATTCTATTATGATGTCATAATGCAAAATTCCATTATGATGTCATAATGTAACATTCCATTATGATGTCATAATGTAACATTCCATTATAATGTCATAATGCAAAATTCCATTATGATGTCATAATGTAACATTCCATTATAATGTCATAAAGCAACATTCCATTATGATGTCATAATGCAAAATTCCATTATGATGTCATAATGTAACATTCAATTATGATGTCATAATGCAAAATTCCATTACGATGTCATAATGTAACATTCCATTACAATGTCATAATGCAAAATTCCATTACGATGTCATAATGTAAAATTCCATTATGATGGCATAAAGCAACATTCCATTATGATGTCATAATGCAAAATTCCATTATGATGTCATAAAGCAACATTCTATTATGATGCCATAATGCAACATTCCATTATGATGTCATAATGCAACATTCCATTATGATGTCATAAAGCAACATTCCATTATGATGTCATAATGCAAAATTCCATTATGATGTCATAATGTAAAATTCCATTATGATGTCACAATGCAACATTCCATTATGATGTCATAATGTAACATTCCATTATGATGTCATAATGCAACATCCCATTATGATGTCATAATGCAACATTCCATAATGATGTCATAATGCAAAATTCCATTATGATGTCATAATGCATCATTCCATTATGATGTCATAATGCAAAATTCCATTATGATGTCATAATGCAAAATTCCATTATGATATCATAATGTAAAATTCCATTATGATGTCATAATGCAAAATTCCATTATGATGTCATAATGTAACATTCCATTATGATGTCATAATGCAAAATTCCATTACGATGTCATAATGTAAAATTCCATTATAATGTCATAATGTAACATTCCATTATGATGTCATAATGCAACATCCCATTATGATGTCATAATGCAAAATTCCATTATGATGTCATAATGCAAAATTCCATTATGATGTCATAATGCAAAATTCCATTATGATGTCATAATGTAACATTCCATTATAATGTCATAAAGCAACATTCCATTATGATGTCATAATGCAAAATTCCATTATGATGTCATAATGTAACATTCCATTATGATGTCATAATGCAAAATTCCATTACGATGTCATAATGTAAAATTCCATTATGATGGCATAAAGCAACATTCCATTATGATGTCATAATGCAAAATTCCATTATGATGTCATAAAGCAACATTCTATTATGATGTCATAATGCAAAATTCCATTATGATGTCATAATGTAAAATTCCATTATGATGTCATAAAGCAACATTCCATTATGATGTCATAATGCAAAATTCCATTATGATGTCATAATGTAAAATTCCATTATGATGTCACAATGCAACATTCCATTATGATGTCATAATGTAACATTCCATTATGATGTCATAATGCAAAATTCCATTATGATGTCATAATGTAACATTCAATTATGATGTCATAATGCAAAATTCCATTATGATGTCATAATGCAAAATTCCATTATGATGTCATTATGTAAAATTCCATTATGATGTCATAAAGCAACATTCCATTATGATGTCATTATGTAAAATTCCATTATGATGTCATAAAGCAACATTCCATTATGATGTCATTATGTAAAATTCCATTATGATGTCATAAAGCAACATTCCATTATGATGTCATAATGCAAAATTCCATTATAATGTCATAATGTAACATTCCATTATGATGTCATAATGCAAAATTCCATTACGATGCCATAATGTAAAATTCCATTATGATGTCATAATGTAACATTCCATTATGATGTCATAATGCAAAATTCCATTATGATGTCATAATGTAAAACTCCATTATGATGTCATAAAGCAACATTCCATTATGATGTCATAATGCAAAATTCCATTATGATGTCATAATGTAACATTCCATTATGATGTCATAATGCAACATTCCATTATGATGTCATAATGCAAAATTCCATTATGATGTCATAATGTAAAATTCCATTATGATGTCACAATGCAACATTCCATTATGATGTCATAATGTAACATTCAATTATGATGTCATAATGCAAAATTCCATTATGATGTCATAATGTAACATTCAATTATGATGTCATAATGCAAAATTCCATTATGATGTCATAATGCAAAATTCCATTATGATGTCATAATGTAAAATTCCATTATGATGTCATAATGCAAAATTCCATTACGATGTCATAATGTAAAATTCCATTATGATGGCATAAAGCAACATTCCATTATGATGTCATAATGCAAAATTCCATTATGATGTCATTATGTAAAATTCCATTATGATGTCATAAAGCAACATTCCATTATGATGTCATAATGCAACATTCCATTATGATGTCATAATGCAAAATTCCATTATGATGTCATAATGCAAAATTCCATTATGATGTCATAATGCAAAATTCCATTATGATGTCATAATGCAAAATTCCATTATGATGTCATAATGTAAAATTCCATTATGATGTCATAATGCAAAATTCTATTATGATGTCATAATGTAACATTCCATTATGATGTCATAATGCAACATTACATTATGATGTCATAATGCAACATTCCATTATGATGCCATAATGCAAAATTCCATTATGATGTCATAATGCATCATTCCATTATGATGTCATAATCTAAAATTCCATTATGATGTCATAATGCAAAATTCCATTATGATATCATAATGTAAAATTCCATTATGATGTCATAATGCAAAATTCCATTATGATGTCATAATGTAACATTCCATTATGATGTCATAATGTAACATTCCATTATAATGTCATAATGCAAAATTCCATTATGATGTCATAATGTAACATTCCATTATAATGTCATAAAGCAACATTCCATTATGATGTCATAATGCAAAATTCCATTATGATGTCATAATGTAACATTCAATTATGATGTCATAATGCAAAATTCCATTACGATGTCATAATGTAACATTCCATTACGATGTCATAATGCAAAATTCCATTACGATGTCATAATGTAAAATTCCATTATGATGGCATAAAGCAACATTCCATTATGATGTCATAATGCAAAATTCCATTACGATGTCATAATGTAACATTCCATTATGATGTCATAATGCAACATCCCATTATGATGTCATAATGCAAAATTCCATTATGATGTCATAATGCAAAATTCCATTATGATGTCATAATGCAAAATTCCATTATGATGTCATAATGTAACATTCCATTATAATGTCATAAAGCAACATTCCATTATGATGTCATAATGCAAAATTCCATTATGATGTCATAATGTAACATTCCATTATGATGTCATAATGCAAAATTCCATTACGATGTCATAATGTAAAATTCCATTATGATGGCATAAAGCAACATTCCATTATGATGTCATAATGCAAAATTCCATTATGATGTCATAAAGCAACATTCTATTATGATGTCATAATGCAAAATTCCATTATGATGTCATAATGTAAAATTCCATTATGATGTCATAAAGCAACATTCCATTATGATGTCATAATGCAAAATTCCATTATGATGTCATAATGTAAAATTCCATTATGATGTCACAATGCAACATTCCATTATGATGTCATAATGTAACATTCAATTATGATGTCATAATGCAAAATTCCATTATGATGTCATAATGTAACATTCAATTATGATGTCATAATGCAAAATTCCATTATGATGTCATAATGCAAAATTCCATTATGATGTCATAATGTAAAATTCCATTATGATGTCATAATGCAAAATTCCATTACGATGTCATAATGTAAAATTCCATTATGATGGCATAAAGCAACATTCCATTATGATGTCATAATGCAAAATTCCATTATGATGTCATTATGTAAAATTCCATTATGATGTCATAAAGCAACATTCCATTATGATGTCATTATGCAAAATTCCATTATGATGTCATAATGTAACATTCCATTATGATGTCATAATGTAACATTCCATTATGATGTCATAATGCAAAATTCCATTACGATGTCATAATGTAAAATTCCATTATGATGGCATAAAGCAAAATTCCATTATGATATCATAATGTAAAATTCTATTATGATGTCATAATGCAAAATTCCATTATGATGTCATAATGTAACATTCCATTATGATGTCATAATGTAACATTCCATTATAATGTCATAATGCAAAATTCCATTATGATGTCATAATGTAACATTCCATTATAATGTCATAAAGCAACATTCCATTATGATGTCATAATGCAAAATTCCATTATGATGTCATAATGTAACATTCAATTATGATGTCATAATGCAAAATTCCATTACGATGTCATAATGTAACATTCCATTACGATGTCATAATGCAAAATTCCATTACGATGTCATAATGTAAAATTCCATTATGATGGCATAAAGCAACATTCCATTATGATGTCATAAAGCAACATTCCATTATGATGTCATTATGTAAAATTCCATTATGATGTCATAAAGCAACATTCCATTATGATGTCATAATGCAAAATTCCATTATAATGTCATAATGTAACATTCCATTATGATGTCATAATGCAAAATTCCATTACGATGCCATAATGTAAAATTCCATTATGATGTCATAATGTAACATTCCATTATGATGTCATAATGCAAAATTCCATTATGATGTCATAATGTAAAACTCCATTATGATGTCATAAAGCAACATTCCATTATGATGTCATAATGCAAAATTCCATTATGATGTCATAATGTAACATTCCATTATGATGTCATAATGTAAGATTCCATTATGATGTCATAATGTAACATTCCATTATGATGTCATAATGCAAAATTCCATTATGATGTCATAATGCAAAATTCCATTATGATGTCATAATGCAAAATTCCATTATGATGTCATAATGTAACATTCCATTATGATGTCATAATGTAAAATTCCATTATGATGTCATAATGCAAAATTCCATTATGATGTCATAATGCAAAATTCCATTATGATGTCATAATGCAAAATTCTATTATGATGTCATAATGCAAAATTCCATTATGATGTCATAATGTAAAATTCCATTATGATGTCATAATGCAACATTCCATTATGATGTCATAATGCAAAATTCCATTATGATGTCATAATGCAAAATTCCATTATGATGTCATAATGCAAAATTCCATTATGATGTCATAATGTAAAATTCCATTATGATGTCATAATGCAAAATTCTATTATGATGTCATAATGTAACATTCCATTATGATGTCATAATGCAACATTCCATTATGATGTCATAATGCAACATTCCATTATGATGTCATAATGCAAAATTCCATTATGATGTCATAATGCATCATTCCATTATGATGTCATAATCTAAAATTCCATTATGATGTCATAATGCAAAATTCCATTATGATATCATAATGTAAAATTCTATTATGATGTCATAATGCAAAATTCCATTATGATGTCATAATGTAACATTCCATTATGATGTCATAATGTAACATTCCATTATAATGTCATAATGCAAAATTCCATTATGATGTCATAATGTAACATTCCATTATAATGTCATAAAGCAACATTCCATTATGATGTCATAATGCAAAATTCCATTATGATGTCATAATGTAACATTCAATTATGATGTCATAATGCAAAATTCCATTACGATGTCATAATGTAACATTCCATTACAATGTCATAATGCAAAATTCCATTACGATGTCATAATGTAAAATTCCATTATGATGGCATAAAGCAACATTCCATTATGATGTCATAATGCAAAATTCCATTATGATGTCATAAAGCAACATTCTATTATGATGCCATAATGCAACATTCCATTATGATGTCATAATGCAACATTCCATTATGATGTCATAAAGCAACATTCCATTATGATGTCATAATGCAAAATTCCATTATGATGTCATAATGTAAAATTCCATTATGATGTCACAATGCAACATTCCATTATGATGTCATAATGTAACATTCCATTATGATGTCATAATGCAACATCCCATTATGATGTCATAATGCAACATTCCATAATGATGTCATAATGCAAAATTCCATTATGATGTCATAATGCATCATTCCATTATGATGTCATAATGCAAAATTCCATTATGATGTCATAATGCAAAATTCCATTATGATATCATAATGTAAAATTCCATTATGATGTCATAATGCAAAATTCCATTATGATGTCATAATGTAACATTCCATTATGATGTCATAATGCAAAATTCCATTACGATGTCATAATGTAAAATTCCATTATAATGTCATAATGTAACATTCCATTATGATGTCATAATGCAACATCCCATTATGATGTCATAATGCAAAATTCCATTATGATGTCATAATGCAAAATTCCATTATGATGTCATAATGCAAAATTCCATTATGATGTCATAATGTAACATTCCATTATAATGTCATAAAGCAACATTCCATTATGATGTCATAATGCAAAATTCCATTATGATGTCATAATGTAACATTCCATTATGATGTCATAATGCAAAATTCCATTACGATGTCATAATGTAAAATTCCATTATGATGGCATAAAGCAACATTCCATTATGATGTCATAATGCAAAATTCCATTATGATGTCATAAAGCAACATTCTATTATGATGTCATAATGCAAAATTCCATTATGATGTCATAATGTAAAATTCCATTATGATGTCATAAAGCAACATTCCATTATGATGTCATAATGCAAAATTCCATTATGATGTCATAATGTAAAATTCCATTATGATGTCACAATGCAACATTCCATTATGATGTCATAATGTAACATTCCATTATGATGTCATAATGCAAAATTCCATTATGATGTCATAATGTAACATTCAATTATGATGTCATAATGCAAAATTCCATTATGATGTCATAATGCAAAATTCCATTATGATGTCATTATGTAAAATTCCATTATGATGTCATAAAGCAACATTCCATTATGATGTCATTATGTAAAATTCCATTATGATGTCATAAAGCAACATTCCATTATGATGTCATTATGTAAAATTCCATTATGATGTCATAAAGCAACATTCCATTATGATGTCATAATGCAAAATTCCATTATAATGTCATAATGTAACATTCCATTATGATGTCATAATGCAAAATTCCATTACGATGCCATAATGTAAAATTCCATTATGATGTCATAATGTAACATTCCATTATGATGTCATAATGCAAAATTCCATTATGATGTCATAATGTAAAACTCCATTATGATGTCATAAAGCAACATTCCATTATGATGTCATAATGCAAAATTCCATTATGATGTCATAATGTAACATTCCATTATGATGTCATAATGCAACATTCCATTATGATGTCATAATGCAAAATTCCATTATGATGTCATAATGCATCATTCCATTATGATGTCATAATGCAACATTCCATTATGATGTCATAATGCAAAATTCCATTACGATGTCATAATATAAAATTCCATTATGATGTCATAATGTCACATTCAATTATGATGTCATAATGCAAAATTCCATTATGATGTCATAATTAGAGATGAGCGAACGTGTCCGTTACGGATACATCCGCACCCGAACACCGGCTTTAGCGAACACTGCAGTGTTCGCGCGTAAGTGTCCGGGTGCCGCCGGGGGGCGGGGAGATGCGCGGCGGCGCGGGCGGCAGTAGCGGGGAACAGGGGGGAGCCCTCTCTCTCTCCCTCTCCCCCCCACTCCCCGCCGCACCCCCCCGCGGTGCCACGGCGGCCCCCGAACTTTTTCGCCCGAACACCGAGGTGTTCGCAAAGTTCGGTGTTCGGGCGAAAAAGGGGCGGGGCCGAACGTGTTCGCTCATCTCTAGTCATAATGTAAAATTCCATTATGATGTCATAAAGCAACATTCCATTATGATGTCATAATGCAAAATTCCATTATGATGTCATAATGTAACATTCCATTATGATGTCATAATGCAAAATTGCATTATGATGTCATAATGCAACATTCCATCACGATGTCATAATATAAAATTCCATTATGATGTCATAATGTAACATTCAATTATGATGTCATAATGCGAAATTCCATTATGATGTCATAATGTAAAATTCCATTATGATGTCATAAAGCAACATTCCATTATGATGTCATAATGCAAAATTCCATTATGATATCATAATGTAAAATTCCATTATGATGTCATAATGCAAAATTCCATTATGATGTCATAATGTAAAATTCCATTATGATGTCATAAAGCAACATTCCATTATGATGTCATAATGCAAAATTCCATTATGATGTCATAATGCAACATCCCATTATGATGTCATAATGCAAAATTCCATTATGATGTCATAATGCAAAATTCCATTATGATATCACAATGTAAAATTCCATTATGATGTCATAATGCAAAATTCCATTATGATGTCATAATGTAAAATTCCATTATGATGTCATAATGTAACATTCCATTATGATGTCATAATGTAAAATTCCATTATGATGTCATAATGCAAAATTCCATTACAATGTCATAATGTAAAATTCCATTATGATGTCATAATGTAACATTCCATTATGATGTCATAATGCAAAATTCCATTATGATGTCATAATGTAAAATTCCATTATGATGTCATAAAGCAACATTCCATTATGATGTCATAATGCAACATTCCATTATGATGTCATAATGCAACATTCCATTATGATGTCATAATGCATCATGCCATTATGATGTCATAATGCAAAATTCCATTATGATGTCATAATGCAAAATTCCATTATGATGTCATAATGTAAAATTCCATTATGATGTCATAATGTAAAATTCCATTATGATGTCATAAAGCAACATTCCATTATGATGTCATAATGCAAAATTCCATTATGATGTCATAATGTAAAATTCCATTATGATGTCATAATGCAACATTCCATTATGATGTCATAATGCAAAATTCCATTATGATGTCATAATGTAAAATTCCATTATGATGTCATAATGTAACATTCCATTATGATGTCATAATGTAACATTCCATTATGATGTCATAATGTAACATTCCATTATGATGTCATAATGCAACATTCCATTATGATGTCATAATGCAACATTCCATTATGATGTCATAATGCAAAATTCCATTATGATGTCATAATGTAACATTCCATTATGATGTCATAATGCAACATTCCATTATGATGTCATAATGCAAAATTCTATTATGATGTCATAAAGCAACATTCCATTATGATGTCATAATGCAAAATTCCATTATGATGTCATAATGTAAAATTCCATTACGATGTCATAATGTAAAATTCCATTATGATGTCATAATGCAAAATTCCATTATGATGTCATAATGCAAAATTCCATTATGATGTCATAATGTAAAATTCCATTATGTCATAATGTAAAATTCCATTATGATGTCATAATGCAACATTCCATTATGATGTCATAATGCAAAATTCCATTATGATGTCATAATGTAACATTCCATTATGATGTCATAATGCAAAATTCCATTATGATGTCATAATGCAACATTCCATTATGATGTCATAAAGCAACATTCCATTATGATGTCATAATGCACAATTCCATTATGATGCCATAATGCAAAATTCCATTATGATGTCATAATGCAACATTCCATTATGATGCCATAATGCAAAATTCCATTATGATGTCATAATGTAACATTCCATTATGATGTCATAATGCAAAATTCCATTATGATGTCATAATGCAAAATTCCATTATGATGTCATAATGTAAAATTCCATTATGATGTCTTAATGCAACATTCCATTATGATGTCATAATGCAAAACTCCATTATGATGTCATAATGTAACATTCCATTATGATGTCATAATGCAAAATTCCATTACAATGTCATAATGCAAAATTCCATTAAGATGTCATAATGTAAAATTCCATTATGATGTCATAAAGCAACATTCCATTATGATGTCATAATGCAACATTCCATTATGATGTCATAATGCAACATTCCATTATGATGTCATAATGTAACATTCCATTATAATGTCATAATGCAAAATTCCATTATGATGTCATAATGTAAAATTCCATTAAGATGTCATAAAGCAACATTCCATAATGATGTCATAATTCAAATTCCATTATGATGTCATAATGTAACATTCCATTATGATGTCATAATGCAAAATTCCATTACGATGTCATAATATAAAATTTCATTATGATGTCATAAAGCAACATTCCATTATGATGTCATAATGCAAAATTCCATTATGATGTCATAATGTAAAATTCCATTATGATGTCATAAAGCAACATTCCATTATGATGTCATAATGCAACATTCCATTATGATGTCATAATGCAAAATTCCATTATGATGTCATAATGTAAAATTCCATTATGATGTCATAAAGCAACATTCCATTATGATGTCATAATGCAACATTCCATTATGATGTCATAATGCAACATTCCATTATGATGTCATAATGCAAAATTCCATTAGGATGTCATAATGCATCATTCCATTAGGATGTCATAATGCAAAATTCCATTAGGATGTCATAATGCATCATTCCATTATGATGTCATAATGCAAAATTCCATTATGATGTCATAATGCAAAATTCCATTATGATATCATAATGTAAAATTCCATTATGATGTCATAATGCAAAATTCCATTATGATGTCATAATGTAACATTCCATTATGATGTCATAATGCAAAATTCCATTACGATGTCATAATGTAAAATTCCATTTTGATGTCATAATGTAACATTCCATTATGATGTCATAATGCAACATTCCATTATGATGTCATAATGCAAAATTCCATTATGATGTCATAATGTAAAATTCCATTATGATGTCATAATGCAAAATTCCATTATGATGTCATAATGTAAAATTCCATTATGATGTCATAATGTAAAATTCCAGTATGATGTCATAATGTAAAATTCCATTATGATGTCATAATGTAACATTCCATTATGATGTCATAATGCAAAATTCCATTACGATGTCATAATGTAACATTCCATTATGATGTCATAGTGTAACATTCCATTACGATGTCATAATGCGAAATTCCATTATGATGTCATAATGTAAAATTCCATTATGATGTCATAATGTAAAATTCCAGTATGATGTCATAATGTAAAATTCCATTATGATGTCATAATGTAACATTCCATTATGATGTCATAATGCAAAATTCCATTACGATGTCATAATATAACATTCCATTACGATGTCATAATGCAACATTCCATTATGATGTCATAATGCAAAATTCCATTATGATGTCATTATGTAAAATTCCATTATGATGTCATAATGCAAAATTCCATTATGATGTCATAATGCAAAATTCCATTATGATGTCATAATGTAAAATTCCATTATGATGTCATAATGCCGACTGGTAGAGCAATGGTGGCTTCCAACTTCTTGGTACTGCTTAGTCCAAAGATAAGCATACAGCTGAGGTCGGAATACAGGTGACTATAGAACACAGCATCCCTGCAGGGCAAGGGACAGAGTAGCAGCAGGCACCGATCCTTGGTGGAAGCAGGCCAGCTGAGAACCACATACTCCCTGAATGATTTTGGACTGACTGATGTTGAGGCCTTTACCTGTGATCATCTTTGGTAATTCCTAAGAAAGATGCGTGGTAGTAGCCGTAAACTTGGATTGATTTTTGCTAACACTTTACTGTTACTACTGAAATGTAACTGATACTGGGCTCTGCCTATACTGCAGCTACTGAAATGTTACTGGGGTCCATTTAGACTGTTACTACAGAAGTGTTAATAGGGTCTCCCTGGACTTCTGCAACATAACTGTTAGTGGGGTCAGCTTATACCTTTGCTTCAGGAGTATTACAGGGGTCTGTGCATACTATCGGTGCACTAAGTGTTCCCATTGTGGCGTTCAACGTACATGGCCCCCCAAAAAATTACCCAGACCCAGACTGACTAGGGCATGCAGTGTGGGCCGAAGCCTACCTGCATTTTATCTCACGTTACCTTAGCTATTCGGGGTACTGCTATGTTATTAATAATTCACAGAAAAAGCCAAAAATCCAATACCCCTTACTCTTCCAAGCGGACACAGTCGCCATAGGCAGTATCGCCACACGGCAGGCACAATCGCCATCGGCAAAATCGCAGTAGGACAGGCGCAATCGCCATAAGCACTACAAATATGCCGGCAGCCAGACAATGCTGTGGAGGACAAACCTGTCCATGGCAGGTGAATATGCTGTCACTCACTCAACCCACCCCGTCGGTGGGTTCCCTGGAGCCACCCATACTGTGGGTGCACACAGACTTCCCATAGCGGAGTTCTACGTACCTGTGACAATGTAAATTACACATACTGACTGGAGCATGCAGTGTGGGCCGAAGCCAACCCGCATTTCTTCTTGCGTTACCTCAGCTTTAAGGGAGGCACTGCAATGGGATTAATTTATGTACCGCCGGTAGGTTCCAGGGAACCACCCATGCTGCGGGTGTACACGGAATTCCCATTGCGGAGCTGTACCTGCCTGTGTCTATTATTAAAAAAAAACAAAAAAAAAACAGTCTGACTGGGGCATGCAGTGTGGGCTGAAGCCCACCTGTATTTTACCTGACGTTAGCCCAGCCGTGCAGGGCACTGCAATGGGATTTATTTATGTACCGTTGGTGGGTTCCAGGGAGCCACTCATGCTGTGGGTCCACTCCACACAGACTTCCCATAGGGGAGTTGTACCTGCCTGTGACTATTAATAAAAAAAAAAACAGACTGACTAGGGCATGCAGTGTGGGCCGAAGCCCACCTGTATTTTATCTGACGTTAGCTCAGCTATCCAGGGCACTGCAATGAATTCATGAATGGGTGAGTGACAGCTGCCTCTCATCTGATTGGTCCCGCTGAGCCAATGAGAGGCAGCAGTCACTCACCCATTCATAAATTCATAAATGGGTGTGTCAGTGAGATCTGCATCTGATTGGTCAGGCTGTGACCAATAAGAGGCAGCTCATTCAGCAGGCGGGGATTTTAAATCCCCAGCTGCTGGATACTACTCACAGCTGTTCAGAGCAGTTCAGGAGGACTGCTGCTGGACGCGCTGAACTCTGTCTGCCGGGACCAGGTGAGTGTATATATATATATATATATATATATATATATATATATATATATATATATATATATATATATACATTTCTGGATGAATTGCAGGGAAGGGCTTATATATTTAAGCCCTTCCCGACAATTTATCCCGCGATCGCCGGCAGCCCATTGCTTTCAATAGAGCCGGCTGTATTGCCAGTTCCATTGAATTCAATGGGCTAACATCGTTCTTCTCTGCCACAGCTGTTACAGCTGTGACAGAGGAGAAGGATCTTTATGCTGACAGTGTGTGTGTGGGGGGGGGTGTCTCACTCTTGCCACTATTGTGCTTAATAGTGGGACCTGGGAACTTGAGATGCAGCCCAACAGTTAGCCCCTTGCCTGCCCTATCCGTTTCTGTGTCGTTCCCATCACTTTCTTGAATTTCCCAGGTTTTCGCAAATGAAAACCTTAGCGAGTATCGGCGATATACAAAAATGCTCGAGTCGCCCATTGACTTCAATGGGGTTCGTTACTCGAAACGAACTCTCGAGCATCACTGAAAGTTCGACTCGAGTAACGAGCACCCGAGCATTTTGGTGCTCGCTCATCTCTATTGCCAACTCTTATACAGGAAGAAGAGGGCGTATCCAAATGTTGCTTGATACAAAGATTAGTGTTACGTAGCTTACTGTTACAAAGGTGAAAATACTTATTGATCTTAAGACTTATTAACATCTACCAAATATTCTCAAAGCTCTTAAGGCCCGTCTCAGACATAGAAATTACCTAAGTCAGGATATTGCTGTTGCATTAGACAACATTTCTGCAATAGTTGTGTGTCTTCTCTGTTAACATAGCTTAGCCTTATTTAATTTGTCTGTTGACCTATCTTAAAATCCTAGTTCCCGGCACTACAAAGCATAGGTTTCAGTCTTCTCATCACGGGCTTCCGTATCTACCAATTTGGCACCTGGCAACGAGGTCATCAGATCGGTAGCGGTGTGGTCTGATAACACAGAGGATGGGTGCTGCTCTGGTGAAGTCCTGAAGGCGAGCATGTGAGGTTCGTATTAGAGGGGTGTTTAGTCTGAGTGTGTTAACGGATGGGAGTGAGAGGGCTGTGTGGTGTACGGAAAGGAGGGAGGTGATGCATGGTGGTGCGGCACCATGCAGAGCTTTGTGGGTGCGGTTGAGGAGTTTAAATTTAGTTCTGCAGCGGATGGGCAGCCAATGCAGCGACTGGCATAGTGCAGAGGTGCCTGAAAAATGGCTGGATAGAAAAATGAGCCTAGCTCCCATGGTTAGTATGGATTGGAGCGAGTCTGGTGCGGGGGAAGCTGATGAGAAGCAAGTTGCAGCAGTCGAGTCAGGAGTGGTTGAGTGCAACCACCAGTGTTTTTAGGGTGTCCGTGGTGAGGAACGGACATAATTTGGCAATATGTCTGAGGTGTAGGTTGAATATTTGGGCAAGAGATTGGATGTGCGGGTGTCTATCAGACCAAAACCAAACCACTCAGGGTATTTAAAGCAAACTCAGATGCTAGTACTTCTGTGAAAGTCTCATGAAATCAGTTACAGATCCTTTCATCGCTCCAAAGACAGCATGAAACATGAAGAAATTTTAATGGGCAAAGCAGGACAATTCATTCTGTGTATGTGTCAGATAGCTGAACACCGCGCTGGGAAACCGTTGTGTACCAAGAGTATAGACAAACCCCTGAAGCATTTCTGTACCAAGAGTACAAGCGAACACCTGAAAAATCGGTGTACCAAGAGTACAGGTGTACCCCTGGAAAAAAATTGGTTTACCCAGAGTGCAGGTGAAACCCAGAAACGTTTTTTTTTTTTTTTTTTCTCTTTAAGATAGAGCTCGTAGTTGCTTAATTTGTAACAGAGCCTGGATGCAGCCCTCCACAAAATTTAGTTTTAACAGAGCCTTTTGGCCCTCTGAAAACTTGGCTGTTCAGCGTGATGAGGAGGAAGGAGGAGGGGGAGGAAGATCAGAGAGGCATAGGCCAAGCTACTTTCCCCCTTTTTGGGGGTGATAGAGGGTGCATGGTTCTCTAGTTCAGTGCAAGTTTGTGCCACGTGTCCAGCTTTGACACCAAATAGTTGTGTAGAGCTGCTACTTGGCCCACTGAAGAACGTCCTCTACCACTAGCGTTGTCAGATGGGAAGTTTAGCATCAGCTTTTCCACCAGGTCCTTGTGGTATTGCATCACTCTCGTACTCCTTTCCTCTTCGGGAATGAGAGTGGAAAGCTTCTCATTATACCGTGGGTTGAGAAGGGTGAACGGCCAGTGATCCTGGTTGGCAATAATGCATCTTATGTGAGGGTCACGGGAAAGGCAGCTTAACATGGAGTCAGCCATGTATGCCAGAGTCCCAGTATGCAACACATCGCTGTCCTCACTAAGAGTATGACTTTCATGATCCTCGTCCTCCTCCTTCGCTTCAGCCCATACACGCTGAGCAGATGTGAGGAAAGTAGCATGGGTACCCTATGAAGTGTGGGCGGCAGTGTCATCCCTCCCCTCCTCCTCCAATATGCATTGAGAAACAGGCATGAGGGTGGTCTGGCTATCAAGCAACATACTGCAATCCCCCATCTCCTGTCATAACCGCCAAGCGTCGGCCTTTATGCTTAGCAGCAAACTTCTCAGCAGGCAATGCAGCGGGATGGTTATACTAATAATGGCCACATCACCGTTCACCGTTTGTGTAGACTCCTCAAAGTTTTCTAGAACCTGACAGATGTCTGCCATCCAAGCCCACTCCTCTGTGAAGAACTGCGAAGGCTGATTACCACTCCGCCGGCCATGTTGCAGCTGGTATTTTACAATGGTTCTATGCTGCTCGTACAGCCTGGCCAACATGTGCAACATAGAATTCCAGCATGTGGGCATGTCGCACAGCAGTCGGTGCTCTGGCAGCTGGAACTGATGTTTCAGCGTCTTGACGGTGGCGGCATCTGTGGTGGACTTCCTTAAATGGGTGCACACGCGACACACCTTGCTGAACAGGTCAGACAAATGGGGGTAGTTTTTCAGAAAGCGCTGGACCACCAGATTTAGCACGTGGGCCCGGCATGGCTAGTCTGCCAAGCTACTGAGCCGCCACCAGGTTACGCCCATTATCACACACGACCATGCCTGGTTGGAGGTTTAGCGCAAAAGCCACTGATCTGTCTGCTCTGTCAAACCCTGCAACAGCTCTTGGGCAGTGTGCCTCTTCTATCCCAAGCCAGAGAAACCTTCACGGACGTAGGACCAGGAATTCTCGGTGTGAGTAGCACGTGAGTAGACCCAAGGTCAGACTCGGTCTCTGCCTCCATGAAGTTCACCCAATGTGCAGTGAGGGGGATGTAGTGTCCCTGCCCACCAACACTTGTCCATGTGTCGGTGGTTAAGTTGACCTTTCCAGTAACCACGTTTGTGAGGGCACAGTTTATGTTGAGTGAGACGTGCTGGTGTAGGGCGGGCATGCACACAGGGGAAAATAGTGGCGACTAGGGACCGAGTACCGAGGGACCGCCACCGCCATCATGTTGCGGAAAGCCTCAATTTCTACTAGCCTGCATGGCAGCATTCCCAAGCTAAGTAGCTGTGTGATAGGCACATTTAAAGATTGTGCATGTGGGTGGGTGGCCACGTATTTCCGCTTTCATTCCAACGATTGGGTTAGCGACAGCTGAACGCTGTGCTGGTGCGCTGGGACACATTGGTGGAGGACCGTGGAGGTGAGGGTGTGGGTCCAGGCCGGGAAACACTTGTGCCTGCGTCCTGGGAGGGGGGTTGCATCTCAGTGCCAGGATGTAACACTGGGGAAGAGGCAGTGGTGTGACCCGCAGGCGGTGAATGGCTTGCGTTCCACCTTGTGGGGGTGCTTAGCCATCATATGCCTGTGCATGCTGGTCGTGGTCAGGATGGTAGCGGTGGCTCCCCGGCTGATCTTGGTGCAACACAGGTTCGCACCACTGTTCGTCGGCCGTCTGCGCTCTCAATAAAAACACCTCCAGACCTTCGAACACCTATCCCTCTGCATGGAGGCTTGCCGCGAGGGGGTGCTGTGGGGAACAGTTGGTGGATTATTTGCTGTGGAGCTGGTTCTCCCCCTGGCCACCACACTGCCTCTTCCTACCTGCTCTGCTGCTTGTTCTTGCCCCCCCCCCCTCCCTCTGAAGCCCTGTCTTCAGTAGGGTTTGCAAGCCTGGTTGGGTCAGTCACCTCATCGTCCATCAGCCATCAGCTCTTCCTCTTACTCCTCAGTCTGCTCCTCCCTCAGACCTATTGCCCTAACAACCACTTTGCTGACAGACAACTGCCTCATCCTCATCATCCACAAATAGCTCTTGAGACAGTTATTCAAAGTCTCCACCCTCATCACCCTGAGTCTGTGAAAGTTCCACATTTTCGGCATCGGTCACGACAAACTCCTCACGTTGCTGTGGAACCAGTTTTTTTTAGACTCAGGGCAGGGACGCAGGAAGAATTCTTGAGTGTATGCCTGTTCAACACAAACTCCCCTTTTCCTGGAGTGACCAGGCTGGGAGGAAGGAAGAGCAGCCTGAGGATATAGAGGTGCAGTCCATTGGGTGGCGTGAGTGGACTGTGTGGAAGACTGCGTATTGGATAAAGTACTGGAGGTGTTATTCGCTATCCATGTCAGCACCTGATCGCACTGCTGTGCTTTAAATAATGGTCTACCATGCGGACCTGCAAAATATGACATGAAGCTGGGGAGTGGAGACAAGCGGCGCTCTACCAATCCCTCAGCAGCAGGCACTGTTTCACCCTGCCAAGGACCTCGGCCTGTGCCCACACCCTCATTCTAACGCCCGCGTCCACGTCCTAGACCCTTACCCCTAATCCTCGTCCTGTAGGGTAAAGGACAGAGCAGGGCCAGAAAAAAAAAAAATCAATGTATACCGCTGATACCTAGGGCTAATTCACTACCTACAGAGACAAAGACTGGTAAATATGAGAGGCTCAATGCAGTGCTAGAAAAAATTTAAGAAGTGTAAAGCACTGAAAACTATTCCTAATACACCGCACACAGAGACTTGTAGATTTGAGAGGCTTTGGGCAGGGCCAGAAAAAAAAAACAAAAAAAAAAAAACTAGTGTATAGCGCTGAGAAGCAGGGCTTATTCACCACCCACAGAGACTTGTAGACTTGAGAGGCTTTGAGCAGGGCCAAAAAAAATTGAACCAGTGTAAAGCAAAGATACCTAGTAGTAATTTACCGTACACAGAGACTTGGAGATTTGAGAGTCTCTGTTCAGGGCCAGAAAATCAGTTACGGTTAGTTCCATCACTCCAAAGACTGAATGAACCACAAATAAATTCCACAGACCAAGCTTGGCACAGTTGCCATCACCCAGGACCTTGGCCTCTCCACCCACCCTCAACAAACGCGGGCATAAAGTGGACTCAAATGCTAGTACTTCTGTGAAAGTCTCATTAAATCAGTTACGGTTCCTTTCATCGCTCCAAAGACAACATGAAACATGAAGAAATTTTAATGGGCAAAGCAGGACAATTCAATCTGTGTATGTGTCAGATTGCTGAACACCGTGCTGGGAAACCGTTGTGTAACAAGAGTTTAGACGAACCACTGGAAAACTGGTGGACCAAGACTACAGGCGATCACCTGGAAACATTTGTTTAGCAAAGGTATAGGCGAAGCCCGAAAAAAGAAAATAGTTTGCTAAGAGTAAAGGTGTAGGCCTGAAAAAAATAGTGTACCAAGAGTACAGGTGTACCCTCCGAAAAAAACAAAAAACAAAACAAAAAAAAAAAAAAACAATAGTTTTTACAGAGCCGTTTGGCCTGCAGAAAAATTGGCTGCTCAGTGTGATAGCATGCTAGCTTAGGAGAAGGTGGAAGAGGAGGAAGATCAGAGAAGGATAGACCAAGCTACTTCCCTCCATTTTTGGGGGTGATATAGGATGCATGGTTCTTTAGTTCCAGCTCAAATAATCGTTATGCTCGGCTGCTCCCCATCAGTGGATAAGAGAAGTCAGGGGAAATCCAGCCTTTGTTCATCTTAATGAGTGTAAGCCTGTTGGCGCTCTCAGTCGACAGGCGGGTACGCTTATCCGTGATAATCCCTCCAACAGCACTAAACACCCTCTCTGATAATATGCTAGCGGCAGGGTAGGCCAGCACCTCCAGGGCGTACAGCGCCAGTTTGTGCCACGTGTCTATTGAACCAGTGTAAAGCACTGCCATCTAGGCCTAATTCACCGCCCACAGAGAGTGGTAGATATGAGAGGCTCAATGCAGTGCTAGAAAAAAAAATTAAAGCAGTGTAAAGCACTGAAATCTATTCCTAATACACCGCCCACAGAGACTCGTAAATTTGAGAGGCCTTGAGCTGGGCCAGAAAAAAAATAACCCACTGTATAGCGCTGAGAACTAGGGCTAATTCAAAGCACGCATAGACTGGTAGATACAGTATGCTCCAATACAGCAACAGCACTTGGAGCCTCCCAAAAACTAAATATAAAACCCTAGTAGTACACAGCATAAAACCTCTAACAGTGGTCAGAATACAGCTGGGATGCCTGGGGAAAAAAATGGTGCACTACTGGTCCCAGCCAGCCAAAATGCTAAAGCACACAATAAGAGTAGTCCTAGAAAGGACTGTTGAGTTCATGTAGTCAGGATCCCTGCTTAACTGCTACCTAATCCCTACAGTAACACTTTCCCTATCTGCTGTAGATGTGCACGGGGTTGGAACGTCTCAGCAGGAAGTCGTAATGCCTCCCCTGCGTGTTTAGTGGCTAAAATAAAAATGGCACTAAACATGCAGGAGGGGACATTAACGTTTTTCGAGGAAAGGAAGGGAAGGGAAATCTTTGTGTGGTGGAAAGTGGTCCAGGTTCCACAATTAAGCCACAATGGGGACAAGAGCCTGGACCCCCCCCCCTCCCCTCCCCTCCCCCCCCCCCCCGCACGACCCAGTGTCCACAGCGCACACCGAAGTTTCCTTGTGCAGCCTTCAGCTCCCCTCATGCCACACGCTGGCCTCATAACCACACCACCCTCATGTCTATTTATAAGTGCGTCTGCCATGAGGAGGAACCGCAGGCACACGCTGCAGAGGGTTGGCACGGCCAGGCAGCGACCCTCTTTACAAGGGGCGGGGCGATAGCCCACAATGCTGTACAGAAGCAATGAGAAATCCAATCCTGTGCCACCTCCATCAGGAGCTGCACACGTGGGCATAGCAATGGGGAACCTATGTGCCACACACTATTCATTCTGTCAAGGTGTCTGCATGCCCAAGTCAGACCGGGGTTTTTTATAAATAGTCACAGGCAGGCACAACTCCGCAATGGGAATTCCGTGTGCACCCACAGCATGGGTGGCTCCCTGGAACCCACCCGCTGTACATAAATGTATCCCATTGCAGTGCCCTGGACAGCAGAGCTAACGTCAGATTAAATGCAGGTGGGCTTCGGCCCACACTGCATGCCCCAGTCAGACTGGGTTTTTTTATAAGTAGACACAGACAGGTACAACTCCCTATTGTGAAGTACGTGTGGACCGACAGCATGGGTGGCTCCCTGGAACCCAGCGGCGGTACAGAAATATATCCCATTGCAGTGCCCAACACAGCTGAGGTAACGTCAGGTTTAATGCAGGTGGGCTTCGGCCCACACTGCATGCCCCAGTCTGACCAGGGTTTTTAATACATAGACACTGGCAGGTACAAATCACTAATGTGAAGTCCCTGTGGACCCACAGCATGGGTGGCTCCCTGGAACCCATCGGCGGTACATAAATGTATCCCATTGCAGTGCCCTGCTCAGCAGAGCTAACGTCACATACAATACAGGTGTGCTTCGGCCCACAGTGCATGCCCCAGTCAGAGTGGTAATATGTACCTTAACAGTAACCACGTTGGTGGGAATGTGGTGGCGACTGCGGGCCTAGTAGCGCAGTTTTATTTAGTTGGTTTTTTGAATGTGGCTAGGATCAAGTGGGCCGTGGCGGGGGGGAGGGGGGGGGGGGCGGGAGCCTCTGTTTCCACACCCCAGTGGCATAGCATTTCACTATAAGCACCCCTGTAAAGTAAGTAATACGTATTACTATACAAACCATAATCTCTAACACAAACCTCTGCATCTTCTGATTGTCATCTTCCGATACACCGGAGCGCTGGTTTATTTTTTTATCTTCTATTGATTAGCATTAGCAGCGGTATAGGCAGAGCCCAGAATTTGTAACATTTCAGCAGTAGCATTAGGGACAGGCCCCAGTAACATATCACTAGCAGCATTATAGGGGGAGCACAGTATTAGTTCCATTTCAGTAGTAGTAGCAGTCCAGACAGGCCCCAGTAACAATTCCGAAGCAGCAGTATAGGGGGAGCACAGTCTTAGTTCCATTTCAGTAGTAGTAGCACTCAAGACAGGCCCCAGGAACAATTCTGAAGCAGCAGTATAGGGGGAGCACAGTATTAGTTCCATTTCAGTAGTAGTAGTAGTAGTAGCAGTCAAGTTAGGCCACAGTAACATTCCCGTTGCAGCTGTTTAGGGAGATAACAGTATCTTTCACATTTCAGTAGTTGCAGTATAGACAAGGCTCCAGTTACATTTATGTAGCAAAAGTGTAGGCCAACCCCGCACACCTTGCTGTAGCATGAGTGCAGGCGAAGCCCATAAAAATTACTAGGATTACACTGTAGGCGAGGGCCCAAAAATATTGGTGTACCAACAGTACTAATGTACCTCAGAAAAATTGCCCATGCCCAACCAAAAGGGCAGGTGAAACCCATTAATCGCTTTGGTTAATGTGGCTTAATTTGTAACTAGGCCTGGAGGCAGCCCAGTTAAAATTAAAAATTGGTTGAGGTGCAAATTTCAACACCTTAATGAGCATTGAAACGTATAAACATTGTTTACAAAAGTTATATGACTGAGCCTTGTGGGCCTAAGAAAAATTGCCCGTTCGGCGTGATTACGTGAGGTTTCAGGAAGAGGAGCAGGAGGAGGAGGAGGAATATTATACACAGATTGATGAAGCTAAAAGGTCCCCGTTTTTGATGGTGATAGAGAACGATGCTTCCATCCGCGGGTGCAGCCTACGTATTGTTTAGGTACCGCTGCTTTCCGCTGGTGGAGAAGAGAAGTCTGGGGAAATCCAGGATTTGTTCATCTTGATGAGTGTAAGCCTGTCGGCACTGTCGGTTGACAGGCGGGTACGCTTATCTGTGATGATTCCCCCAGCCTCACTAAACACCCTCTCTGACAAGACGCTAGCCGCAGGACAAGCAAGCACCTCTAGGGCATACAGTGTGAGTTCAGGCCACGTGTCCAGCTTCGACACCCAGTAGTTGTAAGGGGCAGAGGCTTCACGGAGGACGGTCGTGCGAACGGCTACATACTCCCTCACCATCCTTTTACAGTGCTCCCGCCGACGCAGCCTTGACTGGGGAGCGGTGACACAGTCTTGCTGGGGAGCCATAAAGCTGGCAAAGGCCTTGGAGAGTGTTCCCCTGCCTGCGCTGTACATGCTGCCTGATCTCCGCACCTCCCCTGCTACCTGGCCCTCGGAACTGCGCCTTCTTCCACTAGCGCTGTCGGATGAGAATTTTACCATCAGTTTGTCCGCCAGGGTCCTGTGGTATAGCAACACTCTCGACCCCCTTTCCTTTTCGGGTATGAGAGTGGAAAGGTTCTCCTTATACCGTGGGTCGAGCAGTGTGTACACCCAGTAATCCGTAGTAGCCAGAATGCGTGTAACGCGAGGGTCATGAGAAAGGCATCCTAACATGAAGTCAGCCATGTGTGCCAGGGTACCTGTACGCAACACTCGGCTGTCCTCACTAGGAAGATCACTTTCAGGATCCTCCTCCTCCTCAGGCCATACACGCTGAAAGGATGACAGGCAAGCAGCATGGGTACCCTCAGCAGTGGGCCGAGCTGTCTCTTCCCCCTCCTCCTCATGCCCCCCTCCTCCTCCTCCTCAACGCGCTGAGATATAGACATGAGGGTGCTCTGACTATCCAGCGACATACTGTCTTCCCCCGGCTCCGTTTCCGAGCGCAAAGCGTCTGCCTTTATGCCTTGCAGGGAACTTCTCAAGAGGCATAGCAGAGGAATGGCGACACTAATGATTACAACATCGCCGCTCACCATCTGGGTAGACTCCTCAAAGTTTCCAAGGACCTGGCAGATGTCTGCCAACCAGGCCCACTCTTCTCTAAAGAATTGAGGAGGCTGACTCCCACCATGTTGGAGTTTGTATTCCACTATAGCTCTACGCTGCCCATAGAGCCTGGCCAACATGTGGAGCGTAGAGTTCCACCGTGTGGGCACGTCACACAGCAGTCGGTGCACTGGCAGATTAAACCGATGTTGCAGGGTGCGCAGGGTGGCAGCGTCCGTCTTGGACTTGCGGAAATGTGCGCTGAGCCGGCACACCTTGCCGAGCAGGTCAGGCAAGTGAGGGTAGTTTTTAAGAAACCGCTGAACCACCAGATTGAAGACGTGGGCCAGGCATGGCACGTGTGTGAGGCTGCCGAGCTGCAGAGCCTCCACCAGGTTACGGCCGTTGTCATACACGACCATGCCCGGTTGGAGGCTCAGCGGCAAAAGCCAGAGGTCGGTCTGCTCTGTCAGACCCTGTAACAGTTCGTGGGCCGTGTGCCTCTTGTCACCTAGGCTGAGTAGTTTCAGCACGGCCTGCTGACGCTTGCCCACCACTGTACTGCCGCGCCACACGGACTGCTGGTGACGTGCTGCTCACACTTCTTAAATGAGAGGTAGAGGTTGCGTAGGAGGAGGAGGGGGAGGGTTTAGAGTAGGTGGCATAGTGCGATGCAGATACCAGCACCGAGGTAGGACCCGCTGTAGCACACCACTGTTCACCGGTCGTCCACGCTCTCACTGAAAAACATCCACACTAGAGATGAGCGAACGTACTCGTCCGAGCTTGATATTCGTGCGAATATTAGGGTGTTCGGGATGCTCATTACTCGTAACGAGTACCACGCGATGTTCCGGTTACTTTCAGTTTCCTCTCTGAGACGTTAGCGCGCTTTTCTGGCCAATTGAAAGACAGGGAAGGCATTACAACTTCCCCCTGTGACGTTCAAGCCCTATACCACCCCCTGCTGTGAGTGGCTGGGGCGATCAGATGTCACCCGAGTATAAAAGTCAACCCCTCCCGCGGCTCGCCTCACATGCCTTGTGAGTTAGCTGAGGGAAAGTGCTGTTCTATTGGAGTTGCTGTAGGGAGAGTGTTTGTAGTGAGTGTAGGCTTCAAGAACCCCAACGGTCCTGCTTAGGGCCACATCTACGTGTGTGCAGGCTGCTGTTAGCAGTGGAGAATTTTTTTTTTTTTTCTCAAAATCGGCAGTGCAGAGCATTGCACCCGGTATTAGGGACAGAAGTGGTGCTTAGGCAGGGAGAGTGTTAGGAGTGAGTGTAGCCTTCAAGAACCTCAACGGTCCTTTCTAGGGCCACATTTAACTGTGTGGAGTACTGTGCAGGCTGCTGTTAGCTGTGTTGCTTTTTGTTTTTTTTTTCTCAAAATCGGCGGTGCAGAGCATTGCACCCTGCATTGATACTACAGGCACAGAATTGTGTAGGCAGGGCCACAACACAGTTATATTAGTCATTGAATAGAGGCAGTGGGCCTTTTCTTTTTTAACAAAAGGGAAAAAAGTATATTTGCCCTGCCTCTGTCAGTCCTAAGGGCTCTGGGTACGTGTGTGCTGCGTGGAGAACCTAAAAAAATCAGACGCAACCAGCTACGGTTGAGTGCAGCCTTGCGCCAATTTCTTTCCTGCCTGGGAAATACCTGCTCTGCCACAGTTAATAACTCTGCAACAGTAAAGTTCTGTGACACTTTTGCAGGGCCGCAACACAGTTATTAAACTTATTATTCATTCACTAGAGGCAGTGGGCCTTTCTTTTTTAAAAAAAGTTAAAAAATTACATTTGGCCTGCAGGCTTGCGCCAATTTCTTTCCTGCCTGTGAAATCAAATCACTGGTAATACAGCATGCTGAGGGGTAGGGGTAGGCCTAGAGGACGTGGACGCGGCCGAGGACGCGGAGGGCCAAGTGAGGGTGTGGGCACAGGCCGAGCTCCTGATCCAGGTGTGTCGCAGCCGACTGCTGCGCGATTAGGAGAGAGGCACGTTTCTGGCGTCCCCACATTCATCGCCCAATTAATGGGTCCACGCGGGAGACCTTTATTAGAAAATGAGCAGTGTGAGCAGGTCCTGTCCTGGATGGCAGAAAGTGCTTCGAGCAACCTATCGTCCAGCCACAGTTCTGCGCCGTCCACTGCTGCAAATCCGAATCCTCTGTCTGCTGCTCCTCCTTCCTCCCAGCCTCCTCACTCTACTACAATGACACATGCTCAGGAGCGGGAAGACTCCCAGGAACTGTTCTCGGGCCCCTGCTCAGATTGGGCAGCAGTGGTTCCTCTCCCACCAGAGGAGTTTATCGTCACTGATGCACAACCATTGGAAAGTTCCCGGGGTCCGGGGGATGAGGCTGGGGACTTCCGCCAACTGTCTCAAGAACTTTCTGTGGGTGAGGAGGACGATGACGATGAGACACAGTTGTCTTGCAGTGAGGTAGTAGTAAGGGCAGTAAGTCCGAGGGAGGAGTGCACAGAGGATTCGGAGGAAGAGCAGCAGGACGATGAGGTGACTGACCCCACCTGGTGTGCAACGCCTACACAGGACAGGTCTTCAGAGGGGGAGGCACGGGCAGCAGCAGGGCAGGTTGCAAGAGGCAGTGCGGTGGCCAGGGGTAGAGGCAGGGCCAGACCGAATAATCCACCAACTGTTTCCCAAAGCGCACCCTCGCGCCATGCCACCCTGCAGAGGCCGAGGTGCTCTATGGTCTGGCAGTTTTTCACCGAGACGCCTGACGACCGACGAACAGTGGTGTGCAACCTTTGTCGCGCCAAGATCAGCCGGGGAGCCACCACCAACAGCCTCACCACCACCAGCATGCGCAGACATATGATGGCCAAGCACCCCACAAGGTGGGACGAAGGCCGTTCACCGCCTCCGGTTTGCACCGTTGCCTCTCCCCCTGTGCCCCAACCTGCCACTGAGATCCAACTGCCCTCTCAGGACACAGGCACTACCGTCTCCTGGCCTGCACCCACACCCTCACCTCCGCTGTCCTCGGCCCCATCCACCAATGTCTCGCACCGCACAGTCCAGCCGTCGCTAGCACAAGTGTTGGAGCGCAAGCGCAAGTACGCCGCCACGCACCCGCACGCTCAATCGTTAACCGTCCACATAGCCAAATTTATCAGCCTTGAGATGCTGCCGTATAGGGTTGTGGAAACGGAGGCTTTCAAAGCTATGATGGCGGCGGCGGCCCCGCGCTACTCAGTTCCCAGTCGCCACTACTTTTCCCGATGTGCCGTCCCAGCCCTGCACGACCACGTCTCCCGCAACATTGTACGCGCCCTCACCAATGCGGTTAGTGGCAAGGTCCACTTAACTACGGACACGTGGACAAGCACAGGCGGGCAGGGCCACTACATCTCCCTGACGGCACATTGGGTGAATTTAGTGGAGGCTGGGACAGAGTCAGAGCCTGGGACCGCTCACGTCCTACCCATCCCCAGAATTGCGGGTCCCAGCTCGGTGGTGGTATGTTGGGCGGTGTATGCTTCTTCCACTAAAGCAACCCTCCTCCTCCTCCTCAACCTCTGTCTCGCAATCTAGATGTGTCGGCAGCAGCAGGACGTCGCCAGCAGTCGGTGTCGCGCGGCGTGGCAGCACAGCGGTGGGCAAGCGTCAGCAGGCCGTGCTGAAACTACTCAGCTTAGGAGATAGGAGGCCCACGGCCCACGAACTGCTGCAGGGTCTGACAGAGCAGACCGACCGTTGGCTTGCACCGCTGAGCCTCCAACCGGGCATGGTCGTGTGTGACAACGGCCGTAACCTGGTGGCGGCTCTGCAGCTCGGCAGCCTCACGCACGTGCCATGCCTGGCCCACGTCTTTAATTTGGTGGTTCAGCGCTTTCTGAAAAGCTACCCACGCTTGTCAGACCTGCTCGTAAAGGTGCGCCGGCTCTGCGCACATTTCCGCAAGTCCCACACGGACGCTGCCACCCTGCGCACCCTGCAACATCGGTTTAATCTGCCAGTGCACCGACTGCTGTGCGACGTGCCCACACGGTGGAACTCTACGCTCCACATGTTGGCTAGGCTGTATGAGCAGCGTAGAGCTATAGTGGAATACCAACTCCAACATGGGCGGCGCAGTGGGAGTCAGCCTCCTCAATTCTTTTCAGAAGAGTGGGCCTGGTTGGCAGACATCTGCCAGATCCTTCGAAACTTTGAGAAGTCTACCCAGGTGGTGAGCGGCGATGCTGCAATCATTAGCGTCACCATTCCTCTGCTATGCATCTTGAGAAGTTCCCTGCAAACCATAAAGGCAGCCGCTTTGCGCTCGGAAACAGAGCCGGGGGAAGACAGTATGTCGCTGGATAGTCAGAGCACCCTCCTGTCCATATCTCAGCGCGTTCAGGAGGAGGAGGAGGAGCATGAGGAGGATGAGGAGGAGGGGGAAGAGACAGCTTGGCCCACTGCTGACGGTACCCATGCTGCTTGCCTGTCATCATTTCAGCGTGTATGGCCTGAGGAGGAGGAGGAGGAGGAGGAGGAGGAGGATCCTGAAAGTGATCTTCCTAGTGCGGACAGCAATGTGTTGCGTACAGGTACCCTGGCACACATGGCTGACTTCATGTTAGGATGCCTTTCTCGTGACCCTCGCGTTGCACGCATTCTGGCTACTACGGATTACTGGGTGTACACACTGCTCGACCCACGCTATAAGGAGAACCTCCCCACTCTCATTCCCGAAAAGGAAAGGGGTTCGAGAGTGTTGCTATACCACAGGACCCTGGCGGACAAGCTGATGGTAAAATTCCCATCCGACAGCGCTAGTGGCAGAAGGCGCAGTTCCGAGGGCCAGGTAGCAGGGGAGGTGCGGAGATCGAGCAGCATGTACAGCCCAGGCAGTGCAAGAGTCTTTAAGGGCCTGGACAGCTTTATGGCTCCCCACCAAGACTGTGTCACCGCTCCCCAGTCAAGGCTGAGTCGGCGGGAGCACTGTACAAGGATGGTGAGGGAGTACATAGCCGATCGCACGACCGTCCTCCGTGACGCCTCTGCCCCCTACAACTACTGGGTGTCGAAGCTGGACACATGGCCTGAACTCGCGCTGTATGCCCTGGAGGTGCTTGCTTGTCCTGCGGCTAGCGTCTTGTCAGAGAGGGTGTTTAGTGCGGCTGGGGGAATCATCACAGATAAGCGTACCCGCCTGTCAACCGACAGTGCCGACAGGCTAACACTCATCAAGATCAACAAAGCCTGGATTTCCCCAGACTTCTCTTCTCCACCAGCGGACAGCAGCGATACCTAAGCAATACGTAGGCTGCACCCGCGGATGGAAGCTACGTTCTCTCTCACCATCCAAAACGGGGACATTTCTGCTTCATCAATCTGTGTATAATATTCCTCCTCCTCCTCCTCCTGCTCCTCCTCCTGAAACCTCACGTAATCACGCTGAACGGGCAATTTTTCTTAGGGCCACAAGGCTCACTCATCTAATTTTTCTAAACAATTTTTATATGTTTCAATGCTCTTAAAAGCGTTGAAACTTTAACTTGAACGAATTTTTTGTTAAACTGGGCTGCCTCCAGGCCTAGTTACCACTTAAGCCACATTAACCAAAGCGAGTAATGGGTTTCACCTGCCATCTTGGTTGGGCATGGCCAATTTTTACTGAGGTACATTAGTACTGTTGGTACACCAATGTTTTGGGGCCCTCGCCTACAGTGTAATCAAATGAATTTTTAGCCCACCTGCATTACAGCTGACGTTACATCCGCTGTGTTGGCCAATGCAATGGGATATTTTTATGTACCGCCAGTGGCTTCCTGGCACCCACCCATGCTGTGGGTCCACAGGGAATTAAAAATGCATCTGTTTCCACTTGTAAAGAACCCCAGTCTGACTGGGGCATGCAGTGTGGGCCGAAGCCCACCTGCATTAAGCACGACATTACTACCTCAGCTGTGTTGGGCAATGCAATGGGATATTTGTATGTACCGCCGGTGGGTTCCAGGGAGCCACCCATGCAGTCGGTCAACAGGGACTTCACAATAGGGAGTTGTACCTGCCTGTGTCTATGAATTAAAAAGCCCGGTCTGACTGGGGCATGCAGAGACACCTTGACAGAATGAATAGTGTGTGGCACATAGGTTCCCCATTGCTATGCCCACGTGTGCAGCTCCTGATGGCGGTGGCACAGGATTCTATTTCTCATTGCTTCTGTACAGCATTGTGGGCTATCGCCCCGCCCCTTTTAAAGAGGGTCGCTGCCTAGCCGTGCCAACCCTCTGCAGTGTGTGCCTGCGGTTCCTCCTCATGGCAGACGCACTTCTAAATAGACATGAGGGTGGTGTGGCATTAGGGCAGCTGAAGGCTGCGCAGGGACACTTTGGTGTGCACTGTGGGGGGGGGGGGAGGGGGGCGGTTGGGCAGCATGTAAGCCAGGAGAAGTGGCAGTGGAGTGTCATGCAGGCAGTGATTGTGCTTTGTTGGAGGTAGTGTGGTGCTTAGCTAAGGTATGCCATGCTAATGAGGGCTTTTCAGAAGTAAAAGTTTTTGGGAGGGGGGGGCACTCTTGCCGCTATTGTGGCTTAATAGTGTTAGGGAATTCAATGTTCCGTCAGTATGCTGTGAGGCTTCTAATCAGAGGTGGTTATGGCGGCCGCCGTGAGAAAGCAATGAAACACAGAGATCAGGCCTGTGTCTAGAAGCAATCTGTGTTTATTCTGTACATTGTCATTTCTTATACAAAAAATAGAAGGAGTATCAGTAGGCGTATCAGTAGGCGTATCAGTGCAAAGGCTAGTGTTACAAAGTTCAATCTGTTATACTGAGGTCAAAGTACTAAGGTGGTGAATAATTGTGTTTTCTCAATAAACATGGCTTCTTTTGTTGGAATGTAGACTGACTGTCTAGTACCTTGATTCTTTATCACAATCTACATTTTAATCACATGCCCTAGACAGCAGTTAATGATCGAAGCATTCCATTATCATTTGATCATTGTAACGAGATTAACCCCTTAACGAGATTAACCCCCGCACGGCCCCCCCCGCGGTGAGATCGGGAGAGCCGTGCATGTGTCATGGCAGCCGGGGGCCTAATGAAAGGCCCCAGGGCTGCCTTAGCAGACTGCCTATCAAGCCGTCCCCGTGGGGTGGCTTCATAGGCTGCCTGTCAAAAACCAATATGACGTAATGCTATAGCATTACGTCAGACTGCAGGAGCGATCAAAGCATCGCATCTTAAAGTCCCCCAGGGGGACTTCAAAGTAAAGTAAAAAAAAAAAATCAATAAAGTTTTTTTTTTATTGAAAAAAAAAAAAGTTGTAAAAGTTTAAATCACCCCCCTTTTGCCATATCTATTATTAAAAAATCTAAATAATAAATTAAAAATATGTATTTGGTATCACCGCGTCCGAACTATCAAAGTACCACATAATTTTTCCCGCACGGTGAACGTCGTTCGAAAAAAGAAATGAAGAATGCCAGAAACGCATTTTTTTAGTTACCCTGTCTCCCAGAAAAAACACAATAAAAAGCGATCAAAAAATCGTATGTATTCCAAAACGGTACTATCAGAAACTACAGGACATCCCGCAAAAAATGAAACCTTGCTCAACTACGTGGACGGAAAAATAAAAAAGTTATTGCGTGCACAAAATGACCGCAGAAAATAATTGAAAAAATTTGTATGTCTTTAAAAAAAAAAGAAGAGGAGTATAGTAAAAAAAACCTTTACAAGTTTGGCATCGTAGTAATCGTACCGACCCATAGAATAAAGTTATCATGTCGTTTTTGTTGCCATTTGTGCGCCGTAGAAGCAAGACGCACTAAAAGATGGCAAAATGTCGTTTTTTTTTTCATTTTACTCCACTTAGAATTTTTTAAAAGTTTTTCAGTACATTATATGGTACTTTAAATAGCGCCATTGAAAAATACAACTCGTCCCGCAAAAAACAAGCCCTCATACAGCGACGTGGATGGATAAATAAAGGAGTTATGATTTTTTTAAAGGGGGGAGGAAAAAACGAAAATGGAAAAAGAAAAATGCCCGCGTCATTAAGGGGTTAACAAGATCTTGGAGACATGATGGACATTTAAGATTACACCTCTACTTAATGTAATTAAGTACTAACCTAAATGTACAAGCATTTATCAGAGCTTTTCATAGGACACAGAATAGAGTGTACAATTTAGGCCTAAAGCCTCCGGAAACGTATATCAAAGATACATACATATATAAATTAATATGTTCATAACCCTCACAATCCCCCATTTGAAACAGTCCATCTTGAAAAGAGCCTTTGTTGTGGTACTATCAAGGGTGCTAAGCCACCCCTGCCGGTCTTTCTATCCTCTTCGCCGGATCCCCACTGTTGTTGCTCTTTTACTCTTTTGACTGTTTTAACGATATCATAGAGGGAGCGATTCCAGATAATTTGCTTGTCTCCGTATCCCACAGAATGTCCATAAGTTGCAAACACTCAAAAGAATGAACAAAAGAAACAGTATTAGTAATGGGTGAAACATAAAATCCATCATCTTTCCTGCTGTAGGTGACCATCCAGTAAAAATATCATACCAGTTATATTCTGTGTCTATCTGGATCTTATTACCTATGCTGGCCAACTTATCTCCTACCCATATAGTTTGTTTTTCTAATTCCATAAGGGAGAGGTTAGTAACATCCAAATGCTTTTGAAGGTGTTCAGTGTCTTTCATTAGTCTTACAATTCTACCCAAGGATATAGTCAGATTTGACATAGGGATGGCATCTGGGTGCCAGTAATACTTTATTGCAGCTTCAGCATCTGGCAGAAAGGTGTAAGTTTCTGTAAACCAATGTATCACCGATATGTTCTGTAAACATCCAGAAAATGGAGTGGTGAGATTATACATACTGGTGGTTTTAGTTTGGTTGGTAACAAAGCATATATATTGGGGGCCAACTTCTATCAGCATATGGAAAGACGCAGGTAGCACCGTCCAATCACATATGCTGACTGAAGGCTGCAGGAAACATGGCTCATATGCGGCTGTACTCCGTCCGCATACTAGGCCATCCAGTGTTTCTTCACAGTTCTCCATGCCATGGGTTTTATTTTCACTATCAATCATAGTACCTGTGAACTTGGGCAACCAATATGGGAAATACCCAGGGCAGACATGATGTGTTGCATTATTTCACCTGTGAAATGTGTACCCCTGTCTGACTCGATTACCTCTGGTACCCCATACCTGCAGACTACCTCATTCATGAGCTTCTTTGCTGTTGCCTGAGCAGTTGCCTTGGTGATGGTGTAGGCCTCAACCCAACCTGAGAAGATATCAACAACAACAAGCACATATTCATATTTCCCCACACGTGGGAGCTGAATATAGTCAATTTGCAATCTCTGAAATGGGTAGAGTGGCCTAGGCAAGTGTTTTTGCGGGACCTTTACTTTCTGTCCGGGGTTGCTCACGGCACAGATCATACAAGATTGGACAAATGATGCAGCAGTTACAGAGAACCCAGGGGCCACCCATTCTCTCTCAAGCGTCAGTAGCATAGCTGCCTTCGATAGGTGAGTCTTTCCATGGATCAGCTGGGCCATCATGGGGTACAGGGATCGTGGTAGGCAAGTTCTACTGACTGTTTGCCATACGCCACCCTGTTCTACTGCTCCCATATTAGTCCATTTATCTTTTTCTTCTTTGCTGGCTTGTGACTGTAATGTCTTTAGTACATCAATGTCCATATTTTTATCAAAGTCCAAATCATAGTCTCTGACTTGTGCGGTCAGTATCTTCTTTTCTTCTTTCTTCCATGGTTTGACGGCCGCTGCCTTTGCTGTGAAGTCTGCGAGGGCGTTGCCTTTTGCTTCTGCAGTGTCGGCTTTAGTATGAGCTTTCACCTTTAGGATTGCTACTTTATCTGGTAGGAGTAGGGCTTTCATAAGGTTCTGTACTGCTGCACCATTCTTAATGGGTTGTCCTACAGAAGTTAAAAATTGTCTGGCCTTCCATATTGGGCCGTAATCATGAGCTATGCCAAATGCATACCTGGAATCAGTGTAAACGTTTGCTGTTTTACCTTCTGCCACTCTACACGCCTCAGTGAGGGCCTTCAATTCCGCTTCTTGTGCTGAGACATGCGGAGGCAGAGCTTCTGCTTTTAGGACATCATGTTGTGTGACTACTGCATACCCGGTATGGAATCGTCCATCCTCACCTTGGTACCGTGAACCATCTACAAAAAGCTCAAAATGTGCATTGTCAATAGGCGTTTCAGTAACTGATTCAAAACCTGCAGTTTCTTGCTGCATCAATTCTAGACAATCATGCTGGTGTTTTGAATCAAATAAATCAGAATCATGCTGTACAGAATTTAAAAATAACTGATCTGCAGTACCCAAATCCCCCACCCCCCCATTTGAATCGGGATACTCGATTGGAAGAAGAGTAGCCGGGTTCAAGGTAGTGCACCGTTGGAAGGAGATGTTAGGAGGCATGAGCAAGGCACATTGTAACCTTATTTGACGAGCTAGAGACAGGTGTTTAGGTTGTACTTGAGTGAGTATACTCTGGATGTCATGAGGGGTGAGAACCACTAGGGGGTAGTCCAGGACCAACTCAGAAGATTTGTCAACCATTGCTTGTACTGCTGCTACCGCACGGACACAGGAGGGGGCTCCTCGGGCCACCGGATCCAATCTCATGGAGTAATACCCAAGTGGCCGTGGACGTCCTCCATGTTTTTGTGTCAACACTGCCGTCGCATGACCAGAAAGTTCAGTGCAGAAGAGAGTGAAAGGTAGAGTGTAATTAGGAAACCCCAGTGCTGGAGAACTGAGAATAGAGAGTTTTAGTGTATGGAAATTGTCAGTTGCTTCAGGAGTGAGAGAGAAAGGAACACTTGGAAGACAATCATAGAGTGGTTGCATCAGGGATGAGGCAGAACGGATCCAAGGACGGCAGTATGAGACAAGCCCCAAAAAGGTGCAGAGTTTGGCAGCAGAAGAAGGTACAGAAATAGCTTGAATTGCAGCTTTTCGTTCTTCTGTGAGATGTTTGGTTCCTTGAGCTAGGCAATGGCCTAGAAACACAACCTTTTGTTTACAAAGCTGTAATTTTTCCTTTGAAGCCTTGCAGCCATTTTCTGCTAAAAATTTTAGAAGAGAAATGGATGCAGATTGACATGTTTTCAGATCCTCAGCACAAAGCAGAAGGTCATCAACATATTGCAACAGCACAGTTCCATCAGGCGGAGTCCAGGCCTGCAAAACAGACTGGAGTGCCTGGGTGTACATGTTTGGAGAATTCTGCGCACCTTGTGGCAGGACGGTCCAAGCGTATTGTTTACCCTTGAAGGTAAAAGCAAAAAGGTACTGGCAATCCGGATGGATCGGTACACTGAAAAACGCATTTGCAAGATCTATCACTGTAAAAAAAATCTCGCAGTGGGCGGGACTTGTGCTAAAAGCGTATGTGGATTTGGCACTACTGGGGTGTCGAGTACAGTTACTTTATTAATTTCCCGAAGATCATGTACCATGCGATAAACATCTGGTTGTCCCTTTTGTGTTTTCTTTTTAACTGGGAAGAGGGGAGTATTGGCTGGTGATGTTATTTCCCGTAGTGCCCCCATTTGAATTAAGTCTGTAATTTGTGGGCCTATAGAATCCTCTTGGGCCCTATCCAATGGATATTGTTTTACTTGGGGGGCTACGCATCCTGGTTTTAGTGTGACTACCATGGGTGTCACATTCATATGACCAATATCTGTTTTGGACTTGGCCCAGAGTTCCTGTGGAACTTCCTGTAATATTATTTCCTCTTCTGTAGTTAAGAGGAAAATTGGCTGTGGATCATCTAGAGAAGCCACCATCTGGCAAAATTGTTCTGCGTTTGTTTTTGCAAAATCAATCTGCACTGTTCCTTCTTCAGTAAACTGAATGGAAGCTGACAGGGCAGAGAGTATGTCTGTGCCCATAACTGACAGTGGGATATCATCACTCACCAATAGTTTTGTTAAAACTGTCTGGTCTCTGAATTTTATGGGGAGAGGGTCTGTTTCCTGAAGTTTCTTAGGAACTCCTTCAAGACCTACAACAGTTTGAGCTGTATTTTGCCGGTATGCTGGAGGAATTAGGTGGCTTTGGATGACTGAGGTTGCTGCCCCTGTATCAACAAGGAAAGGAATTTCCTTATTGAGTACTTCCCCTTTAAGAAAAATGGCCACACCCTCTTTTACATTGCTCATGGGGAAGAAGGGCAGAGGGTTGCCGACTATTCAATCTTGGTTTTCTATTTCTCCCTTGGCGACTCGTGCTTTTGTGGGTTGTTCACTACCCCTCTGCTGGAGGAATTTTCTACACTCCCGTTTAAAGTGCCCAGGCTTACCACAGAAATGGCACTTAAGGTTATGTTTGGGATGGGTGCCCCGTTTTATTTTGTTCTCTCCTGTGCTGTATTGTGCTATCATAACAGAGCTATGTCCTTTTTTGATTTTTAAATTTAGTTCAATGCCCTTGGCTGCTTGCACCAGGCCTGCTGCTTCATATTGTCTCCACTCAGGCTTGTTATCCATGAGTTTAGACCTCAAGGGTTCTCGCAACCCCTCTACAAAGGCCATGCTAAGTACATGGTCACCCAATTCTTGTATGCCCCTATACCCCAGATCTGACCAACGTTGTTGAAGGCGGGCATAAAATTGCTCTACACTTTCATCCTTCTCTTGTGTGACATTAGAAAGAGACAGGGAGGATTCTTTTATTTTTTCTTTTGCCCAACGTTCTAGACCAATTAAAAAATATCTTACCACTTTTTAATTCTCTATGTTTAATTTTATCCCAATCTGTGCCACAATAGTCTTTCACATAATTTAAAATTATAGTTCCCACTGCCTCCCCTGTTTTTAACATAATCAAAGGACCCAGATCAGTTGATGTTGCAGAGTATGTGTCTTGTATTTGTGCTATCTGTCTAAAGAAAGGCATAGGTCTGGTCATGGGGTCTGGTAATTGCTGTATAAGTGACATATGCTCTTGAGGTGTCCATGGTCTATATTTAACTTTTTGTGAGGACATATCATATTGGCTCCTTCTACCTTCCCCCTGTGTTACATCAGCTCCTATACCACTCTCCGCTCCCTGCATCTCCTCCTTGTCCTCTTCTCCATGCTTCCACTCACTAGCCTTGGATCTAGTGAGCATAGGCATAACCGGTTTGTGCCGAGGAGCTCCGCAAGCAGGGCAGCTCTCTCTCCAATCCGGGTTTTGTTGTCCACAATGCCAGCAGGTCCATCCCTCCTGTCGAGTGTTTGACCTTGGAGTGGATGGCTTGGCATAGGGTGGGGGAGACTGTTGGAATTGAGATGAAAGAGGGGGTGGAGGTGGAAGAGGGAACTGACCTGGCAATGGGGGAGCATAATATATCTGTCCTTTGAATTCTTTTCTCTGATATCCTGCATCTTCTATATCTCTACTTGCCTTTTTCCAACTATTCAACATTTCCTGTAATCCATTATCTTTTGCCCACCCAGCATGACTGTCTGAAAACCTTTTCCACTGCTGGAGATCTAATACTCCTGTCCCTTTATATCCTATGTGCTTAAACAATTTATCACATCCTCTACCAACTGCAGCTCTGCCTTCTCTTTCTTGTACAATTTCTTTAGCTGTCTTCCATACCTTATCCTCTTTACCAGCAGTATTGCCCATGGCTGGCGGTTTATGTACACCAAGAGGCTTATTATTTTATCCTTTCACACACATAAAACAATCCCCTGACCGTTGAAATATACAAACGGAACTGCAGGGGGCCCTGTCCAGAATCGTGGCCTTGTTAGGGACTCCTTTCAGCGTCACTGATCAGGTTCCTGTTAACACGGGACACAGAGATTTATATTTGCACCCCGGAGGTCAGGTTCCGTCGATCAGGTCAACTCATCAATCACTCACTCGTGCATAAACAGGCACACATAAAGACAAAAACATTTGAATGTCAGTTACTACTTTTTTTTTAAGTGTCAGTACTTCCTCACTTGTCTGTAAGTGTCGGTACCTCCCAACCCTGCTTATTTTTCCCCCGTCTCAACTACTTCTCTTATACCTATAAGAGGCTCCCATCAGGGATTTTATCCCCTGAAAATTTTAGGCTTCCCTGGTACAATTTATACCATGCCTTCCAGAGATCGGCAAGAGGGTTTCATATTCTGTACACTGACCATGCAAAGTAACAAATAAAGACAATAACAGTTAAAGAACACCTGCACAGCATATTCAGCCCACCATATGAATTCTTAAAAAGCTTGAAGATTTATAAGAGGCATGCACTTCTTACCCCTCGGACAGGAAAGGAGCAGCCAAGAAGCACAGATAGATTGTGGCAAGATAAAGCCTTACCTTACTGCGCAGTTTTTGTAAATCCGTGGTTCCGAGTGGCTCCTTATCCCATCTGGGTCCGGGGGGGGGGGGGGGGGGGGGGTTGAGGTGCAGGTGGTCCTCTTGTTCCTTCAAGCCCCACGTTCTGGGCACCAATTACTGTTAGGGAATTCAATGTTCCGTCAATATGCTGTGAGGCTCCAAATCAGAGGTGGTTATGGCGGCCGCCGTGAGAAAGCAATGAAACACAGAGATCAGGCCTGTGTCTAGAAGCAATCTGTGTTTATTCTGTACATTGTCATTTCTTATACAAAAATAGAAGGAGTATCAGTAGGCGTATCAGTAGACGTATCAGTGCAAAGGCTAGTGTTACAAAGTTCAATCTGTTATACTGAGGTCAAAGTACTAAGGTGGTGAATAATTGTGTTTTCTCAATAAACATGGCTTCTTTTGTTGGAATGTAGACTGACTGTCTAGTACCTTGATTCTTTATCACAATCTACATTTTAATCACATGCCCTAGACAGCAGTTAATGATCGAAGCATTCCATTATCCTTTGATCATTGTAACGAGATTAACAAGATCTTGGAGACATGATGGACATTTAAGATTACACCTCTACTTAATGTAATTAAGTACTAACCTAAATGTACAAGCATTTATCAGAGCTTTTCATAGGACACAGAATAGAGTGTACAATTTAGGCCTAAAGCCTCCGGAAACATATATCAAAGATACATACATATATAAATTAATATGTTCATAACCCTCACAATAGTGGGACCTGTGAACTTGAGATGCAGCCCAACATGTAGCCCCTCGCCTGCCCTATCCGTTGCTGTGTCGTTCCCATCACTTTCTTGAATTGCCCAGATTTTCACACAAGGAAACCTTAGCGAGCATCGGCGAAATACAAAAATGCTCGGGTCGCCCATTGACTTCAATGGGGTTCGTTACTCGAAACGAACCCTCGAGCATCGCGAAAAGTTCGTCCCGAGTAACGAGCACCCGAGCATTTTGGTGCTCGCTCATCTCTAATCCACACCTTTGAACACCTAGCCCTCTGCTTGGAGGCTTGGCACGAGGGGTGCTTTGGTAAACGGTTGGGGGATTCTTGGCTCTGGCCCTGCCTCTACCCCTGGCCACTCCACTGCCTCTTCCAAGCTGTCCTGCTGGTACACTGCCTCCCCCTCTGAATCCCTGTCCTCAGTAGGCTTAGCAAACCAGGTAGTGTCAGTCACCTCATCGTCCAGCTGCTCTTCCTCTTAATCCTCTGTGCGCTCCTCCCTCGGACTTACTGCCCTTACTACTACCTCACTGATAGACAACTCTGTCTCATCATCATCATCCTCCTCACTCACTGAAAACTCTTGAGACAGTTGCCGGAAGTCCCCAGCCTCATCATCCAGACCCCGGGGACTTTCCAAAGGTTGGGCATCGGTCACGACAAACTCCTCAGGTGAGGGAGGAACCATTTTTTTTCCCACTCATGGCAGGGGCCCGAGAACAGTTCCTGGGAGTCTGTCTGCTCAGAATATGTCATTTTCATGGAGTGAGGAGGCTGGGAGGAAGGAGGAGTTGCAGCCAGAGGATTCAGAGTTGCAGCAGTGGACGGCGCGGAACTCTGGGTGGTCGATAGATTGCTGGATGCACTTTCTGCCATTTACAACAGGACCTGCTCACACTGCTCTGTTTGTAATAAAGGTCTACCACGTGGGCCCATAAATTGTGATATGAAGCTGGGGACCCCAGAAACTTGCCTCTCTCCTAATCCCGCAGCAGCCGGCTGTGATTCACCTGGACCAGGAACTCGGCCTGTGCCCACACCCTCACTTGGACGTCCGCGTCCACCTCCTCGACCCTTACACCTACTCCTCATCATGGCGGATTACAAATAAAGCAGGGTCTAAATAAATTACCCCACTGTACAGCACTGACGACTTGGCCTTAATTCACCGCACACAGAGACTTGTAGGTAGCGGAGACACTATGCTGTGGCTTGAAAAAAGTAACCTGCTGTCTTGGCAAAGACTTGTAGATAAGAGAGGCTGTGTGGAGTGGGAGAAGACTGTAAAGCCAGTGGATAGGTGCCGGTAACTGCGGCGATCTCAACCCCACCAAGGAAAGGGTATTGTGAGACGCTCTGCACAGCGGCTGAGCTGAAGTACTTCGCAATAGCCCGGTGATATTACACTACTGTTTATCGTGAGAGTGGTATTTTACTGCACACTCCAGCCAGAAAAAAATAACACGGCAGGCTGCAAACAGGCCTAGCTGCGTAATACTAAAATGGAAGCACTACAACTCCCATCAGCCACCCAGTAAAATGCACACGGTCAGATGTAGCCCAACAAGGAGCTTTTGGTTTTTTTGCGCAGAAGATACAGGCCGTATATTGTATATCACTTTCCCTCTAGAAGTGGCTGTGGCCCTACGCTGTGCGTCTAATTTACTGCAGACACAGACCGGTATAAATAAGCAAGGAATTATTTGCGTACACTTTCACGATGAGAGCGGTATTTTTACGCACACTCCAGCCAGAAAAAAAAAAAAAAAACATTACGGAGGGCTGCAAACAGGCCTAGCTGCATAATACTAAAATGGAAGCACTACAACTCCCAGTAGCCACCCGGTAAAATCCACACGGTCAGATGTAGCCCTAAGAAGGACCGTTGGGGTTATTGAAGACAGGATCCTACACTAACACTCTCCCTATAGTAGCAGCAGCACTTTCCCTATACACTCCCAGTGTGTGTCTGAGGCGAGCCGCGAGCGGGCCCGCTTTAAATATTCTAACTAATAGAGATGAGCGAGCGTACTCGTCCGAGCTTGATACTCGTTCGAGCATTAGGGTACTTGAGATGCTCGTTACTCGAGACGAGCACCACGCGGTACTCGAGTCAATTCAATGTCCTTCCCTGAAATGTTAGCACAATTTTCTGGCCAATAGACACGCAGGGAAGGCATTACAACTTCCTCCTGTGACGTTCCAGCCCTATCCCACCCCCCTGCAGTGAGTGGCGGGCAAGATCAAGTGACCCCAGAGTATTTAAAGTGGGTCCGCTTGCGGCTCGCCACAGTCACACACTGAGAGAGATCAGGGACAGTGCTGGTGCTGCTATAGGGAAAGTGTTAGTGTAGGAACCTGTGTACAAGAACCCCAACGGTCCTTCTTAGGGCCACATATGACCGTCTGCATTACTGTTGTGGCTGCTGGTAGCAGTTTTGCATTTATTTTTTTTTTGTATATCGGGCGTGCAGCCCCCTTACAGCTATAGCGTTCTCAGGCTGCAGTCTGTACTGCATAGTATAGGGACAGCGTTGCTGAGATAGGGAGAGTGGTAGTATAGAATCCTGTATACAAGAACCCCAACAGTCCTTCTTAGGGCTACATGTGACCGTGTGCATTTTACAGGTTGTCGGATGGGAGTTGTAGTCCATCACTATTGCACAGCTAGGCCTGTTTGCAGCCTTCCGTATATACAGTATATATATATATATATATATATATATATATATATATATATATATATATATATATATATATATATATATATATATATATTTTTTTTTTTTTTAATTTTTTTTCTGGCTGCAGTTGGTGTTAGAATACCGCTGTCAGCCTCCAACTGTACGCCAATAATTCCAATTTGTTTACACCACTCTGTGTCTGTGGTCAACTTCACGCAACGTACGGCGACAGCCCCCCTGATAGAGGGGAAGTCATATACACGCTATATAACTGGTATTTTTTTTTTTAAAATAAATAAATAAATAAAAGCTCCTTCTTAGGGCTACCTGTGACCGTGTGCATTTTACAGGTTGTCTGATGGGAGTTGTAGTCCCACACTATTGCACTTAGGCCTGTTTGCGGCCTTCCTGACTATTTTTTTCTGCCTGTAGTTTGCCTTACTAGACCGCTCTCAGTGACAAAGTCTACACACATAATCCCAAGATCATTTACACCGGGCTGTGTCTGCAGTGAATTAGAGACGCACAACATACGGCCACAGCGACTGATAGAGGGAAAGTGATATACACACTATATAGCCTGTATTCTTTGACCAAAAAAAAAAACCCCAACAAGCTCCTACTTAGGGCTACCGCTGAGCGTCTGCATTTTACTGGGTGCCTGGTGGGAGTTCTGGTGCATCACTATTACATTGCTTCCATTTTTTTCTGCCTGGAGTTAGCGTAACGATTCCGCTCCCTGCCTGAAAGTGTACACATATGATTCCATAATTATTTACAGCGGTCGGTGTCTGCTCTATTTGTAATCCACCATGCTGAGGGGTAGGGGTCGAGGATGTGGACGTGGGCGATTATGCGGAGTTCCAAGTGAGGGTGTGGGCACAGGCCAAGTTCCTGGTCCAGGTGTATCCCAGCCGGCTGCTGCGGTATTAGGAGAGAGGCAAGTTTCTGGGGTCCCCAGCTTCATATCACAATTTGTGAGTCCACGTGGTAGACCTTTATTGCAAACAGAGCAGTGTGAGCAGGTCCTGTCGTGGATGGCAGAAAATGCATCCAGCAATGTATCAGGCACCCAGTCTTCTACGCCATCCACTGCTGAAACTCTGAATCCTCTGGCTGCTGCTCCTCCTTCCTCACAGCCTATACTGCTGCTACAAAAATGGTACTGGGGTCTGCGTATATTGCTGCTAGAGAAATGTTATAGGGGTCTGCCTATACTTCCACTACAGAAATGGTACTGGGGTCTGCGTATATTGCTGCTAGAGAAATGTTACTGGGGTCTGCCTATACTTCCACTACATAAATGGTACTGGGGTCTGCCTATACTGCTGCTACAAAAATGGTACTGGGGTCGGTCTATACTTCTGCTACACAAATGTTACAGGGGTTTGCCTATACTGCTGCTACAGAAATGTTCCTAGGGTGTGTATATACCTTTGCTACAGGAATGTTACAGCGGTCTGTCTATACTATGGGTGCACTAAGTCTTCCCATCGCGGTGTTTTACCTATGTGGCACAATTAGTACAGTGGCTGACTAGGCCTGAATTGCTGCCCGAGGCCAAGTTGCTTGGCGGGGCAAAACTCTCCCATGGTTGGGCACTCCGATTTCTTCCTGTGTAATACCATCTTCGTGCACTTACAGCATAGGCTAGGCCAAGGAACGCAAAGACTGCCCCTTCCAGTGTTGAGCTATCTATGTTGCGACACATGGATTTCTTGTTGCTATGTAACTCAGGGCACCTTGGGTCACAAAGGTGGAGGCTTGGAACCGAGCCTGACCCTGGCCCCGCTAACGTGCTTCCCACACAGACTATAGCGGGTCCTGGTGTCTTGGCCTTGTAATGCCACCTCCTCCCGCTTGGGGTCAGGCGATCAGCAATGCGCATCATGTGCTTTCTCTAGTGTTACCACAGTTATCAGAGAAACTTGTTTGGGCCAAAGGAGAGGAGCATAACTGCATTAACGTTACAGGGGCCTGCCTATACTTCAGCTGCAGAAATGTTACAGGGATCTGCCAATACTGCTGCTACATAAATGTTTCTGGGGTCTGTGTATACTTCTGCAACTAAAATGTTACTGTGGTCTGTCTATACTGTTACTACTGAAATGTACCTAATACTCGGCTCTACCTATACTGCTGCTACGGAAATGTTACAGGGGTCTGTCTATACTGTTACTACTGAAATGTTACTAATATTAGGCTCTGCCTATACTGCTGCTACGGAAATGTCACTGGGGTCTGTCTATACTGTTACTACTGAAATGTTACTAATATTGGGCTCTGCCTATACTGCCGCTACGGAAATGTTACTATTGTCTGTCTATAATGCTGCTACTGAAATGTTACTAATACTGGGCTCTGCCTATACTGCTGTTACGGAAATGTTACTGGGCTCCATGTGACCCAGGAGAAGAGGCAGCGGTGTGTCCCGCAGACAGTGCTTGTGTTGGTTGGAGGTAGTGTGGTGCTTAGCTAAAGTGTGCCTTGCTACTGAGGGTTTGGCCGCAGTTTGTCCGGAGCTACACAATGCTGCAACATCAGCAGCGAGGGGCATTTTCTGCTCAGCCATCGTGGTAACTTCCCGGAAAACCTTGGTGCCCTCAGCCATGAGCAAGGTGGACGATCCCACCAAGATGTGAAGGTCATGGAGGCAGGTTATCAGGGTAGACGGGGTGCATATATCAGGGCCGACTATTATTGGGGCATCAGTCCGGATTGCCAAAGATTGAACAACACTCCGTGACAAGATATCAGCCTAAAGGTTTCCCTTTGCAGCTACTACTTGCACACAATGTGACACAAGAACACTAGAACCTTTGTACGGACACGGTGACCTTTACATAAACATTACACTCAGAACTCATTTATTGTATTGTTCTCCATTGTATGTCCATGTTGTTCATTGTGAGCAGATTATTGACCCACCGGCCGCACTGTGTACTGCGGCTACTGCCTTTACATGTATGACTGCAGGTAGGTACAGTGACCGGAGACTAGTGGGTTAAGGGTTTAATGTACATAGCTAGGCCGGTGTCCCGTGGGAAGTCACGCATGGGGCAGCCCGGACAGGAAGCTGTCTTCCGTGAAGCTTCTTGATGGCACCCGATGGTATTTATTATCCTCTCCTCCCCACGGAGGCATCACATAGACATAGAACAAGAGCAGCGTGCGAGGCAGCTAGGAGAGCCCGTCCTAGAGAGCGCTGCCCCCTCCCCTCACACCTGCCCGGAGGAGGGTTCATGGGAGGGCATGAGGTGCAGCAAAGCCGGAGTGACCCTACTGCACTGAGAAGGAAGCTGGAGGCCGGCCGGGAGACGGAGCTCAGCTACAGTTGTACTGATGCCGTACCATCTGCGCTGCTCCTATTCACTTACAGCTGAGCGGCCCTGGTGCATTATGTCTCCAGCGGATGTAAGGGTGGAAACATGGGTTGGGAGCCCCGAGTTAGATGGTACGTCTAGGCGAGGGGCACAGCGGTGGACCGGCTGCCGCACACACACCTCCCCACATGTACCGCCCATTCCCATGGCACGCTCACATATCTCCCAGGCGGATTCCCATCTCTGGTCCTGTCTCACACATCTCCCCGCCGGATTGACAGCTACGCTCCCCCCCCCCCCCCCCCCCCCCCCCCCCCCCCGGGCGCCCGCTGGACAGCTTTGTCTGCTCCCAGCTCCTGTCCCCGTCGGCCGCAGCAGCCGGCGCCGCTGTCACCCTACGCGCTGGCCTCCGCTCCCGTACACCGATGGCATTGTCGCCGCTGCCACGGCGAACCCCGCTCTCGCTGTCCATGGCGCCGCTGGTGGCCAGCTCTGCCGATGACTGTGAGCTGCTGTTCGGCCGGAGCAGCGGCTTGCCTACAAGAGCTCCACTAGCTGCCCCTGCACTGCTCTCTTTCTGGGTAGCCTCCTTGGGCGCTAAATAGAAGAGCTGATTAGCGATCTGGAGGGGTATATGGGACCGGGTTGTGGGGGAAGCGGGGGGTCTCACAGTAGCGGTGGTCCTTCAGGGTCTGTGAAAGCTTTCTGGACCAACACGCTCTGCCATAGGAATCCCAGCGGACACTGTACAACATCTGCTGCCCCGGGGATCTACAGTGCAACCCTCCCTGCGGGTTCTGTACGATGTCACCGACTGCGGCACTGGATCTGGCGCTGAGAGTCCCGCTGTATCACTGCTCCGCTCGGACATCAGTGACTGACAGGCCATCGCCGGCTGCAGGAGACCCGCGGGTAGAAGGCTTTGTTCAGGCGTCATTTCTTGGCGAGCTACATCCCGATTAGAGCGTTGTTAGATGCCACCGCTCTGCAGCAGAATCCCAAGTTCCATCTTCACCGTCAACGATTGATGGGAACTACAGAGCCGATGCAATGGCCGTCACGTCCAGCACATGGTATCCCTGGGATGATATAGAACGGGCAGCAGCCCGCGGGAGGAGATGCACCTGCAGAGAAGAAGAATCGCTTCTTCTTGTGGACAACCACACCCATCATGTCCGGGGTATTAAAGGGACGATAACGTGTGGCATTCCCGATCGTCTGAGTGTACAGGGGGGTACTGGGTTTCCTCATCTTACATTGCGCCGCAGTATAGAGCAGTCTGCAGTATATACAGTATACATTCAGCACCCGGGAGCTGGCAGTGAGCGGAGGCGCCGCCTGTGCTACACCTCTGGGCTCTCGGCAGCTCCAGGTCGTCCTCGCATTGTGCAATCAGCTTCTGCACGATGGAGATTGTGGAGTAGATCCCGGGGATGGTGACAAGGGCCGGGAATAGAGGGAAGGCGCTCCCGCAGCGGTTTTATCTCCGCAGATACGCGGTGATGTGCAGATCGGGAGAACTATGGCGAAGATCTCGTGGCCTCCTCTCCGCTCCTCCCCGGAACCTCCGCCAGCGGCGGCTATAAACAGTTGCATGAGATGTCAGAGAGTGAGGAGTCACGTTGAAAGCGAGCTCTCCTGTCCGGTTCTGACCGGTAACGGACTCTTATCCCGGGCAGGGAAGCACAAGAGGAGAACGGAGCGGAGAGGAGGCCCGGATGGGATAAGGCAGTAGCTGTGCTCAGTGTCAGCCAATAGCAGCTCAGGACGGGCCTGCTCACGAGCCAATCAGAGCGCGGCCGCTGTACATATAAGAGGCGCCACCAGCGCCGCTCTCAGAGTTTCTCTTCCAGGAGAGTTTTACTATTTGATTACCGCAGCACACAATGGCAGAAACCGCGCCAGCCGCCGCTCCTCCTGCCGCCGAGCCGGCTGCCAAATCCAAGAGGCAGCCGAAGAAATCCGCCGCAGGGGGCGCCAAGAAAAGCAAGAAGTCCTCCGGTCCCGGCGTGTCGGAGCTGATCGTCAGAGCCGTGTCCGCCTCTAAAGAGCGCAGCGGGGTGTCTCTAGCCGCCCTGAAGAAGGCTCTGGCTGCCGGAGGGTACGATGTAGAGAAGAATAACAGCCGCCTGAAGCTGGCCGTCAAGTCTCTGGTCACCAAGGGCAGCCTGCTCCAGGTGAAAGGCAGCGGCGCCTCCGGCTCCTTCAAGCTGAACAAGAAGCAGGAGACTAAGGACAAGCCGGCCAAAAAGAAGCCAGCGGCCAAGCCCAAGAAGCCCGCTGGAGCCAAGAAAGCGGCGAAATCTCCTAAGAAGCCCAAGAAGGCTCCGGCCAAAAGCCCGAAAAAAGCAAAGAAACCTGCAGCGGCCGCCGCCAAGAAAGTGGCCAAGAGCCCGAAGAAAGCCTCAAAGCCGAAGGCCGCCCCAAAGCCCAAGAAGGTGACGAAGAGTCCGGCTAAGAAGGCGGCCAAACCCAAAGCTGCCAAGAGTCCGGCTAAGAAGGCTGTTAAAGCCAAGAAGAGTGCGGCTAAGAAATAAGCTGAAGCCGCCCATGCATTTACCCCACAAAGGCTCTTTTCAGAGCCGCCACCTTCTCACCGCAGAGCTGTATTATCACTGCCTCGGATTCTGTTCTAGATAGCAGCGGCCCCATAGCGGCTACAGGGGACTTCATATCAGTTGGGAGTCTAGGGAGCGAGGGGGAGGCTGTAGAGGGGGAGTAATACGAGACATTGTCGCTGCATCATCCCCGTTCCTGTGGGGCACTGTGACCTATACAATGCGTGTATGGATGCCGGGCTGAGTGTGAAGAGGGAGGGGATTCGCCGACCTAATGCATTTCCCATAAAAGCAGCGCAGCTTCTAATGGGGGAGACTGCCGTGCAGCGTGGAGTGTGTGTTTCTGCGGACATATCAATGCAGGGAAGCAGCTGAGAACATGATTTCACAGACACCCGTACGTATCATGCAGTGGCCTGATAGGGTGAGGTGGGGCCAGCCTCTGCCGAACGCTGATTGGTCGCGGGCATCAAGCGTTTTGGCGGGCTAGTGGTTTGTTTGAAAAAGCCAATGAGATGTAGGGGGCGTTGTTTCTAAGAGCCAATAGGGAAGAGCAAGTAGGGTATAAAGGCTCTGCTCTTTCTACGGCTCCCATCATATCACATCTGTGTGCATCTCTACAGCAGAGCTATGGCCAGAACCAAGCAGACCGCTCGTAAGTCCACCGGAGGGAAAGCTCCCCGCAAGCAGCTGGCTACGAAGGCCGCCAGGAAGAGCGCTCCTGCCACCGGCGGAGTGAAGAAGCCTCACCGCTACCGTCCAGGTACAGTGGCTCTCCGTGAAATCCGTCGCTACCAGAAGTCCACCGAGCTGCTGATCCGTAAGCTTCCCTTTCAGCGCCTGGTGAGAGAGATCGCCCAGGACTTCAAGACTGACCTGCGCTTCCAGAGCTCAGCGGTCATGGCCCTGCAGGAGGCCAGCGAGGCTTACCTGGTAGGACTGTTCGAGGACACCAATCTGTGCGCCATCCACGCCAAGCGGGTCACCATCATGCCCAAAGACATCCAGCTGGCCCGCAGGATTCGCGGAGAGAGGGCTTAGATCTGCTCTGGGCACCGCGTGGAACACAAAGGCTCTTTTCAGAGCCACCAAATCCTCCTCAAACGAGCTGCATCCTGTCCTCCGCTGTCATTCTTCCGATTCCCCCACTCGGGTTCACAGCCAGCCTGTGCGCGGTGTACCCTGGTGCCGCCTCTCCCCAATAATCTTCTGTCGTCAGCAGGAGGTGGTCTGTTAACCCCTTCAGTGACCTAGTCAGTTCCTCAATTAATGCCATTCTCCCATCTTTCAAATGTAGTAGAAAGAGATTTGAATCCCCGGCAGACTGTTATGAACGTGGTTGATCAAACGTGTCCGTATGAGGCATCTATCTGTGGGCCGGGAAGGGATTAGTGTTGATGATGTATTTATGTGGATATTATCTCATTGTACGAAGAAGAAAGACCGCAATACACAAAACTATACTAATTAATACCGCATAATGGGATTGGGAACCGGCCGGGAAACTGTTAAGAATTGTAAGAATACGCGGCAAATTCAAAATTCCAAACGGTTCTGTGTTAAACCAATCAGCAAGGAGAGGGGAGTGGCCAACATGTAATTGCCCCAATAGGAACGCCTAAACTTGCGTCATGTGTTAATGTTTTCAATCTGGTCCGCTCGTCGCGTAGATAAGGGAGGACGCTTGAACTAGTTGGCAATTGTTTTCTGCTTACAACGTAGAAGATGTCTGGTCGCGGTAAGGGAGGGAAAGGTCTTGGGAAGGGCGGTGCCAAGCGGCACAGGAAGGTGCTCCGTGATAACATCCAGGGCATCACCAAGCCTGCCATCCGCCGTCTAGCTCGCAGGGGAGGCGTCAAGCGTATCTCCGGCCTCATCTATGAAGAGACTCGCGGCGTCCTGAAAGTCTTCCTGGAGAACGTGATCCGCGACGCCGTCACCTACACCGAGCACGCCAAGAGGAAGACCGTCACCGCTATGGACGTGGTGTACGCGCTCAAGCGCCAGGGCCGCACTCTCTACGGCTTCGGAGGTTAATTCTGCTCTTTTACCATAACACAAAGGCTCTTCTCAGAGCCGCCCACCTCTTCCAAGGAAAGGCTGTAATCCAACTCCTTGTGGGGTCGCCGCAGATGTCTGAGTGCCCATCTGTTCTGATACGTGTACTCCGCCCTATAGCTGATGCCTGCCATCACCCCTTATGCGTTGGCATTGTTAGTGGCTCAAAGCATTTAACCCTTTGAATCACACTTTTGGGTGCCCACCTTTATGCCCATTTTTGTTCTTTGCGTATGCTATAGTCAGCCGTGTTCCTCTCATGACGCCTTCCCGCAAGGTCTTTGTATCATTAAAATGAGTTGTCTTTACTAATACTAGAGAGAGGGGGCGGGGACAAAGTGAATAAATGCCTAGATGCGCACATACATACTTCAGTTATTGCGAATAACAGAGATGTAAGCGTTCTATTAAAGATGACCCCCCTAATGTCAGCGAATCGTCTCTTCTTCTACCAGGAAGCAGGCTGCGGCGTTCTGATTGTATGTCCTCCTTGGACTAAAGCATACGGCCTGCCCGCTAATCCGTGTAGTGCTACCATATTGGAGGCGTCCGGCACGGCCGTCCTCTCTCATATAGAAGTGCTGCAATTGCACCAAGCTCTCCTAGGGACCAGCGGAGACATTTTTTTTTGTTTACATAGAATTGCCGTCATAGCAGCCAGCTCTCCCAGAGTGCTGCACTGATTTCCCATTGCGGGACTCTGGGGGACCTGGGTGATATAGCCGGAGCACTAAATTAATCTAGGGAAGAGGGTGGCCCTGCACGTCTCTGAGAAATACAGTCTGCGCCTCTTTGTGAGGGGATGCCCGCTGTTCTCCACGCCAGACTGCCATCTCCGCTCATCTGCGGCCGCTGCCACGATGGTCTCTGCTTCCGCGGCCACTCTGCTCTCCGCTCCCGTTCCCCATGCGGCTGTTGTAGCCGGGTGCACTGCCCCTCTGGTTCCCGGTACTCTTCTGTTCCACATGCGGCCTCTGTCACTCTGGTCAATGCTCCCAGTCCCCCTGCGGCGGCTTTATCCGGGCACTGCCACTCTGGTTCTCGCTCCCCACGGTCCCTGCACCCGGGAAGGCTGCCACTTTGGTGACTGCCGGACTGCCCTCTCCTCTCCGGTTCCGCTGTGACTGTGGTCCCCTCAGGTTTCTACACCAACATAGAAGGGGGTTCTTCATTGTAAGAGCAGTGAGTGTGTGGAACTGTCAGCCCGAGGACGTGGCTGATGGCAACTTCGATAAAAGGGTTCAAAAGGGGCATGGGCGTCTCTACATAAGCAGCTGGTGAAGGTGAGGCTATTCTCCTCTTGGCCCCCCTCCCCTTTCCTAGCACCCCCAGTGCTTCAAGCCTCTTATTTTCAGGCATCCCCGATTGCCTCCGCTACCCACTACAATGTACTACAGCCCCCAGCATGTCGTCTGCCTACTACCCCTTCCCCTTTGTGCACCCCACTGCTTTAGGGCGCAGACCCGCATATCCCCTGTAGTCTTCTGCCTTCCGAGCACTCCAGTACAGCTGCTACTTGCTGTCGGCATCCCCCTCCGACGTCGACCGCCTCGTGTAGCCACCACGCCGACCTCACCCCACAGCCTAATCCAGTCATGGGCGCACTGTGCTCCGGGTACCTCGGTGGCAAAAACACTGCCGCTTCTCTAATGGCTAATTGTCCGCAGCCGCATCACCGAATCCACGTAGCGCCCACCTCTATGGAGGCGTCCGCATAGCGCGGCTTCGGTCACCGCACGTATCCCTAATCTGCAGCGCAATCAGCATCGCGACCCCCGACAGAGATACAGTTGTGTAGGGCTGCAGGGAAGATCTCCTCAAATCCAGTACATAGACAGAGAACAACTCCGGTACACAGAGATAAAGACGAGTTGTGCAACGCAGGGGACTAAGTAACCGAGCCGATGTATACACAACATTTGTTACAGAGGAGCAAACGATGATGCTCCCTACACAACCGGGAGGTGACAGCTCTGCTGTAGACGGGGTGGGTGGCTCTTAGAAGAGCCTTTGGGGTGATCGTGCACGGCGGGCCACGGAACAGATTACTTGGCGCTGGTGTACTTGGTGACGGCCTTGGTGCCCTCGGACACGGCGTGCTTGGCCAGCTCTCCGGGCAGCAGCAGGCGCACGGCGGTCTGGATCTCCCGGGAGGTGATGGTGGAGCGCTTGTTGTAGTGAGCCAGGCGGGAGGCTTCCCCTGCGATGCGCTCGAAGATGTCGTTGACGAAGGAGTTCATGATGCCCATGGCCTTGGAGGAGATGCCGGTGTCGGGGTGGACCTGCTTCAGCACCTTGTACACGTAGATGGCATAGCTCTCCTTCCTGGTCTTCTTACGCTTCTTGCCGTCCTTCTTCTGAGTCTTGGTCACGGCTTTCTTGGAGCCCTTCTTGGGCGCTGGAGCAGACTTGGCGGGATCAGGCATGATAAGGTAAAAATACTTTCCGAACTAGAGAGAACAGTTTCCCTGCACCTCCCAGCGCTGCGGTATTTATAGCGGGGCCATGCAAATGAGTACCGCCGTCTGCTTGCTGTTCTACTGGAGCAGCAAAGCATGTGACCCCTGTGAGCGTCATTAGCCACGCCCAGTGCCGCTCATTGGTTCTTCCTCAAGTCTGGCCTCTATTGCGTGGATTGAAATCTACCCAATTAGAAGAGAGGAGGGCGGAGCAGCAGGTTATAAAAATCAACAGAAGGGCTCTTCTCCTTATCACTACTTCCGAAGTGTTTTTTTTCCCTTGTTCTGCTTTCCTGTGCTAGAAGATGTCTGGACGCGGCAAACAAGGAGGCAAAGTCCGTGCTAAGGCCAAGACTCGCTCATCCCGGGCAGGGCTGCAGTTCCCTGTCGGCCGTGTACACAGGCTTCTCCGCAAGGGCAACTACGCTGAGAGGGTGGGCGCCGGCGCTCCGGTCTACATGGCAGCAGTGCTAGAGTATCTGACCGCTGAGATCCTGGAATTGGCTGGCAATGCCGCCCGGGACAACAAGAAGACCCGCATCATCCCCCGTCACCTCCAGCTGGCTGTGCGCAACGACGAGGAGCTGAACAAGCTGCTCGGTGGGGTGACCATCGCCCAGGGAGGCGTCCTGCCCAACATCCAGGCCGTGCTGCTGCCCAAGAAGACCGAGAGCAGCAAGACGAGCAAGAGCAAGTGATCGCGCCGATCCCTCCATAGAACCAAAGGCTCTTCTAAGAGCCACCCACATGCTCCTTACAACAGAGCTGCGCCGCTTCTATGCTGTGATACTCGGTGGCCGGTACGCCGGCTGCACCGGGAAACTAAAACTGTACAGGACTTTCCACAAGGAGGCGGAGATTGGGGCGGATGCCAATTTGGCCATCCCTGTCACCGGCAGAAGCGCACAATCGTCCTGCTCTAGGTGACCTCATGTCCAGAGGACGGGCGGCTGTAGGACTCGCTCACCAGTCCTTGCGATAACGGGTTAACAGAGTCCTCTGTTAGGTCACGTATATACAAGAATCAGAACGCTTCAGTTGTGTTTCGGATAGAACACCCAGCTTTCTCAGGATCCTGCGTGGGCCGTATGCTTACAAAGCCTTGCAGCCGCATCATCCAGCTCTCTCAGAGCTCTGCACGGTCGCCCCCTTAGAAGTGCGCTCATCATGTCACCCAGTTCTTCACGGCCATGCCCTTTTTATGGAGGTGTAGCTATATCACACAGCTTTCCCAGAGCCCTGCACGGCACAGGCTGGTTTTGGATTATAGTAAACCTACAGGGATTAGACGTCCTCTTGCGTTACGGGTGGAGCAGGTAGAGGATTCCACCGCCCGTCGTAGGGCCGGGATTACGGGGTGCATCTGAGGGTTCTTTACCTCCAGCCCCGAGCGCCTCTATATCAGACGGCCTGGTCACTGATTACACGTGTTACATGGATGGATGGAGGACAGGAAGAGCGGGAGACGCGATCAACTGAGCGGGAAGTTCAAAATCTCCGGGGATCAGCCAATGAGCGGGAAGAATCTGACTATAGCCCCGCCCATAGGCGGCACTAAAACCACCCGACCTCCAACGGCAGGTCTGTTAACCCTTCACCGCACTCATTAATTCAGGCCCAGCTCCTCGCGTATTATAAACATAACCTGCCTGCCCTAAATAGGTTAAGGGGTTTAAAAGCGTGCCGTGACCGCAGCCTGAAGCGCACCCTGACGGGGAGGCTGCTACACCCCGGCTGTATCATGTCAGAGCGCATAGACTATCACCGCTGCTGACGACCCCACAAGGAGTTGGATTACAGCCTTTCCTTGGAAGAGGTGTGCGGCTCTGAGAAGAGCCTTTGTGGTATGGTGAAAGAGCAGAATTATTAACCTCCGAAGCCGTAGAGAGTGCGGCCCTGGCGCTTGAGCGCGTACACCACGTCCATAGCGGTGACGGTCTTGCGCTTGGCGTGCTCGGTGTAGGTGACGGCGTCGCGGATCACGTTCTCCAGGAAGACTTTCAGGACGCCGCGAGTCTCTTCATAGATGAGGCCGGAGATACGCTTGACGCCTCCCCTGCGAGCTAGACGGCGGATGGCAGGCTTGGTGATGCCCTGGATGTTATCACGGAGCACCTTCCTGTGCCGCTTGGCGCCGCCCTTCCCAAGACCTTTCCCTCCTTTACCGCGACCAGACATCTTCCTCGTTACAAGCAGACAGCGATAGCTGCTCAGTGCAGAGCCCTACGCTATATATATACAGTGAGCGGACCAGAGAGGGAACTACTGATCAGGGCCGTCATTGCGGGGCGTTTCTTTTAGTTGTCTAGAGTTAAGGCCCATCCCCTCTCCCTGCTGATTGGCTGAATACAAGAGCCCTTGCCATCTTGTGCAGCCGATTGGCCTGTCAGATCCTGAAGCAGTGGGAGAGAAGACGGAGGAGGGGTGAAGGAGACAAGGGCCATGCAGCAGAGAGCCGCTGGAGCGTGAATCCCTCCTGTAAAGCGAGGAGTGCAGCTGCTGCCACAAACACGTGGGGGCGAGGAGAGAGCGCGCAGGGAGGCTTCGGTGAAGGGGAGTACTAGAGCTCTGCTGCATCAGCGCTCCCCTGCCGGAGCAGAGAGACACTCAGGAGCCACAACAGACAGCTGTGGGCGGCAGGAACATCAGGGCACCGTGTATAACAAGGAGGCCCCATAACCTGTGACAGTCCCCGGCACAGGGCATACAGTGGCACTTCTACTGCTACCCCAAGAAGCGCCAGGATTACTCCTCCTCTGCTGTGGCCACCATGCTGTGCAACACTCTGCAGATTCTCAAGACCCGGAGTCCCTCATTACAGTCATCAATGAAGTGCAAACCGAACGACTTCCCTGTGTGACTGCTGCCAGACACTGCTGTATACTCCTTATGTCTTAGGGGCCTTTACAGGTCTACTTAAGGAGCTTTAAGCAATTTGCAAAATCCCCTACAAAGGCAGGAAACGCAGAAGTGGTTCTGCTATGGGACCCACTAGACAGAACTCTCTCAGTGATACACTAAAGATGTTTGTGACGGGGGAACCCCCCGACACGGAGCCTACGACATCATCTGCATCAGGAGACGTGGCCTCTGCACCAACCGCCTGTTTGAGTTCGCTTGCTGGGTTGGTTCAGACTTTGCAATGACTGTCCGATCGGCTCTTATCAGCGATGCAGACAGCTACTGCTGCCCTTACGGGTAAAATCCTCGAGATCTGAATGGATGTGAGCCTGTTGAGACAAGCCACCCAGAATCTAAGAGACCGACTGGGTCACTAGTACAGAGGACAGGATCTCTGTGCTGGATGATACCGTATCCCTGACGGCAGCGACTGTGCGAGAGCTTACGCCAAAAGCAGAAATCTGGAAACAAAAGGCGGGCGGCTTGGGAAATGGCTCACAGCGGAATAATCTGTGTTGTGGGCCTGCCAGAACGCACTGAGAGGCAGAGACCGCAGGGGATCATGGAAGCATCCACGTAGTCACCGTTCCATGATCCCCTGCGGTCTCTGCCCCTCAGTGCGTTCTGGCAGGCCCACAATACAGAGATTATTCCGCCGTGAACCATTCCCCAAGCCGTCCGCCTTTTGTTTCCAGATTTCTGTCACACAGGTCTTTGTGGTGGAGCGCGCACACCGAGTACCCATGAAACCACCTATACCAGGCGGGCGCTCCTCCCGGACCCCTGTTGGCAAAGCTGCTCAACTTCTGGGATAGAGAGGTGATCCTACAAGCTGCCAGAACAGGAGGCCCTCTTAGATGCAACAATCCTGCAAAATCCATCTCCCCGGACTTCTCGGCAGATCTACAAAAGCAGAGAGCGCCCTTCTTTCGGATCAAAAGGCAACTCTGAGATCTCCAGCTGCCATACTCCATAGCATATGGATGGTGACCGCACACGTTTCTTCTCCTCTCCGTCTGAGGCTGAGGAATGGCTGTCTAACAGGCATCAACCAGAGTGACTGAAATGTACACTTATCCAAGAAAAAGAATCAGCTATACTAATAGATCATAGACTGAACATGCGTCAACCATGTGATGGAGCAGCCAAAAAGTCAAATGCAATTGTGGGATGTATTAAGAGAAGCACAGAGTCTAGATCACGTGAGGTCATTATCCCCTCTACTCTTCCTTAGTCAGACCTCATCTGGAATACTGGGTCCAGTTCTGGGCACCACACTTTAAAAAAGACATCGACAAACTGGAGCAAGTTCAGAGAAGAGTTACCAAGATGGTGAGCGGTCTGCAAATCATGTCCTATGAGGAACGGTTAAAGGATCTGGGAATGTTTAGCAGAAGAGAAGGCTGAGAGGAGACGTAATAGCAGTCTACAAATATCTGAAGGGCTGTCACAGTGCAGAGGGATCAGCCCTATTGTCATCTGTACAAGGAAAGACAAGAAGCAACGGGATGAAACTGAAAGGAAGGAGACACAGATTAGATATTAGACAGTGAGGGGATCAATGAGTGGAACAGGTTGCCACGGGAGGTGGGGAGTTCTCCTTCAATGGGAGTCTTCAGAGGCCGGACAACCATCTATCTGTGATGTTTTAGTGATCCTGCACTGAGCGGGGGGTTGGACCCGATGACCCTGGGGGTCCTTCTAACTCTACCATTCTATGAATCTATAACTATCTTCTTCTTTCAGGCAGAGAGCCTATTATCTGCTGAGTGGGCCCGCTTCCAAATTACCCTGCTTCGCCTCAGAGGCTCTATGATTAGAATATATAATTTGCATTCAACTTCAGGTTAGCAGGCCCAGGATATATATGTGCATGTAAATGATAGGAGCCTGGAGGCATAGAGATAAAAGCTTTCCTCTATGTATTCAGTATGTGCCCATTATAACAAGAACAATGCAAACGTCTCAGGACGTACCGCCTAGGATCGAGCGGTATGGATGAGAGACTGCTTTCTTCATGCAGAAAAGAGGACACAGCAAGAAGTATAAGACGGGAGCTAACATAACCTGCTGCATAGGTGAGATCATTACCATTGCCAGGATATATATGGTTGCCCATGGATCGCCGTGTTCCTGACTGCTGCGGGTGTGACGCCCCAATGGTTCACAAGCACTACGCTCAGCACCGGCACAGGGTGATGTTCACAACTACTCTGGTAGATAGATATGCACCGAAGAGCAGTGTGCACCACAACTGAAATGCATAACCCTGATGAAAAGCCTGTGCAACACCAGGGTACCACACTCAGCACGGCGACAGGGAACGCATGCGCTGTATGAACGAGCCGCACACCATGCTATGCTGAATGGTAGCACCGCTCCAGGGAGGATGAAGCCTGGCCCTAACCTAGTAAGTGGGGTGAAGGGGCCCTGCCTTAAAGAAGAGTAGTAGCCTTGATAGAGACGGCCCCACGGTCTTCCTCCTGGGCCCTGTCTGTCCCTGAAAGGACCCCTGGAGAGATGAACCGAACAGCAAAGCAACACAGAAATGAAAAACAGAAATGCAACTGAAACGGAACCCACAGCGACTTATCTGCAAGTAGCACAGAAGAGCTCCAAACTCCAGGGACTCCACTATGGACCAGAATAAGCAGCACTGAGCAAAGGGAGGCGTGAGAATATATAGCCACTATGCACATGGGAACTGGCAGAGTGAATGGGAAGCCACACAACATCACCCTACTCCCAGGCATGACTAATCTAGCATGCATCAAAGACAGGCAGCAACAGCAGTCTCTGCACATGGTGCATTAACCCCTGTCCTCCATAACAAGGCAACAGGTCTTGACCTGCGTCCAGACCACCATGCCCCAACAGCGTCAAGGTACAACAGGACCCTTCACTCCTAACCGTTGAAGAGGATGGACTCCAACTACACCTCAATCACCCGCATTTATAGAAGGCAGACATCTTGTGACGGTGCATGTATTGGTACTTTTGCAGACATATCCCAGCCACTTTCAGACATTAGCCCCTTACATGCTGCAGCTGTGCAATGCATACAACAGAGTACTAGACCCTTACACGGGCACTGCCCCCCCCCCCCCCCCCCCGCAAGCAGACATGTTTCAATGTTTCAATAAAGGCCCATTTAGCTAGCTGAAAGACAACGATGAGCCTTATCCATGCTGCATGCTGCATTCTTAGCGGGATACCGCTGATACTATTGTTTTAGCTGGTATCCTGCTTGGGGAACACAGCTGGAATATGAAGAAGACAATCGCTCCAGCTGTGTTCTGCATACCCCGCTAGGAGTGCTTAGCGGGATATCAGCTAAGCGCTCCGAGAAGACAACAGCTGAATGGAGGAGATAGCGGTCCCGCTTGTATTCTGCATACAGCGTGAGCCTTCATTTACACGCTTATGCAAAGCGGACGCTCAAAACTGTCCCATGAACTGCCGTGTGCGTGGATTTTGGGTGATAATCGTTGTGTCTAAATGGGCCTTTAGAATGATCTTCAGTAAACACTGGGAGATACTTAAAAGTGATATTTTCCTAATAGATACCATAACCCCCAGGCCCAATATAGTATTCTGTAAGGACGCATCAAAAACATAGGGGCAATTTATCTACCCTACCGGCAGGATCCTATAAGTGCCAGCATGGAAGATGCACACGCTGCAACAATATAGCACACCACATGCAGCAAGCGGAGATATGACCGGGCACATTTACGACAATACAATACTGTTTAAACTGTCCGAAGTGGAGACTGACTTCAGATGGCCACCAAGCTCCAGTATTCATCATTCTATACGGCCCGTGTCACACCAGATTGATGACATCACAATGCACAGTCAACTGCCAGACATGCGGGCTCATTAGCATGTACTCCAGTCAATTCCATGTCCTTCCCTGCATGTTTAGCGCCATTTTCTAGCCAATAGACATGCGGGGAAGGCATTACCACTTCCTGCTGTGACACGCCAGCCCTATCCCACCCCCCTGCAGTGAGTGGCTGGCAAGATCAGGTGACCGCCGAGTACCTAAAGCGGTCCCGCCCGTGCCTCGCCTCAGACACACGCTGGGAGAGTATAGGGACAGTGCTGCTGCTGATATAGGGTTAGCGTAGGTTCCTGTCTACAAGAACCCCAACTGTCCTTCTTAGGGCCACATCTGACCGTGTGCATTACTGTTGTGGCTGGCTGGGAGCAGTAGTGCCCCCCCCCCCCACCTCGGGCTGTGCACGCCATTACAGCTATAGCGTTCTAAGTCTGCAGTGTATTATACAGAGTATAGGGAAAGTGTTAGAGTAGGATCCTGTCTACAAAAACCCCAAAGCTCCTCCATTGGGCTGCATCTGACCGTGTACATTATACTTGTGGCCTGCTGGGAGTTGTAGTGCATCCATTTTTGTATTACGCATCTAGGCCTGTTCCCAGCCTTTCAGCAATAGACGTTCTCAGGCTGCAGTGCCGTACAACCGGCTCTCACCATGAAACTGCACTCAAATATTTCCTAGCCTACTGCAAACGACTTCAGTTATACCGTTTTGTGTCTGCAGTGTATTAGACAGAGGTCTCACCGCTAAACAGTACTGTAATATTACCGGGGCCACTGCATGGTATTTCAGCTCAGCCGCTGTGCAGAGCGTCTCACAATACCCTTTCCTTTGTGGGGTTGAGATAGCCGCAGTTACCAGCACTCTCCACTGGCGTTAGACTCTTCTCCCCCTCCACACAGCCTCTATAATCTACAAGTCTCTGCGAGCAGTAAATTACCCCTCGGTATCAGCGCAAGACAGCGGGTAAATGTTTTCAAGTCACAGCATAGAGCCTCCGCTATCTACAAGTCTCTGTGTGCGGTGAATTAAGGCCCAGTTGTCAGTGCGGTACAGTGGGGTAATTTATTTGGGCCCTGCTCTATTCTTAATCCGCCATGATGAGGAGTAGGCGTAAGGGTCGAGGACGCGGAGGTTCAAGTGAGGGTGTGGGCACATGCCGAGTTCCTGGTCCAGGTGAATTGCAGCCGGCTGCTGCGGGATTAGGAGAGAGGAAAGTTTCTGGGGTCCCCAGCTTCATATCACAATTTTTGGGTCTACTTAATAGACCTTTATTACAAACAGAGCAGTGTGAGCAGGTCCTGTCGTGGATGGCAGAATATGCATCCAGCAATCTATCGACCACCCAGTCTTCTACGCAGTCCATTACTGCAACTCTGACTCCTCTCGCTGCTGCTCCTCCTTCCTCCCAGCCTCCTCACTCCATGGAAATGACACATTCTGAGGAGCAGGCAGACTCCCAGGAACTGTTCTGGGGCCCCTGCCTTGATTGGGAAATAATAGTTCCTCTCTCACCTCAGGAGTTTGTCGTGACCCATGCCCAATCTTTGAAAAGTTCCCGGGGTCCGGGTGATGAGGCCGGGGACTTCCGGCAACTATCTCAAGAGCTTTCAGTGGGTGAGGAGGTCGATGATGATGAGACACAGTTGTCTATCAGTGAGGTAGTAGTAAGAGCAGTAAGTCCGAGGGAGGAGCGCACAGAGGATTCAGAGGAAGAGCAGCAGGACGATGAGGTGACTGATCCCACCAGGTTCGCTAAGTTAACTGAGAAGAGTTCTTCAGAGGGGGAGGCAAGTGCAGCAGCAGGACAGGTTGGAAGAGGCAGTGGAGTGGCCAGGGGTAGAGGCAGGTGCCAGAGCGAAGACCCCCCCCCCCCCCAACTGTTTCCCAAAGCACCCCCTCACGTCAAGCCACCCTGCAGAGGCCTAGGTCGTCAAAGGTGTGGACGTTTTTCAGTGAGAGCACAGACGACCGACGGACAGTGATGTGCAACCTGTGTCGCGCCAAGATCAGCCGGGGAGCCACCACTACCAGCCTCCCCACCACCAGCATGCACAGGCATAAGATGGCCAAGCACCCCACAAGGTGGGACAAAGGCCGTTCACCGCCTCCAGCACACCACCTCCCCCTGTGCCCCAACCTGCCACTCAGATCCCCCCCCCCTCACACCCGCACACGACACAGGCACGTGCGCCTCCCAGCCTGCAACCACACACTCACCTCCACTGTCCTCCACTCCACCCAGCAATGTCTCCCAACGCAGCGTTCAGCTGTTGCTAGCACAAGCGTTGGAGCAAAAGCGCAAATATGCCTCCATGCACCCGTACGCACAAGCTGTAAATGTGCACATTGCAAAATTAATCAGCCTGGAGATGCTGCCGTACAGGCTTGTGGAAACGGAAGCTTTCAAAAACATGATGGCAGCAGCGGTCCCGCGCTACTCGGTCCCAGTCGCCACTATTTTTCCCGGTGTGCCGTCCCAGCCCTACATCAGCACGTCTCCCGCAACATCAATCGTGCCCTCACCAACGTGGTTACTGGGAAGGTACACTTAACCACGGACACGTGGACAAGTACTGGCGGGCAGGGCCACTATATCTCCCTGACGGCCCATTGGGTGAATTTGGTGGAGGCTGGGACCGAGTCAGAGCCTGGGACTGCCCACGTCCTACCCACACCCAGAATAGCGGGTCCTACCTCGGTGCTGGTATCTGCGGCGGTCTATGCCACCCCCTCCCCCTCTCCTCATACGCAACATGTACCTATGAATTAAGAAGTGTGAGCAGCACGTCGCCAGCAGTCGGTGTGGCATGACAGCACAGCGGTGGGCAAGCATCAGCAGGCCGTGCTGAAACTACTAAGCCTAGGTGACAAGAGGCAGACGGCCCCGAGCTGTTGCAGGGTCTGACAGAGCAGTCCGATTTCTGGCTTTCGCCGCTGAGCCTCCAAGTGGGCATGGTCGTGTATGACAACAGCCGTAACTTGGTGGCGGCTCTGCAGCTCAGCAGCCTCACACACGTGCCATGCCTGGCCAACGTCTTCAATCTGGTGGTTCAGCGGTTTCTTAAAAACTACCCTCACTTGCCTGACCTGCTCGGCAAGGTGCGCCGCGTTGTTACTAATGCTGGGCTATGCCAATACTGCTGCTACGGAAATGTTACAGTCGTCTGCCTATACTGTTACTAATACTACTCAAATGTTACTGGGTTTGGCTTTACTGCTGCAAATGAAATGTTACTGGGGTCTGTCTATGCTGTTACTACCGAAATGTTACTGGGCTCTGCCTACGCTGCTGCTACTAAAATGTTACAGGGGTCTGTCTATACTGTTACTAGTGAAATGTTACTTGGTCTGTCTATACTGCTGCCAATGAAATGTTACTGGGGTCTGTCTATACTGCTGCAAATGAAATGTTACTGGGGTTTGCCTATACTGCTGCAAATGAAATGTTACTGGGGTCTGTTTATACTGCTGCAAATTAAATGTTACTGGGGTCTGTCTATATTGCTGCAAATGAAATATTACTGGGGTCTGCCTATGCTGTTACTACTCAAATGTTATGGGCTCTGCCTATACTGCTGTTACTGAAATGTTACTGGGGTCTGTCTATACTCTTACCACTGAAATGTTACTAATTCTGGTCTCTGCCTATACTGCTGCTACGGCGATGTTACAGGCTTGTGAAAACTGAGGCTTTCCTAAGACATGATCAGTGGCGAAGCCGAGCTAGTAGGTCCACAGTCACAGCAATTTTTATACCAACACGGTTACTGGGAAGGTGCATATAACCACGGACACGTGTGCAGGACACGTACTGCCTCAAAAACATTCCCCTCCTCATCCTCCAACAATGAAAACATTCTTGGCAAATGCTTTCACAGTGGTCCATCTGGCAGCAGTCCAAGAATTTCACCTAAAACGACACAATAAGAAAGCCCCCAACACCCCCCCCCCCGCCCACCCCCCGCCACGGCCCACTTCATCCTGGCCACATTTTGAAAACCAACTAAATACAACCGCGCTACTAGGTCGACACTCCACAACTTCATCCTGGCCACATTCCGAAAACCAACTAAACAAAACAGCGGTAGTAGTCCGTTATCCCTAGCTGAAGCTTTCAGCCGACTGGTAGAACAATGGTGGCTTCCAACTTGTTGGCACTGCTAAGTCCAAAGATAAGCGTACAGCTGAGATCGGAATATAGGTGACTATAGAACACAGCATCCCTGCAGGGCAAGGGACAGAGTAGCAGCAGGCACCGATCGTTGGTGGAAGCAGGCCAGCTGAGAACCACATACTCCCTGAATGATTTTGGACTGACCGATGATGAGGCCTTTACTTGTGATCATCTTTGGTAATTCCTAAGAAAGATGCGTGGTAGTCGCCGGAAACTTGGATTGCTTTTTGCTAACACTTTGAAATAGACAACAGAAAACATATGAATGACGCCTTTCCATATTTCAGCTTGAGATGAGGAGGAGTGCAGACTTTCAGTACCTTGAATATCCTTTTCATTGCAATCAAATGCCCCTCTCTTGTCTCAGAAAATACAAACTTTTCCACATAGGTGTTGTCAACCTGTCTATACTGTTACTACTGAAATGTAACTGATACTGGGCTCTGCCTATACTGCAGCTACTGAAATGTTACTGGGGTACATTTATACTGTTACTACATAAGTGTTAATAGGGTCTCCCTGGACTTCTGCAACATAACTGTTAGTGGGGTCAGCTTATACCTTTGCTTCAGGAGTATTACAGGGGTCTGTGCATACTATGGGTGCACTAAGTGTTTCCATCGTGGTGTTCAACGTACATGGCCACCCAAAAAATTACCCAGACTGACTAGGGCATGCAGTGTGGGCCGAAGCCTACCTGCATTTTATCTCACGTTACCTTAGCTATTCGGGGCACTGCAATGTTATGAATAATTCACAGAAAAAGTCAAAAATCCAACACCCATTAGTCTTCCAAGCAGACACGGTCGCCAGAGGCAGTATCGCCACAAGGCAGTCACAATTGCCATCGGCAAAATCGCAGTAGGACAGGTGCAACCACCATAAGCACTGCAAATATGCCGGCAGCCAGACAATGCTGTGGAGGACAAACTTGTCCATGGCAGGCTAATATGCTGTCACTCACTCAACCCACCCCGTCGGTGGGTTCCAGGGAGCCACCCACACTGTGGTTGCACACAGACTTCCCATAGCGGAGTTCTACGTACCAGTGACAATGTAAATTACACATACTGACTGGGGCATGCAGTGTGGACCGAAGCCAACCTGTGTTTTATCTCACGTTACCTCAGCTATCTGGGGCGCTGCATTGGGACAAACTAGAGGAGCGATACATCGCTAATGAGACGTACACAGCTACACTAGCATTGGAGTTCGCAGTAGGCCCGCGATTGCTGAGGGTTATTGCAGAGGCCTATGTCCTAGGTGCAGTGAAAGTCCGCTTCCTGCCTACGATGGCTGAGGCTTTGGGCCGAGGCCTATGTCGTTGGCGCGGTCCAAGTCTGCCACGTTTGGCCACTGTGATTTATTTATTGTTTATGTCTTGGGTTGCCTAGGAACCACCCAAGCTGTTGGTGCAAACTTAGTTCCCATCACAGTATTTGACCTGTCTGGCACAAAGACACTGACTGACTTGGGTAGGGGGCAGAGTGCAGATGGCTTTCCCCTTGCGGTGTCGATTGAGCTATGCGACACCTAGACAAAATGAATACTGTGTGGGCACATGGATTCCCCATAGCTATGTAACTCATGCCCACGTTTGAAGCTCCTGACGGAGGTAGCACAGGATTGGAACGTCAATTTCTCATCGATTCTCTACAGCATTGTGGGCTATCGCCCCGCCCCTTTTAAAGAGGGTCGCTGCCTGGCCCCGCCAACCCTCTGCAGTGTGTGCCTCTGGTTCCTCATCATGGCAGACACACTTATAAATAGACATGAGGGTGGTGTGGCTACGGGGCCAGCGTGTGGCATGAGGGCAGCTGAAGGCTGCACAGGGACACCTTTGTGTGCGCTGCGGACGCAGGGTCGTACCGGGGGGGGGGGGGGGGCATTGGGCAGCATGCAACCCAGGAGAAGAGGCAGCGGTGTGTCTCGCAGGCGGTGCTTGTGCTTGGTTGGAGGTAGTGTGGTGCTTAGCTAAGGTGTGCCTTGCTGATGAGGGTTTGTCTGAAGTAAAAATTGTAAGGGGGGGGGGGACTCTTGCCGCTATTGTGGCTTAATAGTGGGACCTGGGAACCTGAGATACAGCCCTGCATGTTTCCCCTTGCCTGCCCTATCCGTTTCTGTGTCGTTTCCATCACTTTCTTGGGTTTTCTAGATTTTCACTTAGAAAACCTTAGCGGAGCATGGGTTATATACAAAAATGCTCAAGTCGCCCATTGACATCAATGGGGTTGGTTACTCGAAACAAACTCTCGAGCATTGCGGAAAGTTCGACTCGAGCAACGAGCACCCGAGCATGTTGGTGCTCACTCATCTCTAGTCTTAACATAACATGAAGTGATTTCATGCTATTGTTATCGGACCACACCAGTACCGATCTGATGACCTCGTTGCCAGGTGCCAAATTGGTAGATATGGAAGCCCGTGATGAGCAATTATCTATCAATAGCATGAAATCACTCCATGTTATGTCAAGACACTTCTCCAGTGAGAATCCCAATGAAATTCTACTTTCTTATGAACATTGCCAACTCTTATACAGGAAGAAGAGGGTGTATCCAAATGTTGCTTGGTACAAAGATTAGTGTTACGTAGCTTACTGTTACAAAGGTGAAAATACTTATTGATCATAAGACTTATTGACATCTACCAAATATTCTCAAAGCTCTTAAGGCCCGTCTCAGACACAGAATTACCTAAGTCAGGATATTGCTGTTGCATTAGACAACATTTCTGCAATAGTTGTGTGTCTTCTCCGTTAACATAGCTCAGCCTTATTTAATTTGTCTGTTGACTTCTTATCTTAAAGTCCTAGTTCCCAGCACTACAAAGCATAGGTTTCAGTCTTCTATTTAAGGGTCAATAGTCCAATAGAAGGTAAGAAACATAAACTTATTGCATTCTGAAACTTAACACTTTATATTCCATGACACTATTGATAGATAATTGCTAGCAAATAGAGATGAGCGAACGTACTCGTCCGAGCTTGATGCTCGTTCGAGTATTAGCGTGTTCGAGATGCTCGTTACTCGTAACGAGTACCACGCGATGTTCAGGTTACTTTCACTTTCCTCTCTGAGACGTTAGCGCGCTTTTCTGGCCAATTGAAAGACAGGGAAGGCATTACAACTACCCTCTGCGACGTTCAAGCCCTATACCACCCCCCTGCAGTGAGTGGCTGGGGAGATCAGGTGTCACCCGAGTATAAAAATCGGCCCCTCCCGCGGCTCGCCTCAGATGCGTTCTGACAGAGATCAGGGAAAGTGCTGCTGGTGCCGGAGCTGCTATAGGGAGAGTGTTAGGAGTTAGTGTAGGCTTCAAGAACCCCAACAGTCCTTCTTAGGGCCACATCTAACAGTGTGCAGTAGCGTGGAGGCTGCTTTTAGCAGTGTTGCACTTTTTTTTTTTTGTTGGTATATCGGCCGTGCAGAGCATTGCGCCCTGCAGTAATAGTCCAGGGACAGAAGTGTGGAGGCAGGGAGAGTGTTAGGGGTTAGTGTAGGCTTCAAGAACCCCAACGGTCCTTCTTAGGGCCACATCTAACTGTGTGCAGTAGTGTGGAGGCTGCTTTTAGCAGTATTGCACTTTTTTTTTTTTTTTTGGTATATCGGCCGTGCAGAGCATTGCGCCCTGCAGTAATACTCCAGGGATAGAACTGTGTAGGCAGGGCCAGAAGACATATATTATAGATTGAATATACGCAGTGGTCCTTTGGAAAAAAATCTTGAAAAAAAATCTATTTGGCCTGCCTGTCACTGTGCTCAGTGTTCTGGGTCTGTGTCTGCTGGGGGTAGTAGTTCTCCAAATAAATATGCAGCCAGCTAAGTGTTACAGCAGGCTTGCACCAAATTATTTCCTGGCTCTGAAATCACCGGTCTGTTGCAGTTAATAACAGTGCAACACTGCAGTTCCGTCACACAGTCCAGGGACAGAATTGTGTAGGCAGGGCCAGAAGACATATATTATTGATTGAATATATGCAGTGGTCCTTTGGAAAAAAATCTTGAAAAAAAAATCTATTTGGCCTGCCTGTGACTGTCCTCAGTGTTCTGGGTCTGTGTCTGCTGGGGGTAGTAGTTCTCCCAATAAATACGCAGTCAGCTAAGTGTTACAGCAGGCTTGCGCCAAATTATTTCCTGGGGTTCCATAAACGAAGTCAGCCTTCAACCACAGGCCAATAAGTGGCACATTTAATTACAGTGTTCTGTTTCTGCACTACTGGTAATACACCATGCTGAGGGGTAGGAGTAGGCCTATAGGGCGTGGCCGCGGGCGAGGACGCGGAGGCCCAAGTCAGGGTGTGGGCACAGGCTGAGCCACTGCGGTGGCCAGGGGTAGAGGCAGGGCCAGACCGAATAATCCACCAACTGGTTCCCAAAGCGCCCCCTCGCGCCATGCCACCCTGCAGAGGTCAAGGTGCTCTACGGTGTGGCAGTTTTTCACAGAGACGCCTGACGACCGACGGACAGTGGTGTGCAACCTTTGTCGCGCCAAGATCAGCTGGGAAGGCACCACCACAGGCATATGATGGCCAAGCACCCCACAAGGTGGGACGATGCCCGTTCACCGCCTCCGGTTTGCACCACTGCCTCTCCCCCTGTGCCCCAACCTGCCACTGAGATCCAACCCCCCTCTGAGGACACAGGCAGTACCGTCTCCTGGCCTGCACCCACACCCTCACCTCCGCTGTCCTCGACCCCATCCAGCAATGTCTCTCAGCGTAGCGTCCAGACGTCGCTAGCGCCGCAGTTTGAGCGCAAGCGCAAGTACGACGCCACGCACCCACACGCTCAAGCGTTAAACGTGCACATTGCAAAATTGATCAGCCTAGAGATGCTGCCGTATAGGCTTGTGGAAACGGAGGCTTTCAAAAGCATGACGGCGGCGGCGGCCCCGCGCTACTCGGTTCCCAGTCGCCACTACTTTTTCCGATGTGCCGTCCCAGCCCTGCACGACCACGTCTCCCGCAACATTGTACGCGCCCTCACCAACGCGGTTACTGCCAAGGTCCACTTAACAACAGACACGTGGACAAGCACAGGCGGGCAGGGCCACTATATCTCCCTGACGGCACATTGGGTGAATTTAGTGGAGGCTGGGACAGAGTCAGAGCCTGGGACCGCTCACATCCTACCCACCCCCCGAATTGCGTGTCCCAGCTCGGTGGTGGTATCTGCGGGGGTGTATGCTTCCTCCACTAAACCACCCTCCTCCTCCTCCTACGCAACCTCTGTCTCGCAATCAAGATGTGTCAGCAGCAGCACGTTGCCAGCAGTCGGTGTCACGTGGCGTGGCAGCACAGTGGTGGGCAAGCGTCAGCAGGCCGTGCTGAAACTACTCAGCTTAGGAGAGAAGAGGCACACGGCCCACGAACTGCTGCAGGGTCTGACAGAGCAGACCGACCGCTGGCTTGCGCCGCTGAGCCTCCAACCGGGCATGGTCGTGTGTGACAACGGCCGTAACCTGGTGGCGGCTCTGCAGCTCGGCAGCCTCACACACGTGCCATGCCTGGCCCATGTCTTTAATTTGGTGGTTCAGCGCTTTCTGAAAAGCTACCCCCACTTGTCATACCTGGTCGGAAAGGTGCGCCAGCTCTGCGCACATTTCCGCAAATCCCACACGGACGCTGCCACCCTGCGGACCCTGCAACATCGGTTTAATCTGCCAGTGCACCGACTGCAGTGTGACGTGCCCACACAGTGGAACTCTACGCTCCACATGTTGGCCAGACTCTATGAGCAGCGTAGAGCTATAGTGGAATACCAACTCCAACTTGCGCGGCGCAGTGGGGGTCAGCCTCCTCAATTATTTAGAGAAGAGTGGGCCTGGTTGGCAGCCAACTGCCAGGTCCTTGGAAACTTTGAGGAGTCTACCCAGATGGTGAGCGGGGATGCTGCAATCATTAGCGTCACCATTCCTCTGCTATGCCTCTTGAGAAGTTCCCTGCAAAGCATAAAGGCAGATGCTTTGGAATCAGAAACGGAGGCGGGGGAAGACAGTATGTCGCTGGATAGTCAGAGCAACCTCATGTCTATATCTCAGCGCGTTGAGGATGAGGGGGAAGAGCATGAGGAGGAGGGGGAAGAGACAGCTTGGCCCACTGCTGAGGGTACAGATGCAGCTTGCCTGTCATCCTTTCAGCGTGTATGGCCAGAGGAGGAGGAGGAGGATCCTGAAAGTGATCTTCCGAGTGAGGACAGCCATGTGTTGCGTACAGGTACCCTGGCACACATGGCTGACTTCATGTTAGGATGCCTTTCTCGTGACCCTCGCGTTACACGCATTCTGGCCACTACGGATTACTGGGTGTACACACTGCTCGATCCACGGTATAAGGAGAGCCTTTGCACTCTCATTCCCGAAGAGGAAAGGGGTTCGAGAATGATGCAACACCACAGATCGCTGGTGGACATACTGATGGTAAAATTCCCATCCAACAGCGCTAGTGGCCGAAGGCGCATTGCCGCGGCCCAGGTAGCAGGGGAGGCGCAGAGATCAGGCAGCATGTACAGCGAATGCAGGGGAACACTCTCTAAGGCCTTTGACAGCTTTATGGCTCCCCAGCAAGACTGTGTCACCGGTCCCCAGTCAAGGCTGAGTTGGCGGGAGCACTGTAAAAGGATGGTGAGGGAGTACGTAGCCGATCGCACGACCGTCCTCCGTGACGCCTCTGCCCCCTACAACTACTGGGTGTTGAAGCTGGACACATGGCCTGAACTCGCGCTGTATGCCCTGGAGGTGCTTGCTTGTCCTGTAGCTAGCGTCTTGTCAGAGAGTGTGTTTAGTGTGGCTAGGGGAATCATCACGGATAAGTGTACCCACCTGTCAACCGACAGTGCCGACAAGCTTACACTCATAAAGATGAACAAAGCCTGGATTTCCCCAGACTTCTCTTCTCCACCAGCGGACAGCAGCGATAGATAAACAATACGTAGGCTGCACCCACGGATGGAAGCATCGTTCTGTATCACCATCAAAAACGGGGACCTTTTTGCTTCATCAATCTGTGTATAATATTCCTCCTCCTCCTCCTGCTCCTCCTCCTGAAACCTCACGTAATCACGCCGAACGGGCAATTTTTCTTAGGGCCACAAGGCTCACTCATATAATTTGTCTAAACAATTTTTATACGTTTCAATGCTCATTAAAGCGTTGAAACTTTCACCTGAACCAATTTTTATTTTAACTGGGCTGCCTCCAGGCCTAGTTACAAATTAAGCCACATTAACCAAAGCGATTAATGGGTTTCACCTGCCCTCTTGCTTGGGCATGGGAAATTTTTCAGAGGTACATTAGTACTGTTGATACACCAATTTTTGTGGGCCCTCGCCTACAGTGTAATCCAATTAATTTTTAGCCCACCTGCATTAAAGCTGACATTACCTCAGCTGTGCTGGGCACTGCAATGGGATATTTTTATGTACCGCCGGTGGCTTACTGGCACCCACCCATGTTGTGGGTCCACAGGGAGTTGTAAATGCATCTGTTTCCACTTCTAAAGAACCCCAGTCTGACTGGGGCATGCAGTGTGGGCCGAAGCCCACCTGCATTAAACATGACATTACTACCTCAGCTGTGCTGGGCACTGCAATGGGGTATATTTATGTACCGCCAGTGGGTTCCAGGGAGCCACCCATGCTGTCGGTCCACACGGAGTTGTAACTGCATGTGTCCACTTCTAAAGAACCCCAGTCTGACTGGGGCATGCAGTGTGGGCCGAAGCCCACCTGCATTAAACATGACAATACTACCTCAGTTGTGATGGGCAATGCAATGGGATATTTGTATGTACCGCCGGTGGGTTCCAGGGAGCCACCCATGCTGTGGGTGCACACGGAATTCCCATTGCGGAGTTGTACCTGCCTGTGACTATATATAAAAAACATTGACAGAATGAATAGTGTGTGGTACATAGGTTCCCCATTGCTATGCCCACGTGTGCAGCTCCAGATGGAGGTGGCACAGGATTGGATTTCTCATTGCTTCTGTACAGCATCGTGGGCTATCGCCCTGCCACTTTTAAAGAGGGTCGCTGCCTAGCCGTGCCAACCCTCTGCAGTGTGTGCCTGCTTTTCCTGTGGCAGACACACTTATAAATAGACATGAGGGTGGCGTGGCATGAGGGCAGCTGAAGGCTGGGCAGGGACAGTTTGGTGTGCGCTGTGGACACTGGGTCGTGGGGGGGGGGGGGGTTGGGGAGCATGTAACCCAGGAGAAGTGGCAGCAGAGTGTCATGCAGGCAGTGATTGTGCTTTGTTGGAGGTAGTGTGGTGCTCAGCTAAGGTATGCATTGCTAATGAGGGCTTTTCAGATGTAAATGTTGTTGGGGGGGGCACTCTTGCTGCTATTGTGGCTTAATAGTGGGACCTGGGAACTTGAGGTGCAGCCCAGCATGTAGCCCCTCGCCTGCCCTATCCGTTTCTGTGTCGTTCCCATCACTTTCTTGAATTGCCCCGATTTTCACAAATGAAAACCTTAGCGAGCATCGGCGATATACAAAAATGCTCGGGTCGCCCATTGACTTCAATGGGGTTCGTTACTCGAAACGAACCCTCGAGCATCGCGGAAAATTCGTCTCGAGTAACGAGCACCCGAGCATTTTGGTGCTCGCTCATCTCTACTAGCAAATCTTCTCATCACGGGCTTGCATATCTACCAATTTGGCACCTGGCAACGAGGTCATCAGCTCGGTGCCAGTGTGGTCTGAAAACACAGAGGATGGGTGCTGCTCTGGTGAAGTCCTGAAGGCGAGCATGTGAGGTTCGTATTAGAGGGGTGTTTAGTCTGAGTGTGTTAACAGATGGGAGTGAGAGGGCTGTGTGGTGTACGGAAAGGAGGGAGGTGATGCATGGTGGTGCGGCACAATGCAGAGCTTCGTGGGTGCGGTTGACGAGTTTAAATTTAGTTCTGCAGCGGATGGGCAGCCAATGCAGCGACTGACATAGTGCAGAGGTGCCTGAAAAATGGCTGGATAGAAAAATGAGCCTAGCTGCCATGGTTAGTATGGATTGGAGCGAGTCTGGTGCGGGGGAAGCTGATGAGAAGCAAGTTGCAGCAGTCGAGTCAGGAGTGGTTGAGTGCAACCACCAGTGTTTTTAGGGTGTCCGTGGTGAGGAACGGACATAATTTGGCAATATGTCTGAGGTGTAGGTTGAATATTTGGGCAAGAGATTGGATGTGCGGGTGTCTATCAGACCAAAACCAAACCACTCAGGGTATTTAAAGCAAACTCGGATGCTAGTACTTCTGTGAAAGTCTCATGAAATCAGTTACGGTTCCTTTCATCGCTCCAAAGACAGCATGAAACATGAAGAAATTTTAATGGGCAAAGCAGGACAATTCATTCTGTGTATGTGTCAGATAGCTGAACACCGCACTGGGAAACCGTTGTGTACCAAGAGTATAGACAAACCCCTGAAGCATTTCTGTACCAAGAGGACAAGCGAACACCTGAAAAATCGGTATACCAAGAGTACAGGTGTACCCCTGGAAAAAAATTGGTTTACCCAGAGTGCAGGTGAAATCCAGAAACTGTTTTTTTTTTTTGTTGTTTTTTTTCTTTAAGATAGAGCTCGTAGTTGCTTAATTTGTAACAGAGCCTGGATGCAGCCCTCCACAAAATTTAGTTTTAACAGAGCCTTCTGGCCCTCTGAAAACTTGGCTGTTCAGCGTGATGAGGAGGAAGGAGGAGGGGGAGGAAGATCAGAGAGGCATAGACCAAGCTACTTTTCCCCTTTTTGGGGGTGATAGAGGGTGCATGGTTCTCTAGTTCAGTGCAAGTTTGTGCCACTTGTCCAGCTTTGACACCAAATAGTTGTGTAGAGCTGCTACTTGGCCCACTGAAGTACGTCCTCTACCACAAGCGTTGTCAGATGGGAAGTTTAGCATCAGCTTTTCCACCAGGTCCTTGTGGTATTGCATCACTCTGGTACTCCTTTCCTCCTCGGGAATGAGAGTGGACAGCTTCTCATTATACCGTGGGTCGAGAAGGGTGAACGGCCAGTGATCCTGGTTGGCAATAATGCATCTTATGTGAGGGTCACGGGAAAGGCAGCTTAACATGGAGTCAGCCATGTATGCCAGAGTCCCAGTACGCAACACATCGCTGTCCTCACTAAGAGTATGACTTTCATGATCCTCGTCCTCCTCCTTCGCTTCAGCCCATACACGCTGAGCAGATGTGAGGAAAGTAGCATGGGTACCCTATGAAGTGTGGGCGGCAGTGTCATCCCTCCCCTCCTCCTCCAATATGCATTGAGAAACAGGCATGAGGGTGGTCTGGCAATCAAGCAACATACTGCAATCCCCCCTCTCCTGTCATAACCACCAAGCGTCTGCCTTTATGCTTAGCAGCAAACTTCTCAGCAGGCAATGCAGCGGGATGGTTATACTGATAATGGCCACATCACCGTTCACCATTTGTGTAGTCTCCTCAAAGTTTTCTAGAACCTGACAGATGTCTGCCATCCAAGCCCACTCCTCTGTGAAGAACTGCGAAGGCTGACTACCACTCCGCCGGCCATGTTGCAGCTGGTATTCTACAATGGTTCTATGCTGCTCGTACAGCCTGGCCAACATGTGCAACATAGAATTCCAGCGTGTGGGCATGTCGCACAGCAGTCGGTGCTCTGGCAGCTGGAACTGATGTTGCAGTGTATTGACGGTGGCAGCATCTGTGGTGGACTTCCTTAAATGGGCGCACACGCGGCACACCTTGCTGAGCAGGTCAGACAAATGGGGATAGTTTTTCAGAAAGCGCTGAACCACCAGATTTAGCACGTGGGCCAGGCATGACTCGTGTGTTAGTCTGCCAAGCTACAGAGCCGCCACCAGGTTACGCCCATTATCACACACGACCATGCCTGGTTGGAGGTTTAGCGCAAAAGCCACAGATCTGTCTGCTCTGTCAAACCCTGCAACATCTCTTGGGCAGTGTGCCTCTTCTATCCCAAGCCAGAGAAACCTTCACAGACGTAGGACCCGGAATTCTCGGTGTGAGTAGCATGTGAGCAGACCCAAGGTCAGACTCGGTCTCTGCCTCCACGAAGTTCACCCAATGTGCAGTGAGGGGGATGTAGTGTCCCTGCCCGCCAGCACTTGTCCATGTGTCGGTGGTTAAGTTGACCTTTCCAGTAACCACATTTGTGAGGGCACGGTTTATGTTGAGTGAGACGTGCTGGTGTAGGGCTGGCATGCACACAGGGAAAAATAGTGGCGACTGGGGACCGAGTACCGAGGGACCGCCACCGCCATCATGTTGCGGAAAGCCTCAATTTCTACTAGCCTGCATGGCAGCATCTCCAAGCTAAGTAGCTGTGCGATATGCACATTTAAAGATTGTGCATGTGGGTGGGTGGCCACGTATTTCCGCTTTCATTCCAACGATTGGGTTAGCGACAGCTGAACGCTGCGCTGGTGCGCTGGGACACATTGGTGGAGGACCGTGGAGGTGAGGGTGTGGGTGCAGGCCGGGAAACACTTTGTGCCTGCGTCCTGGGAGGGGGGTTGCATCTCAGTGCCAGGATGTAACACTGGGGAAGAGGCAGTGGTGTGACCCGCAGGGGGTGAATGGCTTGCGTTCCACCTTGTGGGGGTGCTTAGCCATCATATGCCTGTGCATGCTGGTGGTGGTCAGGATGGTAGCGGTGGCTCCCCGGCTGATCTTGGTGCAACACAGGTTCGCACCACTGTTCGTCGGTCGTCTGCGCTCTCAATAAAACACCTCCAGACCTTCGAACACCTATCCCTCTGCATGGAGGCTTGCCGCGAGGGGGTGCTGTAGGGAACAGTTGGTGGATTATTTGCTATGGAGCTGGTTCTCCCCCTGGCCACCACACTGACTCTTCCAACCTGCTCTGCTGCTTGTTCTTGCCCCCCCCCCCCCCCCTCTGAAGCTCTGTGTATGTGTCAGATTGCTGAACACCGTGCTGGGAAACCGTTGTGTAACAAGAGTTTAGACGAACCACTGGAAAATTGGTGGACCAAGAGTACAGGCAACCACCTGGAAATATTTGTTTAGCAAGAGTATAGGTGAAGCCGAAAAAAGAAAATAGTTTGCTAAGAGTAAAGGTGTAGGCCTGAAAAAATAGTGTACCAAGAGTACAGGTGTACCCCTGAAAAATGTGTTTAGCCCTTCGGAAAAAAAAAAACAAAACAAAAAAAACAATAGTTTTTACAGAGCCGTTTGGCCTGCAGAAAAATTGGCTGCTCAGTGTGATGTCATGCTGGTTTAGGAGAAGGTGGAAGAGGAGGTAGATCAGAGAAGGAAAGACCAAGCTACTTCCCTCCATTTTTGGGGGTGATATAGGATGCATGGTTCTTTAGTTCCAGCTTAAATAATCTTTATGCTCGGCTGCTCCCCATCGGTGGATAAGAGAAGTCAGGGGAAATCCAGCCTTTGTTCATCTTAATGAGTGTAAGCCTGTTGGCGCTCTCAGTCGACAGGCGGGTACGCTTATCCGTGATAATCCCTCCAACAGCACTAAACACCCTCTCTGATAATATGCTAGCGGCAGGGTAGGCCAGCACCTCCAGGGCGCACGGCGCCAGTTTGTGCCACGTGTCTATTGAACCAGTGTAAAGCACTGACATCTAGGCATAATTCACCGCCCACAGAGACTGGTAGATATGATAGGCTCAATGCAGTGCTAGAAAAAAATTAAAGCAGTGTAAAGCACTGAAATCTATTCCTAATACACCGCCCACAGAGACTCGTAAATTTGAGAGGCCTTGAGCTGGGCCAGAAAAAAATAACCCACTGTATAGCGCTGAGAACTAGGGCTAATTCAAAGCATGCATAGACTGGTAGATACAGTATGCTCCAATACAGCAACAGCACTTAGAGCCTCCCAAAAACTAAATATAAAACCCTAGTAGTACACAGCATAAAACCTCTAACAGTGGGCAGAATACAGCTGGGATGCTTGGGGGAAAAAATGGTGCACTACTGGTCCCAGCCAGCCAAAATGCTAAAGCACACAATAAGAGTAGTCCTAGAAAGGACTGTTGGGTTCATGTAGTCAGGATCCCTGCTTAATTGCTACCTAATCCCTACAGTAACACTTTCCCTATCTGCTGTAGATGTGCACGGGGTTGGAACGTCTCAGCAGGAAGTGGTAATGCCTCCCCTGCGTGTTTAGTGGCTAAAATAAAAATGGCACTAAACATGTAGGAGGGGACATTAAAGTTTTTCGAGGAAAGGAAGGGAAGGGAAATCTTTGTGTGGTGGAAAGTGGGCCAGGTCCCACAATTAAGCCACAATGGGGACAAGAGCCTGAACCCCCCCCCCCCCCCCCCCCCCACCACCCCTCCACCACCACACACACAGCAATTTTTACTTTGGTCAAACCCTCATTAGCAAGGCACACCTTAGCTAAGCACAACACTACCTGCTGCAACCAAGGACAATCACTGCCTGCAGGTGACACTGCTGCCTCTTCTCCTGGGTTACATGCTGCCCAATCCAACGCACACTGCACTCCTGCATCCACAGCACACACAAAAGTTTCCCTGCGCAGCCTTTAGCTGCCCTCATGCCACACGCTCGCTTCATAGCTACATCACCCTCATGCCTATTTATAAGTGCGTCTGAGATGAGGAGGAACCGGGGGCACACACTGCAGAGGGTTGGAAGGGTCAGGCAGAAACCCTTTTTGAATTCCAATCCCGTGCCACCTCTGTCGCAAAATTGTCAGGAGTCGCAAACGTGGGCATAAAGGGGACTCAGGTGCCAGCCCAGCACTTCTACTCATTTCCACAATGCAGCAATACTCTGCGTGGGAAGTATGTGAGCGGGCCCTGGGTCAGGCTTGGTCCCAGACTCCATTTTGTGTGACCCAAGGTACCGCCAATGACATAGCAGTGGGGACTCCATGCGTCCACACACTACTCATTGTGTTTGGGTGTCGGGTACCTCATCGACAACGCAAGGGGAAAGCCATCTGCACTCTGCAGCCTACCCAAGTCAGTCAGTGCCTTTGTGCCAGACAGGTAAATCACCGCTATGGGAAGTCTGTGTGCACCCAAAGCATAGGTGAGTCCAAGGAATCCCAAGACATGAACCATGAAGAAATCAGAGTGCCCAAACATGGCAGACTTTCTCTGCACCGAGGACAAAGGCCTCTGCACAAACCCTCAGCAATCGTGGGCATAGAGCAGACTCTGATGCTAGTACAGCAGTGAACGTCTCATTTAATTTGTTGCGGTTGCTTTCACCGTTCCAAAGACTGGATTAACCAGGGCCAAGTTCCACGGGCCCAACCTGGTGCAGTTGCATTTCCATCATGAACTAGGCCTCTGCACAAACCCTCAGCAATGGCGGGCATAGAGCGGACTTCAATGCTAGTGCAGCTGTGAACGTCTTATTTGTGCAGTATCGCTCCTCTTGTTTGGCCCAAACCAGTCCCGCTTATAACTGTGGTAACGCAAGAGAAAATACATGTTGGCCTCAGCCCACAATTCATGCCCTAGTCAGTCAGTGTTTTTGGGCCAGATAGGTAAAACACTGTGATGGGAAGACTTTGTGCACCAATAGTATAGACAGACCCCTGTAACATTCCAGTAGCAAAAGTAAGGGCAGACCCCTGTCACATTTCTGTAGCAGCAGTATAGGCAGACCCCTGTAACATTTCTGTAGCAGCAGTATAGGCAGACCCCTGTAACATTTCTGTTGTAAAAGTACAGGCAGACCCCTGTCACATTTCTATAGCAGCAGTATAGGCAGACCCCTGTAACGTTTCTGTAGTAGAAGTATAGGCGAACCCCTGAAACATTGGTGTACCATTAGTGTAGGCAAAGTCCGGAAAAAATAGTTAGATAATAGAGATGAGCGAGCACCAAAATGCTCGGGTGCTCGTTACTCGAGTCGAAATTTCCGCGATGCTCGAGGGCTCGTTTCGAGTAACGAACCCCATTGAAGTCAATGGGCGACCCGAGCATTTTTGTATATCGCCGATGCTCGCTAAGCTTTTCATTTGTGAAAATCTGGGAAATTCAAGAAAGTGATGGGAACGACACAGGGACGGATAGGGCAGGCGATGGACTACATGTTGGGCTGCATCTCAAGTTCCTAGATCCCACTATTAAGCCACAATAGTGGCAAGAGTGCTCCCCCCCCCAACAATTTTTACTTCTGAAAAACCCTCATTAGCAAGTCATACCTTAGCTGAGCACCACACTACCTCCAACAAAGCACAATCACTGCCTGCATGACACTCCGCTGCCACTTCTCCTGGGTTACCCCCCCCCCCGCACGACCCAGTGTCCACAGCGCACACCAAAGTGTCCATGTGCAGCCTTCAGCTCCCCTCATGCCACACGCTGGCCTCATAGCCACACCACCCTCATGTCTATTTATAAGTGCGTCTGCCATGAGGAGGAACCGCAGGCACACGCTGCAGAGGGTTGGCACGGCCAGGCAGCGACCCTCTTTACAAGGGGCGGGGCGATAGCCCACAATGCTGTACAGAAGCAATGAAAAATCCAATCCTGTGCCACCTCCATCAGGAGCTGCACACGTGGGCATAGCAATGGGTAACCTATGTGCCACACACTATTCATTCTGTCAAGGTGTCTGCATGCCCCAGTCAGACCGGGTTTTTTTTTATAAATAGTCACAGGCAGGTACAACTCCGCAATGGGAATTCCGTGTGCACCCACAGCATGGGTGGCTCCCTGGAACCCACCCGCTGTACATAAATGTATCCCATTGCAGTGCCCTGGACAGCAGAGCTAACGTCAGATTAAATGCAGGTGGGCTTCGGCCCACACTGCATGCCCCAGTCAGACTGGGGTTTTTTATAAGTAGACACAGACAGGTACAACTCCCTATTGTGAAGTCCGTGTGGACCGACAGCATGGGTGGCTCCCTGGAACCCAGCGGCGGTACAGAAATATATCCCATTGCAGTGCCCAGCACAGCAGAGGTAACGTCAGGTTTAATGCAGGTGGGCTTCGGCCCACACTGCATGCCCCAGTCTGACCGGGGTTTTTAATACATAGACACTGGCAGGTACAAATCACTAATGTGACGTCCCTGTGGACCCACAGCATAGGTGGCTCCCTGGAGCCCATCGGCGTTACATAAATGTATCCCATTGCAGTGCCCTGGACAGCTGAGGTAACGTCAGATTAAATGCAGGTGGGCTTCGGCCCACACTGCATGCCCCAACCTGACCGGGGTTTTTAATACATAGACACTGGCAGGTACAAATCCCTAATGTGAAGTCCCTGTGGACCCACATCATGGGTGGCTCCCTGGAACCCACCGGCGGTACATAAATAAATCCCATTGCAGTGCCCAGCATAGCTGAGGTAACGTCAGGTTTAATGCAGGTGGGCTTTGGCCCACACTGCATGCCCCAGTCAGACTGGGGTTCTTTATTACTGGACACATGCAGTTACAACTCTGTGTGGACCGACAGCATAGGTGGGTCCCAGGAAGCCACCGGCGGTACATAAATATATCCCATTGCATTGCCCAGCACAGCTAAGGTAACGTCCCATTAAATGCAGGTGGTCTTCGGCCCACACTGCATGCCCCAGTCTGACCGGGGTTTTTAATACATAGACACTGGCAGGTACAAATCCCTAATGTGAAGTCCCTGTGGACCCACAGCATGAGTGGCTCCCTGGAACCCATCGGCGGTACATTAATGTATCCCATTGCAGTGCCCTGCTCAGCAGAGCTAACGTTGTCAGGGTAAAATTCTAAGTACAGCACCAATCAGGCCCACCCCACTTGCCCCGCTGCCGGCCGTAAGAATAGACACCACACGGAGGTCTGGTATAGTTTCTCACACGGGACATGGCTTTCAGCTGTGCTTTATTACAGATTACATGAGATCTTATACCCTTTGTCCCATCACCATCAGGGGGTGATGGGCTCATAACCATATATGGGCAGTCCGGATTTCCGGCCTGAGACAGTGAGGCGCCTCTGGCTTATGTACAGAAAATCACGTATTTAATTAACTCCAGTGCAAAGAATCACCCACTCAATTCTAAGAAAACGGCCAAGCATGCATTCTCCATATATGGGAAGTCCGGATTTCCGGCCTAAGACCGTGAAAGTTCAGAAAATCTTGATATGGGCTTCTGGGAAAACAGCCAAGTACATGTCCTTGTCCGATTCTTCTTGTGTCTGGTTCGGTATCATCTCTGAATTTCTAGAAACATCTCTTACAAAGCCTTGGAATATCTGAAGTAAGGCGACATATAAGTTTTTTCTCTCATTTGGAATTGAACAGAACTTGCATACAGGTATAAAAGCATAAAAAACATATGGCTATATATATATATATATATATATATATATATATATATATATATATATATATATATATACCCTCACAAACCCCCCTAAAAAACTTATATGGAGATCAAGTACCAGGCCTCGCACTCTTCCTCGGTCGTCTCTCCCTTGCGTCAGGGTTTCTCCACTGCCCGTAAGTCCCTACTCCTAAAAGGGAGGGATCCCTACCTCACCTCAGAAGGAGGCCATGGATTCCCTGGGCTTATTTCCGGGCATCCATACCCTCTATCTGTACGAGTTAACACCCCGCAGGGTGTGCCCTCGCCGGAACCTAAGGTCTTCTGCACTGTCCCTAGGCAAATGGGAAGTCCACTGACAGTCCATCTTAGGAGACCGGGAAAGGCGCAGTACTAGTACATTTCTCCATTCTTCTGGTAACGTATCTGGTTGGCATTATCGGAACTGGCTCTTCATCTTTTTTTTCAAACAAGGGAAATGTTGGTCACATTATCCAGTCCCTTACTCATACTCTTTTTGATCAAAGGGATAATACACATAATACACGTACAGGAAGTTACATACCCCACCTCTTTCTGCTAAAATCATATCCACGGCCACTCTATTTTGGAACATCATGGATGCAGTGGGCCCTAACTGGTCCGCTAACCCTTGTAAAGCATCTCTGGTGTAGTTTACAAACCTCTGCTGATTGTAATAGATATAATTCATCCAATCTACATTATTATTAACAGTGACAATAGCAAATAAGGACACAAAACCTGCTTTAACCTGATCTCTAGAATTAAATTAATCTCGCACCCCCCTTGGCACTCCTATTGCATCTATATATACGTGTGGATCAAAGTTACCACCTGGAGCGTCAACGTCTCTCTTAGCATGATGCAGTGTTGGATTCTCACCCTCAGTGTACTCTTATTGATTGCACATTTGATTGTATTAATTTGTTCTGAAACAGGGGGCTAGTGTACAGTAGTCAAAGGTGTGTGTTAGAGGAATTGTACCACATTATAGCATGTAAAGGATATGCAGGATCATGAATTCTTTCAGTGCGAAGTGTGGATCCAAGTGGGCTTTCCTTCGAGCTTGACTGCAGTTGGGGTGGTGAACAACATCTGGTAGGGACATTCAAACCGGGTTTCTCTCAAACTTTTTTACATAGACCCTGTCACCTGGTTTCAGATTGTGACACTCATCTGTAGGACCTGGGAGAAAAGCAGAGACTGCAGAATACATTATTGACAATTCCTTAGAGAGGCCTATGACAAAATTAACAAGAAAATCATTCCCCAAACGCTGCTACTGTGGCATGTATCCTCCTAAGAAAAAGAAAAACTAATGGAAGACACTCAATTCAAAATTTACCCATTTTCTTCATTGCCTTTTGTATCTACTTTCCCCCTACTCCGTGGATGGTAGGGTGTGTGAAAAGCTTGGAATATACCCAAAAACAGACATGATGTGTTGCATTATTTCACCTGTGAAGTGTGTACCTTTGTTTGACTCAATCACTTCTGGTACCTCATATCTGCAGATTACCTCATTCATGAGCTTCTATGCGGTTACCTGCTTATTTACTTTGGTAACAGGGTAGGTCTCCAACCTGAAAAGAAATCAACAACAAGCACATATTCATGCTTCCCAACAAGTGGGAGCTGAGTGTAGCCAATTTTCAATCCCTGAAATGGGTAGAGTGGTCTAGGCAAGTGTGATGTGGCAAATTTACTTCTGCCCTGTTGCTTTACGGCAAAGATCATGCAAAATTGGACAAATGATGCAGCAGCTACAGAAAACCAAGGAGCCACCCGTCCTCGTTCAAGCATTGACATCATTACTGCTTTGAGAGGTGCGTCTTTCCGTGCGTCAGCTGGGCCATCATGGGGCACAGGGACCGTGGTAGGCAAGTGCTGTTGACTGTTCACCATACGCCGTCCCTTTTTTAGTCAATTTTTCCTTTTCTTCACTGTAAAGTCTTTAGCATATCAAAGTCCAAGTTCATATCAAAGTCCAAGTGTAGTCAAAGTCCAAATTCAAATCCAAGTCCAAGTTTTTATCAAAAGTCCAAAGTTATTGTTAAATTCTTCTTTTCTTCTTTCTCCCACGGCTTGAGGGCTGCTGCTTTTGCTGTGTGGTCTGTGATGGCGTTGCCTCTTGCTTCTCCGGTGTAGGAATTGGTGTGAGCTCTCCACCTTATCAGGTAGAAGTAGGGCCTCCATGAGACTGCACCGCTGCATCATTCTCAATTGGCTGTCCTGCTGAGGTAAAAAACTGTCTGGCCTTCCATGTTGGGCCGTAATCATGAGCTATGCCAAATGCATACCGGGAGTCAGTGTAAATGTTTGCCGTCTTACCTTCCTCCACTCTACACGCCTCAGCTGTGGTGGCAATCCCAATATATAAATCTTTGTGTATTGGGATTTGGTGGGCCTTGGGGAAACTTGTTAATTCAAATGCTTTAATCCTGTATTGATTCAGCTATAGAAAGGTACTTACTTACTTATGCAAAATATGTATTAGGCAATGCTTATATGAAATACAATGCTTATATGAAATATCTGTTTTATAAACTCTGCTGGATGAAATTTAGCACGCAACCAAGATATAAATATATCTGTTTTTCCGGTTGCATGGGTGATTAACCCCTTAACGACCAATGACGTACCTGGTACGTCATGGAGCGTCGGGGTATGTATGAAGAGAGGTTGCGTGGCAACCTCTCTTCATACAGTGCGGGCATCAGCTGTTTATAACAGCTGACACCCGCGGGCAATAGCCGCGAGCGGCCGCGCGGCCGATCGCGGCTATTAACCATTTAAACGCCGCTGTCAATTCTGACAGCGGCATTTAAATCCCCCGAACGATGTTCGGGGGTCCCGCACGGCCCTCCCGCGGTGAGATCGGGAGAGCCGTGCATGTGTCATGGCAGCCGGGGGCCTAATGAAAGGCCCCAGGGCTGCCTTAGCAGACTGCCTATCAAGCCGTCCCCGTGGGGTGGCTTCATAGGCTGCCTGTCAAAAAGCAGTATGACGTAATGCTATAGCATTACGTCATACTGCAGGAGCGATCAAAGCATCGCATCTTAAAGTCCCCCAGGGGGACTTCAAAGTAAAGTAAAAAAAAGAATCAATAAAGTTTTTTTTTAATTGAAAAAAAAAAAAGTTGTAAAAGTTTAAATCACCCCCCTTTTGCCATATCTATTATTAAAAAATCTAAATAATAAATTAAAAATATGTATTTGATATCGCCGCGTCCGTAAAAGTCCGATCTATCAAAGTAGCACATAATTTTTCCCGCACGGTGAACGTCGTCCGAAACAAAAAATGAAGAACGCCAGAAATGCACTTTTTTAGTTACCCTGTCTCCAAGAAAAAACGCAATAAAAAGCGATCAAAAAGTCGTATGTATTCCAAAATGGTACTATCAGAAACTACAGGACATCCCGCAAAAAATGAGACCTTGCTCAACTACGTCGACGGAAAAATAAAAAAGTTATCGCGCGCACAAAATGACGACAGAAAATAATTGAAAAAAATTTTATGTCTTTAAAAAAAAAAAAGAGGAGTATAGTAAAAAAAAACCTAAACAAGTTTGGCATCGTTGTAATCGTACCGACCCATAGAATAAAGTTATCATGTCGTTTTTGTTGCCATTTGTGCGCCGTAGAAGCAAGACGTACTAAAAGATGGCAAAATGTCGGTTTTTTTCCATTTTACTCCACTTAGAATTTTTTAAAAGTTTTTCAGTACATTATATGGTACTTTAAATAGCACCATTGAAAAATACAACTCATCCCGCAAAAAACAAGCCCTCATACAGTGACGTGGATGGATAAATAAAGGAGTTATGATTTTTTTAAAGGGGGGAGGAAAAAACGAAAATGGAACAAGAAAAATGGCCGCGTCATTAAGGGGTTAAAGGAACTAGGGAGTAGACAATGAACCGAATCTGAGACAAGCTTCCGCTTTCAAGTTACCGCGAAAATTTCCCCAGCGACTTTACTGGAAACGTATGCAAATAACATGGGAGGTTTGTGCAATTTATAGTTCATGATGTAACATCCAATCATATCGAAGGAACCACACGTGGCTCCAAGACAACCCACTCATTTCATCCACCACCTGATGGCCAATCACAGATGACCGGAGGATGGAAGAATTGCAAGATGCTTATCCAATAATTAAACAACACGTTGTATCTATGTAATCTTTGACCTGCCCAGATGGGCGGAAATGTTAAACTCTTAAAATAGGCTACACGCCGATCATTAAAGTTAGAATTGAGGAAGCTATGCATGCTGAACCTCGTGTCAGTGTGAAAAACTTCTTATGCGCATTATCAATTCAGAATTAATATGGAAGGGTGTAAACATTCCAAATTGAATAAGCCGTGATTCCGCAAAGGAATTCTACGACAGTGGTGGCCCGTACGGGGAGTGATCGACAGGTTCCATAGAATTCGGACAGAAGACACGGACATACGCGACCTTGGACTTGGTGGGCCCAAAATATCATCAGAACACGGTGAGATAAATTAATTATCTATACCTGTGTGGCTAAGTTCAGGCTCGCCTACGTGCCGTGCCAGGCCGAATGATTTGGACCCGATCGACAGGTACTTCTTTAAGTCTCGATCACTCGATAAGAACCTGTCATAAGATATAAAGGAATGTTTACATGCCTGTCGTTTTGAGAGTACTGGTCGGTTGGCAAGGTCAGTGAATTGCTTTGAGGGAGAGGAAGTCCCCGCAGGGGCCCCCTGCTCGGGTCAGGTTTGGTGTCTAAAACCTTAGAGTCAGGGGGACCTGACGGGGTAGTTTGACTAGGAGGTCCTTGCTCGGGTCAGGTTTGGTGTCTAAAACCTTAGAGTCAGGAAACGGTCAAACGTCTGGACAGGCACCACTGCTCCGGTAAAGTCTGGTAAAAGATCTAGGACGACAGAGGGGCTGCCAGACAGTATCCCGAGGGGCAGTTTAGACCAAACCAGCCGTACTGGTGCTCCGTCTAATTGTCTGTCTATTTGTGTGCGTCCACAAATATTTGTTTATTGTTTAAATGTCCACGAGTAGATCCCTCCGTCTGAGGGTAGATTGATAAACTGTGTAGCGACAGAAATGCTAGAGACTCTAGGGCGGGGCATATTATGTCCGGCGTCTGAGGAGACTTTTATAATCATGTTGTTATATAGGAATAGTTTGTTTGTCTGTCATATAGAAGTAGTATCAGTCCTGCTCAACTGTGCCCGTAATTGTTTAGAGAGAAAAAAAAAAAAAAAAAGCTGCTAACTTCATTTAAAAAGAGGAAGTGGAACTCTTAATAGAAGCGGAGCAATTCTTGTGCTGTAACATTTGTTAGTTATTTAACTAATATTGGATGTTAAAACTACTAGTATGTCTTGTTATGTAATCTAATCTTTGTCATACGCCCGTCATAAATGTAAAAAGTTATATGCCACTCACATCCTGAGGGGGCTCTTAAGAATACAGACTGCGTAGCCCACCAAATCCCAATACACCGTGCCCACAAGAAAATACATCTATGTTTGCTAAGTCCCCAACAGCGTACATGTTAGCAGCCCCCAATTCAATTGTAACCACATACAATGTTAGGTGGTCACCGCTATGACAGTAGTTACAACATAATATATGTGATTTATGCATTAGACATTAGAATTTCCCTAAGAGACTTAAAAAGAGGAAGTGAAGGTGGGCTGCAATGGCGTCTGTATTAATACACAAAGACACCAGTTTAGTGAATAGAGAGAATTGCAGTACATTACCAATCAGATGGAGATGCCCGGCATCTAAGACTGCATCTGCCCAGTCGCCGGAAGTCTGGGACAACAACTGTTGTGTAAGAAAAAATTAGCCGTTCTCCCTGTCGCTGGGCTGTCACATGAGCGGGAGACTTAAAAAGAGGAAGTTACTTGCCCTGTAGTCCCAGCACAAGTAACGTATATTCACAGACAATATAAAATAAATAGATAAACTACAGGGAGTAAGAGACGGTAGAGAAGCCAAGGAAGAGGAAACAAGCAGGTAACGATAAGGCCAGGTATCCACAGGAGGAACGGGGCAGATTGACCCGTAATTTGTAAAATGTAAATTGTGTGGTGCATAAGAATTTATCTTTATTGAGTTGTGATGTGTACCCAAGGACTGCCAAACATTGAATGAGAGAATAAGGAAGTAAGTGATTAGCCACACTCAGAGGGGTGGAGCTTGATGATGCAAGAACACGTCTCTTATCCAAGGAGGGGGTAAGAATCATAGATAGCCAGAAGAAAAAGTTTTGTTTTTTTCTCCTGTCCCAAACTCAGCTTTCCACGGTTCCTGACAAATTATGGGACACCCACAAGACAGGCATAGGGAAATTGGATGTATCAACCATGATAATATATACGAGACCCAGATACACACCCCTGGGTCAAACAGTATCCCCCTAGTTTATAAAAAAAAAAAAAAAAAAAGGGGGTGAAGGGTCAGCCACACATGTTAGGTGCTGTGTGCTGATGCTTTGGAAAAAACTGCCAACCGGCCACAATTTCACTGTTAATTTCTCTTGCAGAAGGCTGTAAGGCCTGGAGGCCTCCAAAGACTAACCAAGTTCTGCAGGCCATACCTGTACATACACCCATTGCCAAATTCCGCACCTTTCTGGGCCTTGTTTCATACTGCCGGCCATATGACAGTATTGACACAAAAGCACGAAGGACAACCACAGCCATGAGGGTGGATCCAGTGACTTGAGGAGCTCCCTCATCTGCTTGTGCGGTGGCAGCAGTACAGGCAATGGTTGACAAATCTTCTAAGTTGGTATTGGACTACCCCCTAGTGGTCCACACCCCAAATGACACCCAGAACATACTCATGCAAGTGCAACCCAAGCACTTATCTCTGGCCTATTAGATCCGACTACAATGTGCTCTTTCCATGCCTCCCCCAATATTTCTTCCCAATGTTGTAATACCTTGAATCCGGCTACCCTTCTTTTAATCAGGTATTCCTGGGGGGAGGGGAGGCATAGGTGATCTGAGTATGGCAGATCAGCTATTTTTTTAAAATTATTTAAAAATTCTGTGCAGCAAGATTCTGACACTATTGTAGTGATGTACACACTGGTAATGATGCATATTTTGAGTTTTCTTTTGTAGATGGTATCAGGGTGAGGATTGATGATTCCGAACCAGATATGCAGAGGTTACACAACAAGATGTCCTAAACGCAGAAGCTCTGCCTCCGCATGTCTCAGGGCAAGAAGCGGAACCGGAGGCCCTCACTGAGGCGTGTGGAGTGGTAGAAGGTAAGTCGGCAACTTTTTACACTGACTCCTGGAATGCATTTGGCATAGCTCATGATTATGGCCCAATATGGAAGGCCAGACAGCTTGTTATCTCAGAAGGACAGCCAATTAAGAATGGTGCAGCGGTGCAGAGTCTCATGGAAACCCTACTACTACTACCTGGCAATGGAGAATCCACACCGATTTCTACAACGGAGAAGCGAGAGATGACACCCTCGCCGACAACACAGCAAAGGCAGCGGCCCTCAAGCCGTGGAAGAAAGAAGAATAGATACTGACAGCATGAGTCAGTGATAAGACTTTGGACTTTGATAAAACCTTTGGACTTTGATAAAACCTTTGGACTTTGATAAGACTTTGGACTTTGATATGTCAAGGACTTTACAGTTACATTTCAACGAGGAAGGAAAGCAGATGGGCTAAAATACGGGAGCGACAGCACAGGACGGCGTATGGCGAACAATCAACAGAACTTGCCTACAGAGGTCCCTGTTCCCCATGATGGCCCAGCTGGTATACAGAATCGAAAGCAGCGATGACGGCGACACTGAACAAGAATGGGTGACACCTGGGTTCTCTGTAGCTGCTGCATCATTTGTCCAGTTAGCATGATCTTTGCCATGTGCGAGTCCGGACAGAAGTAAGGTGGCCATATAACACTTGCCTTGACCACTCTACGCATTTCAGAGATTGCCAATTTGACCACATTCAGCTCACACCTGTTGGGGAGTATGAATATGTGCTTGTTGTTGCTCGAGTCTTTTTCAGGTTGGAGGCCCACCCGGATACTAAGGTAAATGAGCAGATAACCACACAGAAGCTCATGAATGAGGTAATCTGCAGATACAGGGTACCGGAAGGGAATGAGGTAAACGAAGGTATACAGGTGTTCTCTTCCAGACTCAGAGGCAGACACTGGGACACATATCTTGCAGCCTGGGGATTGGGTGCGCATCAAGAAGTTCCCCAGGAAGCACCCTCCTGAGCCCCGATTTGATGGCCCCCACCAGGTGCTTCTGAGTACTGCCACAGCTGTGAAACTAGCCGAAAGACTTACATGGATCCATCCATGCTTCATACTGTAAGAAAGCCTCAGATCCGGGAGACCAGTCTTAGTTGTGCCAAGGACATTACTCTGGATAGGGCTAGTGAGAGAGGAGGGAGCAACAAGTCTAACTGTTGCGTGTGCGGTAGTGCCCGACTACACTCGGGGATGGTCCCCCTAAATCTCCCTGTAGATGCTGAAGAGTGGTTTATTAGTCTCTTCACGAACATTTCCGCTAATTACACTGTTCGTGAGAAATGGAAGAAGGAATACTCTATAACTACTTAAGAGTTTTGCACCGGAGAGAGTATTACTGACTACCCTGGAAACTACACCTGCCAGGCAATTAGGCCGTACTAGTACTGTGCCTGCCCCGATCTCCTAAGATGGATTGTCAGTGGAATTCCCATTTGCCAAGGGATAGTGCAGAAGACCTTAGGTTCCGGCGAGGGCACACCCTGTGGGGTGTTAACTTGTACAGATAGAGGGTATGGATGCCCGGAAATGAGCCCAGGGAATCCATGGCCTCCTTCTGAGGTGAGGTAGGGATCCCTCCCCTTTTAGGAGTAGGGACTTACGGGCAGTGGGAAAACCCTGACGCAAGGGTGAGGCGACCTGGACGTGTTCACCATTAGGACTATCTCCAGGAGGGACAATGGTGTGGGTGAAGATTAGGGAGTCCCACGCCGTGCGTACCTGTGCACACTACTAGTATGTACTTCTAGTACAGCACATTAGAGTGAGAAGAGAGGCTCCTGGTGATAGTTTTGATCTACACGTATACATTGACATCATAGGATAGCCAAGGGGGGTAGCTGACAAGTTTTAAAAATTAGAGACCAAGTTAAAACTAGATTCAAGTCCATTTTCCCGATCATTAGGGTAAATAAATGTTGACTGGATTAATTATGTTTATTATAATTAACAGCGGTTTATAAATTATACTAGAGACGCCTTATAGGGACTAGTCGACCAGTAGAACCTACCTCCACTACGACTTTTCAAAATAGAATGGCACTAGGTACGATTTTAGCCAAAAAAGGGAGTGTCTGTAAGATGATAGGGGAGACTTGTACCTACATTCCAGACAAAACGTGACCCACAGGTAAAAACGCAGTTGCCATTAAGAAGCTGACCGCACTAACTAAAAAGAGCTAACCTTAGTCTGTTTTCCTCAGTTAGGTACCTAACAGGAGAAGGGAAAAATATAGGAAAATAAGTTTTAAAACATTGTGTGTTTAGAACACTGTGATAGGTTTTCGCTAAGATTTTGCTTTATTTTATCTGCAGTGCACTCTGCTTATGTCCACGCAACATGCCGGTGTTACAACGCCCCTGGTCCTGTTACCTTGCCGCCTCTGGAAAAGGGAAGTGGGAATAATCACCTTGTAGCTCTTTCCTTCCAGACTAATATATATGATAATGCACTTACTAATAAGACAGGGGTTCAGTCATGTTGATCAGTTATTAGATAGTCCTGATTCTGCACTCTTGTTGATGAATCGAGGTAACGTCAAGAAGGCGGGGTTCTATACAAGTTATGCAGTGTTTACCTGAAATAGTGAAAATCGCACCTCTCCTAACCAGATTATATTTGTCACCTTTATAGTCATCCTAATTTCTGTTTGTTGTTGCATACAGTGTATTCCGACCCTGATGACTACCTGGTCCACCCGTCTCACTACGATGTCCAACAAAAAGCCCACTGTCAGCGCAAACGTCGTCATCATGGATCCAGAATACGATGATGACGAACCATCCTATACCCCCATGACAGCAATAGCTCCAGTATACAACACAATGCGAGTCTAGGGTCAGCGGTGGGGGTGGGATGGAGCAGGGCGAGTTTGGTGAAACAGATAGTTTCAAGGGGGGTCTGTGGTGGCAATCCCAATATATAAATCTTTGTGTATTGGGATTTGGTGGGCCTTGGGGAAACTTGTTAGTTCAAATGCTTTAATCCTGTATTGATTCAGCTGTAGAAAGGTACTTACTTACTTATGCAAAATATGTATTAGGCAATGCTTATATGAAATACAATGCTTATATGAAATATCTGTTTTATAAACTCTGCTGGATGAAATTTAGCACGCAACCAAGATATAAATATATCTGTTTGTCCGGTTGCATGGGTGATTAAAGGAACTAGGGAGTAGACAATGAACCGAATCTGAGACAAGCTTCCGCTTTCAAGTTACCGCGGAAATTTCCCCAGCGACTTTACTGGAAACGTATGCAAATAACATGGGAGGTTTGTGCAATTTATAGTTCATGATGTAACATCCAATCATATCGAAGGAACCACACGTGGCTCCAAGACAACCCACTCATTTCATCCACCACCTGATGGCCAATCACAGATGACCGGAGGATGGAAGAATTGCAAGATGCTTATCCAATAATTAAACAACACGTTGTATCTATGTAATCTTTGACCTGCCCAGATGGGCGGAAATGTTAAACTCTTAAAATAGACTACACGCCGATCATTAAAGTTAGAATTGAGGAAGCTATGCATGCTGAACCTCCTGTCAGTGTGAAAAACTTCTTATGCGCATTATCAATTCAGAATTAATATGGAAGGGTGTAAACATTCCAAATTGAGTAAGCCTTGATTCCGCAAAGGAATTCTACGACACAGCGAGGGCTTTTAATTCCGCTTCTTGTACTGCGACATGCGGAGGCATTCTGCTTTTAGGACATCTTGTTGTGTAACCACTGCATATCCAGTGTGGAGTCGTCAATCACCCTGGTACCATCTATAAAAAAACAACTCAAAATATGCATTATTAATAGAGATGAGCGAGCATACTCGTCCGAGCTTGATGCTCGCTCGAGTATTAGGGTGCTCGAGATGCTCGTTACTCGAGACGAGCACCACGCGGTACTCGTCTCGATTAAACGAGCACTGACCATTGAATTCAATGGAGCCGGCAATACAGCCGACTCCATTGAAAGCAATGGGCTGCCGGCGATCGCGGGATGAATTGTCGGGAAGGGGTTAAATATATAAGCCCTTCCCTGCAATTCATCCAGAAATGTGTAAAAATAAAAATATATATATATATATATATACTTACCTGGTCCCGGCAGACGGAGTTCAGCGCGGCAGGCTGCAGTTCTCCTGAACTACTCTAAACAGCTGTGAGTAGTATTCAGCAGCCGGTGATTTAAAATCCCCGCCTGCTGAATAAGATGCCTCTGATTGGTCACAGCCTGACCAATCAGAGGCATCCCTCACTCACACCCATTCATGAATTCATGAATGGGTGAGTGAGGGCTGCCTCTGATTGGCTCAGGGGCAGCTCTCAGCTGTCCCTGTGCTGAGCCAATCAGAGGCAGCCCTCACTCACCCATTCATAAATTCATGAATGGGTGTGAGTGAGGGATGCCTCTGATTGGTCAGGCTGTGACCAATCAGAGGCATCTTATTCAGCAGGCAGGGATTTTAAATCCCCGGCTGCTGAATACTACTCACAGCTGTTCAGAGCAGTTCAGGAGAACTGCAGCCTGCCGCACTGAACTCCGTCTGCCGGGACCAGGTGAGTATATATATATTTTTTATTTTTACACATTTCTGGATGTATTGCAGGGAAGGGCTTATATATTTAACCCCTTCCCGACAATTCATCCCGCGATCGCCGGCAGCCCATTGCTTTCGATGGAGTCGGCTGTATTGCCGGCTCCACTGAATTCAATGGGCTAACATCGTTCTGCCGGGACCAGGTAAGTATATATATTTTTATTTTTTTATTTTTACACATTTCTGGATGAATTGTAGGGAAGGGCTTATATATTTAACCCCTTCCCGACAATTCATCCCGCGATCGCCGGCAGCCCATTGCTTTCGATGGAGTCGGCTGTATTGCCGGCTCCACTGAATTCAATGGGCTAACATCGTTCTGCCGGGACCAGGTAAGTATATATATATATATTTTTTATTTTTACACATTTCTGGATGAATTGTAGGGAAGGGCTTATATATTTAACCCCTTCCCGACAATTCATCCCGAGATCGCCGGCAGCCCATTGCTTTCGATGGAGTCGGCTGTATTGCTGGCTCCATTGAATTCAATGGGCTAACATCGTTCTTCTCTGCCACAGCTGTTACAGCTGTGGCAGAGGAGAACGATCTTTACGCTGACAGTGGGGGGGGGGGGGTCGCACTCTTGCCGCTATTGTGGCTTAATAATGGGACCTGGGAACTTGAGATGCAGCCCAAAATGTAGCTCCTCGCCTGCCCTATTCGTTTCTGTGTCGTTTCCATCACTTTCTTGTGTTTTGCAGATTTTCACAAATGAAAACCTTAGCGAGCATCGGCGATATACAAAAATGCTCGAGTCACCCATTGACTTCAATGGGGTTCGTTACTCGAAACGAACTCTCGAGCATCACTGAAAGTTCGACTCGAGTAACGAGCACCCGAGCATTTTGGTGCTCGCTCATCTCTAATTATTAACAAGGGCTTTCAGTAACTTTTTTAAAACTTAAATTTTCTTGTTGCATCACTGCTAGACAATCAGGCTGGTATTCTATTTCAAAAAGATCAGAACCTTGTTGCAAAAAATTTAAAAATTTAAAAATGGCTTACTTGCAAAAAATTTAAAAAATGGTTAAAAATGGCTGATTTGCAATACCTAGATCACCTATGCCTTCTCCTTCCCCCCTTTAAACCAGGGTACTCAATTGGAACAATAGTACCCGGTTTAAGGTAGTACAACATTGTAAAAAGATTTGATGGATGCAGATAAGGCCTGTAAGATGTTAGCACCAATAACAGAAACATGAGTTACATCGGGGCAGAATAATCTACAAAACATCTACTAATATTGGAAATGTGAGATCCCTTTAAGTGAATTCATTATTAGTCTGATCCTGCCTGCAATATCTTATAAAATCTGAGAGAAAAAAAAAAAAAACTTTTACTAGCTGCTCAAGCTCCTCACCCCCTCCCTTGTCGAGAAGAGGGATGAAACACATTACGTACTATTACATCATCTAGCTCCACCCCTTCGATATTGGCTCCGTGCGTCCGTCTTCTCAGCTTAATTTCAGCCTAACAGTCCAAGCATCCACATCACAACCAAGCAAAGTCCCATGCATGGGGAGGACTTTTATCCCCAGTCATTACCTGCATCACACATTCCACACTCACCGCAGCTTGAACACGGGTCACTAACTCTCATCCATCCATGCTCTCAAGTCTGCTCCGTCACCCCCTATTGAAGGTGTCCCAGTACATACAGATGCACAGACAAAAAAAGTTTGACAAACATGCATACATCATCTGAAAAACACCGAGGTGAGTGCTATTATAAAGTACATGATTCTATTGAGATGAGATTGTGAATGAGCGCTATTTATGACAAATTATGTGAAAAAAAAGTTTGCTGAGTGACTGAGATATTCTATCTCTCTTATTTACTGAAGCTATTATATGCTGTATTAAACGCTGAAGTGTTTTAGAATCTGTGGGGTTTTTTTCAGCCCCCCTTGTGACCTTGAGCTCAGAGTGAATCTGAAAGCCCCCACCTTTTTAAAACATCTCTTATCTCTCTACGAATATGAAACACAGACTGAATTGTTTTAGCTTGCATTTGAACTCATAATTAACACATATGCTGGGACCTTGCAACATGTAACATGTTCTGCATTTTCAACCCCTGTATAAGTAAGAATATAAATTGCTATATTTCCTGCCTACTAAGACAGTATAATTAATTAAATTCATTTCAAGCCTTCATTCCTTTACAGCAAGCAAAGATATTATCCAGGGTTATTATTGCATTTTCTCTCGCTTCGTTATCTTCCGACCTTGGAAAGCTTACACAGACTCACAGCTACATGTCAACAAGCCTTCTCATCTAAAAGCAAGCTCAGTTAACTATTTGCACATACAGTATATACATATAGACACATATATATCCACCTGGTATGGATTATACATATTATCTATTATCTATCTTGTATTATACACATTTTCATCTCTCTTTGCCAACAAATCACATGCATTGTAACTTTCTTATCGACTTTTGCTTGTTTCTCATACTTCTCTCCCTTACCTAGCTGCCAATATAACCTTCAATAGACACTCTCCTGACGCCCTCTTGATCACTTACTGTACTTTTCAACATTTCACTTACGGATACTTTCTTAAACAAATAATGTGTACATACGTAACTTACTCTGACTGTTTCTCTCTCTCCTCCTCCTCTAGCACTTTCTAGAAAACCTTGATCTTCCAAGGCACCTCTCGGTCCTAAAGACCTCCTCCCAGACACCATTTTGTAATCAGCCGTGCGGGTCGGTGTCACACATTTTCATTAGAGTTGTCTTACAGTTTACAGATTGTAACTCGTCTCTCCTCCACCAATTGATCCGCACGGCGGCAGCCCATAAGGGGCTCTGTCTTCTTTAATAAGATCTTACGCATATTACAACAACAACAATAATAATAACACGCTCCATAGAATGCATCCCTCTTAATTTTCAAATTGTCAGACCCTTATATACCGGCAGAACAACCGAGGGTCCCTTCTCCTTATGGAACCAGCCCCATAAAATGCATCTCTCTGAAATCAAATCGTTAGCCCCATATATACGGCAAAACGACCGAGAGTCCCTTCTCTTATGAAGCCTGTCTCACAAAATGCATCCCTCTCTGCTAAACCATTAACAACTAACTAAACTAAACCGAGGGTCCCTTCTCTTGTGAGACTAAATGAAAAGAAAGAGAAAAAAATTCTGCAGATACAACAATCTCCACTATTATTAAAACGTTAAAACTTCAAAGTACAAATAAACTACAGACTAGTTTCCGGGTGACTGATTGGTGCGCATACCACGGTCAGTGGTCCATGACGGCAAACCCGAAGCCCACACGAGTTACCGTGTAGAACTCTTAACCCAACCCGTCCGGTCACAAACCACAGATAGTCAGTCCTGCTGCAAGACTCGCAGTAAAACACAACATAAATATATGCTGGCCTTACCTGGAGTTCTGTGAGTTGATCAGGCTCGGTTTGCAGCAGGACGGCTTCTCAGTGGCGTGGAGCCGGGTGGATTGCGCTGTAAGCTCTGATTTTACCGCCCCAGTTGGTTGCGCCATTTGTCAGGGTAAAATTCTAAGTACAGCACCAATCAGGCCCACCCCACTTGCCCCGCTGCCGGCCGTAAGAATAGACACCACACGGAGGTCTGGTATAGTTTCTCACACGGGACATGGCTTTCGGCTGTGCTTTATTACAGATTACATGAGATCTTATACCCTTTGTCCCATCACCATCAGGGGGTGATGGGCTCATAACCATATATGGGCAGTCCGGATTTCCGGCCTGAGACAGTGAGGCGCCTCTGGCTTATGTACAGAAAATCACGTATTTAATTAACTCCAGTGCAAAGAATCACCCACTCAATTCTAAGAAAACGGCCAAGCATGCATTCTCCATATATGGGAAGTCCGGATTTCCGGCCTAAGACCGTGAAAGTTCAGAAAATCTTGATATGGGCTTCTGGGAAAACAGCCAAGTACATGTCCTTGTCCGATTCTTCTTGTGTCTGGTTCGGTATCATCTCTGAATTTCTAGAAACATCTCTTACAAAGCCTTGGAATATCTGAAGTAAGGCGACATATAAGTTTTTTCTCTCATTTGGAATTGAACAGAACTTGCATACAGGTATAAAAGCATAAAAAACATATGGCTATATATATATATATATATATATATATATATATATATATATATATATACCCTCACAAACCCCCCTAAAAAACTTATATGGAGATCAAGTACCAGGCCTCGCACTCTTCCTCGGTCGTCTCTCCCTTGCGTCAGGGTTTCTCCACTGCCCGTAAGTCCCTACTCCTAAAAGGGAGGGATCCCTACCTCACCTCAGAAGGAGGCCATGGATTCCCTGGGCTTATTTCCGGGCATCCATACCCTCTATCTGTACGAGTTAACACCCCGCAGGGTGTGCCCTCGCCGGAACCTAAGGTCTTCTGCACTGTCCCTAGGCAAATGGGAAGTCCACTGACAGTCCATCTTAGGAGACCGGGAAAGGCGCAGTACTAGTACATTTCTCCATTCTTCTGGTAACGTATCTGGTTGGCATTATCGGAACTGGCTCTTCATCTTTTTTTTCAAACAAGGGAAATGTTGGTCACATTATCCAGTCCCTTACTCATACTCTTTTTGATCAAAGGGATAATACACATAATACACGTACAGGAAGTTACATACCCCACCTCTTTCTGCTAAAATCATATCCACGGCCACTCTATTTTGGAACATCATGGATGCAGTGGGCCCTAACTGGTCCGCTAACCCTTGTAAAGCATCTCTGGTGTAGTTTACAAACCTCTGCTGATTGTAATAGATATAATTCATCCAATCTACATTATTATTAACAGTGACAATAGCAAATAAGGACACAAAACCTGCTTTAACCTGATCTCTAGAATTAAATTAATCTCGCACCCCCCTTGGCACTCCTATTGCATCTATATATACGTGTGGATCAAAGTTACCACCTGGAGCGTCAACGTCTCTCTTAGCATGATGCAGTGTTGGATTCTCACCCTCAGTGTACTCTTATTGATTGCACATTTGATTGTATTAATTTGTTCTGAAACAGGGGGCTAGTGTACAGTAGTCAAAGGTGTGTGTTAGAGGAATTGTACCACATTATAGCATGTAAAGGATATGCAGGATCATGAATTCTTTCAGTGCGAAGTGTGGATCCAAGTGGGCTTTCCTTCGAGCTTGACTGCAGTTGGGGTGGTGAACAACATCTGGTAGGGACATTCAAACCGGGTTTCTCTCAAACTTTTTTACATAGACCCTGTCACCTGGTTTCAGATTGTGACACTCATCTGTAGGACCTGGGAGAAAAGCAGAGACTGCAGAATACATTATTGACAATTCCTTAGAGAGGCCTATGACAAAATTAACAAGAAAATCATTCCCCAAACGCTGCTACTGTGGCATGTATCCTCCTAAGAAAAAGAAAAACTAATGGAAGACACTCAATTCAAAATTTACCCATTTTCTTCATTGCCTTTTGTATCTACTTTCCCCCTACTCCGTGGATGGTAGGGTGTGTGAAAAGCTTGGAATATACCCAAAAACAGACATGATGTGTTGCATTATTTCACCTGTGAAGTGTGTACCTTTGTTTGACTCAATCACTTCTGGTACCTCATATCTGCAGATTACCTCATTCATGAGCTTCTATGCGGTTACCTGCTTATTTACTTTGGTAACAGGGTAGGTCTCCAACCTGAAAAGAAATCAACAACAAGCACATATTCATGCTTCCCAACAAGTGGGAGCTGAGTGTAGCCAATTTTCAATCCCTGAAATGGGTAGAGTGGTCTAGGCAAGTGTGATGTGGCAAATTTACTTCTGCCCTGTTGCTTTACGGCAAAGATCATGCAAAATTGGACAAATGATGCAGCAGCTACAGAAAACCAAGGAGCCACCCGTCCTCGTTCAAGCATTGACATCATTACTGCTTTGAGAGGTGCGTCTTTCCGTGCGTCAGCTGGGCCATCATGGGGCACAGGGACCGTGGTAGGCAAGTGCTGTTGACTGTTCACCATACGCCGTCCCTTTTTTAGTCAATTTTTCCTTTTCTTCACTGTAAAGTCTTTAGCATATCAAAGTCCAAGTTCATATCAAAGTCCAAGTGTAGTCAAAGTCCAAATTCAAATCAAAGTCCAAGTTTTTATCAAAAGTCCAAAGTTATTGTTAAATTCTTCTTTTCTTCTTTCTCCCACGGCTTGAGGGCTGCTGCTTTTGCTGTGTGGTCTGTGATGGCGTTGCCTCTTGCTTCTCCGGTGTAGGAATTGGTGTGAGCTCTCCACCTTATCAGGTAGAAGTAGGGCCTCCATGAGACTGCACCGCTGCATCATTCTCAATTGGCTGTCCTGCTGAGGTAAAAAACTGTCTGGCCTTCCATGTTGGGCCGTAATCATGAGCTATGCCAAATGCATACCGGGAGTCAGTGTAAATGTTTGCCGTCTTACCTTCCTCCACTCTACACGCCTCAGCTGTGGTGGCAATCCCAATATATAAATCTTTGTGTATTGGGATTTGGTGGGCCTTGGGGAAACTTGTTAATTCAAATGCTTTAATCCTGTATTGATTCAGCTATAGAAAGGTACTTACTTACTTATGCAAAATATGTATTAGGCAATGCTTATATGAAATACAATGCTTATATGAAATATCTGTTTTATAAACTCTGCTGGATGAAATTTAGCACGCAACCAAGATATAAATATATCTGTTTTTCCGGTTGCATGGGTGATTAAAGGAACTAGGGAGTAGACAATGAACCGAATCTGAGACAAGCTTCCGCTTTCAAGTTACCGCGGAAATTTCCCCAGCGACTTTACTGGAAACGTATGCAAATAACATGGGAGGTTTGTGCAATTTATAGTTCATGATGTAACATCCAATCATATCGAAGGAACCACACGTGGCTCCAAGACAACCCACTCATTTCATCCACCACCTGATGGCCAATCACAGATGACCGGAGGATGGAAGAATTGCAAGATGCTTATCCAATAATTAAACAACACGTTGTATCTATGTAATCTTTGACCTGCCCAGATGGGCGGAAATGTTAAACTCTTAAAATAGGCTACACGCCGATCATTAAAGTTAGAATTGAGGAAGCTATGCATGCTGAACCTCGTGTCAGTGTGAAAAACTTCTTATGCGCATTATCAATTCAGAATTAATATGGAAGGGTGTAAACATTCCAAATTGAATAAGCCGTGATTCCGCAAAGGAATTCTACGACAGTGGTGGCCCGTACGGGGAGTGATCGACAGGTTCCATAGAATTCGGACAGAAGACACGGACATACGCGACCTTGGACTTGGTGGGCCCAAAATATCATCAGAACACGGTGAGATAAATTAATTATCTATACCTGTGTGGCTAAGTTCAGGCTCGCCTACGTGCCGTGCCAGGCCGAATGATTTGGACCCGATCGACAGGTACTTCTTTAAGTCTCGATCACTCGATAAGAACCTGTCATAAGATATAAAGGAATGTTTACATGCCTGTCGTTTTGAGAGTACTGGTCGGTTGGCAAGGTCAGTGAATTGCTTTGAGGGAGAGGAAGTCCCCGCAGGGGCCCCCTGCTCGGGTCAGGTTTGGTGTCTAAAACCTTAGAGTCAGGGGGACCTGACGGGGTAGTTTGACTAGGAGGTCCTTGCTTGGGTCAGGTTTGGTGTCTAAAACCTTAGAGTCAGGAAACGGTCAAACGTCTGGACAGGCACCACTGCTCCGGTAAAGTCTGGTAAAAGATCTAGGACGACAGAGGGGCTGCCAGACAGTATCCCGAGGGGCAGTTTAGACCAAACCAGCCGTACTGGTGCTCCGTCTAATTGTCTGTCTATTTGTGTGCGTCCACAAATATTTGTTTATTGTTTAAATGTCCACGAGTAGATCCCTCCGTCTGAGGGTAGATTGATAAACTGTGTAGCGACAGAAATGCTAGAGACTCTAGGGCGGGGCATATTATGTCCGTCGTCTGAGGAGACTTTTATAATCATGTTGTTATATAGGAATAGTTTGTTTGTCTGTCATATAGAAGTAGTATCAGTCCTGCTCAACTGTGCCCGTAATTGTTTAGAGAGAAAAAAAAAAAAAAAAAAGCTGCTAACTTCATTTAAAAAGAGGAAGTGGAACTCTTAATAGAAGCGGAGCAATTCTTGTGCTGTAACATTTGTTAGTTATTTAACTAATATTGGATGTTAAAACTACTAGTATGTCTTGTTATGTAATCTAATCTTTGTCATACGCCCGTCATAAATGTAAAAAGTTATATGCCACTCACATCCTGAGGGGGCTCTTAAGAATACAGACTGCGTAGCCCACCAAATCCCAATACACCGTGCCCACAAGAAAATACATCTATGTTTGCTAAGTCCCCAACAGCGTACATGTTAGCAGCCCCCAATTCAATTGTAACCACATACAATGTTAGGTGGTCACCGCTATGACAGTAGTTACAACATAATATATGTGATTTATGCATTAGACATTAGAATTTCCCTAAGAGACTTAAAAAGAGGAAGTGAAGGTGGGCTGCAATGGCGTCTGTATTAATACACAAAGACACCAGTTTAGTGAATAGAGAGAATTGCAGTACATTACCAATCAGATGGAGATGCCCGGCATCTAAGACTGCATCTGCCCAGTCGCCGGAAGTCTGGGACAACAACTGTTGTGTAAGAAAAAATTAGCCGTTCTCCCTGTCGCTGGGCTGTCACATGAGCGGGAGACTTAAAAAGAGGAAGTTACTTGCCCTGTAGTCCCAGCACAAGTAACGTATATTCACAGACAATATAAAATAAATAAATAAACTACAGGGAGTAAGAGACGGTAGAGAAGCCAAGGAAGAGGAAACAAGCAGGTAACGATAAGGCCAGGTATCCACAGGAGGAACGGGGCAGATTGACCCGTAATTTGTAAAATGTAAATTGTGTGGTGCATAAGAATTTATCTTTATTGAGTTGTGATGTGTACCCAAGGACTGCCAAACATTGAATGAGAGAATAAGGAAGTAAGTGATTAGCCACACTCAGAGGGGTGGAGCTTGATGATGCAAGAACACGTCTCTTATCCAAGGAGGGGGTAAGAATCATAGATAGCCAGAAGAAAAAGTTTTGTTTTTTTCTCCTGTCCCAAACTCAGCTTTCCACGGTTCCTGACAAATTATGGGACACCCACAAGACAGGCATAGGGAAATTGGATGTATCAACCATGATAATATATACGAGACCCAGATACACACCCCTGGGTCAAACAGTATCCCCCTAGTTTATAAAAAAAAAAAAAAAAAGGGGGTGAAGGGTCAGCCACACATGTTAGGTGCTGTGTGCTGATGCTTTGGAAAAAACTGCCAACCGGCCACAATTTCACTGTTAATTTCTCTTGCAGAAGGCTGTAAGGCCTGGAGGCCTCCAAAGACTAACCAAGTTCTGCAGGCCATACCTGTACATACACCCGTTGCCAAATTCCGCACCTTTCTGGGCCTTGTTTCATACTGCCGGCCATATGACAGTATTGACACAAAAGCACGAAGGACAACCACAGCCATGAGGGTGGATCCAGTGACTTGAGGAGCTCCCTCATCTGCTTGTGCGGTGGCAGCAGTACAGGCAATGGTTGACAAATCTTCTAAGTTGGTATTGGACTACCCCCTAGTGGTCCACACCCCAAATGACACCCAGAACATACTCATGCAAGTGCAACCCAAGCACTTATCTCTGGCCTATTAGATCCGACTACAATGTGCTCTTTCCATGCCTCCCCCAATATTTCTTCCCAATCTTGTAATACCTTGAATCCGGCTACCCTTCTTTTAATCAGGTATTCCTGGGGGGAGGGGAGGCATAGGTGATCTGAGTATGGCAGATCAGCTATTTTTTTAAAATTATTTAAAAATTCTGTGCAGCAAGATTCTGACACTATTGTAGTGATGTACACACTGGTAATGATGCATATTTTGAGTTTTCTTTTGTAGATGGTATCAGGGTGAGGATTGATGATTCCGAACCAGATATGCAGAGGTTACACAACAAGATGTCCTAAACGCAGAAGCTCTGCCTCCGCATGTCTCAGGGCAAGAAGCGGAACCGGAGGCCCTCACTGAGGCGTGTGGAGTGGTAGAAGGTAAGTCGGCAACTTTTTACACTGACTCCTGGAATGCATTTGGCATAGCTCATGATTATGGCCCAATATGGAAGGCCAGACAGCTTGTTATCTCAGAAGGACAGCCAATTAAGAATGGTGCAGCGGTGCAGAGTCTCATGGAAACCCTACTACTACTACCTGGCAATGGAGAATCCACACCGATTTCTACAACGGAGAAGCGAGAGATGACACCCTCGCCGACAACACAGCAAAGGCAGCGGCCCTCAAGCCGTGGAAGAAAGAAGAATAGATACTGACAGCATGAGTCAGTGATAAGACTTTGGACTTTGATAAAACCTTTGGACTTTGATAAAACCTTTGGACTTTGATAAGACTTTGGACTTTGATATGTCAAGGACTTTACAGTTACATTTCAACGAGGAAGGAAAGCAGATGGGCTAAAATACGGGAGCGACAGCACAGGACGGCGTATGGCGAACAATCAACAGAACTTGCCTACAGAGGTCCCTGTTCCCCATGATGGCCCAGCTGGTATACAGAATCGAAAGCAGCGATGACGGCGACACTGAACAAGAATGGGTGACACCTGGGTTCTCTGTAGCTGCTGCATCATTTGTCCAGTTAGCATGATCTTTGCCATGTGCGAGTCCGGACAGAAGTAAGGTGGCCATATAACACTTGCCTTGACCACTCTACGCATTTCAGAGATTGCCAATTTGACCACATTCAGCTCACACCTGTTGGGGAGTATGAATATGTGCTTGTTGTTGCTCGAGTCTTTTTCAGGTTGGAGGCCCACCCGGATACTAAGGTAAATGAGCAGATAACCACACAGAAGCTCATGAATGAGGTAATCTGCAGATACAGGGTACCGGAAGGGAATGAGGTAAACGAAGGTATACAGGTGTTCTCTTCCAGACTCAGAGGCAGACACTGGGACACATATCTTGCAGCCTGGGGATTGGGTGCGCATCAAGAAGTTCCCCAGGAAGCACCCTCCTGAGCCCCGATTTGATGGCCCCCACCAGGTGCTTCTGAGTACTGCCACAGCTGTGAAACTAGCCGAAAGACTTACATGGATCCATCCATGCTTCATACTGTAAGAAAGCCTCAGATCCGGGAGACCAGTCTTAGTTGTGCCAAGGACATTACTCTGGATAGGGCTAGTGAGAGAGGAGGGAGCAACAAGTCTAACTGTTGCGTGTGCGGTAGTGCCCGACTACACTCGGGGATGGTCCCCCTAAATCTCCCTGTAGATGCTGAAGAGTGGTTTATTAGTCTCTTCACGAACATTTCCGCTAATTACACTGTTCGTGAGAAATGGAAGAAGGAATACTCTATAACTACTTAAGAGTTTTGCACCGGAGAGAGTATTACTGACTACCCTGGAAACTACACCTGCCAGGCAGTTAGGCCGTACTAGTACTGTGCCTGCCCCGATCTCCTAAGATGGATTGTCAGTGGAATTCCCATTTGCCAAGGGATAGTGCAGAAGACCTTAGGTTCCGGCGAGGGCACACCCTGTGGGGTGTTAACTTGTACAGATAGAGGGTATGGATGCCCGGAAATGAGCCCAGGGAATCCATGGCCTCCTTCTGAGGTGAGGTAGGGATCCCTCCCCTTTTAGGAGTAGGGACTTACGGGCAGTGGGAAAACCCTGACGCAAGGGTGAGGCGACCTGGACGTGTTCACCATTAGGACTATCTCCAGGAGGGACAATGGTGTGGGTGAAGATTAGGGAGTCCCACGCCGTGCGTACCTGTGCACACTACTAGTATGTACTTCTAGTACAGCACATTAGAGTGAGAAGAGAGGCTCCTGGTGATAGTTTTGATCTACACGTATACATTGACATCATAGGATAGCCAAGGGGGGTAGCTGACAAGTTTTAAAAATTAGAGACCAAGTTAAAACTAGATTCAAGTCCATTTTCCCGATCATTAGGGTAAATAAATGTTGACTGGATTAATTATGTTTATTATAATTAACAGCGGTTTATAAATTATACTAGAGACGCCTTATAGGGACTAGTCGACCAGTAGAACCTACCTCCACTACGACTTTTCAAAATAGAATGGCACTAGGTACGATTTTAGCCAAAAAAGGGAGTGTCTGTAAGATGATAGGGGAGACTTGTACCTACATTCCAGACAAAACGTGACCCACAGGTAAAAACGCAGTTGCCATTAAGAAGCTGACCGCACTAACTAAAAAGAGCTAACCTTAGTCTGTTTTCCTCAGTTAGGTACCTAACAGGAGAAGGGAAAAATATAGGAAAATAAGTTTTAAAACATTGTGTGTTTAGAACACTGTGATAGGTTTTCGCTAAGATTTTGCTTTATTTTATCTGCAGTGCACTCTGCTTATGTCCACGCAACATGCCGGTGTTACAACGCCCCTGGTCCTGTTACCTTGCCGCCTCTGGAAAAGGGAAGTGGGAATAATCACCTTGTAGCTCTTTCCTTCCAGACTAATATATATGATAATGCACTTACTAATAAGACAGGGGTTCAGTCATGTTGATCAGTTATTAGATAGTCCTGATTCTGCACTCTTGTTGATGAATCGAGGTAACGTCAAGAAGGCGGGGTTCTATACAAGTTATGCAGTGTTTACCTGAAATAGTGAAAATCGCACCTCTCCTAACCAGATTATATTTGTCACCTTTATAGTCATCCTAATTTCTGTTTGTTGTTGCATACAGTGTATTCCGACCCTGATGACTACCTGGTCCACCCGTCTCACTACGATGTCCAACAAAAAGCCCACTGTCAGCGCAAACGTCGTCATCATGGATCCAGAATACGATGATGATGAACCATCCTATACCCCCATGACAGCAATAGCTCCAGTATACAACACAATGCGAGTCTAGGGTCAGCGGTGGGGGTGGGATGGAGCAGGGCGAGTTTGGTGAAACAGATAGTTTCAAGGGGGGTCTGTGGTGGCAATCCCAATATATAAATCTTTGTGTATTGGGATTTGGTGGGCCTTGGGGAAACTTGTTAGTTCAAATGCTTTAATCCTGTATTGATTCAGCTGTAGAAAGGTACTTACTTACTTATGCAAAATATGTATTAGGCAATGCTTATATGAAATACAATGCTTATATGAAATATCTGTTTTATAAACTCTGCTGGATGAAATTTAGCACGCAACCAAGATATAAATATATCTGTTTGTCCGGTTGCATGGGTGATTAAAGGAACTAGGGAGTAGACAATGAACCGAATCTGAGACAAGCTTCCGCTTTCAAGTTACCGCGGAAATTTCCCCAGCGACTTTACTGGAAACGTATGCAAATAACATGGGAGGTTTGTGCAATTTATAGTTCATGATGTAACATCCAATCATATCGAAGGAACCACACGTGGCTCCAAGACAACCCACTCATTTCATCCACCACCTGATGGCCAATCACAGATGACCGGAGGATGGAAGAATTGCAAGATGCTTATCCAATAATTAAACAACACGTTGTATCTATGTAATCTTTGACCTGCCCAGATGGGCGGAAATGTTAAACTCTTAAAATAGGCTACACGCCGATCATTAAAGTTAGAATTGAGGAAGCTATGCATGCTGAACCTCGTGTCAGTGTGAAAAACTTCTTATGCGCATTATCAATTCAGAATTAATATGGAAGGGTGTAAACATTCCAAATTGAGTAAGCCTTGATTCCGCAAAGGAATTCTACGACACAGCGAGGGCTTTTAATTCCGCTTCTTGTACTGCGACATGCGGAGGCATTCTGCTTTTAGGACATCTTGTTGTGTAACCACTGCATATCCAGTGTGGAGTCGTCAATCACCCTGGTACCATCTATAAAAAACAACTCAAAATATGCATTATTAATAGAGATGAGCGAGCATACTCGTCCGAGCTTGATGCTCGCTCGAGTATTAGGGTGCTCGAGATGCTCGTTACTCGAGACGAGCACCACGCGGTACTCGTCTCGATTAAACGAGCACTGACCATTGAATTCAATGGAGCCGGCAATACAGCCGACTCCATTGAAAGCAATGGGCTGCCGGCGATCGCGGGATGAATTGTCGGGAAGGGGTTAAATATATAAGCCCTTCCCTGCAATTCATCCAGAAATGTGTAAAAATAAAAATATATATATATATATATATACTTACCTGGTCCCGGCAGACGGAGTTCAGCGCGGCAGGCTGCAGTTCTCCTGAACTACTCTAAACAGCTGTGAGTAGTATTCAGCAGCCGGTGATTTAAAATCCCCGCCTGCTGAATAAGATGCCTCTGATTGGTCACAGCCTGACCAATCAGAGGCATCCCTCACTCACACCCATTCATGAATTCATGAATGGGTGAGTGAGGGCTGCCTCTGATTGGCTCAGGGGCAGCTCTCAGCTGTCCCTGTGCTGAGCCAATCAGAGGCAGCCCTCACTCACCCATTCATAAATTCATGAATGGGTGTGAGTGAGGGATGCCTCTGATTGGTCAGGCTGTGACCAATCAGAGGCATCTTATTCAGCAGGCAGGGATTTTAAATCCCCGGCTGCTGAATACTACTCACAGCTGTTCAGAGCAGTTCAGGAGAACTGCAGCCTGCCGCACTGAACTCCGTCTGCCGGGACCAGGTGAGTATATATATATATTTTTTATTTTTACACATTTCTGGATGTATTGCAGGGAAGGGCTTATATATTTAACCCCTTCCCGACAATTCATCCCGCGATCGCCGGCAGCCCATTGCTTTCGATGGAGTCGGCTGTATTGCCGGCTCCACTGAATTCAATGGGCTAACATCGTTCTGCCGGGACCAGGTAAGTATATATATATATATTTTTTTTATTTTTACACATTTCTGGATGAATTGTAGGGAAGGGCTTATATATTTAACCCCTTCCCGACAATTCATCCCGCGATCGCCGGCAGCCCATTGCTTTCGATGGAGTCGGCTGTATTGCCGGCTCCACTGAATTCAATGGGCTAACATCGTTCTGCCGGGACCAGGTAAGTATATATATATTTTTTTTTTATTTTTACACATTTCTGGATGAATTGTAGGGAAGGGCTTATATATTTAACCCCTTCCCGACAATTCATCCCGAGATCGCCGGCAGCCCATTGCTTTCGATGGAGTCGGCTGTATTGCTGGCTCCATTGAATTCAATGGGCTAACATCGTTCTTCTCTGCCACAGCTGTTACAGCTGTGGCAGAGGAGAACGATCTTTACGCTGACAGTGGGGGGGGGGGGGGTCGCACTCTTGCCGCTATTGTGGCTTAATAATGGGACCTGGGAACTTGAGATGCAGCCCAAAATGTAGCTCCTCGCCTGCCCTATTCGTTTCTGTGTCGTTTCCATCACTTTCTTGTGTTTTGCAGATTTTCACAAATGAAAACCTTAGCGAGCATCGGCAATATACAAAAATGCTCGAGTCACCCATTGACTTCAATGGGGTTCGTTACTCGAAACGAACTCTCGAGCATCACTGAAAGTTCGACTCGAGTAACGAGCACCCGAGCATTTTGGTGCTCGCTCATCTCTAATTATTAACAAGGGCTTTCAGTAACTTTTTTAAAACTTAAATTTTCTTGTTGCATCACTGCTAGACAATCAGGCTGGTATTCTATTTCAAAAAGATCAGAACCTTGTTGCAAAAAATTTAAAAATTTAAAAATGGCTTACTTGCAAAAAATTTAAAAAATGGTTAAAAATGGCTGATTTGCAATACCTAGATCACCTATGCCTTCTCCTTCCCCCCTTTAAACCAGGGTACTCAATTGGAACAATAGTACCCGGTTTAAGGTAGTACAACATTGTAAAAAGATTTGATGGATGCAGATAAGGCCTGTAAGATGTTAGCACCAATAACAGAAACATGAGTTACATCGGGGCAGAATAATCTACAAAACATCTACTAATATTGGAAATGTGAGATCCCTTTAAGTGAATTCATTATTAGTCTGATCCTGCCTGCAATATCTTATAAAATCTGAGAGAAAAAAAAAAAAAACTTTTACTAGCTGCTCAAGCTCCTCACCCCCTCCCTTGTCGAGAAGAGGGATGAAACACATTACGTACTATTACATCATCTAGCTCCACCCCTTCGATATTGGCTCCGTGCGTCCGTCTTCTCAGCTTAATTTCAGCCTAACAGTCCAAGCATCCACATCACAACCAAGCAAAGTCCCATGCATGGGGAGGACTTTTATCCCCAGTCATTACCTGCATCACACATTCCACACTCACCGCAGCTTGAACACGGGTCACTAACTCTCATCCATCCATGCTCTCAAGTCTGCTCCGTCACCCCCTATTGAAGGTGTCCCAGTACATACAGATGCACAGACAAAAAAAGTTTGACAAACATGCATACATCATCTGAAAAACACCGAGGTGAGTGCTATTATAAAGTACATGATTCTATTGAGATGAGATTGTGAATGAGCGCTATTTATGACAAATTATGTGAAAAAAAAGTTTGCTGAGTGACTGAGATATTCTATCTCTCTTATTTACTGAAGCTATTATATGCTGTATTAAACGCTGAAGTGTTTTAGAATCTGTGGGGTTTTTTTCAGCCCCCCTTGTGACCTTGAGCTCAGAGTGAATCTGAAAGCCCCCACCTTTTTAAAACATCTCTTATCTCTCTACGAATATGAAACACAGACTGAATTGTTTTAGCTTGCATTTGAACTCATAATTAACACATATGCTGGGACCTTGCAACATGTAACATGTTCTGCATTTTCAACCCCTGTATAAGTAAGAATATAAATTGCTATATTTCCTGCCTACTAAGACAGTATAATTAATTAAATTCATTTCAAGCCTTCATTCCTTTACAGCAAGCAAAGATATTATCCAGGGTTATTATTGCATTTTCTCTCGCTTCGTTATCTTCCGACCTTGGAAAGCTTACACAGACTCACAGCTACATGTCAACAAGCCTTCTCATCTAAAAGCAAGCTCAGTTAACTATTTGCACATACAGTATATACATATAGACACATATATATCCACCTGGTATGGATTATACATATTATCTATTATCTATCTTGTATTATACACATTTTCATCTCTCTTTGCCAACAAATCACATGCATTGTAACTTTCTTATCGACTTTTGCTTGTTTCTCATACTTCTCTCCCTTACCTAGCTGCCAATATAACCTTCAATAGACACTCTCCTGACGCCCTCTTGATCACTTACTGTACTTTTCAACATTTCACTTACGGATACTTTCTTAAACAAATAATGTGTACATACGTAACTTACTCTGACTGTTTCTCTCTCTCCTCCTCCTCTAGCACTTTCTAGAAAACCTTGATCTTCCAAGGCACCTCTCGGTCCTAAAGACCTCCTCCCAGACACCATTTTGTAATCAGCCGTGCGGGTCGGTGTCACACATTTTCATTAGAGTTGTCTTACAGTTTACAGATTGTAACTCGTCTCTCCTCCACCAATTGATCCGCACGGCGGCAGCCCATAAGGGGCTCTGTCTTCTTTAATAAGATCTTACGCATATTACAACAACAACAATAATAATAACACGCTCCATAGAATGCATCCCTCTTAATTTTCAAATTGTCAGACCCTTATATACCGGCAGAACAACCGAGGGTCCCTTCTCCTTATGGAACCAGCCCCATAAAATGCATCTCTCTGAAATCAAATCGTTAGCCCCATATATACGGCAAAACGACCGAGAGTCCCTTCTCTTATGAAGCCTGTCTCACAAAATGCATCCCTCTCTGCTAAACCATTAACAACTAACTAAACTAAACCGAGGGTCCCTTCTCTTGTGAGACTAAATGAAAAGAAAGAGAAAAAAATTCTGCAGATACAACAATCTCCACTATTATTAAAACGTTAAAACTTCAAAGTACAAATAAACTACAGACTAGTTTCCGGGTGACTGATTGGTGCGCATACCACGGTCAGTGGTCCATGACGGCAAACCCGAAGCCCACACGAGTTACCGTGTAGAACTCTTAACCCAACCCGTCCGGTCACAAACCACAGATAGTCAGTCCTGCTGCAAGACTCGCAGTAAAACACAACATAAATATATGCTGGCCTTACCTGGAGTTCTGTGAGTTGATCAGGCTCGGTTTGCAGCGGGACGGCTTCTCAGTGGCGTGGAGCCGGGTGGATTGCGCTGTAAGCTCTGATTTTACCGCCCCAGTTGGTTGCGCCATTTGTCAGGGTAAAATTCTAAGTACAGCACCAATCAGGCCCACCCCACTTGCCCCGCTGCCGGCCGTAAGAATAGACACCACACGGAGGTCTGGTATAGTTTCTCACACGGGACATGGCTTTCGGCTGTGCTTTATTACAGATTACATGAGATCTTATACCCTTTGTCCCATCACCATCAGGGGGTGATGGGCTCATAACCATATATGGGCAGTCCGGATTTCCGGCCTGAGACAGTGAGGCGCCTCTGGCTTATGTACAGAAAATCACGTATTTAATTAACTCCAGTGCAAAGAATCACCCACTCAATTCTAAGAAAACGGCCAAGCATGCATTCTCCATATATGGGAAGTCCGGATTTCCGGCCTAAGACCGTGAAAGTTCAGAAAATCTTGATATGGGCTTCTGGGAAAACAGCCAAGTACATGTCCTTGTCCGATTCTTCTTGTGTCTGGTTCGGTATCATCTCTGAATTTCTAGAAACATCTCTTACAAAGCCTTGGAATATCTGAAGTAAGGCGACATATAAGTTTTTTCTCTCATTTGGAATTGAACAGAACTTGCATACAGGTATAAAAGCATAAAAAACATATGGCAATATATATATATATATATATATATATATATATATATATATATATATATATATATATATATATATATATATATATATATATATATATATATATATATATACCCTCACAACGTCACATACAATACAGGTGTGCTTCGGTCCACAGTGCATGCCCCAGTCAGAGTGGTAATATGTACCTTAACAGTAACCGCGTTGGTGGGAATGTGGTGGCGACTGCGGACCTAGTAGCGCAGTTTTATTTAGTTGGTTTTTGGAATGTGGCTAGGATTATGTGGGCCGTGGCGGGGGGAAGCCTCTGTTTCCACACCCCAGTGGCATAGCATTTCACTATAAGCACCCCTGTAAAGTAAGTAATACGTATTACTATACAAACCATAATCTCTAACACAAACCTCTGCATCTTCTGATTGTCATCTTCCGATACACCGGAGCGCTGGTTTATTTTTTTTATCTTCTATTGATTAGCATTAGCAGCGGTATAGGCAGAGCCCAGAATTAGTAACATTTCAGCAGTAGCATTAGGGACAGGCCCCAGTAACATATCACTAGCAGCATTATAGGGGAGCACAGTCTTAGTTCCATTTCAGTAGTAGTAGCAGTCTAGACAGGCCCCAGTAACATATCACTAGCAGCATTATAGGAGGGGCACAGCCTTAGTTCCATTTCAGTAGTAGTAGCAGTCTAGACAGGCCCCAGTAACATATTACTAGCAGCAGTATAGGGGGAGCACAGTCTTAGTTCCATTTCAGTAGTAGTAGCAGTCTAGACAGGCCCCAGTAACATATTACTAGCAGCAGTATAGGGGGAGCACAGTATTAGTTCCATTTCAGTAGTAGTAGTAGTAGCAGTCAAGTCAGGCCACAGTAACATTCCCGTTGCAGCTGTTTAGGGAGATAACAGTATCTTTCACATTTCAGTAGTTGCAGTATAGACAAGGCTCCAGTTACATTTACGTAGCAAAAGTGTAGGCCGACCCCACACACCTTGCTGTAGCATGAGTGCAGGCGAAGCCCATAAAAATTACTAGGATTTCACTGTAGGCGAGGGCCCCCAAAAATTGGTGTACCAACAGTACTAATGTACCTCAGAAAAATTGCCCATGCCCAACCAAAAGGGCAGGTGAAACCCATTAATCGCTTTGGTTACTGTGGCTAAATTTGTAACTAGGCCTGGAGGCAGCCCAGTTAAAATAAAAATTGGTTCGGGTGAAAGTTTCAACGCTTTAATGAGCATTTAAACGTATAAACATTGTTTACAAAAGTTATATGACTGAGCCTTGTGGGCCTAAGAAAAATTGCCCGTTCGGCGTGATTACATGAGGTTTCAGGAAGAGGAGCAGGAGGAGGAGGATGAATATAATAGACAGATTGATGAAGCTAAAAGGTCCCCGTTTTTGATGGTGATAGAGAACGATGCTTCCATCCGCGGGTGCAGCATACGTATTGTTTAGGTACCGCTGCTTTCCGCTGGTGGAGAAGAGAAGTCTGGGGAAATCCAGGCTTTGTTCATCTTGATGAGTGTAAGCCTGTCGGCACTGTCGGTTGACAGGTGGGTACGCTTATCCGTGATGATTCCCCCAGCCTCACTAAACACCCTCTCTGACAAGACGCTAGCCGCAGGACAAGCAAGCACCTCCAGGGCATACAGCACGAGTTCAGGCCACGTGTCCAGCTTCAACACCCAGTAGTTGTAAGGGGCAGAGGCTTCACGAAGGACGGTCGTGCGAACGGCTAAGTACTCCCTCACCATCCTTTTACAGTGCTCCCGCCAACTCAGCCTTGACTGTGGAGCGGTGACACAGTCTTGCTGGGGAGCCATAAAGCTGGCAATGGCCTTGGAGAGTGTTCCCCTGCCTGCGCTGTACATGCTGCCTGATCTCCGCGCCTCCCCTGCTACCTGGCCCTCGGAACTGCACCTTCTTCCACTAGCGCTGTCGGATGGGAATTTTACCATCAGTTTGTCCGCCAGGGTCCTGTGGTATAGCATCACTCTCGGACCCCTTTCCTTTTCAGGTATGAGAGTGGAAAGGTTCTCCTTATACCGTGGGTCGAGCAGTGTGTACACCCAGTAATCCGTAGTGGCCAGAATGCGTGTAACGCGAGGGTCATGAGAAAGGCATCCTAGCATGAAGTCAGCCATGTGTGCCAGGGTACCTGTACGCAACACTCGGCTGTCCTCACTAGGAAGATCACTTTCAGGATCCTCCTCCTCCTCAGGCCATACACGCTGAAAGGATGACAGGCAAGCAGCATGGGTACCCTCAGCAGTGGGCCAAGCTGTCTCTTCCCCCTCCTCCTCATGCCCCCCTCCTCCTCCTCAACGCGCTGAGATATAGACATGAGGGTACTCTGACTATCCAGCGACATACTGTCTTCCCCCGGCCCCGTTTCCGAGCGCAAAGCGTCTGCCTTTATGCCTTGCAGGGAACTTCTCAAGAGGCATAGCAGAGGAATGGTGACACTAATGATTACAACATCGCCGCTCACCATCTGGGTAGACTCCTCAAAGTTTCCAAGGACCAGGCAGATGTCTGCCAACCAGGCCCACTCTTCTCTAAAGAATTGAGGAGGCTGACTCCCACCATGTTGGAGTTGGTATTCCACTATAGCTCTACGCTGCCCATAGAGCCTGGCCAACATGTGGAGCGTAGAGTTCCACCGTGTGGGCACGTCACACAGCAGTCGGTGCACTGGCAGATTAAACCAATGTTGCAGGGTGCGCAGGGTGGCAGCGTCCGTCTTGGACTTGCGGAAATGTGCGCTGAGCCGGCACACCTTGCCGAGCAGGTCAGGCAAGTGAGGGTAGTTTTTAAGAAACCGCTGAACCACCAGATTGAAGACGTGGGCCAGGCATGGCACGTGTGTGAGGCTGCCGAGCTGCAGAGCCTCCACCAGGTTACGGCCGTTGTCATACACGACCATGCCCGGTTGGAGGCTCAGCGGCAAAAGCCAGAGGTTGGTCTGTTCTTTCAGACCCTGCAGCAGTTCGTGGGCCGTGTGCCTCTTGTCACCTAGGCTGAGTAGTTTCAGCACGACCTGCTGACGCTTGCCCACCACTGTACTGCCGCGCTGCGCCACACCGACTGCTGGTGACGTGCTGCTCACACTTCTTAAATGAGAGGTAGATGTTGCGTAGGAGGAGGAGGGGGAGGGTTTAGAATAGGTGGCATAGTGCGATGCAGATACCAGCACCGAGGTAGGACCCGCTGTAGCACACCACTGTTCACCGGTCGTCCACGCTCTCACTGAAAAACATCCACACCTTTGAACACCTAGCCCTCTGCTTGGAGGCTTGGCACGAGGGGTGCTTTGGTAAACGGTTGGGGGATTCTTGGCTCTGGCCCTGCCTCTACCCCTGGCCACTCCACTGCCTCTTCCAAGCTGTCCTGCTGGTACACTGCCTCCCCCTCTGAATCCCTGTCCTCAGTAGGCTTAGCAAACCAGGTAGTGTCAGTCACCTCATCGTCCAGCTGCTCTTCCTCTGAATCCTCTGTGCGCTCCTCCCTCAGACTTACTGCCCTTACTACTACCTCACTGATAGACAACTCTGTCTCATCATCATCATCCTCCTCACTCACTGAAAACTCTTGAGACAGTTGCCGGAAGTCCCCAGCTTCATCATCCAGACCCCGGGGACTTTCCAAAGGTTGGGCATCGGTCACGACAAACTCCTCAGGTGAGGGAGGAACCATTTTTTTCCCACTCATGGCAGAGGCCCGAGAACAGTTCCTGGGAGTCTGTCTGCTCAGAATATGTCATTTTCATGGAGTGAGGAGGCTGGGAGGAAGGAGGAGTTGCAGCCAGAGGATTCAGAGTTGCAGCAGTGGACGACGCAGAACTCTGGGTGGTCGATAGATTGCTGGATGCACTTTCTGCCATTTACAACAGGACCTGCTCACACTGCTCTGTTTGTAATAAAGGTCTACCACGTGGGCCCATAAATTGTGATATGAAGCTGGGGACCCCAGAAAATTGCCTCTCTCCTAATCCCGCAGCAGCCGGCTGTGATTCACCTGGACCAGGAACTCGGCCTGTGCCCACACCCTCACTTGGACGTCCGCGTCCACCTCCTCGACCCTTACACCTACTCCTCATCATGGCAGATTACAAATAAAGCAGGGTCTAAATAAATTACCCCACTGTACAGCACTGACGACTTGGCCTTAATTCACGGCACACAGAGACTTGTAGGTAGCGGAGACTCTATGCTGTGGCTTGAAAAAAGTAACCTGCTGTCTTGGCAGAGACTTGTAGATAAGAGAGGCTGTGTGGAGTGGGAGAAGACTGTAAAGCCAGTGGATAGGTGCCGGTAACTGTGGCGATCTCAACCCCACCAAGGAAAGGGTATTGTGAGACGCTCTGCACAGCGGCTGAGCTGAAGTACTTCGCAATAGCCCGGTGATATTACAGTACTGTTTATCGTGAGAGTGGTATTTTACTGCACACTCCAGCCAGAAAAAAATAACACGGCAGGCTGCAAACAGGCCTAGCTGCGTAATACTAAAATTGAAGCACTACAACTCCCATCAGCCACCCAGTAAAATGCACACGGTCAGATGTAGCCCAACAAGGAGCTTTTGGGGTTTTTTTGCGCAGAGGATACAGGCCGTATCGTGTATATCACTTTCCCTCTAGAAGTGGCTGTGGCCCTACGCTGTGCGTCTAATTTACTGCAGACACAGACCGGTATAAATAAGCAAGGAATTATTTGCGTACACTTTCACGCTGAGAGCGGTGTTTTTACGCACACTCCAGCCAGAAAAAAAAAAACAACAAAAACATTACGGAGGGCTGCAAACAGGCCTAGCTGCATAATACTAAAATGGAAGCACTACAACTCCCAGTAGCCACCCGGTAAAATCCACACGGTCAGATGTATCCCTAAGAAGGACCGTTGGGGTTATTGAGGACAGGATCCTACACTAACACTCTCCCTATAGTAGCAGCAGCAGCACTTTCCCTATACACTCCCAGTGTGTGTCTGAGGCGAGCCGCGAGCGGGCCCGCTTTAAATATTCTAACTAATAGAGACGAGCGAGCGTACTCGTCTGAGCTTGATACTCGTTCGAGCATTAGGGTACTTGGGATGCTCGTTACTCGAGACGAACACCATGCGGTACTCGAGCCAATTCAATTTCCTTCCCTGAAAAGTTAGCACAATTTTCTGGCCAATAGACATGCAGGGAAGGCATTACAACTTCCTCCTGTGACGTTCCAGCCCTATCCCACCCCCCTGCAGTGAGTGGCTGGCAAGATCAAGTGACCCCCGAGTATTTAAAGTGGGTCCGCTTGCGGCTCGCCACAGTCACACACTGAAAGAGATCAGAGGCAGTGCTGCTGCTATAGGGAAAGTGTTAGTGTAGGAACCTGTGTACAAGAACCCCAACGGTCCTTCTTAGGCCGCATAGAACCGTCTGCATTACTGTTGTGGCTGCTGGTAGCAGTTTTGCATTTAGTTTTTTTTTGGATATCGGGCGTGCAGCCCCATTACAGCTATAGGGTTCTCAGGCTGCAGTCTGTACTGCATAGTATAGGGACAGCGTTGCTGAGATAGGGAGAGTGGTAGTGTAGCATCCTGTGTACAAGAACCCCAACAGTCCTTCTTAGGGCTACCTGTGACCGTGTGCATTTTACAGGTTGTCGGATGGGAGTTGTAGTCCATCACTATTGCACAGCTAGGCCTGTTTGCAGCCTTCCGTATATATATATATATATATATATATATATATATATATATATATATATATATATATATATATTTTTTTTTTTTTTTTTTTTTCCTGGCTGCAGTTGGCGTTAGAATACCGCTGTCAGCCTCCAACTGTACGCCAATAATTCCAATTTTTTTACACCACTCTGTGTCTGCGGTCAACTTCACGCACAACGTACGGTGACAGCCCCCCCTGATACAGGGGAAGTCATATACACGCTATATAACTGGTTTTTTTTTTTTTTTTTAATAAATAAATAAAAGCTCCTTCTTACGGCTACCTGTGACCGTGTGCATTTTACAGGTTGTCTGATGGGAGTTGTAGTCCATCACTATTGCACTTAGGCCTGTTTGCGGCCTTCCTGACTATTTTTTTCTGCCTGGAGTTTGCCTTACTATACCGCTCTCAGCGACAAAGTCTACACACATAATCCCAAGATCATTTACACCGGGCTGTGTCTGCAGTGAATTAGAGACGCACAACATACGGCCACAGCGACTGATAGAGGGAAAGTGATATACACACTATATAGCCTGTATTCTTTGACCAAAAAAAAACAAACACCAAGCTCCTACTTAGGGCTACCGCTGAGCGTCTGCATTTTACTGGCTGCCTGGCGGGAGTTCTGGTGCATCACTATTGCATTGCTTCCATTTTTTTCTGCCTGGAGTTAGCGTTACGATTCCGCTCTCTGCCTGAAAGTGTACGCATATGATTCCATAATTATTTACAGCGGTCGGTGTCTGCTCTATTCATAATCCACCATGCTGAGAGGTAGGGGTCGAGGATGTGGACGTGGGCGAGGATGCAGAGTTCCAAGTGAGGGTGTGGGCACAGGCCAAGTTCCTGGTCCAGGTGTATCCCAGCCGGCTGCTGCGGTATTAGGAGAGAGGCAAGTTTCTGGGGTCCCCAGCTTCATATCACAATTTGTGGGTCCACGTGGTAGACCTTTATTGCAAACAGAGCAGTGTGAGCAGGTCCTGTCGTGGATGGCAGAAAATGCATCCAGCAATGTATCAGGCACCCAGTCTTCTACGCCATCCACTGCAGAAACTCTGAATCCTCTGGCTGCTGCTCCTCCTTCCTCACAGCCTATACTGCTGCTACAAAAATGGTACTGGGGTCTGCGTATATTGCTGCTAGAGAAATGTTACAGGGGTCTGCCTATACTTCCACTACATAAATCGTACTGGGGTCTGCGTATATTGCTGCTAGAGAAATGTTACTGGGGTCTGCCTATACTTCCACTACATAAATGGTACTGGGGTCTGCCTATACTGCTGCTACAAAAATGGTACTGGGGTCGGTCTATACTTCTGCTACACAAATGTTACAGGGGTTTGCCTATACTGCTGCTACAGAAATGTTCCTAGGGTGTGTATATACCTCTGCTACAGGAATGTTACAGCGGTCTGTCTATACTATGGGTGCACTAAGTCTTCCCACCGCGGTGTTTTACCTGTGTGGCACAAATAGTACAGTGGCTGACTAGGCCTGAATTGCTGCCCGAGGCCAAGTTGCTTGGCGGGGCAAAACTATCCCATGGTTGGGCACTCCAATTTCTTCCTGTGTAATACCATCTTTGTCCACTTACAGCATAGGCTAGGCCAAGGAACGCAAAGACTGCCTCTTCCAGTGTTGAGCTATATATGTTGCGACACATGGATTTCTTGTTGCTATGTAACTCAGGGCACCTTGGGTCACAAAGGTGGAGGCTTGGAACCGAGCCTGACCCTGGCCCCGCTAACGTGCTTCCCACACAGACTATAGCGGTTCCTGGTGTCTTGGCCTTGTAATGCCACCTCCTCCCGCTTGGGGTCAGGCGATCAGCAATGCGCATCATGTGCTTTCTCTAGTGTTACCACAGTTATCAGAGAAACTTGTTTGGGCCAAAGGAGAGGAGCATAACTGCATTAACGTTACAGGGGCCTGCCTATACTTCAGCTGCAGAAATGTTACAGGGATCTGCCAATACTGCTGCTACATAAATGTTTCTGGGGTCTGTGTATACTTCTGCAACTAAAATGTTACTGTGGTCTGTCTATACTGTTACTACTGAAATGTACATACTACTCGGCTCTACCTATACTGCTGCTACGGAAATGTTACAGGGGTCTGTCTATACTGTTACTACTGAAATGTTACTAATATTAGGCTCTGCCTATACTGCTGCTACGGAAATGTCACTGGGGTCTGTCTATACTGTTACTACTGAAATGTTACTAATATTGGGCTCTGCCTATACTGCCGCTACGGAAATGTTACTAGGGTCTGTCTATAATGCTGCTACTGAAATGTTACTAATACTGGGCTCTGCCTATACTGCTGTTACGGAAATGTTACTGGGCTCCATGTGACCCAGGAGAAGAGGCAGCGGTGCTTCCCGCAGGCAGTGCTTGTGCTTGGTTGGAGGTAGTGTGGTGCTTAGCTAAAGTGTGCCTTGCTAATGAGGGTTTGTCCGCAGTTTGTCCGGATCTACACAATGCTGCAACATCAGCAGCGAGGGGCATTTTCTGCTCAGCCATCGTGGTAACTTCACGGAAAACCTTGGTGCCCTCAGCCATGAGCAAGGTGGACGATCCCACCAAGATGTGAAGGTCATGGAGGCAGGGTATCAGGGTAGACGGGGTGCATATATCAGGGCCGACTATTATTGGGGCATCAGTCCGGATTGCCAAAGATTGAACAACACTCCGTGACAAGATATCAGCCTAAGGCCTCCTTCCCACGAGCGTGACGGGCTCCGCAGCGTAATATTCCGCTGTGAAGCCCGTCACGGCGCCCCCCAGAGCCCCTATACTTACCTGCGGGAGATAGCGTGAAATCGCTTCCCCGCCCACCACCGCCGCGTCACCGCTCGTCACCGCTCGTCACCGCCCACCGCTCTCGCGTCACCAGCCGTGTCACGTGACGCGGCCGGACCGCGTCATTTGGCGTCATATGACGCTCGGCGGTGGGCGGGAAAGCGTTTTTTCACGCTATCTCCCGCTGGTTACAGCGGGAGATAGCGTGAACGGACGGCTTCCATTGACTGCAATGGAAGCCGTCAGTGCGTACAGCCCGTCCTCACCCGCAGAAAATAGAGCATGCTGCGGGTGAGGACGGGAGAAATCGCGGTGCGTAATTCCGCGGTGGAATTACGCATCGTGAGCATGGAGCTATTAGGTTCAATAGAACCTAATAGCTGCGTGCAACGCAGCGGATTTTCGCCGCGAATTACGCGGCGGAAATCCGTTCGTGGGAAGGAGGCCTAAAGGTTGCCCTTTGCCGCTACTACTTGCTCACAATGTGACACAAGAACACTAGACCCTTTGTACGGACACGGTGACCTTTACATAAACATTACATTCAGAACTCATTTATTGTATTGTTCTCCATTGTATGTCCATGTTGTTCATTGTGAGCAGATTATTGACCCGCCGGCCGCACTGTGTACCGCGGCTACTGCCTTTACATGTATGACTGCAGGTAGGTACAGTGACCGGAGACTAGTGGGTTAAGGGTTAAATGTACATAGCTAGGCCGGTGTCCCGTGGGAAGTCACGCATGGGGCAGCCCGGACAGGGAGCTGTCTTCCGTGAAGCTTCTTGATGCCACCCGATGGTATTTATTATCCTCTCCTCCCCACGGAGGCAACACATAGACATAGAACAAGAGCAGCGTCCGAGGCAGCTAGGAGAGCCCGTCCTAGAGAGCGCTGCCCCCTCCCCTCACACCTGTCCGGAGGAGGGTTCATGGGAGGGCATGAGGTGCAGCAAAGCCGGAGTGACCCTACTGTACTGAGAAGGAAGCTGGAGGCCGGCCGGGAGACGGAGCTCAGCTACAGTTGTACTGATGCCGTACCATCTGCGTTGCTCCTATTCACTTACAGCTGAGCGGCCCTGGTGCATTATGTCTCCAGCGGATGTAAGGGTGGAAACATGGGTTGGGAGCCCTGAGTTAGATGGTACGTCTAGGCGAGGGGCACGACGGTGGACCGGCTGCCGCACACACACCTCCCCACATGTACCGCCCATTCCCCTGGCAAGCTCACATATCTCCCAGGCGGATTCCCATCTCTGGTCCTGTCTCACACATCTCCCCGCCGGATTGACATCTACGCTCCCCCCCGGGCGCCCGCTGGACAGCTTTGTCTGCTCCCAGCTCCTGTCCCCGTCGGCCGCAGCAGCCGGCGCCGCTGTCACCCTACGCGCTGGCCTCCGCTCCCGTACACCGATGGCATTGGCGCCGCTGCCACGGCGAACCCCGCTCTCGCTGTCCATGGCGCCGCTGGTGGCCAGCTCTGCCGATGACTGTGAGCTGCTGTTCGGCCGGAGCAGCGGCTTGCCTACAAGAGCTCCACTAGCTGCCCCTGCACTGCTCTCTTTCTGGGTAGCCTCCTTGGGCGCTAAATAGAAGAGCTGATTAGCGATCTGGAGGGGTATATGGGACCGGGTTGTGGGGGAAGCGGGGGGTCTCACAGTAGCGGTGGTCCTTCAGGGTCTGTGAAAGCTTTCTGGACCAACACGCTCTGCCATAGGAATCCCAGCGGACACTGTACAACATCTGCTGCCCCGGGGATCTACAGTGCAACCCTCCCTGCGGGTTCTGTACGATGTCACCGACTGTGGCACTGGATCTGGCGCTGAGAGTCCCGCTGTATCACTGCTCCGCTCGGACATCAGTGACTGACAGGCCATCGCCGGCTGCAGGAGACCCGCGGGTAGAAGGCTTTGTTCAGGCGTCATTTCTTGGCGATCTACATCCCGATTAGAGCGTTGTTAGATGCCACCGCTCTGCAGCAGAATCCCAAGTTCCATCTTCACCGTCAACGATTGATGGGAACTACAGAGCCGATGCAATGGCCGTCACGTCCAGCACATGATATCCCTGGGATGATATAGAACGGGCAGCAGCCCGCGGGAGGAGATGCACCTGCAGAGAAGAAGAATCGCTTCTTCTTGTGGACAACCACACCCATCATGTCCGGGGTATTAAAGGGACGATAACGTGTGGCATTCCCGATCGTCTGAGTGTACAGGGGGGTACTGGGTTTCCTCATCTTACATTGCGCCGCAGTATAGAGAAGTCTGCAGTATATACAGTATACATTCAGCACCCGGGAGCTGGCAGTGAGCGGAGGCGCCGCCTGTGCTACACCTCTGGGCTCTCGGCAGCTCCAGGTCGTCCTCGCATTGTGCAATCAGCTTCTGCACGATGGAGATTGTGGAGTAGATCCCGGGGATGGTGACAAGGGCCGGGAATAGAGGGAAGGCGCTCCCGCAGCGGTTTTATCTCCGCAGATACGCGGTGATGTGCAGATCGGGAGAACTATGGCGGAGATCTCGTGGCCTCCTCTCCGCTCCTCCCCGGAACCTCCGCCAGCAGCGGCTATAAACAGTTGCATGAGATGTCAGAGAGTGAGGAGTCACGTTGAAAGCGAGCTCTCCTGTCCGGTTCTGACCGGTAACGGACTCTTATCCCGGGCAGGGAAGCACAAGAGGAGAACGGAGCGGAGAGGAGGCACGGATGGGATAAGGCACTAGCTGTGCTCAGTGTCAGCCAATAGCAGCTCAGGACGGGCCTGCTCACGAGCCAATCAGAGCGCGGCCGCTGTACATATAAGAGGCGCCACCAGCGCCGCTCTCAGAGTTTCTCTTCCAGGAGAGTTTTACTATTTGATTACCGCAGCACACAATGGCAGAAACCGCGCCAGCCGCCGCTCCTCCTGCCGCCGAGCCGGCTGCCAAATCCAAGAAGCAGCCGAAGAAATCCGCCGCAGGGGGCGCCAAGAAAAGCAAGAAGTCCTCCGGTCCCGGCGTGTCGGAGCTGATCGTCAGAGCCGTGTCCGCCTCTAAAGAGCGCAGCGGGGTGTCTCTAGCCGCCCTGAAGAAGGCTCTGGCTGCCGGAGGGTACGATGTAGAGAAGAATAACAGCCGCCTGAAGCTGGCCGTCAAGTCTCTGGTCACCAAGGGCAGCCTGCTCCAGGTGAAAGGCAGCGGCGCCTCCGGCTCCTTCAAGCTGAACAAGAAGCAGGAGACTAAGGACAAGCCGGCCAAAAAGAAGCCAGCGTCTGCGGCCAAGCCCAAGAAGCCCGCTGGAGCCAAGAAAGCGGCGAAATCTCTTAAGAAGCCCAAGAAGGCTCCGGCCAAAAGCCCGAAAAAAGCAAAGAAACCTGCAGCGGCCGCCGCCAAGAAAGTGGCCAAGAGCCCGAAGAAAGCCTCAAAGCCGAAGGCCGCCCCAAAGCCCAAGAAGGTGACGAAGAGTCCGGCTAAGAAGGCGGCCAAACCCAAAGCTGCCAAGAGTCCGGCTAAGAAGGCTGTTAAAGCCAAGAAGAGTGCGGCTAAGAAATAAGCTGAAGCCGCCCATGCATTTACCCCACAAAGGCTCTTTTCAGAGCCGCCACCTTCTCACCGCAGAGCTGTATTATCACTGCCTCGGATTCTGTTCTAGATAGCAGCGGCCCATAGCGGCTACAGGGTACTTCATATCAGTTGGGAGTCTAGGGAGCGAGGGGGAGGCTGTAGAGGGGGAGTAATACGAGACATTGTCGCTGCATCATCCCCGTTCCTGTGGGGCACTGTGACCTATACAATGCGTGTATGGATGCCGGGCTGAGTGTGAAGAGGGAGGGGACTCGCCGACCTAATGCATTTCCCATAAAAGCAGCACAGCTTCTAATGGGGGAGACTGCCGTGCAGCGTGGAGTGTGTGTTTCTGCGGACATATCAATGCAGGGAAGCAGCTGAGAACATGATTTCACAGACACCCGTACGTATCATGCAGTGGCCTGATAGGGTCAGGTGGGGCCAGCCTCTGCCGAACGCTGATTGGTCGCGGGCATCAAGCGTTTTGGCGGGCTAGTGGTTTGTTTGAAAAAGCCAATGAGATGTAGGGGGCGTTGTTTCTAAGAGCCAATAGGGAAGAGCAAGTAGGGTATAAAGGCTCTGCTCTTTCTACGGCTCCCATCATATCACATCTGTGTGCATCTCTACAGTAGAGCTATGGCCAGAACCAAGCAGACCGCTCGTAAGTCCACCGGAGGGAAAGCTCCCCGCAAGCAGCTGGCTACGAAGGCCGCCAGGAAGAGCGCTCCTGCCACCGGCGGAGTGAAGAAGCCTCACCGCTACCGTCCAGGTACAGTGGCTCTCCGTGAAATCCGTCGCTACCAGAAGTCCACCGAGCTGCTGATCCGTAAGCTTCCCTTTCAGCGCCTGGTGAGAGAGATCGCCCAGGACTTCAAGACTGACCTGCGCTTCCAGAGCTCAGCGGTCATGGCCCTGCAGGAGGCCAGCGAGGCTTACCTGGTAGGACTGTTCGAGGACACCAATCTGTGCGCCATCCACGCCAAGCGGGTCACCATCATGCCCAAAGACATCCAGCTGGCCCGCAGGATTCGCGGAGAGAGGGCTTAGATCTGCTCTGGGCACCGCGTGGGACACAAAGGCTCTTTTCAGAGCCACCAAATCCTCCTCAAACGAGCTGCATCCTGTCCTCCGCTGTCATTCTTCCGATTCCCCCACTCGGGTACACAGCCAGCCTGTGCGCCGCCGTGTACCCTGGTGCCGCCTCTCCCCAATAATCTTCTGTCGTCAGCAGGAGGTGGTCTGTTAACCCCTTCAGTGACCTAGTCAGTTCCTCAATTAATTAATGCCATTCTCCCATTCTCTGCTCTTACAATGAAGAACCCCCTTCTATGTTGGTGTAGAAACCTGAGGGGACCACAGTGACAGCGGAACCGGAGAGGGGATGGCAGTCCGGCAGTCACCAAAGTGGCAGCCTTCCCGGGTGCAGGGACCGTGGGGAGCGAGAACCAGAGTGGCAGTGCCCGGATAAAGCCGCCGCAGGGGGACTGGGAGCATTGACCAGAGTGACAGAGGCCGCATGTGGAACAGAAGAGTACCGGGAACCAGAGGGGCAGTGCACCGGCTACAACAGCCGCATGGGGAACGGGAGCGGAGAGCAGAGTGGCCGCGGAAGCAGAGACCATCGTGGCAGCGGCCGCAGATGAGCGGAGATGGCAGTCTGGCGTGGAGAACAGCGGGCATCCCCTCACAAAGAGGCGCAGACTGTATTTCTCAGAGACGTGCAGGGCCACCCTCTTCCCTAGATTAATTTAGTGCTCCGGCTATATCACCCAGGTCCCCCAGAGTCCCGCAATGGGAATTCAGTGCAGCACTCTGGGAGAGCTGGCTGCTATGACGGCAATTCTATGTAAACAAAAAAAAATGTCTCCGCGGGTCCCTAGGAGAGCTTGGTGCAATTGCAGCACTTCTATATGAGAGAGGACGGCCGTGCCGGACGCCTCCAATATGGTAGCACTACACGGATTAGCTGGCAGGCCGTATGCTTTAGTCCAAGGAGAACGCCGCAGCCTGCTTCCTGGTAGAAGAAGAGACGATTCGCTGACATTAGGGGAGTCATCTTTAATAGAACGCTTACATCTCTGTTATTCGCAATGACTGAAGTATGTATGTGCGCATCTAGGCATTTATTCACTTTGTCCCCGCCCCCTCTCTCTAGTATTAGTAAAGACAACTCATTTTAATGATACAAAGACCTTGCGGGAAGGCGTCATGAGAGGAACACGGCTGACTATAGCATACGCAAAGAACAAAAATGGGCATAAAGGTGGGCACCCAAAAGTGTGATTCAAAGGGTTAAATGCTTTGAGCCACTAACAATGCCAACGCATAAGGGGTGATGGCAGGCATCAGATATAGGGCGGATTACACGTATCAGAACAGATGGGCACTCAGACATCTGCGGCGACCCCCCACAAAAAGTATGTTTTACAGCCTTTCCTTGGAAGAGGTGGGCGGCTCTGAGAAGAGCCTTTGTGGTATGGTGAAAGAGCAGAATTATTAACCTCCGAAGCCGTAGAGAGTGCGGCCCTGGCGCTTGAGCGCGTACACCACGTCCATAGCGGTGACGGTCTTCCTCTTGGCGTGCTCGGTGTAGGTGACGGCGTCGCGGATCACATTCTCCAGGAAGACTTTCAGGACGCCGCGAGTCTCTTCATAGATGAGGCCGGAGATACGCTTGACGCCTCCCCTGCGAGCTAGACGGCGGATGGCAGGCTTGGTGATGCCCTGGATGTTATCACGGAGCACCTTCCTGTGCCGCTTGGCACCGCCCTTCCCAAGACCTTTCCCTCCCTTACCGCGACCAGACATCTTCTACGTTACAAGCAGAAAGCGATAGCTGCTCAGCGCAGAGCCCTACTTTATATAGACAGGGAGCGGACCAGAGAGGGAACTACTGATCAGGGCCGTCATTGCGGGGCGTTTCTTTTAGTTGTCTAGCGTGAAGGCCCATCCCCTCTCCCTGCTGATTGGCTGAATACAAGAGCCCTTGCCATCTTGTGCAGCCGATTGGCCTGTCAGCTCCTGAAGCAGTGGGAGAGAAGACGGAGGAGGGGTGAAGGAGACAAGGGCCATGCAGCAGAGAGCCGCTGGAGCGTGAATCCCTCCTGTAAAGCGAGCAGTGCAGCTGCTGCCACAAACACGTGGGGGCGAGGAGAGAGCGCGCAGGGAGGCTTCGGTGAAGGGGAGTACTAGAGCTCTGCTGCATCAGCGCTCCCCTGCCGGAGCAGAGAGACACTCAGGAGCCACAACAGACAGCTGTGGGCGGCAGGAACATCAGGGCACCGTGTATAACAAGGAGGCCCCATAACCTGTGACAGTCCCCGGCACAGGGCATACAGTGGCACTTCTACTGCTACCCCAAGAAGCACCAGCATTACTCCTCCTCTGCTGTGGCCACCATGCTGTGCAACACTCTGCAGATTCTCAAGACCCGGAGTCCCCCTTTACAGTCATCAATGAAGTGCAAACCGAACGACTTCCCTGTGTGACTGCTGCCAGACACTGCTGTATACTCCTTATGTCTTAGGGGCCTTTACAGGTCTACTTAAGGAGCTTTAAGCAACTGGCAAAATCCCCTACAAAGGCAGGAAATGCAGAAGTGGTTCTGCTATGGGACCCATAGACAGAACTCTCCCAGTGATACACTAAAGATGTTTGTGACGGGGGAACCCCCCGACACGGAGCCTACGACATCATCTGCATCAGGAGACGTGGCCTCTGCACCAACCGCCTGTTTGAGTTCGCTTGCTGGGTTGGTTCAGACTTTGCAATGACTGTCCGATCGGCTCTTATCAGCGATGCAGACAGCTACTGCTGCCCTTACGGGTAAAATCCTTGAGATCTGAATGGATGTGAGCCTGTTGAGACAAGCCACCCAGAATCTAAGAGACCGGCCGGGTCACTAGTACAGAGGACAGGATCTCTGTGCTGGATGATACCGTATCCCTGACGGCAGCGACTGTGCAAGAGCTTACGCCAAAAGCAGAAATCTGGAAACAAAAGGCGGGCGGCTTGGGAAATGGCTCACAGCGGAATAATCTCTGTGTTGTGGGCCTGCCAGAACGCACTGAGAGGCAGAGACCGCAGGGGATCATGGAAGCATCCACGTAGTCACCGTTCCATGATCCCCTGCGGTCTCTGCCCCTCAGTGCGTTCTGGCAGGCCCACAATACAGAGATTATTCCGCCGTGAACCATTCCCCAAGCTGTCCGCCTTTTGTTTCCAGATTTCTGTCACACAGGTCTTTGTGGTGGAGCGCGCACACCGAGTACCCATGAAACCACCTATACCAGGCGGGCGCTCCTCCCGGACCCCTGTTGGCAAAGCTGCTCAACTTCTGGGATAGAGAGGTGATCCTACAAGCTGCCAGAACAGGAGGCCCTCTTAGATGCAACAATCCTGCAAAATCCATCTCCCCGGACCTAAAACCTCTAACAGTGGGCAGAATACAGCTGGAATGCCTGGGGAAAAAATGGTGCACTACTGGTCCCAGCCAGCCAAAATGCTAAAGCACACAATAAGAGTAGTCCTAGAAAGGACTGTTGAGTTCATGTAGTCAGGATCCCTGCTTAACTGCTACCTAAGTTTTTCGAGGAAAGGAAGGGAAGGGAAATCTTTGTGTGGTGGAAAGTGGGCCAGGTTCCACAATTAAGCCACAATGGGGACAAGAGCCTGGACCCCCCCCCCCCCCCCCCACACACACACACACACACACACACACATCAATTTTTACTTTGGTCAAACCCTCATTAGCAAGGCACACCTTAGCTAAGCACAACACTACCTGCTGCAACCAAGGACAATCACTGCCTGCAGGTGACACTGCTGCCTCCTCTCCTGGGTTACATGCTGCCCAATCCAACGCACACTGCACTCCTGCGTCCACAGCACACACAAAAGTTTCCCTGCGCAGCCTTTAGCTGCCCTCATGCCACACGCTCGATTCATAGCTACACCACCCTCATGCCTCAAGTGCGTCTGAGATGAGGAGGAACCGGGGGCACACACTGCAGAGGGTTGGAAGGGTCAGGCAGAAACCCTTTTTTAATTCCAATCCCGTGCCACCTCTGTCGCAAAATTGTCAGGAGTAGCAAACGTGGGCATAAAGGGGACTCAGGTGCCAGCCCAGCACTTCTACTCATTTCCACAATGCAGCAATACTCTGCGTGGGAAGTATGTGAGCGGGCCCTGGGTCAGGCTTGGTCCCAGACTCCATTTTGTGTGACCCAAGGTACCGCCAATGACATAGCAGTGGGGACTCCATGTGTCCACACACTACTCATTGTGTTTGGGTGTCGGGTACCTCATCGACAACGCAAGGGGAAAGCCATCTGCACTCTGCAGCCTACCCAAGTCAGTGCCTTTGTGCCAGACAGGTAAATCACCGCTATGGGAAGTCTGTGTGCACCCAAAAGCATAGGTGAGTCCAAGGAATCCCAAGACATGAACCATGAAGAAATCAGAGTGCCCAAACATGGCAGACTTTCACTGCACCGAGGACAAAGGCCTCTGCACAAACCCTCAGCAATCGTGGGCATAGAGCTGACTCCGATGCTAGTACAGCAGTGAACGTCTCATTTAATTTGTTGCGGTTGCTTTCACCGTTCCAAAGACTGGATTAACCAGGGCCAAGTTCCACGGGCCCAACCTGGTGCAGTTGCATTTCCATCATGAACTAGGCCTCTGCACAAACCCTCAGCAATGGCGGGCATAGAGCGGACTTCAATGCTAGTGCAGCTGTGAACGTCTTATTTGTGCAGTATCGCTCCTCTTGTTTGGCCCAAACCAGTCCCGCTTATAACTGTGGAAACGCAAGAGAAAATACATGTTGGCCTCAGCCCACAATTCATGCCCTAGACAGTCAGTGTTTTTGGGCCAGATAGGTAAAACACTGTGATGGGAAGACTTTGTGCACCAATAGTATAGACAGACCCCTGTAACATTCCAGTAGCAAAAGTAAGGGCAGACCCCTGTCACATTTCTGTAGCAGCAGTATAGGCAGACCCCTGTAACATTTCTGTAGCAGCAGTATAGGCAGACCCCTGTAACATTTCTGTTGTAAAAGTACAGGCAGACCCCAGTCACATTTCTATAGCAGCAGTATAGGCAGACCCCTGTAACGTTTCTGTAGTAGAAGTATAGGCGAACCCCTGAAACATTGGTGTACCATTAGTGTAGGCGAAGTCCGGAAAAAATTAGAAAAATAAGTTAGATAATAGAGATGAGCGAGAACCAAAATGCTCGGGTGCTCGTTACTCGAGTCGAAATTTCCGCGATGCTCGAGGGCTCGTTTCGAGTAACGAACCCCATTGAAGTCAATGGGCGACCCAAGCATTTTTGTATATCGCCGATGCTCGCTAAGGTTTTCATTTGTGAAAATCTGGGAAATTCAAGAAAGTGATGGGAACGACACAGAAACGGATAGGGCAGGCGACGGACTACATGTTGGGCTGCATCTCAAGTTCCTAGATCCCACTATTAAGCCACAATAGCGGCAAGAGTGCCCCCCCCCCTCCCAACAATTTTTACTTCTGAAAAACCCTCATTAGCAAGTCATACCTTAGCTGAGCACCACACTACCTCCAACAAAGCACAATCACTGCCTGCATGACACTCCGCTGCCACTTCTCCTGGGTTACCCCCCCCCCCCCCCCTGCACGACCCAGTGTCCACAGCACACACCAAAGTGTCCATGTGCAGCCTTCAGCTCCCCTCATGCCACACGCTGCCCTCATGCCACACCACCCTCATGTCTATTTATAAGTGCATCTGCCATGAGGAGGAACCGCAGGCACACGCTGCAGAGGGTTGGCACGGCCAGGCAGCGACCTTCTTTACAAGGGGCGGGGCGATAGCCCACAATGCTTGTACAGAAGCAATGAGAAATCCAATCCTGTGCCACCTCCATCAGGAGCTGCACACGTGGGCATAGCAATGGGGAACCTATGTGCCACACACTATTCATTCTGTCAAGGTGTCTGCATGCCCCAGTCAGACCGGGGTTTTTTATAAATAGTCACAGGCAGGTACAACTCTGCAATGGGAATTCCGTGTGCACCCACAGCATGGGTGGCTCCCTGGAACCCACCGGCTGTACATAAATGTATCCCATTGCAGTGCCCTGGACAGCAGAGCTAACATCAGATTAAATGCAGGTGGGCTTCGGCCCACACTGCATGCCCCAGTCAGACTGGGGTTTTTTATAAGTAGACACAGACAGGTACAAATCACTAATGTGAAGTCCCTGTGGACCCACAGCATGGGTGGCTCCCTGGAACCCATCGGCGTTACATAAATGTATCCCATTGCAGTGCCCTGGACAGCTGAGGTAACGTCAGATTAAATGCAGGTGGGCTTCAGCCCACACTGCATGCCCCAACCTGACCGGGGTTTTTAATTCATAGACACAGGCAGGTACAAATCCCCAATGTGAAGTCCCTGTGGACCCACATCATGGGTGGCTCCCTGGAACCCACCGGCGGTACATAAATAAATCCCATTGCAGTGCCCAGCACAGCTGAGGTAACGTCAGGTTTAATGCAGGTGGGCTTCGGCCCACACTGCATGCCCCAGTCAGACTGGGGTTCTTTATTACTGGACACATGCAGTTACAACTCCGTGTGGACCAATAGCATAGGTGGGTCCCAGGAAGCCACCAGCGGTACATAAATATAACCTATTGCATGGGGGCGGAGCCTGGCCACGGACAGTGATGGCCGCATGAGAACAGTGCTTCATCACTAAGGCACGGAACCCGGCTCCAAACAGCAGCGATCTGCAGCAAAATGGGGAAAATCACGAGAGAAAGAGGAGGAGAACAGCAGGGGACACCTCGCCCTGCCCGGAGCCAGACGGATATGCAGCGGTTTTTAAAAGACCGGAGCTCCCTCTCCCCGTACGGAGAGGGCAAGATGGCGCCGGCTGCAGCTGCAGCACCGTCCTCAGCAAGGGAGAGAGAGAGTTCATCAGAGGGAGAAGAGGATGAACCACTTTCTAAAGGCTTTATGAAAGACCTCCTGCTGCAAACAATTAAACCAGTAATGGCTGAACTCTCAGAAATCAAGGAAAAGGTAAGGAGCATGGGGAGGAGGGTGGAGGAATTGGAGAACTCTGCCACCACCATAACCACACATTCAAATGAGCTTGCCACTGTAGTTAAAGAACAACATCTGCACATTAACAGACTGCTCCTTACACAAGAGGATATGGAAAACAGGAGCCGGCGTAAAATATCCGTATAAAGGGCTTGCCGGAGTCTTGGGCACAGGACACTCTTGAAAAAAATCGCCCGAGAGATCTTTGCAGATCTACTGGGGTGGGGGGTGGGGGTGGGGGCAGAGCTGCCTCCATAACCATAGAGAGGATTCATAGACCTCTAAGGCCACAACCCACAACTAAGAACCCCCCCAGAGATATCATATGCAGACTCCTGGCTTTTCCAGACACAGCAGCAATACTGAACGCCGCTAGAAACGCCAGGAATATAACATATGAAGGTGAGTCGATTAAACTACAAGACCTCTCGCCCTCAACACTGGCTAAGCGCAGAATGCTCAAACCCTTATTGGAGGCCCTCAAAGCAAAAAACATCCGCTACGCATGGCTATTCCCGTTCGGGCTAGGTGTCACTCACAAGGGGAAAAGATTAAAGGGGTTGTCCCGCGCCGAAACGTGTTTTTTTTTTTTTTTCAATAGGCGCGCGACAAACCCGATGCATGTGTTAAAAAAAAAAAAAAAAACGGATAGTACTTACCGTAATCCCCGCGCTGCGGCGACTTCTTCCTTACCTTGCTAAGATGGCCGCCGGGATCTTCACCCACGGTGGACCGCAGGTCTTCTCCCATGGTGCACCATGGGCTCTGTGCGTTCCATTGCCGATTCCAGCCTCCTGATTGGCTGGAATCGGCACACGTGACGGGGCGGAGCTACGAGGAGCAGCTCTCTGGCACGAGCGTCCCCATTCACCAGGGAGAAGACCGGACTGCGCAAGCGCGTCTAATCGGGCGATTAGACGCTGAAATTAGACGGCACCATGGAGACGAGGACGCTAGCAATGGAACAGGTAAGTGAATAACTTCTGTATGGCTCATAATTAATGCACGATGTACATTACAAAGTGCATTAATATGGCCATACAGAAGTGTATACCCCCACTTGCTTTCGCGGGACAACCCCTTTAAACATACGCACCCCGGAAGACCTCCATAACAATTGGAAACATCTAGACCTGGACCCCATTGAGCTCCCCAACTGGCTCCCGTTACCGGAGTTTCCGGGCCTCCCACCTCTCCTCGCTCCAGAGCAATGGCGTACAGTCAACCACGCCAAATCTCCCAGAAACAAACAAAAAAAGAAAAACAGAGAGGATAATACCCTTGGAGACACCTGATTCATAGGACATAACGCGAATAACAGCTCCACAAGGATATAGTCCTTTTTGGACAATCCACCTCAGTTCACCCTCGTTTTATTAGGATGTCAAGACGTCCACCCGACGGATCACCTACCCCCACCTACAGAAGGAGACCGACCGTGCCCTTCCGACCAGGCAACTTCCTTTTATTTTTTCCTTTTAGATTTTTCTTTTTCCTAAATCTACTCAAGCTACAGTTTAAAGTTCATCAATTCACCATCCTGACCGCCTCGACCAGACGGCTAGACCTCTCCGTGTGACAGTAACTAGTCGTCCCTCTGAAAAGAGAACTGTTTTTTGGACTCAGCGTACACCAACCATCTTTATTACCCACGTGGTCCATCTTCTTGTTTGTCTTTCAGTGTTAATTGTGTTCCCCCTTCTCCCCCTCTTTTTCCTTCTCCCCCTTTTCCTCTCGTTATTACCCTCCCCAACCCTTCCCCCTGCATACCCAACTTGACCTCCCACCAATTCTATCCACGCAGATACTCAGACCTTAACCTCAGGCGAGCAGAGCGATACAAGCGGTTCCTGACTCCTATTGTTTCCTCAGTTGCAGAGTTTACCCAGTCTCAGCTGCTCCTACATCCGCCCGAACAACCACCCTAGCAAGATCCTAAGACCAGCACCGGCCGGGAAATCATGGAAGCGGTAAGATTCACGTCATTTAATGTTCGGGGTCTTAATACACCGCAAAAAAGATATAGTGTTTCACAATTAGTCAAAAAATAAAAATCTAAGGTACTTTTATTACAAGAAACACACTATAAATCAAACAACTGTCCCAATTTACCGGGCGGCAATTTAATCAATGTTTTCATAATTCCCATCCGACCTCCGCCTCCAAGGGGGTTTCCATCCTTCTTCATAGATCCTTGACATTCAATCTTAAGGCTAAGTACTCGGATGAATTAGGCAGAGTATTGTTTATTAAAGGCACCTCTGATAACGTTAAATTAACGATAGCTAATTTATACTCACCAAATACCAACCAGATCAAATGGCTAATAGACCAACTAAATACACTGAGAGAGTTCGCAGAAGGATTCATAATCCTGGGAGGAGACCTAAATACAGTCCTAAACCCGTTATTAGATTCCTCAACAGGTAGATCCTGGGTCCCCCAGAAGCAAATCCAAAAGCTAAATAAAACTTTAGCAGATATGGGCCTCGTGGACACATGGCGATCCCTCAACCCCTCCCTAAAAGATTACTCCTTCTTCTCCCAACTGCATTCCTCATACCATAGGCTCGATTATATCCTCGTATCCCAGAAGCTGTTAACAAAAATCGAAAAGGCACATATGGAAGCCATTACGGTGTCTGACCACGCACCTACCCATGCAGACATTAAATTCAAGGGGGGGGGGGGGGGGAGTGGAGCTGGAAGCTAAATATTTCTCTTCTAGACTCAAAGGAAGAAAAAGAGCAACAGTTGTCGGAATTCTTTCTACTGAATGACACGGAGGACCTGAAATTCCCAGTAGTGTGGGAAACGCATAAGGCTTATATAAGAAGCCTCTTTATAGCGCTAGGCTCCAGGATCAAAAAACGGCGACAAGCCGAAATTGATACCCTTTTATCTAAAATAGCAAAGCTAGAACAAATCGCAAAGCTCTCGCAAGCTTCAGACAAACAAAAGGACGTAATGGAGCTTAGACGCAAACTTAAAAACCTTCTGGAGGCCAGACACAGCAAAAAACACCTCCATCTTAAACACATGACATACGCACACGGTAACAGAGGAAGTAAGCTTCTCACATCCCTAATCAAGAAAACAAAATCTAGAAACGCCATCGCTACAATTAAAGATCACAAGGGTAAACCGACCTCTTCCTCTCAGGGAATTGCCAAAAATTTCCAACGCTACTATGCAAATTTATATAACCTTAAAAAACAAAACCCCTTTAAAACCCAATCGGAGAGAGAAGAACATATTGACCAATTCCTAAACTCCGTACATTTGCCAAAATTAGAAGAAAGTGCAACCAAATCCCTCTTGGCCCCCATAACCATGCAAGAAATAGAGGAGATCATGATGCAATGCCCCGCCGGGAAAAGCCCCGGACCGGATGGCCTACCAAGCACTTATTACAAAGCCTTTAGAGAAATACTAATTCCCAAACTTAAAAACCTCTTTGACGCACTGTTGGCCGGAGAAACGCTTACTAAACAAGCGCAAGAAGCGCACATAACGCTTATATACAAAGAAAATAAGGATCCGGAACTTTGTAGCAGTTACAGACCGATATCCTTGATTAACGTAGACGTCAAACTCTGGGCGAAACTGCTCGCAAAGAGGTTAGAGAATTTGATCCCCTCCTTGATAAACACTGAACAAACAGGCTTTGTTAAAGGTAGGGAAGGCAGACACAATTGCTATAGACTCCTCCACGCTACGAAATATGCACAATCCAAGAGAATCCCCTTAGTATTGATTAGCACCGACGCCGAAAAGGCTTTTGATAGGGTGGACTGGACTTACATTAAAAAAAGTACCAACCCACTTTAATCTCCCTCCGACATTTATTTCAGCGATTTTTTCGCTATATCAAGAACCACACACCAGAATAAAAATAAACAATCTACTATCACCGCCATTTAACATTAGAAACGGCACTCGCCAGGGCTGCCCCCTCTCCCCGACCCTCTTTGTCCTATCGATGGAACCCCTTCTGCAGGGAGTGAGACTAAACCCCAATATAAAAGGCCTTAAAACAAGATCCAAAGAAATGCATACGGCAGCCTTCGCAGATGATGTGATGTTTGTCATTTCCGACCCAGAAAAGAGCATCCCAAACCTACTATCTCTACTAGAAGAATATAGTAGTATTTCCAACTTTAAAATCAACTTTTCTAAGTCCACCATCTTAAATATCACTCTCCCACCAAGCAAATTTAAAATATTAAGCACAGGCTCACCCTTCAAATGGTCCAACTCATCTGTCGAATATCTAGGGATTACTATCACCAAAGAAGCAGAGGATCTTTATAAACATAACTATATCCCTTTGTTAACGCAAGTTAAACACCTTCTCCACACATACGACATGCCGTTCATATCGTGGTTCGGCAGGAAAAATGTGCTAAACTCTTATGTCCTTCCTAAGATCCTGTATAAAATCAGAATGCTTCCGGTTGCACTCCCTCGGGCCTTCTTCAAAGCACTACGCTCAGCTTTTTCGGGATATGTCTGGAGACAGAGAAGGCCACGATTAGCATATAGCCTTATGGTGAGAAGAAGAGAAGAAGGTGGGATAGGTTTGCCGTGTGTCCACAATTTTTATTTGGCCTCAGAACTTAACTACTGGTGGGACCTAGTGTCTACCTCGGGAGACACTACACTACATTCACTAGCAACAGATACACACGGAGACACACTACTAGAGGATTTATGGTTCCCCAGAAGAGGTATCTATAGGTCCAAAAAGATTAATCCTCTACTGAAGGGACCTCTGGAAGTCTGGGATAAACTGAAATCAAACCTGGCCCCCATACCATCCCCAGAGACCCCTCTTAACCTACTCAATAAGCTTCTTGGAAGGCCAATGGACGAGGCGACCAGAAACATCTGGAAAGACTTGGCCCCATTAAAAATAAGAGACTTACAAGCTCAAGCACATAAAGAAACCCCTGATATCTTAGCAACCTTACTACCCCATACTTCGCTCTCCTTTCTGCAAAGAGCCCACTTATCCCACACGATCGAGGAATTTAAGAAAAAATATAGCTCCACCCGACCTGATACCTCATTCGAAAAACTTCTTAGCCGAGACACCTTCAACAAGAAAGCTATAACGTTACTCCGGAAAAAAATCATAACACCCCCTGTAGACTACAAACCCAATTTTCTCCAATCCTGGGAAAAAGAACTAAACATCTCCCTCTCTCCCACCGATACAAAATTAATCCTCCAAACAGCGTCCGGCGCATCCCCATGCATTTTACTACAAGAAAGCCACTATAAGCTTCTAGTCCGCTGGTATAAGACCCCACAGTGGTTGTGTGCTTATAAACTAGCCCCACATGATAGATGTTGGCGATGCTACAAAGACGTAGGATCCTTCAGGCACATTTGGTGGGAGTGCCCAAGTATTTCCGAATATTGGGAGGAAATAGAGAAAGCATTACAACAAATAAAACCGAACTTCGCATTGACAGCAGAGATGCTGTTCCTGTGGAGGCCCTCATCTGCATTCCACCCACTGAAGGATAGGTTAATAGCATTCCTATTAGATGCAGCCAAGGCGCTGATACCAGCCCTATGGATGCAGAAGACTCCCCCGACCTTCCCTCAGTGGAGAGCGAAAGTGGATGCAATCTACAATATGGGGGAATTATCTAGCTGGAACAAAGGTTCTCATGACTGCTTTGGCAGGATCTGGGCCCCTTGGAGGCCGATGCGATTTGAGTAAGAGAAACAGGAACAGTCTGATTGACTTATCTGAGTGAAAGGCAGATTGGAATGGGAAGGGATGATAGCTGAACCCCATTTGCCCCCCCCCCCCCCCCCCCCCCGAAAGTAAGAACAGACCCTGACATTGTTTGTGACGTGGATCTGGTTGCTACATCCGACCTGAGGCTGGAGAAGGTCACCGGTCCTATACCTACTACATACTACGCATGAACGTTTGTAAAGAAGGCATTACAGAGGGGGAGAGTTTATAGCAATGTTGTTTATAATTGTAAAATAACAATAAAAATCGGATTTAAAAAAAAAAATTTAAAAAAAAAATAAAAAAAAATATATATATATATATATAAATATATATACCCCATTGCATTGCCCAGCACAGCTGAGGTAACGCCCCATTAAATGCAGGTGGTCTTCGGCCCACACTGCATGCCCCAGTCTGACCGGGGTTTTTAATACATAGACACTGGCAGGTACAAATCCCTAATGTGAAGTCCCTGTGGACCGACAGCATGGGTGGCTCCCTGGAACCCATCGGCGGTACATAAATGTATCCCATTGCAGTGCGCTGCTCAGCAGAGCTAACGTCACATACAATACAGGTGTGCTTCGGCCCACACTGCATTCCCCAGTCTGACCGGGGTTTTTAATACGTAGACACTGGCAGGTACAAATCCCTAATGTGAAGTCCCTGTGGACCGACAGCATGGGTGGCTCCCTGGAACCCATCGGCGGTACATAAATGTATCCCATTGCAGTGCGCTGCTCAGCAGAGCTAACGTCACATACAATACAGGTGTGCTTCGGCCCACACTGCATGCCCCAGTCTGACTGGTAATATGTACCTTAACAGTAACCGTGTTGGTGGGAATGTGGTGGCGACTGCGGACCTAGTAGCGCAGTTTTATTTAGTTGGTTTTTGAATGTGGCCAGGATTAAGTGGGCCGTGGCGGGGGGAAGCCTCTGTTTCCACACCCCAGTGGCATAGCATTTCACTATAAGCACCCCTGTAAAGTAAGTAATACTTATTACTATACAAACCATAATCTCTAACACAAACCTCTGCATCTTCTGATTGTCATCTTCCGATACACCGGAGTGCTGGTTTATTTTTTATCTTCTATTGATTAGCATTAGCAGCGGTATAGGCAGAGCCCAGAATTAGTAACATTTCAGCAGTAGCATTAGGGACAGGCCCCAGTAACATATCACTAGCAGCATTATAGGGGGAGCACAGTATTAGTTCCATTTCAGTAGTAGTAGCAGTCCAGACAGGCCCCAGTAACATATCACTAGCAGCAGTATAGGGGGGAGCACAGTTTTAGTTCTATTTCAGTAGTAGTGTGATAGACATGTTGATTATTTTGGTATAAAATGTCTATCGATTTATATAACCCAAATGTATTTTGCTGTTGTAATGACTCTAAGCTCTGAGGAGTTTAAAGGACACACACACAATCTAATCATAGTATTTGCTCTAAGTACATAGAAGTTACACAAGTTGCACAACCAGCCTCTAAGAGTTAAAGGGCCATAGTGTCGTGTATATCCTGTGTTTAATACTGAGTGTTTACCTAGCCCCCTTCCACTCCTCATACAAGCTAGTTAAACAATAGGTTGCCACATACACAGAAACTGCTTAAGGTTGTCTGCATGCTAAAGAGGACAAAGTCCAAACTACACGGGACTTGAGAGAAGGTGGGCAGAAAGGAGGGGAGGATTCTATATAACCTAGCGAATAAGAATATATATATATGTTACTGATGTAATCTGTTGCACGCCCATTGAAGGGCGGTTGTCATGTGTTATAATAAAAAGCCTGAGCCTCTACACATTGTAGAGACTCTCCCAGTTTTAGACCAGCACTTGTGCCTGATCTGGTTCGATGATGTGTGCACACGATATAATTCGGAAGCGACAAAATACCCCAAAAGCCTGCTGGAGAAAACCGTAATCCAGAACAGTGGAGTCCCTGGGTGAGCGAGTGGATCTGTGAGGTCACAGCCTGGAACGTACAGAGATCGGCAGATGGCACGCAGAACTCAGGGGCCCGAAAATCTACAGAACACGGTAAGATTGCTTTATGTAAATCTACCGATGTGAGCTGGGTTCTGACTGCTTTTCTGCCTGTTCCTGATCCAGACTGGACCTTCACTGAAAGACAAGTAATAACTCTAGTTCTGTCCACTCGGAAAATCACCATGTTACCTGTCATGGGGTATTTTGTATGCTGTTGTGTCTGAGACGGTTAAAAATTGTTTATGCAAGACCAAGAGATAAATTCTGTGAGGGTTAATGTGTCGGGAGGGCGGACTCGGCTGTTTAGCTCTGAGGGAACACGCCAGTGACACTTACTCCTAGGTAAAACTAGTGTGAGGTTAGGAAGATTTATGATATGTATACTTACCTTTATGATTGAGCGTGTTATGTTCTCATATGTGGAAAGGTATATATGTGTGTGAAGTATAGCCATGCTTTGTGACGGCTGATTTCTCCAGAATATTATTGAGGTTTTGGTCATTGAAAATAATCGTCAGTCTCTGTGTATAGCTAAATGTCCTGTCTAGATCGTGTACAAGGAGTGCTCTTGGGGATTACTAGTATAAGGTGGGCTGTTATAAAGGTAGATGAGATATATACCTTGAGCCGTTGTGGGTATTCTCCAGTAATCCCGTCTGTTTGGTACTATAGAAAGAATGTGCAGTGTTTATTATCAGGGGGGAGGGCTGCTGATAAGAGTGAACTGAAAGCTTTTTCCAATTAACCCTTTCTGTTTACTTTGTCTTTCCCTGTGTTTTGTAGAATTAATGTGCATTGTAATCTGAGTGGGAAAGAGAGGTTATATTGGAAGGATTTGAAGAAAGCAGATTTTACAAGAGAAACACTACTGTGTATTCGAATAGAATGAATAGAAACTTCGAATAGAATAGAGTTGAGCAAAGTGAGCAAGGGCAAAGTCATAGAGCTTGTGATCTGGTTGCTGAAGGGAAGGCAGCAGAGTTTACTGAACATGTAGAAATGTTATACATAGAGAAGGACCAGGAAAAGTTGCAGAAAGAAATGTCGAGTCATGGACAGATAAGATAGACTGTAGAAAGTTTACAGAAGATGAGCAGGAAGCCTAGCAGAAAGAAAGGTGTTTTTAGATTGCTAGGAGGAGGTATAATGTAGTTAAGAGATTGAAGAGGGGAAAGCATGTAGGGGGGGGGGGGGGGGGTATGTGTATTGCTAATGAACAATGTAATGCCTTTGTGTTGATTACAGTCCCTCCCTGTAATGGCGGCCGTGCTTGCAATGTTTACAGTCCAACATAGTGTGACTCTGCAGAAAATGTAGTGAGGCCTGCCCCCACCCTGAAGTTACTTCCCCCCCCATGTGCTCACTTTCAGGGTGTGTGATGTTACTTCCGATCCCTCCCCATCCGGGACAGGACCTGGCCCCGCCCCTTTCTCCTCCAGCGGCCATCTTGCCTCACCTGGGAGTGCTGCTGCCCCTGGCCCCGCCCCTTCTTCCGGCAGCCATTTTGCCTCACCTGGGAGATCTGTAGCCCCGCCCCTTTCTGCCTCTGGCGGCCATTTTGCTGCATTTGGGAGGCCTATATTCCCCAATGCCACTGTATCCAGTGCTAACATCATGATTGTCTGAAGTAAGGTTTTGTTTGACCGGCCTTTGTTACGCTCCAAGATGTGGCCACTTTGGATGTGTGATAAGTTCAGGGAAACAAACCTTTGTGGAGATGCAGCTTGGGACATAGTAGATGACTAAGCTGGTTTATAGTGCATGGAAGATTGGAGTTGATGCATGGGGGGCAGAGACCAGGAATACATGACAGGGGACGCTCTCTCATGTTCCCAGGGGCTCTGTTTTCCACTGCCCGCTTCTCCAATGGATACTCAGACAGATGACGTTACGGAAGGCTCCTACAGATGGAATAATTTCACTATAGTCACCCAGCAAACTTTTTTCATGCAATTTGGTGAAGTAATTTTACTTTTTATGTGAAGAAAGAGGGACTGAATTGCCTAGAGTAGGATGTTAATTCATCCGTATTCTTTAGTTTTTCTTTAAGTCTTTGTATATTCTAGTGTCAGTTTACACTGAAGCTATAATTATATTCCGACAGGAGAGTAAAAGCTAAACGCTGGCCATACCCTGAAATACTATTACACTGGGTAACGTAAAATTTGAATTGTGTGGCGCCCCCTTGTGGTAAAAAATGCTAACTGCGACCTGAAAGGAAAAACATTTTTTTTGTAAGGAGATTTTCGCTCAGACTTCGCTGCATACAATGTCACCTTGACCTACAAAGTGCTTGTTTTTGTGCCTCTTGGTTTACTAGTTTGAACGCAATGACTCTTTTTCCATTGAGTATTGTGGTTCAAGAGGGGGGAGGCATAGGTGATCTGGTCATAGATGATCTAGGTGTTGTAGATCAGCTATTGGGTTTGAAAAAATTAATAAATAAATGGAATAAGATAACAAGATTCCGAGCCATGTGAAATAGAACATCAGCACGATTATTTAGTGCTAATTCAGTAAGAAACTGCAGGTATGCAAACAGTTACCAGAACCTCTGTTGATAATGCATATGTTGAGCTTTTTGCAGATGGTACCAGGGTGAGGACTGATGACTCCACATCGGATATGCAGTGGTCACACAACAAGATGTCCTACAAGCAGAAGCTCTGCCTCCGCATGTCACAGTACAAGAAGCGGAATTGAAGGCCCTCACTGAGGCGAGTAGAGTGGTGAGAGGTAAGACGGCAACCCTTTACACTGACTCCTGGTATGCATTTGGCATAGCTCATGATTACGGCCCAATATGGAAGGCCAGGCAGTTTTTTTTACCTTAGCAGGACAACCAATTGAGAATGGTGCAGCGGTACAGAGTCGCATGGAGGCCCTACTTCTACCTGACAAAGTTGAGAGTTCGCACCGATTCCTACACTGGAGAGGCGAGAGACGACACCCTCGCTGACAGCATAGCAAAGGCAGCGGCCCTCAAGCCGTGGAAGAAAGAAGAAAAGATACTGACAGCATGAGTCAGTGGTAAAAAAACTTTGGACATTGACAAAAATTTGGACTTTGATATGCTAAAGACTTTTACAGTTACAAGCCAGCAAGGAAGAAAAGAATAAATGGACTAATATGGGAGCAGCAGAAACAGGACAGAGTGTGGTGAACGGTCAACAGCACTTGCCCACCACAGTTCCTGTATCCCATGATGGCCCAGCTGATGGACGGAAAGACCCACCTAGTAAAGCAGCACTGACGACGACGCTTGAAAGAGGTTGGGCGACTTCTGGGTTCTCTGTAGCTGCTGCATCATTTGTCCGGTTTAGCATGATCTATGCCATGGGTGAGACAGGGCAGAAGTAAATTTGCCACATCACACTTGCCTAGACCACTCTACCCATTTCAGGGATTGCAAATTGACTACGTTCAGCTCCCACTTGTTGGGAAGTATGAATACGTGCTTGTTGTTGTTGATGTCTTTGCAGGTTGGAGGCTGACCCTGTTACCAAGGCAAACAAGTAGGTAAACGCAAAGAAGCTCATGAACGAGGTAAACTGTGAATATGGGGTACCAGAGGTGATTCAGAGTCAGACAGAGGTATAAACTTCGCAGGTGAATGTAACATGTCATGTCTGCTCTGGGTGTATCCCAGGCCTTTTACATACTGTACCACCTTTAGAGTAGTGGCAAGGTGGAGAGACGTAGTGGCACGCTAAAAGTAAGATACTTAAAAATGACGCCACTTTGGAAAGACTGTCATCCAATAGCCTTATACAGTGTTAGATATGAACCCAGGGGGGATTATACATTATCTCCCTACGAGATTGTTTGGGCTAGCCCCAAGGCTAGGTTGTTACTATCCTCAGTGGTTACAATTACAATCTGATGTGTTGACTGAGTATGTGATTTCCGTTGTTAAAGAACTAACCAAAGCCTATGCACAGGTGTTCTCTTCCAGACTCAGAGGCATACACTGGGACACATATCTTGCAGCCTGGGGATTGGGCGTGCGTCAAGAAGTTCCTCAGGAAGCACCCTCCTGAGCCCCGATTTGATGGCCCCTACCAGGTGCTTCTGACTACTGCCACAGCTGTGAAACTAGCCGAAAGACTTACATGGATCCATGCTTCATACTGTAAGAAAGCTTCAGATCCGGGAGACCAGTCTTAGTTGTGTCAAAGACATTACTCTGGTTAAGGCTAGTGAGAGAGGAGGGTGGCAACTGGAATCCTTAGTCGGAAGAATATGGGGGTACGGTTACCTTCTAGTATAACTCGTCCAATGCTCAAGTAGCCGCATATTCCTTCGACTATTGTACCGTGGTCCCGTGTCTAGGCGCAAGATCCCACCGCAGGCCAGATTTAGCTCAGTCCAGCTGGTTATATGACTTGCATACCCGGGGAATACAATATGTTTGCGCCACTGATAACGTCTGGGGAGAAGACTGCCGTTATTGGGGATTAGTGGGATGGAACACAGGAATAGACTAGTCCTATAAACCGCGAAGTGCCTTAAATAAGAAAGATAAGAGCGGGAAATCCCTAATTAGTCGTATAACCCTCCTTGAGAGTAATAAGGACAGCAGGTATTGGAAGGCTGAACTTAGTATGTTGCTTGGTTTTAATGCGGTTTTTACATTAACCATGGGAGATCCAAGCCCGGGGGACGGGGGAGACTTATAGTCTGGGGACATACCGGTACGGGAGGACAGATCCCTTAGGGAAGTTTAAAATAAGGGGTATGGTAGATGCAGCCGAATGGAAGCCTTCACTTAGACCCGTGCCCATAATTAACCCCCTCTGCCGTAAGATAAAGACCTTGACGAACATGATGATCATAGCCGACCCTACCTTTTGAGGACACCTTGACAGTAGCGACTGGCTACTCTGACCAGAATCTCTGGTTGGAGTTGATGAGGTACAATGCTAACAGGAGCAACAAGTCTAACTGTTGCGTGTGCGGTAGTGCCCGACTACACTCAGGGATGGTCCCCTTAAATCTCCCTGTAGATGCTGAAGAGTGGTTTATTAGTCTCTTCACGAACATTTCCGCTAATTACACTGTCCGTGAGAAATGGAAGAAGGAATACTCTATAACTACTTAAGTGTTTTGCACCGGAGAGAGTATTACTGACTACCCTGGAAACTACACCTGCCAGGCAATTAGGCAGGGTGGAGGGAGATTTTTGGGGAACTCACCAATATTTCCCTTGTTTAAAAAAGATGAAGAGCCAGTTCCGATAATGCCAACCACATACGCTACCAAAGAAAAGGAGAAATGTACTAGTACTGCGCCTGCCCCGATCTCCTAAGATGGATTGTCAGTGGAATTCCCATTTGCCTAGGGATAGTGCAGAAGACCTTAAGTTCCGGCGAGGGCACACCCTGTGGGGTGTTAACTTGTACAGATAGAGGGTATGGATGCCCGGAAATGAGCCCAGGGAATCCATGGACTCCCTCTGAGGTGAGGTAGGGACCCCCCCCCTAGGAGTAGGGACTTATGGGCAGTGGGAAAACCCTGACGCAAGGGTGAGGCGACCTGGACGTGTTCACCATTAGGACTATCTCCAGGAGGGACATTGGTGTGGGTGAAGATTAGGGAGTCCCACGCCGTGCGTACCTGTGCACACTACTAGTATTGTAACATTATGCTAGAGCGAGAAGAGAGACCCCTGGTGGAAGTTTTGATCTACACGTGTACATTGACGTCATAGGATAGCCAAGGGGGGTACCTGACAAGTTTTAAAAATTAGAAACCAAGTTAAAACTAGATTCGAGTCCATTTTCCTGATCATTAGGGTAAATAAATGTTGACTGGATTAATTATGTTTATTATAATTAGCAGTGGTTTATAAATTATACTAGAGATGCCTTATAGGGACTAGTCGACCAATAGGACCTACCTCGACTATGACTTTTTTTTTTAAAAAAAGAATGGCCTTAGATATGACTTTAGCTAAAAAGGGGAGTGTCTGTAAGATGATAGGGGAGACTTGTTGTACCTACATCCCAGACGACACGTGACCCGCGGGTAAAGACGCAGTTGTCATTAAGAAGCTGACCGCACTGACTAAAAAGAGCTAACTTTTGGGACCAGCACTCGCCATGGATGAGCGGGTGGTAAAGGATCCTGGCACAGACGGGCGTTGCTGTTGTATGTGAACTGATGGTTACCTTTTCTGTTCTAGTCTGCTGTGTTATCCCCTGTGTCAGAGAGACCTGTGAAACTGATGCTGGAAAAGCCGCTCCCACCATGAGTTTGCTGGATGCATCCCCAGAAGGAGTGGACAAGTCCTACACCCCCTTGAAGACCCTAAAACGAACCTTCAACGCGCTCCAGTTATAGGCTCATGCGCAGAGAACTGTGAAAATTAGAGGATAGACATTTTAAGGGGGGATTGTGATAGACATGTTGATTATTTTGGTATAAAATGTCTATCGATTTATATAACCCAAATGTATTTTGCTGTTGTAATGACTCTAAGCCCTGAGGAGTTTAAAGGACACACACACAATCTAATCATAGTATTTGCTCTAAGTACATAGAAGTTACACAAGTTGCACAACCAGCCTCTAAGAGTTAAAGGGCCATAGTGTCGTGTATATCCTGTGTTTAATACTGAGTGTTTACCTAGCCCCCTTCCACTCCTCATACAAGCTAGTTAAACAATAGGTTGCCACATACACAGAAACTGCTTAAGGTTGTCTGCATGCTAAAGAGGACAAAGTCCAAACTACACGGGACTTGAGAGAAGGTGGGCAGAAAGGAGGGGAGGATTCTATATAACCTAGCGAATAAGAATATATATATGTTACTGATGTAATCTGTTGCACGCCCATTGAAGGGCGGTTGTCATGTGTTATAATAAAAAGCCTGAGCCTCTACACATTGTAGAGACTCTCCCAGTTTTAGACCAGCACTTGTGCCTGATCTGGTTCGATGATGTGTGCACACGATATAATTCGGAAGCGACAAAATACCCCAAAAGCCTGCTGGAGAAAACCGTAATCCAGAACAGTAGTAGCACTCAAGACAGGCCCCAGTAACAATTCCGAAGCAGCAGTATAGGGGGAGCACAGTATTAGTTCCATTTCAGTAGTGGTAGTAGCAGTCAAGACAGGCCACAGTAACATTCCCGTTGCAGCTGTTTAGGGAGATAACAGTATCTTTCACATTTCAGTAGTTGCAGTATAGACAAGGCCCCAGTTACATTTATGTAGCAAAAGTGTAGGCCAACCCCACACACCTTGCTGTAGCATGAGTGCAGGCGAAGCCCATAAAAATTACTAGGATTACACTGTAGGCGAGGGCCCAAAAAATTGGTGTACCAACAGTACTAATGTACCTCAGAAAAATTGCCCATGGCCAACCAAGAGGGCAGGTGAAACCCATTAATCGCTTTGGTTAATGTGGCTTAATTTGTAACTAGGCCTGTAGGCAGCCCAGTTAAAATAAAAATTGGTTCAGGTGCAAGTTTCAACGCTTTAATGAGCATTGAAACGTATAAACATTGTTTACAAAAGTTATATGACTGAGCCTTGTGGGCCTAAGAAAAATTGCCCGTTCGGCGTGATTACGTGAAGTTTCAGGAGGAGCAGGAGGATGAATATAATAGACAGATTGATGAAGCTAAAAGGTCCCCATTTTTGATGCTGATAGAGAACGATGCTTCCATCCGCGGGTGCAGCCTACGTATTGTTTAGGTACCGCTGCTTTCCACTGGTGGAGAAGAAAAGTCTGGGGAAATCCAGGCTTTGTTCATCTTGATGAGTGTAAGCCTGTCGGCACTGTCGGTTGACAGGTGGGTACGCTTATCTGTGATGATTCCCCCATCCACACTAAACACACTCTCTGACAAGACGCTAGCCGCAGGACAAGCAAGCACCTCCAGGGCATACAGTGCGAGTTCAGGCCACATGTCCAGCTTTGACACCCAGTAGTTGTAGGGGGCAGAGGCGTCACGGAGGACGGTCGTGTGATCGGCTACGTACTCCCTCACCATCCTTTTACAATGCTCCCGCCGACTCAGCCTTGACTGGGGAGCGGTGACACAGTCTTGCTGGGGAGCCATAAAGCTGGCAAAGGCCTTGGAGAGTGTTCCCCTGCCTGCGCTGTACATGCTGCCTGATCTCCGCGCCTCCCCTGCTACCTGGCCCTCGGAACTGCGCCTTCTTCCACTAGCGCTGTCGGATGGGAATTTTACCATCAGTTTGTCTGCCAGGGTTCTGTGGTATAGCATCACTCTCGAACCCCTTTCCTCTTCGGGTATGAGAGTGGAAAGGTTCTCCTTATACCGTGGGTCGAGCAGTGTGTACACACAATAATTCGTAGTGGCCAGAATGCATGTAACGCGAGGGTCACGAGAAAGGCATCCTAACATGAAGTCAGCCATGTGTGCCAGGGTACCTGTACGCAACACTCGGCTGTCCTCACTCGGAAGATCACTTTCAGGATCCTCCTCCTCTTCCTCCTCCTCAGGCCATACACACTGAAAGGATGACAGGCAAGCAGCATGGGTACCCTCAGCAGTGGGCCAAGCTGTCTCTTCCCCCTCCTCCTCATGCCCCCCCCTCCTCCTCCTCAACGCGCTGAGATATAGACATGAGGGTGCTCTGACTATCCAGCAACATACTGTTTCCCCCCGGCTCCGTTTCCGAGCGCAAAGCGTCTGCTTTTATGCCTTGCATGGAACTACTCAAGAGGCATAGCAGAGGAATGGTGACGCTAATGATTGCAGCATCGCCGCTCACCATCTGGGTAGACTCCTTAAAGTTTCCAAGGACCTGGCAGATGTCTGCCAACCAGGCCCACTCTTCTGTAAAGAATTGAGGAGGCTGACTCCCACCATGTTGGAGTTGGTATTCCACTATAGCTCTACGCTGCTCATAGAGCCTGGCCAACATGTGGAGCGTAGAGTTCCACAGTGTGGGCACGTCGCACAGCAGTCGGTGCACTGGCAGATTAAACCGATGTTGCAGGGTGCGCAGGGTGGCAGCGTCCGTCTTGGACTTGCGGAAATTAGCGCTGAGCCGGCACACCTTGCCGAACAGGTCAGGCAAGTGAGGGTAGTTTTTAAGAAACCGCTGAACCACCGGATTGAAGACGTGGGCCAGGCATGGCACATATGTGAGGCTGCCGAGCTGCAGAGCCTCCACCAGGTTACGGCCGTTGTCATACACGACCATGCCCGGTTGGAGGCTCAGCGGCGAAAGCCAGAGGTCGGTCTGCTCTGTCAGACCCTGTAACAGTTCGTGGGCCGTGGGCCGCTTGTCACCTAGGCTGAGTAGTTTCAGCACGGCCTGCTAACGCTTGCCCACCACTGTACTGCCGCGCCGCGCCAAACCGACTGCTGGTGACGTGCTGCTCACACTTCTTAAATGAGAGGTAGAGGTTGCGTAGGAGGAGGGGGGGGGGCTAGAGTAGGTGGCATAGTGCGATGCAGATACCAGCACCGAGGTAGGACCCGCTATTCTGGGTGTGGGTAGGGCGTGAGCGGTCCCAGGCTCTGACTCGGTCCCAGCCTCCACCAAATTCACCCAATGTGCCGTCAGGGAGATATAGTGGCCCTGCCCGCCAGTACTTGTCCACGTGTCCGTGGTTAAGTGGACCTTCCCAGTAACCGCGTTGGTGAGGGCACAATTTATGTTGCGGGAGACGTGCTGGTGTAGGGCTGGGACGGCACACCAGGAAAAATAGTGGCGACTGGGGACCGAGTAGCGCGGGGCTGCCACCACCATCATGTTTTGAAAGCTTCCGTTTCCTCAAGCCTGTACGGCAGCATCTCTAGGCTGATTAATTTTGCAATGTGCACATTTACAGCTTGTGCGTACGGGTGCGTGGTAGCGTATTTGCCGGGAGGCCGGGAGGCGCACGTGCCTGTGTCCTGAGCGGGGGGGGGGGGGGGGATCTGAGTGGCAGGTTGGGGCACAGGGGACAAGGCAGTGGTGTAACCCGGAGGCGGTGAACGACCTTTGTCCCACCTTGTGGGGTGCTTGGCCCTCATATGCCATAGCCTGGTATTGGTGGCTCCCCGGCTGATCTTGGCGCGACACAGGTTGCACACCACTGTTCACCGGTCGTCTGCGCTCTCACTGAAAAACATCCACACCTTTGAACACCTAGCCCTCTGCACGGAGGCTTAGCTCGAGGGGGTGCTTTGGGAAACAGTTGGAGGATTCTTCGCCCTGGCCCTGCCTCTACCCCTGGCCACTCCACTGCTTCTTCCAACCTGTCCTGCTGCTGCACTTGCCTCCCCCTCTGAAGACCTGTCCTCAGTAGGCTTAGCAAACCAGGTAGGGTCAGTCACCTCATCGTCCAGCTGCTCTTCCTCCAAATCCTCTGTGCGCTCCTCTCTCGGACTTACTGCCCTTACTACTACCTCACTGATAGACAACTGTGTCTCATCATCATCATCATCCTCCTCACTCACTGAAAACTCTTGAGACAGTTGCCAGAGGTCTCCAGCCTCATCATCCAGACCCCGGGGACTTTCCAAAGGTTGGGCATCGGTCACGACAAACTCCTCAGGTGAGAGAGGAACCATTTTTCCCCACTCATGGCAGGGGCCCGAGAACAGTTCCTGGGAGTCTGTCTGCTCAGAATATGTCATTTTCATGGAGTGAGGAGGCTGGGAGGAAGGAGGATTTGCAGCCAGAGGAATCAGAGTTGCAGTCCCTATCTGGGAGTAGTGGACTGTGTAGAAGACTGGGTGGTTGATACATTGCTGGATGCACTTTCTGCCATCCACGACAGGACCTGCTCACACTGCTCTGTTTGTAATAAAGGTCTACCACGTGGACCCATAAATTGTGATATGAAGCTGGGGACCCCAGAAACTTGCCTTTCGCCTAATCCCGCAGCAGCCGGCTGTGATTCACCTGGACCAGGAACTCGGCCTGTGACCACACCCTCACTTGGACGCCCGCGTCCACCTCCTCGACCCTTACACCTACTCCTTATCATGGCGGATTGCAAATAAAGCAGGGTCTAAATAAATTACCCCACTGTACAGCACTGACGACTTGGCCTTAATTTACCGCACACAGAGACTTGTAGGTAGTGGAGACTCTATGCTGTGGCTTGACAAAAGTAACCTGCTGTCTTGGCTGATACCTAGGGGTATTTTACTGCTCGCAGAGACTTGTAGATAATAGAGGCTGTGTGGAGTGGGAGAAGACTCTAAAGCCAGTGGATAGTGCTGGTAACTGCGGCGATCTCAACCCCACCAAGGAAAGGGTATTGTGAGACGCTCTGCACAGCGGCTGAGCTGAAGTACTTCGCAATAGCCCGGTGATATTACAGTACTGTTTATCGTGAGAATGGTATTTTACTGCACACTCCAGCCAGAAAAAAATAACACGGAAGGCTGCAAACAGGCCTAGCTGCGTATTACTAAAATGGAAGCACTACAACTCCCATCAGCCACCCAGCAAAATGCACACGGTCAGATGTAGCCCAACAAGGAGCTTTTGGGGTTTTTTTTGCGCAGAGGATACAGGCCGTATCGTGTATATCACTTTCCCTCTAGAAGTGGCTGTGGCCCTACGCTGTGCGTCTAATTTACTGCAGACACAGACTGCTATAAATAAGCAAGGAATTATTTGCGTACACTTTCACGCTGAGAGCAGTATTTTTACGCACACTTCAGCCAGAAAAAAAATAAATAAACATTACGGAAGGCTGCAAACAGGCCTAGCTGCATAATACTAAAATGGAAGCACTACAACTCCCAGTAGCCACCCGGTAAAATCCACACAGTCAGATGTAGCCCTAAGAAGGACCATTGGGGTTATTGATGACAGGATCCTACACTAACACTCTCCCTATAGTAGCAGCAGCAGCACTTTCCCTATACACTCCCAGTGTGTGTCTGAGGCGAGCCGCGAGCGGGCCCGCTTTAAATATTCTAACTAATAGAGATGAGCGAGCGTACTCGTCTGAGCTTGATACTCGTTCGAGCATTAGGGTACTTGGAATGCTCGTTACTCGAGACGAGCACCATGCGGTACTCGAGGCAATTCAATTTCCTTCCCTGAAATGTTAGCACAATTTTCTGGCCAATAGACACGCAGGGAAGGCATTACAACTTCCTCCTGTGACGTTCCAGCCCTATCCCACACCCCTGCAGTGAGTGGCTGTCGAGATCAAGTGACCCCTGAGTATTTAAAGTGGGTCCGCTTGTGGCTCGCCACAGTCACACACTGGGAGAGATCAGGGGCAGTGCTGCTGCTGCTATAGGGAAAGTGATAGTGTAGGAACCTGTGTACAAGAACCCCAACGGTCCTTCTTAGGGCGCATAGGACCACCTGCATTACTGTTGTGGCTGCTGGTAGCAGTTTTGCATTTATTTTATTTTTGTATATCGGGGTGTGCAGCCCCATTACAGCTATAGCGTTCTCAGGCTGCAGTCTGTACTACTTAGTATAGGGACAGCGTTGCTGAGATAGGGAGAGTGGTAGTGTAGGATCCTGTGTGCAAGAACCCCAATGGTCCTTCTTAGGGCTACCTGTGACCGTGTGCATTTTACAGGTTGTCGGATGGGAGTTGTAGTCCATCACTATTGCACAGCTAGGCCTGTTTGCAGCCTTCCGTGTGTATATATATATATATATATATATATATATATATATATATATATATATATATAATTTTACTTTATTTTTTTCTGGCTGCAGTTGGCGTTAGAATATCGCTCTCAACCTCCAACTGTACGCCAATAATTCCAATTTTTTTACACCACTCTGTGTCTGCGGTCAACTTCACGCACAGCGTACGGCGACAGCCCGCCCTGATAGAGGGGAAGTCATATACACGCTATCTAACTGGTAATTTTTTTTTTTTTTTTTTTAATAAATAAATAAAAGCTCCTTCCTCCGGCTAGCTGTGACCGTGTGCGTTTTACAGGTTGTCTAATGGGAGTTGTAGTCCCACACTATTGCACTTAGGCCTGTTTGCGGCCTTCCTGACTATTTCTTTCTGCCTGGAGTTTGCCTTACTATACCGCTCTCAGTGACAAAATCTACACACATAATCCCAAGATTACTTACACTGGCCTGTGTCTGCAGTGAATTAGAGACGCACAACATATGCCCACAGCGACTGATAGAGGGAAAGTGATATACACACTATATAGCCTGTATTCTTTGACCAAAAAAACAAAAAAGCTCCTACTTAGGGCTACCGCTGAGCGTCTGCATTTTACTGGGTGCCTGGCGGGAGTTCTGGTGCATCACTATTGCATTGCTTCCATTATTTTCTGCCTGGAGTTAGCGTTACGATTCCGCTCCCTGCCTGAAAGTGTACACATATAATTCCATAATTATTTACAGCGGTCGGTGTCTGCTCTATTCGTAATCCACCATGCTGAGGGGTAGGGGTCGAGGATGTGGACGTGGACGAGGATGCGGAGTTCCAAGTGAGGGTGTGGGCACAGGCCAAGTTCCTGGTCCAGGTGTATCCCAGCCGGCTGCTGCAGGATTAGGAGAGAGGCAAGTTTCTGGGGTCCCCAGCTTCATATCACAATTTGTGGGTCAACGTGGTAGACCTTTATTGCAAACAGAGCAGTGTGAGCAGGTCCTGTCGTGGATGGCAGAAAATGCATCCAGCAATGTATCAGGCACCCAGTCTTCTACGCCATCCACTGCTGAAACTCTGAATCCTCTGGCTGCTGCTCCTTCTTCCTCACAACCTATACTGCTGCTACAAAAATGGTACTGGGGTCTGCATACGCTTCTGCTACATAAATGTTACAGGGGTCTGCTGCTACAGAAATGTTACAGGGGTCTGCGTATATTGCTGCTAGAGAAATGTTACTGGGGTCTGCCTATACTTCCACTACAGAAATGGTACTGGGGTCTGCCTATACTGCTGCTACAAAAATGGTACTGGGGTCGGTCTATACTTCTGCTACACAAATGTTACATGGGTTTGCCTATACTGCTGCTACAGAAATGTTCCTAGGGTGTGTATATACCTCTGCTACAGGAATGTTACAGCGGTCTGTCTATACTATGGGTGCACTAAGTCTTCCCATCGCGATGTTTTACCTATGTGGCACAAATAGTACAGTGGCTGACTAGGCCTGAATTGCTGTCCGAGGCCAAGTTGCTTGGCGGGGCAAAACTCTCCCATGGTTGGGCACTCCGATTTCTTCCTGTGTAATACCATCTTTGTGCACTTACAGCATAGTCTAGGCCAAGGAACGCAAAGACTGCCTCTTCCAGTGTTGAGCTATCTATGTTGCGACACATGGATTTCTTATTGCTATGTAACTCAGGGCACCTTGGGTCACAAAGGTGGAGGCTTGGAACCGAGCCTGACCCTGGGCCCCCTAACGTGCTTCCCACACAGACTATAGCGGGTCCTGGTCATGGTGTCTTGGCCTTGTAATGCCACCTCCTCCCGCTTGGGGTCAGGGGATCAGCAATGCGCATCATGTGCTTTCTCTAGTGTTACCACAGTTATCGGAGAAACTTGTTTGGGCCAAAGGAGAGGAGCGTTACTGCATTAACGTTACAGGGGCCTGCCTATACTTCAGCTGCAGAAATGTTACAGGGGTCTGCCAATACTGCTGCTACATAAATGTTTCTGGGGTCTGTGTATACTTCTGCAACTAAAATGTTACTGTGGTCTATCAATACTGTTACTACTGAAATGTACCTAATACTCGGCTCAACCTATACTGCTGCTACGGAAATGTTACAGGGGTCTGTCTATACTGTTACTACTGAAATGTTACTAATATTAGGCTCTGCCTATACTGCTGCTAGGAAATGTCAATGGGGTCTGTCTATACTGTTACTACTGAAATGTTACTAATATTGGGCTCTGCCTATACTGCCGCTACGGAAATGTTACTAGGGTTTGTCTATAATGCTGCTACTGAAATGTCACTAATACTGGGCTCTGCCTATACTGCTGTTACGGAAATGTTACAGGGGTCTGTCGATACTGTTACTACTGAAATGTAACTGATACTGGGCTCTGCCTATACTGCAGCTACTGAAATGTTACTGGGGTCCGTCTATACTATTACTACAGAAGTGTTAATAGGGTCTCCCTGGACTTCTGCAGCATAACTGTTAGTGGGGTCAGCTTATACCTTTGCTTCAGGAGTATTACAGGGGTCTGTGCATACTACCGTTGCACTAAGTGTTCCCATTGTGGTGTTCAACGTACATGGCCCCCCAAAAAATTATCCAGACTGACTAGGGCATGCAGTGTGGGCCGAAGCCTACCTGCATTTTATCTCACGTTACCTTAGCTATTCGGGGCACTGCAATGTTATGAATAATTCACAGAAAAAGCCAAAAATCCAATACCCCTTACTCTTCCAAGCGGACACGGTCGCCATAGGCAGTATCGCCACAAGGCAGGCACAATCACCATCGGCAAAAATCGCAGTAGGACAGGCGCAACCGCCATAAGCACTACAAATATGCCGGCAGCCAGACAATGCTGTGGAGGACAAACCTGTCCATGGCAGGCGAATATGCTGTCACTCACTCAACCCACCCCGTCGGTGGGTTCCCTGGAGCCACCCATACTGTGGGTGCACACAGACTTCCCATAGCGGAGTTCTACGTACCTGTGACAATGTAAATTACACATACTGACTGGAGCATGCAGTGTGGGCCGAAGCCAACCTGCATTTCTTCTTGTGTTACCTCAGCTTTAAGGGAGGCACTGCAATGGAATTAATTTATGTATCGCCGGTAGGTTCCAGGGAACCACCCATGCTGCGGGTGCACACGGAATTCCCATTGCGGAGCTGTACCTGCCTGTGTCTATAAAAAAAAACAGACTGACTAGGGCATGCAGTGTGGGCCAAAGCCAACCTGTATTTTATCTGACGTTAGCTCTGCTATCCGGGGCACTGCAATGGGATTTATTTATGTACCGTTGGTGGGTTCCAGGGAGCCACCCATGCTGTGGGTCCACACAGACTTCCCATAGGGGAGTTGTACCTGCCTGTGACTATTAATTAAAAAAAAAACAGTCTGACTCGGGCATGCAGTGTGGGCCGAAGCCCACCTGTATTTTATCTGGCGTTAGTTCAGCTATCCAGGGCACTGCAATGAATTCATGAATGGGTGAGTGACTGCTGCCTCTCATCTGATTGGTCCCGCTGAGCCAATGAGAGGCAGCAGTCACTCACCCATTCATAAATTCATAAATCAGTGTGTCAGTGAGATCTGCCTCTGATTGGTCAGGCTGTGACCAATTAGAGGCAGCTCATTCAGCAGGCGGGGATTTTAAATATATAAATAAATATATATAGATGTATTTTATAAATAAATATATTTATTTTATATATATATATATATATATATATATATATATATATATATATATATATATATATATATATATATATATATATATATATATATATATATATACATTTCTGGATGCATTGCAGGGAAGGGCTTATATATTTAACCCCTTCCCGACAATTCATCCCGCGATCGCCGGCAGCCCATTGCTGTATTGTCGGCTCCATTGAATTCAATGGGCTAACATCGTTCTGCCGGGACAAGGTGAGTATATATATCTATATATATAAAATTGAATGTATGTCTGTATGCGTGCGTGCGTGTCTGTTTGTCCTACTACACCATTCATCCGATCGCCATGAAACTTTGATTTCCATCGCTGGATGTCTATAAATAGTAAAAGCTAATGGGTCCCAACTCCATTATTCAATTCTATGCACCAAAGAATTGGCGTCCAAAATGTTACGTACGGAATCTAATTCCATCACTTCCTGATGTCATCTATTTATATAAAAAGGAATGTCTGTCTGTCCTTTTTGTGCTACTACACCATTCATCTAATCGCCATGAAACTTCGAGAAGTTGTTGAGTACACTCCTGGGAAGATTACTGGCATAGTACAACTACCCTTCGAGCATCGTCGACAGTTATGCCCCCCAGACAAAGATCTTTGATTTCCATCTCGAGCACAAAAGCAAAAAGCATTACGAGCAACGGGAGGCGTGTTCAACTACAAAATGATGCATCCGCCGAACGTATCACAAGACAATTGCTGGATATTGAGAATGCTGAGGTAAAATGAAAGCTGTGCTGTGATTGGTTGCAATTTCTTATACTGCTGAGGTAAAATGAAAGCTGTGCTCTGATTGGTTGCTATTTCTTATACTGCTGAGGTAACATGAAAGCTGTGCTGTGATTGGTTGCTATATATTATCCCGCTGGGGTAACATGAAAGCTGTGCTGTGATTGGTTGCTATATATTATACTGCTGAGGTAACATGAAAGCTGCTGTGGTGTGATTGGTTGTTATATATTATACCGCTGAGGTAACTTGAAAGCTACGCTGTGATTGGTTGTTATCTAGATATATAAAAACGAATGTATGTATGTATGTCTGTCTTCGCGGCAACGCGCAACGGGTACGCTAGTATATATATATATATTTTTATTTTTGCACATTTCTGGATGAATTGCAGGGAAGGGCTTATATATTTAACCCCTTCCCGACAATTCATCCCGCGATCGCCGGCAGCCCATTGCTTTCAATGGAGCCGGCTGTATTGCCGGTGCTAACATCGTTCGTCTCTGCCACTTTATGCTGACAGTGGGGGGGGGGGGGGGGTCTCACTCTTACCACTATTGTGCTTAATAGTGGGACCTGGGAACTTGAGATGCAGCCCAACAGTTAGCCCCTCGCCTACCCTATCCTGCATCGGCGATATACAAAAATGCTCGAGTCGCCAATTGAATTCAATGGGGTTCGTTACTCGAAACGAACTCTCGAGCATCACTGAAAGTTCGACTCGAGTAATGAGCACCCGAGCATGTTGGTGCTCGCTCATCTCTATTGCCAACTCTTATACAGGAAGAAGAGGGTGTATCCAAATGTTGCTTGGTACAAAGATTAGTGTTACGTAGCATACTGTTACAAAGGTGAAACTACTTATTGATCTTAAGACTTATTGACATCTACCAAATATTCTCAAAGCTCTTAAGACCCGTCACAGACATAGAAATTACCTAAGTCAGGATATTGCTGTTGCATTAGACAACATTTCTGCAATAGTTGTGTGTCTTCTCTGTTAACATAGCTTAGCCTTATTTAATTTGTCTGTTGACTTATTATCTTAAAATCCTAGTTCCCGGCACTACAAAGCATAGGTTTCAGTCTTCTCATCACGGGCTTCCGTATCTACCAATTTGGCACCTGGCAACGAGGTCATCAGATCGGTAGCGGTGTGGTCTGATAACACAGAGGATGGGTGCTGCTCTGGTGAAGTCCTGAAGGCGAGCATGTGAGGTTCGTATTAGAGGGATGTTTATTCTGAGTGTGTTAACGGATGGGAGTGAGAGGGCTGTGTGGTGTACGGAAAGGAGGGAGGTGATACATGGAGGTGCAGCACCATGCACAGCTTTGTGGGTGCGGTTGAGGAGTTTAAATTTAGTTCTGCAGCGGATGGGCAGCCAATGCAGCGACTGACATAGTGCAGAGGTGCCTGAATTATGGCTGGATAGAAATAAAATGAGCCTAGCTGCCATGGTTAGTATGGATTGGAGCGAGTCTGGTGCGGGGGAAGCTGATGAGAAGCAAGTTGCAGCAGTCGAGTCAGGAGTGGTTGAGTGCAACCACCAGTGTTTTTAGCATGTCCATGGTGAGGAACGGACAAAATTTGGCAATATGTCTGAGGTGTAGATTGAATATTTGGGCAAAAGATCGGATGCGCGGGTGTCTATCAGACCCAAACCAAACCGGCTGTTTACCACTCAGGGTATTTAAAGCAAACGCGGATGCTAGTACTTCTGTGAAAGTCTCATGAAATCAGTTACAGTTCCTTTCATCGCTCCAAAGACAGCATGAAACATGAAGAAATTTTAATGGGCAAAGCAGGACAATTCATTCTGTGTATGTGTCAGATAGCTGAACACCGCGCTGGGAAACCTTTGTGTACCAAGAGTATAGACAATCCCCTGAAGCGTTTATGTACCAAGAGTACAGGCGAACAGCTGAAAAAAAATGTATTGCATCACTCTCGTACTCCTTCCCTCTTCGGGAATGAGAGTGGAAAGCTTGGGTCAAGAAGGGTGAGCGGACAGTGATCCTGGTTGGCCATAATGCATCTAACGTGAGGGTCACGGGAAAGACAGCTTAACATGGAGTCAGCCATGTATGCCAGAGTCCCAGTACGCAACACATCACTGTCTTCACTAGGAGTATGACTTTCATGATCCTCCTCCTCCTCCTTCGCTTCAGCCCATACCCGCTGAGCAGATGTGAGGGAAGTAGCATGGATACCCTATGCAGTGTGTGCGGCAGTCTCTTCCCCCTCCTCCTCCTCCACCACCCCCTCCTCCTCCTCCTCCACTCCCTCCTCCTCCAATACGCATTGAGAAACAGGCATGAGGGTGGTCTGGCTATCAAGCGACATACTGCCATCCCCCATCTCCTGTCATAACCGCAAAGCATCGGCCTTTATGCTTAGCAGCAAACTTCTCAGCAGGCAGAGCAGCGGGATGGTTACACTGATAATGGCCGCACCGCCGCTCACCATTTGTGTAGACTCCTCAAAGTTTTCTAGGACCTGACAGATGTCTGCCATCCATGCCCACTCCTTTTCGAAGAACTGCGGAGGCTGACTACCACTCCGCTGGCCATGTTGCAGCTGGTATTCTACAATGGTTATATGCTGCTCGTATAGCCTGGCCAACATGTGCAACATACAATTCCAGCGTGTGGGTATGTCGCACAGCAGTCGGTGCTCTGGCAGCTGGAACTGATGTTGCAGTGTATTGACGGTGGCAGCATCTGTGGTGGACTTCCTTAAATGGGCGCACACGCGACACACCTTGCTGAGCAGGTCAGACAAATGGGGGTAGTTTCTCAGAAAGTGCTGAACCACCAGATTGAGCATGTGGGCCAGGCATGGCTCGTGTGTTAGTCTGCCAAGCTACAGAGCCGCCACCAGGTTACGCCCATTATCACACACGACCATGCCTGGTTGGAGGTTCCGCGCGAAAGCCACGGATCTGTCTGCTCTGTCAAACCCTGCAACAGCTCTTGGGTGGTGTGCCTCTTCTATTCCAAGCCGGAGAAACCTTCACGGGCATAGGACCCGGAATCCTCAGTTTGGGTAGCATGTGAGCAGACCCAAGGTCAGACTCGGTCTCTGCCTCCACGAAGTTCACCCAATGTGCAGTCAGGGGGATGTAGTGTCCCTGCCCGCCAGCACTTGTCCACGTGTAGGTGGTTAAGTTGACCTTTCCAGTAACCACGTTTGTGAGGGCACGGTTTATGTTGGGTGAGGCGTGCTGGTGCAGGGCGGGCACGCACACCGGGAAAAATAGTGGCCACTGGCTACCGAGGTAACGCCACCGCCATCATGTTGCAGAAAACCTCAGTTTCTACTAGCCCGCATGGCAGCATCTCCAGGCTAAGTAGCTGTGCGATATGCACGTTTAAAGATCTTGCATGTGGGTGGGTGGCCACGTATTTCCGCTTTCATTCCAACGATTGGGTTAGCGACAGCTGAACGCTGCGCTGGTGCGCTGGGACACATTGGTGGAGGACCGTGAAGGTGAGGGTGTGGGTGCAGGCCGGGAAATGCTTGTGTCTGTGTCCTGGGAGGGGGGTTGCATCTCAGTACCAGGATGTGACACTGGGGAAGAGGCAGTGGTGTGACCCGCAGGCGGTGAATGGCTTGCGTTCCACCTTGTGGGGGTGCTTAGCCATCATATGCCTGTGCATGCTGGTGGTGGTCAGGATGGTAGCGGGGGCTCCCTGGCTGATCTTGGTGCAGCGCAGGTTCGCACCACTGTTCGCTGGTTGTCTGCGCTCTCTTTATAAATCAATGTTTATTGGTTTTGTGAGAATTACAGAAACAAAAACAGTCAGAAATAATAATAAGAGGTACAAACAGCATTCCAATATACTTTTCGTGTCACCTCGGTTATCCCAGTTGGAGACAACTAAAGTGGCTAAAAACGATTCAGAGGGAAAGGAACTTTACTAGAATCGAACACTATGAACCTCTTCTAGGAAAAAGAAGAGAACGAAAAGGGAGGCTGTGGCAACCGCGCTGATAGCCCTGAATATATAAAACAGCCACCTGCTGTTTTCTGACGCACAGGACGAACAACGGTACAAATAGGATAAGTTGGGGGTGGAGGGAGGGGGAGGGGAAGGGGAGGTGGGGGAGAGGGAGGAGGAAGATGGTGCTCTCCAGGATAGGCCGGTCCCGGAGTGTCAGTTTGAAATGCTGCCCAAAGATCAGCTCGGGAGCAACATGGGCGACGGGGGGGGGGGGGGGGGGGGGCGGGGTTCAAGAGAGGCATCCGTGGTATGGATGGGGTGCCTGTCCGCCGTAACCCTTACGCTTCCTCTATGGCTCAACCCTGAATCACTCTCCTGATGGCCCGCCAGGGCCCCCAGATCTCTAGGAACCTGTCATGCGTTCCATTGGACCAGCTTGAAAGTTCTTCTAGGTTTGCTAGCATATCGACTCTGGCCCTCCAAAGAGTTAACGTGGGAGGGTCCTTCTGCTTCCACATCGCTGGAATAAGGGATCTAGCTGTATCCACCAGGAGAGCGATCAGTCTATGCTTGGTCGGGCGAAAGGTAGGGGTAGGTCTCCACAGGAAGACCACATCAGGGGAGAGCACTAGATCGGGGGAGATCTTTTTCATCTCACCCGCCAAGCTGCTCCAGAAGGGAGCTATAATCGGACAGTCCCACCATATGTGGAGATAAGAACCCGTAGAGCTCCCACACCTCCAACACTCATTCCCTGCTACCAGCTTGTGATCGTGTAGCCATTGTGGGGTCCTGTACCACCGCGCCAGAAGTTTATAATGGGACTCCTGGGGGGTAACACAAGCGGAGAGCCCAAATGCTGTTTTTAAAATCGATCTGGTCTCTCTATCGGATAGGGTGATGCGAAGTTCTATCTCCCAGGAGATGAGGAAGGCAGGTTTCGTCTGGGAAGGGCGAGATACGTAGTTCTTGCGAATGTGAGCTATTTTTCTCAGGGAGGGAGTGGAGAGGTTACTAATCACGGTTTCAAAAGGGGTAAGTGGCCTGGAGGAGATGCAGGTTTTCCTGAAATTATTTAGGGTTCTCACCATATGGGTCAGAGTCAGGAAGGGGAGGGGGCGATTAGGTAGGAGCTCATTTAGGGTAGTGAGGGGTGCTTCCTGGGTGAGGGCGAATACATCTTGAAAGTGTTTTTCAGAAAGCATCCTCCAAGCCCGTGTCGAGCATGAGTCCAAAGGAAGATTCATATATTTGTAAAGGGCAGATAGTGGCGTGCGTGGGGAAGGGGGAGGCGCCAGATTTTTCCCTAGGGCGTCCCATGATTCCATCGCTCCCTCCAAAAGGGTTTTTTTTTCTGCAAACCTTACACCTCCTGTTCTCTGGGAACCAGAGGTCCTCCACCAAGGTAGGGCCATAGGACCCTTTTGCTAAGCGCTGAATCAATGGGTCTCTATTTGGGTGTGTGAGTTCTATCCAGTGATTCAATAGGTTAGCTAGATAGAATTCACGCGGACAGGGTAGGTCCACTCCTCCCTCCGTGCGCCTCCTAGTCAGAAGGCTGTAGGCCAGTCTGGGTTTTTTTCCCATCCAGAGATACCTGGAAAAAAGTGAGCGGAGCGATTTAAAGAAGCTGGGTGGGAGATATATAGGGAGGAGCCTCATCTTATAGAGGATAATAGGGATAATATAGGTCTTCAAGATGTTCTTACGGCCTAACCATGAAATAAAGGGGAGATCGTAAGAACGTAATAGCTTCTTGATCTTCGTTAAGGTGGGGAGGAAATTTATCGCAAACAGGTCCTCCGCCTTCTTCGTTAATTTTATACCCAAGAAGTCAATGGCCGAGTCGGACCACGAAAAGGGGGATATTTTCTTGATAGCCTTGAATCAGGAAGTGGAAATTGAAACTTTTAGGGCCACGGATTTAGTAAAATTGATTTTAAAATTAGAAAGGTCTCCGAAGGTCTCCAGTAGGGAGGTAAGGCGAGGAAGCCCCTCCTCTGGGTTAGTAATAAGAAAGACGATATCGTCGGCATATGCTGCCGTCGACAGGACCTCGTTCTCGATTCTCAAACCCTGTACAAGCGGGTCTAGTCTGATCTTTTGGAGGAGTGGCTCCAGGGCGAGTATAAAGAGGGTGGGGGAGAGGGGACACCCCTGCCTAGTACCGTTTTTTATATCAAATGGTGGGGAGAGAGAATTATTAATCTTAAGCCTTGCGTGGGGCATTGCGTAAAGAGAAAAAATTGCCGATACAAATTTGGGGGGAATGTTAAAATGGAGCAAGACTTGTTTCATGTACAGCCAATTCACGCGGTCAAACGCCTTTTCGGCGTCCGTGCCTACTAAGGCGAGTGGTATGTTATGGGTTTGAGAGAATCTGGCTGCATATAGGAGCCTTAAGCAATTATCTCGTCCCTCTCTACCCCCTACAAAGCCCGTTTGTTCTGGGCTGACTAGGGAAGTAATGTGTTTCTCTAGGCGTTTTGTTAAGATTTTGGCCCCTAATTTCATGTCGAAATTAATCAGGGAGATGGGACGGTAGCTCCCACAGGACTCAGGGTCCTTGTTATCTTTATGCACCAGGGTAATGTGCGCTTCCTGCGCTTGTCTAGGCAGGGGGGTCCCACTCAGGAGAGAATTATAAAGCTCAGTTAGTTTGGGGATAAGGGAAGCGCCAGGGGATTTGTAGTATATAAGGGGGAGGCCGTCCAGGCCCGGGCTCTTGCCGGGTGGAGACGAATTTAGAAGGTCACCCACCTCTTGTGGAGTGATCGGAGACAGAAAGGATGCAGCTTGGGGAGATTTAAGTCTATGAGAAAATGGTCAATTTGTTTTTTAACGATGGGAATGTTTTCAGCGGAGAGGGGGTCCCGTAGGTTATAGAGGCAAGAATAGAAAGCTTGAAATTCTTTGGCAATTTCTGGGGTGGAGGTGACACGCTGACCTGAGGGGGATTTAATGGCCTTTATGAGATTTCTTGTTTGGGCTTTTTTAATGAGGGACAACGTAAACTTACTACCTTTGTTTCCTTGTGCGTATGAAATGTGTTTGAGGTAGAGATATTTTTTATTAAATTTAGCTTCTAGGAGAAGTTTAAGTTCTGTGCGAAGGAAACCAAGTTTTTCAGCAGATGCTTTACACTGGGAGAGTTTAGTCAGGCGCTCTAACTTGGCAATTTGAGTAAGTAGGTCGTCAATGTCCTTTTGCTGCTTCTTCTTTGCCCTGAAGCCCGCGGCAATCAGAAGTCCTCTCATAAAGGCCTTATGGGCCTCCCACACTGTCGGGACTGACATGTCCTCTGAGGTGTTAAGTTGGAAGAATTCCTCTAGAGCTTTGCTTAACTGGGATCCGTCTTCCGCTGAATCAAGGAGAGATGGGTTAAGCCTCCACTCACGCGGGAGGGAATTTGGAAGGTGGAGAGTCAGGTGGACTGGGGCGTGGTCCGATATGGCCATGGCGTCTATCATAGCTTTTTTTTGAGTGTTGCAACAAGGAGGAGGAGACGGAAATGTAGTCTAAACGCTGGAAGGAGGAGTGGACCTGCGAGAAAAAAAGTATAATCCTTGGTGGATGGGTTAAGACATCTCCAGGCATCAACTATGTTTAGCTGTGAGATGCACCTAATGAGTTTGCTCAACTTTTTTCTGCGAGATTTGGGATTTCCCTGACGAGGAGTCCATATTAGGGGATAGAGTGAGGTTAAAGTTCCCTCCTAAAATGACCTGGCCACTAGCGAAGTGTTTGAGTATTTCTAATTGAGTTGTAAGCCATACTATCTGGTCTTTATTGGGGGCATAGAGATTCGCAAGGGTCACTTTATTTTCGTTAAGGCGTCCTCTCAGAAAAGGAACCCTGCCCTCCCCATCTGCGTAGCGAGCCTCACAAAAAAAAATTAAGAGATTTGTGTATTAACGTTGACACACCTTTGGAAGCGGAGGAGGGGTGGGAGCTATGAAAAGCCATCGGGAACTGACCTCCAGGGAGGGATAAACATATGTCCCCTTTAAAATGGGTCTCCTGTAGGAACACTACCCCTGAGCCATACCTTTTCAGAAGAAGGGCCACGTGGTGTCTCTTGTTTGGGGAATTCAAGCCGTTGACGTTAAAGGTCGAGAACTGGAGAGGTCTTGTCATCTCGATCTCGTGGGCGGGCAGACGATTTCCTAACTAGGAGAGGAAAAGAGCAAGCAAATTACACAGGTGTAGGCCTAAATATCAAATCCAGGGGGGGTCCCCTGGGCGAGCACCGGGTTAGAGGTAAGGAGTGGGGAGAGGAGGGGGAAAGGGGATGGAGCAAAATAGGAGGTAGACACAAGAGGAGAGAGCGTGTAGGGGGGTAGGTTGCAAACCACAACCTAAAATAGAGGGTTAAGGACGGCGGTTCCTAAAAGTAAGGAGTCCGCTGAGGTGTGGGGCGAGTTGTTTGGGCCCTACAAAGGAGGTCCAACAACTACTTTGATATCGGCCCAACCAGATAGGCGCCCGCAGAGGCCCCGACACCAGCGGGTAGAAATAGGGAGCATATAATTTCTACTAAAGGAGGAAAAACAGCGTTAGTACAAATAATCTGCTAAAAACAGCAACAACGAACAATGTGATCAAAATAGGCGATAGCCCAAGATCTTCAATAACGAGAAGTGAATGTCAACTTGGAGACACATCACAAAAAGTCGCAATCACCCGGAGGGTCCAAACTGGATAAGTGTGAAGCCAGGTCGGCGTCCGGTGGGAGGCGTAGTGAGAGATCTAGATGACATTACTTCTTCAGTCGTCAGGGGCAACATGAGGGTCTTTGGCCTTCTTCCTTTTGTTTCTGGGTGACTTAAGGTTACTCGCCACCTGCCACGATTCTGGGAGGGAAAGCTTTGGAAGCTTAGGGAACTCCGGGAGGGGTAGCCAGTTTGGTAGCTCTATTGGGTTCATCTCAAGGTGCTCCCAGCAATTGCTGAGGTCGTCTGGAGTACGAATCAATAATCTGCGGCCATTGTATGATATATTAATGCCGAAAGGGAAGAGCCATGTCTCTTGCTCTGAGGGCTTCCAGAAGAGGTAGCATAATTCGCCTCTTGTAAGAGTAGCAGGGGATAGATCCTGGAAAATGTGGATTGAAGAGTCCCCGTATGTTAAATTTTTATGTTGTCTGGCAGCTTTCAGGATGGCAGACGTGTCCTGGAAGGTGAGGAGCCTGCAGATAACATCCCTGGGGGGCTCTGCAGGCGGGGGGAGGGGTCTAAGAGCGCGGTGGATGCGTTCCACAGAAATTGTCGCCGCTCTGTCTTGCCCAAGTAGCTGGCCAAATATTTCAATGGCAACTTTAGACAGGGCCTCCGCTGCCCAGGATTCAGAGAGATTTCCTTGAAACAGATATTGCACCTCTGGTTACGATTCTCCAGGTCCTCCTGGAGAATGAGGGCTTTATTTAAATTGTCGTGCTGTTCCTTTAAGACTTTAGCCATGGCCAGGGCATGAGATGTAGCAGAGGCAGAGGCAGACTCCAGCTCCTCAACTCTGCCGCCCATCTGCCTTATAACAGCTTTTATCTCTGTTAGCTCGTTTATGAGGGGGGGGGGGGGGGGGCAGAGCCTTTGAGATAAGCTCCTTCATAAATCCCCGAGACACAGGGCTGGAATCCTCTTCATCAGAGGAGAGCTCTCCCTCCCCCTCCTTACTGTAGGCAGATGCAGCCTCCGAGGCCAGCGCCATCTTGATGGAAGGGTGGGGGGAGCGGGAGCTGCGCTCCTTCAGAGAGCGCTGCATCCCCGTCTGGCTTTTGGAGGTCCTGGGTGTGCAGGCTTGTTCTCCACCTTTGTCCCTTACAGGTTTGGGCATTTTGATGCTGCTATCAGTGCTGTGGGTCCTCCGCGGGCGCCTCGCCGAGGGAGCTCCGGTCTCAAGCGGCCATCTTGCTCCGGAGTTAGGCCACGCCCCGGTTGTCTGCGCTCTCAATAAAAAACCTCCAGACTTTCGAACACCTATACCTCTGCATGGAGGCTTGCCACGAGGGTGTGCTGTGGGGAACAGTTGGTGGATTATTTGCTATGGCTCTGGTTCTCCCCCTGACCACCACACTGCCTCTCCCAACCTTTTCTGCTGCTTGTTCTCTCCCCCCCCCCCCCCCAAGCCCTGTCTTCAGTAGGGTTTGCAAGCCAGGTGGGGTCAGTCACCTCATCGTCCATCAGCTCTTCCTCTTACTCCTCAGTCTGCTCCTCCCTCAGACTTATTGCCCTAACAACCACCTCGCTGACAGACAACTGTCTCATCGTCATCATCCACAAATAGCTCTTGAGACAGTAATTCAAAGTCCCCACCCTCATCACCCTGAGTCTGTGAAAGTTCCACATTTACGGCATCGGTCACGACAAACTCCTCACGTTGCTGTGGAACCAGTTTTTTTTTTTTTTTTAGACTCAGGGCAGGGATGCAGGAAGAGTTCTTGGGTGTATGCCTGTTCAACGCAAACTCCCATTTCCCTGGAGTGACCAGGCTGGGAGGAAGGAAGAGCTGCCTGAGGATACAGAGGTGCAGTCTCCTATGGGTGGCGTGAGTGGACTGTGTGGAAGACTGGGTGTTGGGTAAAGTACTGGAGGTGTTATCCGCTATCCATGTCAGCACGTGATCGCAGTGCTGTGCTTTTAATAATGGTCTACCATGCGGACCTGCAAAATATGACATGGAGCTGGGGAGTGGAGATAAGCGGCGCTCTACCAATCCCTCAGCAGCAGGCACTGTTTCACCCTGCCCAGGACCTCGGCCTGTGCCCACACCCTCATTCTAACGCCCGCGTCCACGTCCTCGTCCTCGACCCTTACCCCTAGTCCTCGTCGTGTAGGGTAAAGGACAGAGCAGGGCCAGAAAAAAAATTATTCAATGTATACCTCTGATACCTAAGGCTAATTCACCACACACAGAGACTGGTAGATTTTAGAGACTATGAGCAAGGCCAGAAAAAAATGTAACCAGTGTAAAGTGCTGAGACCTAGGCCTCATTAACGGCACACAGAGACTGATGAATATGAGAGGCTTTGTGTAGTGCCAGAAAAAAAATTGAACCTGTGTAAAGTGCTGACATCTAGGCCTAATTCACCACCCACAGAGACTGGCAAATATGAGAGGCTCAATGCAGTGCTAGAAAAAAAATTAAGAAGTGTAAAGCACTGAAAACTATTCCTAATACACCGCACACAGAGACTTGTAGATTTGAGACGCTTTGAGCAGGGCCAGACAAAAATGGAACCAGTGTAAAACGCTGATACCTAGTAGTAATTTACCGTACACAGAGGCTTGGAGATTTGAGAGACTCTGTTCAGGGCCAGAAAATTAGTTACGGTTCATTTCATCACTCCAACGACTGGATGAACCACAAATAAATTCCACAGGCCAAGCTTGACACAGTTGCCATCACCCAGGACCTTAGCCTCTCCACCCACCCTCAACAAACGTGGGCATAAAGTGGACTTGAATGCTAGTACTTCTGTGAAAGTCTCATTAAATCAGTTACGGTTCCTTTCATCTCTCCAAAGACAACATGAAACATGAAGAAATTTGAATGAGCAAAGCAGGACAATTCAATCTGTGTATGTGTCAGATAGCTGAACACCGTGCTGGGAAACCGTTGTTTAACAAAAGTTTAGACAAACCACTGGAAAACTGGTGGACCAAGGGTAGAGGCGAACACCTGGAAACATTTGTTTAGCAAGAGTATAGGCGAAGCCCGCAAAAAGAAAATAGTTTGCGAAAGTAAAGGCGAAGGCCTGAAAAAATAGTGTACCAAGAGTACAGGTGTACCCCTGAAATATGTGTTTACCCAGAGTGCAAGTGAAATCCAGGAACACTTTTTTTTTTTTTTTTTTTTAAGATAGAGCTTGTTGTTGCTTAATTTGATAACAGAGCCTGGAGGCAGCCCTCAAAAAAAAAAAAAAAAGATAGTTTTTACAGAGCCTTTTGACCCGCAGAAGAATTGGCTGCTCAGCGTGATGTCATGCTGGTATAGGAGAAGGTGGAAGAGGAGGAAGATCAGAGAAGGATAGACCAAGATACTTCCCTCTTTTTTTTTGGGGGGGGGGGGGGGGTGATATAGGATGCATGGTTCTTTAGTTCCAGCTTAAATAATCTTTATGCTCCGCTGCTCTCCATTGGTGGAGAAGATAAGTCAGGGGAAATCCAGCCTTTGTTCATCTTAATGAGTGTAAGCCTGTTGGCGCTCTCAGTCGACAGGCTGGTACGCTTATCCGTGATTATCCATCCAACAGCACTAAACACCCTCTCTGATAATATGCTAGCGGCAGGGCAGGCCAGCACCTCCAAGGCGTACAGCACCAGTTTGTGCCACGTGTCTATTGAACCAGTGTAAAGCGCTGACATCTAGGCCTAATTCACTGCCCACAGAGACGAGTAGATATGAGAGGCTGAATGCAGTGCTAGAAAAAAATTAAAGCAGTGTAAAGCACTGAAATCTATTCCTAATACACCGCCCACAGAGACTTGTAAATTTGAGAGGCCTTGAGCTGGGCCAGAAAAAAAATAACCCACTGTATAGCGCTGATAACTAGGGCTAATTCAAAGCACACAGAGACTGGTAGATACAGTATGCTCCAATACAGCAACAACACTTAGAGCCCCCCCCCCCCTAACTAAATATAAACCCCTAGTAGTACGCAGCATAAAACCTCTAACAGTGGGCAGAATACAGCTGGGATGCTTGAAAACAAATGGTGCACTACTGGTCCCAGCCAGCCAAAATGCTAAAGCACACAATAAGAGTAGTCCAAGAAAGGACTTTTGGGTTCATGGAGTCAGGATCCCTGCTTAACTGCTACCTAATCCCTACACTAACACTTTCCCTATCTCAGCAGCTCTATCCCTAAACTCTGCCAGCATGCATCTGAGGCGAGTCACGGGCGGCAACAGTTTAAGTGCACAGCATTCGCCTGATCCGGCCAGCCACTCACTGCTGTAGACGTGCACGGGGTTGGAACGTCTCAGCAGGAAGTGGTAATGCCTCCCCTGCGTGTTTAGTGGCTTAAAAAATAAAATAAAAATGGCACTAAACATGCAGGAGGGGACATTAAAGTTTTTCGAGGAAAGGAAGGGAAGGGAAATCTTTGTGTGGTGGAAAGTGGGCCAGGTCCCACAATTAAGCCACAATGGTGGCAAGAGTCTACACATTCCCACAATGCAGCAATACTTTGTGTGGGAAGTATGTGAGCGGGCCCTGGGTCAGGCTTGGTCCCAGCCTCCATGTTGTGTGAACGAAGGTACCGCCAATGACATAGCAGTGGGGACTCCATGTGTCCAGACACTACTCATTGTGTTTGGGTGTCGGATACCTCATCGACAATGCAAGGGGAAAGCCATCTGCACTCTGCAGCCTACCCAAGTCAGTCAGTGTCTTTGTGCCAGACAGGTAAATCACCGCTATGGGAAGTCTATGTGCACCCACAGCATAGGTGAGTCCAAGGAATCCCAAGACATGAACCATGAAGAAATCAGAGTGCCCAAACATGGCAGACTTTCACTGCACCGAGGACATAGGCCTCTGCACAAACCCTCAGCAATCGTGGGCATAAAGGGGACTCAGGTGCCAGCCCAGCACTTCTACTCATTTCCACAATGCAGCAATACTCTGCGTGGGAAGTATGTGAGCGGGCCCTGGGTCAGGCTTGGTCCCAGCCTCCATTTTGTGTGACCCAAGGTACCGCCAATGACATAGCAGTGGGGACTCCATGTGTCCACACACTACTCATTGTGTTTGGGTGTCGGATACCTCATCGACAATGCAAGGGGAAAGCCATCTGCACTCTGCAGCCTACCCAAGTCAGTCAGTGTCTTTGTGCCAGACAGGTAAATCACCGCTATGGGAAGTCTGTGTGCACCCACAGCATAGGTGAGTCCAAGGAATCCCAAGACATGAACCATGAAGAAATCAGAGTGCCCAAACATGGCAGACTTTTGGCCGGAGCCTTCTTGGGCTTCTTAGGAGATTTTGCCGCTTTCTTGGCTCCAGCGGGCTTCTTGGGCTTGGCCGCAGACGCTGGCTTCTTTTTGGCCGGCTTGTCCTTAGGCTCCTGCTTCTTGTTCAGCTTGAAGGAGCCGGATGCGCCGCTGCCTTTCACCTGGAGCAGGCTGCCCTTGGTGACCAGAGACTTGACGGCCAGCTTCAGGCGGCTGTTATTCTTCTCTACATCGTACCCTCCGGCAGCCAGAGCCTTCTTCAGGGCGGCTAGAGACACCCCGCTGCGCTCTTTAGAGGCGGACACGGCTCTGACGATCAGCTCCGACACGCCGGGACCGGAGGACTTCTTGCTTTTCTTGGCGCCCCCTGCGGCGGATTTCTTTTCTTTGTAAAAGATATAGTTTGGTTCATGACATTGGTTCACTCTGAAAATCCCTTTAAGGCCTTCAGATGAGAACACACTGGCCTGGTCATGAACTGTGTGCTGATTTAGCATGTCACGTACACATGGTGATTAGTACAAGGATGTTTTTGCATTATGAAATTATCTTCTATCGTGGAATCAGGATGCGTGGAGCATGAGAGTGCGGAGGGGTTATCCTATTATTGTGTAATTTTACAACATCTGTGAATTCCAATGTCTCTATGTCAAATGTGATATTTAGAGCCTGAGAAAGTCATTTACCTGCCAATAATGTATACTCCCATATGTTTTACCTATATCTCATTTGAATATGCCTCCCCTCTCTATATGTTAACCACACCTTCTTTTAATACTCAATAAAAGTTGGGTGCCTGGCTCACCAGGCATTCTTACTGACTTTGACTACATTCGGATATCGTGTCTGAGTTCTGGTTAAGGTCGCTGTCACTAGTGACTCTTATACTTATTTTACCTGATCTAGGCGTACTTCTTTATCACTGCTTTATCAGTTGGAGCCCACCAGCGAGATTGCTAAAAACTATACACTTCTTACTGAACGTGGAGCACCGGCCTACTTCTCTTGGATGAAGCAGTACCCCGGGGCAAGAGATTTCTCTTGACTTCTCCTAGGGGAGAGGGGTCGGCTGCGGTGTCAGTGCCAGGTGTACAGCTTCAGCATTTATGAACTTGCTCCCTATCAGGTAAAATTATCTTTCTGTTTGTTTGTCTTTTTTGTCTTTCTATAAGCAGCGCAGCAATAGCTCTGCTACATATCATTTCCTGCCTTGTATTCATGCTTTAACTCTTCCTATCCCTACTGCTTCCTCGCCTTCCTGTGTCGTTATTCGGCTCTGCTACATCGTGTATTGCTTTATATTAATGTTGTGCGGTATTACAGTATGATTATTGATATGCAACATCCCTGTGAGACAGCTCTTATTCCCCAGAAGACTGCTTTATTCTTTTCTGCACAATTACAGAAGATGAGCTTGAATGTAAAAATAATATTAACGCTTCAGAGAGAGATTCTGGTATTGACGCATAGATTTTCACTTGAGGTTGTGTTTTTACGCTCTGTACGCTTCCTTTACCCATGGTTTCAATACGACTCTACAGTTTTTGGCTACCGATAGAGTGTAGGTATATGTAACTGGGCTCTGGGATAGCCGCTTACTGACAGTTGCGAGACACAAGGTTTTGCACATAGCTAGATATCTGAAGACGGGACTGGCTCTCCCTGTTGGATTGCTATGGGTGTGATAGGCGGAAGGCCAAATTACCAAAAGCTGGTCTTGACCTTAATGCTTGGTGCCAATTTTCAGCGATTGCAGAATAATTTCATCCACTTTCCTAAAAGTGGGACCTCTGAATATGTCCTAGTGTGTGTCAGTATGGAATACCAGAGGTGATTGAGAGTGACAGAGGTATACACTTGACTTCTGGAGTATGTCAAGAGGTGAAAAAGGCCTTGGGAATAGAGCAGGCATTCCATACTCCATGCCACTCACAGAGTAGTGATAAGGTGGAGCGGTTAAATGGATGTATGTAGTGATGTTTATGAGGGGGGAGAGAATGCTATGTGACATGCCGCTAAGAGTTTTGTTGTTAACACTAGTGAAATATTACTATGTTACACTACAGAAAGTTAAAGTAAAACTAGATGTTTTAATAATGTGCAATGAAGTAAGTTATGCAATAAGAGAATGTAAGTCTGTCTGATGGATCTGTTACCTTTAGGTATAGGAGTATGAAATATGATGGAATATGACTGGATTTAGTTTTCTGCTGTGAATGGTTTGTTATTTGTGTGTCTGTACTGCGATTGTAGGTACATAGCTGATAGTCTGTTGGCTCTGTGCCAAGTACGTAGCAAATATTTCATCATGCAATCTCCTCTTTAACTGTCTTTATTATGTTTGGTAATGTTTTAATTTGATAATATATGGTGGTTATTCACTGTATAACCTTTTATGTTCATAACTGTATGTTTGTATTCTCCTACTACTCTAAAAGGAATTTTACTTGTGTACTGATTGATGTTTGGATGTTACTTTCGCCTGTATAAGTGTGAGTACAGTTTTGCAATGTGAGCTTTGGGTGAATGCTTTGTGGTTCATGTTTATATAAATCAGTAACGTAATGTTTTTTTCACTGGTCATGTAATTTTAAAGTTTTCATGAGGACGGTTTGTTACAGACTGATGTGTCTACACTGTAACCTTAATTGAATAGAAAACTGAAGCTCCTTTAATTGCTTGGCATACGTGCAAGCATTATATCATGACTATGTTCTTGTGTTTTCAGTGGGTGTACAGTATTGCTAAAAATACTACACAATCACTTACGTGAGTATATGTTTAAGGGTTACAAGTGCAAGTTCCTCTCCAAAATCTGCTGGTCTGTATTTGATTGCCTGGATTAAACTGGCTACTGTAATGTGTGGAACACTAGCCAGGGGTAATGACAGAGTGCCAAAGGATCGCAACCCGCGGCCAGGTGTCATTTTGGTAAACAGATTTTACATAGCAAATACTGAAGACAAAGTTCGCTACTTTTGACAGCTGCTATGGGACCCATGACCGATCAGAGAATATCCACGATGTGATGGGATCAGGGAAAAACTGATCAGGGAAAGTTCATGATGGGATCTGGTATGGGTGGTATATGAGGCAAAAATACATGAGAGCAGGTATGGAGATGAAGGGAATTTGCACCTGGACAGGAATGTTAAGTAGAAATTCATGACTATATGATGTGTACTTAAGTGAGTGAGTATGCAGTGGTTTAACATTTTGGAATACTCAGAAAATTAACCTCTGCTCCTCCATAGTATGCAAATGCAGACATTGTGGAAGGGGTGAAGGGGGGCATTCTATTTAACGGAAAAACTAGTAATATAAAAGATACATATATAATGTATATATGCAATTTAAGATACGTGAAAATCCCACTGAGCTGAATCACAAGGGCTGCGATACATTCACATCCCGTCCACAGCCAAAGAAGGGCGTTACGGCTGTGGAGCGATGGGTTGCATGAAGGGCAATTGCCCACCATGTAGAAGCCAGACATAGGAGCGATGTTTGGCTATAGTACTCCCTCCCTAGCCGGCTGATCGATAATATGTAAATAGGACATACGTTCTAGTTTAATTGAATCTAATAAGAAGTGGGAGTTAATAGATTTTGCTTGCTATAACATACAAAACCTTTAAAAAAAAAAATCATTTAGTGGAGGTTCTGCTGATGATACTTATATCCAGCTGTTGGCTTCTAAGAACTGTCCTGTAAATCTAATGAGTACGAATGTGTGAAGTCCTATCAATGCAAGTATAATGAGGTATTGAGGTGTGCTCTGATCATCCATATTTTTGCATTTGAGGTTTAACGATCTAAAACAACTGGCTGGACTCAAAGGGGTGGAGCTGGATGATGTGGAGAGAGGGAGTGTGCAGTGGGTCCCTCCCCCGAAAAGGAGGGTGTGAGGGAAGAACTCTGAAAAGGCTAGACTGACAAAGTATGAAAGTTGCTAATTATAAATGTATGGATGATAATGATAAATCTTAAGATTGTGTTTTAAACTTGATTATCTTAATTTGTGATGTTTGAATAATTTTAAGGAATTATTACTGTTTGTTCAAAAGACTGATTCATGAGTTGTATGTATAAAGTATATAGAAGTTGTTCAGGCTGTCATAGAAATAGATATTTATTAAAAATATTTGTTTGCTGCAGTAGAAAGCTAATAGGGTCACTCTGGGCAGAGATTGATAAAGCTGACATATAGAAACTGGTTTCATCCATTTTTATGGACGGATGAAGAAGAGTACCACAAGACCCAGGACTGCGATTTTGTTTTTTTGTTTTAATTTATTATGGACTGAACTATTTGCGATCAAGGTTATTTTGGACTGAATGAATTCATGAACTGAGTTATATCTGGCAGGAGATTGGAACTTTGCAAGTGTGATTTTAATTTTTATCTTCTCTAAGTGCCAGCTGTACCTCTCCATAGCTGTGACTATTCAACTGAGCCTGAAGAACTGACAAGTGTTTAAAACAGTGCCTAACTGCCAGTTGGCGACTAGTCAAAGGAGGGCTAAGCATTATAGCTCCTCCCTGGAGACCTGAGATGACCAATGGTGTGCAAAGGGCATGTGGAAGAGTGGAATCTACAAGGAACAAGGGGCTCTATAGTCACCTGTGAATACCTTACATCCATGGGTATGATGAATGGAGGAGATTGACTGACACCAGACTAACCAGGGAAAGTAGTAAGGACACAATAATTGCTCTGCTTCCCTGCATTAGAGACCCTGTATATTTGGGATGTAATGAAAAACAACGGAAGGAAGACCTCAAGATAAAGAGACATTTGTATTCCATATATGACTGTTTTGTTGTTTTATTTTTATATATTTATTTTTCATTTTTGCTTTTGTTTTTTTCTCGAGCCCAGATTTGACAGGATTGGTTTTGTGTTGCTAGCAAATGAAATTCTAGGGTGTAATAAATTTGATATTAGATTATCTGATTGTTTATGCAATGTATCATTGTTATGAAAAACATGCAGCATTTGAGAGAAACATTTAGAAGTTACCAATCATTTAATAACAGAGTTATAAAATGTCAAAAAGGTATGTTCAAACTTTTAGTTGGAAGGTGATTTTATGTATTATAATCACATTCTTGATCCCATTATGTAATCCTGTTTTAGTTATAAAAGGGTTGGGTTCAGACACCCTGTTACCTGTGCCATCTCACAAGGACCTACACATCAGTTCGAAGAGGCAATGGTGAGTCTGGTAAACAGCGCTGGGTAACATCAGGATGTCAGCACGCTATTGCTAGGTTTGTGCAAGGATTGTGCCATTTGCACCTGCCAGAACGTTGGAAAAACTGTTAAGGTTGCACTTAAATTTTTCTCTAAAATATTTCTCTTATACCTGTTTCAGTGACCAATAGATGCTGTTTTGACATTTTATGTAGAAAATATTGCGGCAGATTCATAAACATGTTTTCAGTTCTATTCCAGATCTATTATCATTACAAAGTACTCATAACCTGCAACCAGGAGATGGAAGGCCTTTACCAACTTTAATTACTTCTGTAAAGGAACAAAAGAAAATATTTTACTTCCCTTCCTGTATTATTGGCAAGATTTCAATTGTGTCTAATGAGCATGCATTAGATAAAGAATGCGCTAACAAAATCATTATGTATCATGAGATCATATCTAGAGTGAGAAATCTGTTAGAAGGTTGGGTATGCTGTCATGCCCCTTTGGTCGCTAAAGCTTTCTATTAGGAATTTATTAATGTTGAAGCTTATTCTTGGTGTTTATTTCCTAATACTGTGTTATTAGTTTATATTGCAGATGCGGTCATACATGGAATACTGATTAAGCTTCCAGGTGTTTATGCAGTATGTGGTAGTAAAGCTTACAGGTGGATCCCACTTGGAGCTGGAGGTACATGTACCCTAGCAAAATTGGAGCAGGCCACCTGGGTTTGGACTAGTGATGACTTTCCCTATCAGCATGTTCCATCACATATGTTACGTTCCAGAACACAAAGTACATTTTGCACACACACACTGGGCCTGGAAGGCTGGAGCAGCTCTGGGAGGACCCATAGGTATGATGTTTAACTCATTAAGAAATACTCACATGATAGAGGCTTTGGGAGACGCTTTTGATAACATCACTGATACACTATTTGACATATTGGGTGTTCAAAATGAATACACTAAACAACTGATTCTAGTCACTAACCAACATACAGTGGTCCTAGACTATCTCACCGCCTCACAAGGAGGGTTATGCCAGGTGGTGGGTCCATCTTGTTGTCACTACATAGATCCAGCAGGAACATTACGGATCACTCATGATTTGGAACAAGCGAGAAGGATAAAAGAGTCGTACCGTAAGGCTATCTCTGACGATGAGACCAAATGGCCCGAATGGTTATCTTACTTAAACCCTGTGAACTGGTTTAAGGGGTTGGGTGGCATGATTTCTGGAGTAGTGGGCCTATTCTTACAAGGAGTGTTGTGTGTTATAGTACTCGTAATTGTCATCAAGCTTGTAATGGTAATCATCAAAAAAATTCTGGGAACTAATTGTAAATGTTTTTCAGGAAAATCCGCTAAGAAATCCCCCGGTGTGCTAAAAACTGAAACTCATCTCATGACAGTGTTGACAACTGATAAGACACCTTGTACCTTGTGTGGAAAACCTACTCTGCAAAAATTTGATAATTGCATGTACTGCGGATATGACAGCGTGATCTAAAGGATCCTAACCTTCAAAGAACAATGACCTTTCAAAGGACTCATGCATTATATGGACTTTTAATCATACCATGAACATTTCCTTATATGGACTTCCATTGGACTCATTTATTCTCATTTACTCTTACCTAATCAACGCTTTTGGATGTTGTGCAATGGGATGTGATAACCCCTTCTACTGTGTGCCTTGAGGAGACTAGCAGGGAAAGAAGAGGCCTGACCCAGTGGGGGTGGGGTAGAGGAGTGGGAGGAAGATCTCCACACATCCTCGGGGCGGGTCTCTCTAGGAAGGGCTAGTGAGTGTAGCAAAGATAGCAGGTCTGCTTTGTTTTACATCTTCTAGCCTAGGGTGCATCCTACCATTCCACTATAAAGATATTTTAGGAGGGAAATTGTAAAAGATATAGTTTGGTTCATGACATTGGTTCACTCTGAAAATCCCTTTAAGGCCTTCAGATGAGAACACACTGGCCTGGTCATGAACTGTGTGCTGATTTAGCATGTCACGTACACATGGTGATTAGTACAAGGATGTTTTTGCATTATGAAATTATCTTCTATCGTGGAATCAGGATGCGTGGAGCATGAGAGTGCGGAGGGGTTATCCTATTATTGTGTAATTTTACAACATCTGTGAATTCCAATGTCTCTATGTCAAATGTGATATTTAGAGCCTGAGAAAGTCATTTACCTGCCAATAATGTATACTCCCATATGTTTTACCTATATCTCATTTGAATATGCCTCCCCTCTCTATATGTTAACCACACCTTCTTTTAATACTCAATAAAAGTTGGGTGCCTGGCTCACCAGGCATTCTTACTGACTTTGACTACATTCGGATATCGTGTCTGAGTTCTGGTTAAGGTCGCTGTCACTAGTGACTCTTATACTTATTTTACCTGATCTAGGCGTACTTCTTTATCACTGCTTTATCAGGCTGTTTCTTGGATTTGGCAGCCGGTTCGGCGGCAGGAGGAGCGGCGGCTGGCGCGGTTTCTGCCATTGTGTGCTGCGGAAATCAAATAGTAAAACTCTCCTGGAAGAGAAATTCTGAGAGCGGCGCTGGTGGCGCCTCTTATATGTACAGCGGCCGCGCTCTGATTGGCTCGTGAGCAGGCCCGTCCTGAGCTGCTATTGGCTGACACTGAGCACAGCTAGTGCCTTATCCCATCCGGGCCTCCTCTCCGCTCCGTTCTCCTCTTGTGCTTCCCTGCCCGGAATAAGAGTCCGTTACCGGTCAGAACCGGACAGGAGAGCTCGCTTTCAACGTGACTCCTCACTCTCTGACATCTCATGCAACCGTTTATAGCCGCTGCTGGCGGAGGTTCCGGGGAGGAGCGGAGAGGAGGCCACGAGATCTTCGCCATAGTTCTCCCGATCTGCACATCACCGCCTATCTGCGGAGATAAAACCGCTGCGGGAGCGCCTTCCCTCTATTCCCGGCACGTGTCACCATCCCCGGGATCTACTCCACAATCTCCATCGTGCAGAAGCTGATTGCACAATGCGAGGACGACCAGGAGCTGCCGAGAGCCCAGAGGTGTAGCACAGGCTGCGCCTCCGCTCACTGCCAGCTCCCGGGTGCTGAATGTATACTGTATATACTGCAGACTTCTCTATACTGCGGCGCAATGTAAGATGAGGAAACCCAGTACCCCCCTGTACACTCAGACGATCGGGAATGCCACACGTTATCGTCCCTTTAATACCCCGGACATGATGGGTGTGGTTGTCCACAAGAAGAAGCGATTCTTCTTCTCTGCAGGTCCATCTCCTCCCGCGGGCTGCTGCCCGTTCTATATCATCCCAGGGATACCATGTGCTGGACGTGACGGCCATTGCATCGGCTCTGTAGTTCCCATCAATCGTTGACGGTGAAGATGGAACTTGGGATTCTGCTGAAGAGCGGTGGCATCTAACAACGCTCTAATCGGGATGTAAATCGCCAAGAAATGACGCCTGAACAAAGCCTTCTACCCGCGGGTCTCCTGCAGCCGGCGATGGCCTGTCAGTCACTGATGTCCGAGCGGAGCAGTGATACAGCGGGACTCTCAGCGCCAGATCCAGTGCCGCAGTCGGTGACATCGTACAGAACCCGCAGGGAGGGTTGCACTGTAGATCCCCGGGGCAGCAGATGTTGTACAGTGTCCGCTGGGATTCCTATGGCAGAGCGTGTTGGTCCAGAAAGCTTTCACAGACCCTGAAGGACCACCGGTACTGTGAGACCCCCGCTTCCCCCACAACCCGGTCCCATATACCCCTCCAGATCGCTAATCAGCTCTTCTATTTAGCGCTCAATGAGGCTACCCAGAAAGAGAGCAGTGCAGGGGCAGCTAGTGGAGCTCTTGTAGGCAAGCCACTGCTCCGGCCGAACAGCAGCTCACAGTCATCGGCAGAGCTGGCCACCAGCGGCGCCATGGGCAGCGAGAGCGGGGTTCGCCGTGGCAGCGGCGCTAGTGCCATCGGTGTACGGGAGCGGAGGCCAGCGCGTAGGGTGACAGCGGCGCCAGCTGCTGCGGCCGACGGGGACAGGAGCTGGGAGCAGACAAAGCTGTCCAGCGAGCGCCCGGGGGGAAACGAGCGTAGATGTCAATCCGGCGGGGAGATGTGTGAGACAGGACCAGAGATGGGAATCCGCCTGGGAGATATGTGAGCGTGCCAGGGGAATGGGCGGTACATGTGGGGAGGTGTGTGTGCGGCAGCCGGTCCACCGTCGTGCCCCTCGCCTAGACGTACCATCTAACTCAGGGCTTCCAACCCATGTTTCCACCCTTACATCCGCTGGAGACATAATGCACCAGGGCCGCTCAGCTGTAAGTGAATAGGAGCAACGCAGATGGCACGGCATCAGTACAACTGTAGCTGAGCTCCGTCTCCCGGCCGGCCTCCAGCTTCCTTCTCAGTGCAGTAGGGTCACTCCGGCTTTGCTGCACCTCATGCCCTCCCATGAACCCTCCTCCGGACAGGTGTGAGGGGAGGGGGCAGCGCTCTCTACGACGGGCTCTCCTAGCTGCCTCGGACGCTGCTCTTGTTCTATGTCTATGTGATGCCTCCGTGGGCAGGAGAGGATAATAAATACCATCGGGTGCCATCAAGAAGCTTCACGGAAGACAGCTCCCTGTCCGGGCTGCCCCATGCGTGACTTCCCACGGGACACCGGCCTAGCTATGTACATTTAACCCTTAACCCACTAGTCTCCGGTCACTGTATCTACCTGCAGTCATACATGTAAAGGCAGTAGCCGCAGTACACAGTGCGGCCGGCGGGTCAATAATCTGCTCACAATGACCAACATGGACATACAATGGAGAACAATACAATAAATGAGTTCTGAATGTAATGTTTATGTAAAGGTCACCGTGTCCGTACAAAGGGTCTAGTGTTCTTGTGTCACATTGTGTGCAAGTAGTAGCGGCAAAGGGAAACCTTTAGGCTGATATCTTGTCACGGAGTGTTGTTCAATCTTTGGCAATCCGGACTGATGCCCCAATAATAGTCGGCCCTGATATATGCACCCCGTCTACCCTGATACCCTGCCTCCATGACCTTCACCTTGCTCATGGCTGAGGGCACCAAGGTTTTCCGTGAAGTTACCACGATGGCTGAGCAGAAAATGCCCCTCGATGCTGATGTTGTAGCATTGTGTAGCTCCGGAAAACTCCGGACAAACCATCATTAGCAAGGCACACTTTAGATAAGCACCACACTACCTCCAACCAAGCACAAGCACTGCCTGCGGGACACACCGCTGCCTCTTCTCCTGGGTCACATGCTGCCCAACCCCCACCCCGCACCACCCTGCGTCTGCAGCGCACACAAAAGTGACACATTGACGTTTGATCTTCATTCCAATCCTGTGCCACCTCCGTCAGGAGCTGCAAACGTGGGCATAGCAATGGGGAATCCATGTGCCACACAGTATTCATTTTGTCTAGGTGTCGCATAGCTCAATCGACACCACAAGGGGAAAGCCATCTGCACTCTGCCCCCTACCCAAGTCAGTCAGTGTCTTTGTGCCAGGCAGGTCAAACACCGCGATGGGAACTAAGTTTGCACCAACAGCTTGGGTGGTTCCTAGGCAACCCAAGACTTGAACAATAAATAAATCAGAGCGGCCAAACATGGCAGACTTGCACCGCGCCGACGACATAGGCCTCAACCCACAGCTTCAGCAATCGTAGGCATGAAGCGGACTTCGATGCTAGTTCATCTGCGACGGGCTCATCAAATCAGTTAGCTTTCCTTTCACCGCTCCAATGACTGGATTAGCCAGGAAAAAGCTCCACAGCCCCAACCTGGCGCAGTTGCAGTTCCCCCGGGACATAGTCCTCGGCCAACAGCTTCAGCAATCATAGGCAGGAAGCGGACTTTCACTGCACCCAGGACATAGGCCTCTGCACAAACCCTCAGCAATCGTGCGCTTAGAGCGGACTCCCATGCTAGCATAGCTGTGAACGTCTCATTAGCGCTGTATTGCTCCTCTTGTTTGTCCCAATGCAGCGCCCCAGATAGCTGAGGTAACGTGAGATAAAATACAGGTTGGCTTCGGCCCACACTGCATGCTAGTCAGTCTGGCCTTTTTTCATAGTCACAGGCAGGTACAACTCCGCTATGGGAAGTCTGTGTTGACCCACAGCATGGGTGGGTCCCAGGAAGTACACAAATAAATCCCATTGCAGTGCCCCAGATAGCTGAGCTAACGTGAGATAAAGTACAGGTTTGCTTCGGCCCACACTGCATGCCCTAGTCAGTCTGGGTTTTTTGGGGGGTCAGATACGTAGAACACTGCGATGGGAACACTTAGTGCACCCATACTATACACAGACCCCTGTAATATTCCTGTAGCAAAGGTATAAGCTGACCCCACTAACAGTTATGCTGCAGAAGTCCAGGGAGACCCTATTAACACTTCTGTAGTAATTGTATAGACGGATCCCAGTAACATTCCAGTAGCTGCAGAATAGGCAGAGCCCAGTAACATTTCAGTAACAGCAGTATAGGCAGAGCCCAGTATTAGTAACATTTCAGTAGCAGCATTATAGACAGACCCTAGTAACATTTCCGTAGCGGCAGTATAGGCAGAGCCCAGTATTAGTAACATTTCAGTAGTAACAGTATAGACAGACCCCAGTGACATTTCCGTAGCAGCAGTATAGGCAGAGCCTAATATTAGTAACTTTTCAGTAGTAACAGTATAGACAGACCCCTGTAACATTTCCGTAGCAGCAGTATAGGTAGAGCCGAGTATTAGGTACATTTCAGTAGTAACAGTATAGACAGACCACAGCAACATTTTAGTTGCAGAAGTATACACAGACCCCAGAAACATTTATGTAGCAGCAGTATTGGCAGATCCCTGTAACATTTCTGCAGCTGAAGTATAGGCAGGCCCCTGTAACGTTAATGCAGTTACACTCCTCTCCTTTGGCCCAAACAAGTTTCTCCGATAACTGTGGTAACACAGGAGAAAGCACATGATGCGCATTGCTGATCCCCTGACCCCAAGCGGGAGGAGGTGGCATTACAAGGCCAAGACACCATGACCAGGACCCGCTATAGTCTGTGTGGGAAGCACGTTAGCGGGCCCAGGGTCAGGCTCGGTTCCAAGCCTCCACCTTTGTGACCCAAGGTGCCCTGAGTTACATAGCAACAAGAAATCCATGTGTCGCAACATAGATAGCTCAACACTGGAAGAGGCAGTCTTTGCGTTCCTTGGCCTAGCCTATGCTGTAAGTGCACAAAGATGGTATTACACAGGAAGAAATTGGAGTGCCCAACCATGGGAGAGTTTTGCCCCGCCAAGCCACTTGGCCTCGGACAGCAATTCAGGCCTAGTCAGCCACTGTACTATTTGTGCCACATAGGTAAAACATCGCGATGGGAAGACTTAGTGCACCCATAGTATAGACAGACCGCTGTAACATTCCTGTAGCAGAGGTATATACACACCCCAGGAACATTTATGTAGCAGCAGTATAGGCAAACCCCTGTAACATTTGTGTAGCAGAAGTATAGACCGACCCCAGTACCATTTTTGTAGCAGCAGTATAGGCAGACCCCAGTACCATTTCTGTAGTGGAAGTATAGGCAGACCCCAGTAACATTTCTCTAGCAGCAATATACGCAGACCCCTGTAACATTTCTCTAGCAGCAATATACGCAGACCCCTGTAACATTTCTGTAGCAGCAGACCCCTGTAACATTTATGTAGCAGAAGCATATGCAGACCCCAGTACCATTTCTCTAGCAGCAATATACACAGACCCCAGTATCATTTCTGTAGTGGAAGTATAGGCAGACCCCAGTAACATTTCTCTAGCAGCAATATACACAGACCCCAGTATCATTTCTGTAGTGGAAGTATAGGCAGACCCCAGTAACATTTCTCTAGCAGCAATATACGCAGACCCCTGTAACATTTATGTAGTAGAAGCTTATGCAGACCCCAGTACCATTTTTGTAGCAGCAGTATAGGCTGTGAGGAAGGAGGAGCAGCAGCCAGAGGATTCAGAGTTTCAGCAGTGGACGGCGTATAAGACTGGGTGGTCGATACATTGCTGGATGCATTTTCTGCCATCCACGACCGGACCTGCTCACACTGCTCTGTTTGCAATAAAGGTCTACCACGTGGACCCACAAATTGTGATATGAAGCTGGGGACCCCAGAAACTTGCCTCTCTCCTAATCCTGCAGCAGCCGGCTGGGATACACCTGGACCAGGAACTTGGCCTGTGCCCACACCCTCACTTGGAACTCTGCATCCTCGCTCACGTCCACATCCTCTACCCCTACCCCTACCCCTCAGCATGGTGGATTACGAATAGAGCAGACACCGACCGCTGTAAATAATTATGGAATCATATGCGTACACTTTCACGCAGAGAGCGGAATCGTAACGCTAACTCCAGGCAGAAAAAAATGGAAGCAATGCAATAGCGATGCACCAGAACTCCCGCCAGGCAGCCAGTAAAATGCAGACGCTCAGCGGTAGCCCTAAGTAGGAGCTTGTTGGGGTTTTTTTTTGGTCAAAGAATACAGGCTATATAGTGTGTATATCACTTTCCCTCTATCAGTCGCTGTGGCCGTATGTTGTGCGTCTCTAATTCACTGCAGACACAGCCCGGTGTAAATGATCTTGGAATTATGTGCCTAGACTTTGTCACTGAGAGCGGTCTAGTAAGGCAAACTCCAGGCATAAATCAATAGTCAGGAAGGCCGCAAACAGGCCTAAGTGCAATAGTGTGGGACTACAACTCCCATCAGACAACCTGTAAAATGCACACGGTCACAGGTAGCCCTAAGAAGGACCGTTGGGGTTCTTGTACACAGGATGCTACACTACCACTCTCCATATCTCAGCAACGCTGTCCCTATACTACTACTACTACTACTACTACTACTACTACTACTACTACTAATAATAATAATAATAATAATAATAATAATAATAATAATAATAATAATAATAATAAAAAAACTTTATTTGTATAGCACCAACATATTCCGCAGCGCTTACATAGACAGGGGGAATACAGAAAGACAAAAGTACAAACATTACAGAACCACGGTTACATAGTAATCAATTGATGGAAACAATAGGGGTGCGGAGCCTGCTCCAACGAGCTTACATACTACAAGTAATGGGGTGATACAGAGGGTAAAGGGGCTGGAGATGTGTACGGTATGGCGAGGTGGAGAGTGAGGGATGCTATACACATAGACAATGGTCAGACATTTAGCCGTGTGACAGCAGAATCGGTATGACTGCAGGAGCGGTTTATGATGGCTAGCAGGAATTGCAGTCAGTAGGTCAGGGAGCATGTTATCAGGCGGAGTGCAGAGGGGTTTGTTTAGGGAATGCGGTATGCCTCCCTGAAGAGGTGCGTTTTTAGAGCACGCCTGAAGTTCTGCGAGTCCTGGATTGCTCGGGTAGCCTTTGGTAGTGCGTTCCAGAGGACCGGTGCTGCTCTGGAGAAGTCTTGGAGGCGGGAATGAGAAATTCCAATTAAAGGCGAGCTCAATCTGGTTTCGTTAGCAGAGCGGAGAGCCCGGGCTGGTTGATGGATTGAGATGAGGGAGGCAATATAGGGGGCGCTGCGCTGTGGATGAGGGATACAATATAGGGGGGTGCTGCGCTGTGGAGGGCTTTGTGGATGAAGGTGGCGAGTTTAAATTGAATTCTGTATTTACCGGGCAGCCAGTGCAGTGACTGGCACAGGGCAGAGGCGTCCGAGTAGCGGCTGGACAGGAAGATGAGCCTGGCTGCCGCATTCAGGATGGACTGGAGAGGGTAGAGTCTGGTGCAGGGGAGGCCGATCAGGAACGAGTTGCAATAATCGAGCCGGGAGTGGATGAGGGCAACAGTAAGCATTTTTAGCGTGTCCACAGTGAGAAAAGAGTGGATTCTTGCGATGTTCTTGAGGTGCAGCTGACATGTTCGGGCCAGAGATTGGATGTAGGGGGCAAAAGAGAGATCAGAATCAAATATGACTCCAAGGCAGCGGGCATGCTGGGAGTTATGGTGCCACACACTGAGATGGAGATGTCAGGATGAGGTCGGTTAGTGGAGGGTGGAAATACCAGCAGGTCAGTTTTAGAGAGGTTTAGTTTTAGGTAGAGAGAGGATATAGTGTTAGAGACAGCGGACAGACAGTCGGTGATGTTTTGAAGTAAAGGTGCAGAGATGTCACAGGAAGAGGTGTATAGCTGGGTGTCATTAGCATACAGGTGGTATTGGAGGCCAAATCTCCTGATGGTTTGTCCAATAGGGGCTGTGTAGATGGAGAAAAGTAGTACAGACTGCAGCCTGAGAACGCTATAGCTGTAATGGGGCTGCACGCCCGATATCCAAAAAAAAATAAAAAATGCAAAACTGCTACCAGCAGCCACAACAGTAATGCAGGTGGTCCTATGCGGCCCTAAGAAGGACTGTTGGGGTTCTTGTACACAGGTTCCTACACTAACACCTTCCCTATAGCAGCAGCAGCACTGCCCCTGATCTCTCTCAGTGTGTGACTGTGGCGAGCCGCAAGCGGACCCACTTTAAATACTCGGGGGTCACTTGATCTCGCCAGCCACTCACTGCAGAGGGGTGGGATAGGGCTGGAACGTCACAGGAGGAAGTTGTAATGCCTTCCCTGCATGTCTATTGGCCAGAAAATCGTGCTAACATTTCAGGGAAGGAAATTGAATTGCCTCGAGTACCGTGTGGTGCTCGTCTCGAGTAACGAGCATCCCAAGTACCCTAATGCTCGAACGAGTATCAAGCTCAGACGAGTACGCTCGCTCATCTCTATTAGTTAGAATATTTAAAGCGGGCCCGCTCGCGGCTCGCCTCAGACACACACTGGGAGTGTATAGGGAAAGTGCTGCTGCTGCTACTATAGGGAGAGTGTTAGTGTAGGATCCTGTCATCAATAACCCCAACGGTCCTTCTTAGGGCCACATCTGACCGTGTGGATTTTACCGGGTGGCTACTGGGAGTTGTAGTGCTTCCGTTTTAGTATTATGCAGCTAGGCCTGTTTGCAGCCCTCCGTAATGTTTTTTGTTTTTGTTTTTTTTCTGGCTGGAGTGTGCGAAAAAATACTGCTCTCAGCATGAAAGTGTACGCAAATAATTCCTTGCTTATTTATAGCGGTCTGTGTCTGCAGTAAATTAGACGCACAGCATAGGGCCACAGCCACTTCTAGAGGGGAAGTGATATACACTATACGGCCTGTATCCTCTGCGCAAAAAAAACAAAAGCTCCTTGTTGGGCTACATCTGACCGTGTGCATTTTACTGGGTGGCTGATGGGAGTTGTAGTGCTTCCATTTTAGTATTGCACAGCTAGGCCTGTTTGCAGCCTGCCGTGTTATTTTTTTCTGGCTGGAGTGTGCAGTAAAATACCACGCTCACGATAAACAGTACTGTAATATCACCGGGCTATTGCGAAGTACTTCAGCTCAGCCTCTGTGCAGAGCGTCTCACAATACCCTTCCCTTTGTGGGGTTGAGATCGCCGCAGTTACCAGCACTATCCAATGGCTTTACAGTCTTCTCCCACTCCACACAGCCTATATTATCTACAAGTCTCTGCGAGCAGTAAAATACCCCTAGGTATCAACCAAGACAGCAGGTTACTTTTGTCAAGCCACAGCATAGAGTCTCCGCTACCTACAAGTGTCTGTGTGCGGTAAATTAAGGCCAAGTCGTCAGTGCTGTACAGTGGGGTAATTTATTTAGACCCTGCTTTATTTGTAATCCGCCATGATAAGGAGTAGGTGTAAGGGTCGAGGAGGTGGACGCGGACGTCCAAGTGAGTGTGTGGGCACAGGCCGAGTTCCTGGTCCAGGTGAATCACAGCCGGCTGCTGCTGGATTAGGAGAGAGGCGAGTTTCTGGGGTCCCCAGCTTCATATCACAATTTATGGGTCCACGTGGTAGACCTTTATTACAAACAGAGCAGTGTGAGCAGGTCCTGTTGTAAATGGCAGAAAGTGCATCCAGCAATGTATCGACCACCCAGTCTTCTATACAGTCCACTACTCCCAGATAGGGACTGCAACTCTGATTCCTCTGGCTGCAACTCCTCCTTCCTCCCAGCCTCCTCACTCCATGAAAATGACATATTCTGAGCAGACAGACTCCCAGGAACTGTTCTCGGGCCCCTGCCATGAGTGGGAAAAAATGGTTCCTCTCTCACCTGAGGAGTTTGTCGTGACCGATGCCCAACCTTTGGAAAGTCCCCGGGGTCTGGATGGTGAGGCTGGGGACTTCCGGCAAGTGTCTCAAGAGTTTTCAGTGAGTGAGGAGGATGATGATGATTGTCTATCAGTGAGGTAGTAGTAAGGGCAGTAAGTCCGAGGGAGGAGCGCACAGAGGATTTGGAGGAAGAGCAGCTGGACGATGAGGTGACTGACCCTACCTGGTTTGCTAAGCTTACTGAGGGCAGGTCTTCAGAGGGGGAGGCAAGTGCAGCAGCAGGACAGGTTGGAAGAGGCAGTGGAGTGGCCAGGGGTAGAGGCAGGGCCAGGGCGAAGAATCCTCCAACTGTTTCCCAAAGCACCCCCTCGCGCTAAGCCTCCGTGCAGAGGGCTAGGTGTTCAAAGGTGTGGATGTTTTTCAGTGAGAGCGCAGACGACCGGTGATCAGTGGTGTGCAACCTGTGTCGCGCCAAGATCAGCCGGGGAGCCACCACTACCAGGCTATGGCATATGAGGGCCAAGCACCCCACAAGGTGGGACGCAGGTCGTTCACCGCCTCCGGTTAACACCACTGCCTTGTCCCCTGTGCCCCAACCTGCCACTCAGATCCACCCCCCCCCCCCCTGCTCAGGACACAGGCACGTGTGCCTCCCGGCCTGTACTCACACCCTCACCTCCAGTGTCCTCCACCCCATCCAGCAATGTCTCTCAGCACAGCGTTCAGCTGTCGCTAGCAGAAGAGTTGGAGCAAAAGCGCAAATACGCTACCAGGCACCCGTACGCACAAGCTGTAAATGTGCACATTGCAAAATTAATCAGCCTAGAGATGCTGCCGTAGTGGCTTGTGGAAACGGAAGCTTTCAAAACATGATGGTGGTGGCAGGCCCGCGCTACTTGGTCCCCAGTCGCCACTATTTTTCCCGGTGTGCCGTCCCAGCCCTACACCAGCACGTCTCCCGCAACATAAATTGTGCCCTCACCAACGTGGTTACTGGGAAGGTCCACTTAACCACGGACACGTGGACAAGTACAGACGGGCAGGGCCACTATATCTCCCTGACGGCACATTGGGTGAATTTGGTGGAGGCTGGGATCGAGTCAGAGCTTGGGACCGCTCACGCCCTACCCACACCCAGAATAGCAGGTCCTACCTCGCTGCTGGTATCTGCATCGCACTATGCCACCTATTCTAACCCCCCCCCCCCTCTTCCTCCTACGCAACCTCTACCTCTCATTTAAGAAGTGTGAGCAGCACGTCACCAGCAGTCGGTGTGGCGCGGCGTGGCAGCACAGCGGTTGGCAAGCGTCAGCAGGCCGTGCTGAAACTACTCAGCCTAGGTGACAAGAGGCACACGGCCCACGAACTGCTGCAGGGTCTGACAGAGCAGACCGATCGCTGGCGTGCGCCGCTGAGCCTCCAACCGGGCATGGTCGTGTGTGACAACGGCCGTAACCTGGTGGCGGCCCTGCAGCTCGGCAGCCTCACGCACGTGCCATGCCTGGCCCACATCTTTAATTTGGTGGTTCAGCACTTTCTGAAAAGCTACCCACGCTTGTCAGACCTGCTCGTAAAGGTGCGCCGGCTCTGCGCACATTTCCGCAAGCCCCACACGGACGCTGCCACCCTGCAACATCGGTTTAATCTGCCAGTGCACCGACTGCTGTGCGACGTGCCCACACGGTGGAACTCTACGCTCCACATGTTGGCCAGGCTCTATGAGCAGCGTAGAGCTATAGTGGAATACCAACTCCAACATGGTGGGAGTCAGCCTCCTCAATTCTTTACAGAAGAGTGGGCCTGGTTGGCAGACATCTGCCAGGTCCTTGGAAACTTTGAGGAGTCTACCCAGATGGTGAGCGGCGATGCTGCAATCATTAGCGTCACCATTCCTCTGCTATGCCTCTTGAGAAGTTCCCTGCAAGGCATGAAGGCAGACGGTTTGCGCTCGGAAACGGAGTCGGGGGAAGACAGTATGCCACTGGATAGTCAGAGCACCCTCATGTCTTTATCCCATCGCGTTGAGGAGGAGAAGGAGGGGGGGCATGAGGAAGAGGGGGAAGAGACAGCTTGGCTCACTGCTGAGGGTACCCATGCTGCTTGCCTGTCATCCTTTCAACGTGTATGGCCTGAGGAGGAGGAGGAGGATCCTGAAAGTGATCTTCCTAGTGAGGACAGCCGAGTGTTGCGTACAGGTACCCTGGCACACATGGCTGACTTCATGTTAGGATGCCTTTCTCGTGACCCTCGCGTTACACGCATTCTGGCCACTACGGATTACTGGGTGTACACACGGCTCGGCCCACGGTATAAGGAGAACCTTTCCACTCTCATACCCGAAGAGGAAAGGGGTTCGAGAGTGATGCTATACCACAGGACCCTGGCGGACAAACTGATGGCAAAATCCGCCAGCGCTAGTGGAAGAAGGCGCAGTTCCGAGGGCCAGGTAGCAGGGGAGGCGCGGAGATCAGGCAGCATGTACAGCGCAGGCAGGGGAACACTCTCCAAGGCCTTTGACAGCTTTATGGCTCCCCAGCAAGACTGTGTCACCGCTCCCCTGTCAAGGCTAAGTCTGCGGGAGCACTGTAAAAGGATGGTGAGGGAGTACTTAGCCGATCGCACGACCGTCCTCCGTGACGCCTCTGCCCCCTACAACTACTGGGTGTCGAAGCTGGACACGTGGCCTGAACTTGCGCTGTATGCCCTGGAGGTGCTTGCTTGTCCTGCCGCTAGCTTCTTGTCAGAGAGGGTGTTTAGTGAGGCTGGGGGAATCGTCACGGACAAGCGTACCCGCCTGTCAACCGACAGTGCCGACAGGCTTACACTCATAAAGATGAATAAAGCCTGGATTTCCCCAACCTTCTCTTCTCCACCAGCGGAAAGCAACGGTACCTAAACAATACGTGGGCTGCACCCGCGGATGGAAGCATCGTTCTCTATCACCATCAAAAACGGAGACCTTTTAGCTTCATCAATCTGTGTATAATAATATTCCTCCTCCTCCTCCTGCTCCTCCTCCTGAAACCTCACGTAATCACGCCAAACGGGCAATTTTTCTTAGGCCCACAAGGCTCAGTCATATAACTTTTGTAAACAATGTGTATACGTTTCAATGCTCATTAAAGCGTTGAAACTTGCACCTGAACCAATTTTTATTTTAACTGGGCTGCCTACAGGCCTAGTAACAAATTAAGCCACATTAACCAAAGCGATTAATGGGTTTCACCTGCCCTCTTGGTTGGGCATGGGCAATTTTTCTGAGGTACATTAGAACTGTTGGTACACCAATTTTTTTGGACCCTCGCCTACAGTGTAATCCTAGTAATTCTTATGGGCTTCACCTGCACTCATGGTACAGCAAGGTGTGTGGGGTTGGCCTACACTTTTGCTACATAAATGTAACTGGGGCCTTGTCTATACTGCAACTACTGAAATGTGAAAGATACTGTTATCTCCCTAAACAGCTGCAACGGGAATGTTACTGTGGCCTGTCTTGACTGCTACTACTACTACTGAAATGGAACTAATACTGTGCTCCCCCTATACTGCTGCTTCGGAATTGTTAATGGGGCCTGTCTTGAGTGCTGCTACTACTACTGAAATGGAACTAAGACTGTGCTCCCCCTATACTGCTGCTTCGGAATTGTTACTGGGGCCTGTCTGGACTGCTACTACTACTGAAATGGAACTAATACTGTGCTCCCCCTATAATGCTGCTAGTGATATGTTACTGGGGCCTGTCCCTAATGCTACTGCTGAAATGTTACTAATTCTGGGCTCTGCCTATACCGCTGCTAATGCTAATCAATAGAAGATAAAAAATAAACCAGCGCTCCGGTGTATCGGAAGATGACAATCAGAAGATGCAGAAGTTTGTGTTAGAGATTATGGTTTATATAGTAATAAGTATTACTTACTTTACAGGGGTGCTTATAGTGAAATGCTATGTCACTGGGGTGTGGAAATAGAGGCCCACCTGCACTTAATCTGACGTTAGCTCTGCTGTCCAGGGCACTGCAATGGGATACATTTATGTACAGCCGGTGAGTTCCAGGGAGCCACCCATGCTGTGGGTGCACACGAAATTCCCATTGCGGAGTTGTACCTGCCTGTGACTATTTATAAAACAAACCCTGGTCTGACTGGGGCTTGCAGACACCTTGACAGAATGAATAGTGTGTGGCACATGGGTTCCCCATTGCTATGCCCATGTGTGTAGCTCCTGATGGAGGTGGCACAGGATTGGATTTCTCATTGCTTCTGTACAGCATTGTGGGCTATCACCCCGCCCCTTTTAAAGAGGGTCGCTGCCTGGCCGTGCCAACCCTCTGCAGTGTGTGCCTGCAGTTCCTCCTCATGGCAGACACACTTATAAATAGACATGAGGGTGGTGTGGCTATGAGGCCAGCGTGTGGCATGAGGGCAGCTGAAGGCTGCACAGGGACACTTTGGTGTGCGCTGTGGACACTGGGTCATGCGGGGGGGGTGGGGGGGGGGCAGCATGTAACCCAGGGGAAGTGTCAGTGGAGTGTCATGCAGGCAGTGATTGTGCTTTGTTGGAGGTAGTGTGGTGCTCAGTTAAGGTATGCCTTGCTAATGAGGGTGTTTCAGAAGTAAAAATTGTTGGGGGGGGGGGGGGGCACACTCTTGCCGCTAGTGTGGCTTAATAGTGGGATCTGGGAACTTGAGATGCACCCCAACATGTAGCCCCTTGCCTGCCCTATCCGTTTCTGTGTCGTTCCCATCACTTTTTTGAATTTCCCAGATTTTCACAAATGGAAACCTTAGCGAGCATCGGTGTTAACTTCAATGGGGTTCATTACTCGAAACGAGCCCTCGAGCATCGCGGAAATTTCAACTCGAGTAACGAGCACCCAAGCATTTTGGTGCTCGCTCATCTCTATTATCTAACTATTTTTTCCGGACTTCGCCTACACTAATGGTACACCAATGTTTCAGGGGTTCGCCTATACTTCTGCTACAGAAATGTTACTGGGATCTGCCTATACTGTTACTACAGAAATGGTAATGGGGTCTGCCTATACTTCTACTACAGAAACGTTACAGGGGTCTGCCTGTACTTTTACAACAGAAATGTTACAGGGGTCTGCCTATACTGCTGCTACAGAAATGTTACAGGGGTCTGCCTATACTGCTGCTACAGAAATGTGACAGGGGTCTGCCCATACTTTTGCTACTGGAATGTTACAGGGGTCTGTCTATACTATTGGTGCACAAAGTCTTCCCATCACAGTGTTTTACCTATCTGGCCCCAAAACACTGACTGACTAGGGCATGAATTGTGGGCTGAGGCCAACATGTATTTTCTCTTGCGTTACCACAGTTATAAGCGGGACTGGTTTGGGCCAAACAAGAGGAGCGATACTGCACAAATAAGATGTTCACAGCTGCACTAGCATTGAAGTCCGCTCTATCCCCTCCATTGCTGAGGGTTTGTGCAGAGGCCTAGTTCATGATGGAAATGCAACTGCACCAGGTTGGGCCCGTGGAACTTGGCCCTGGTTAATCCAGTCTTTGGAACGGTGAAAGCAACCGCAACAAATTAAATGAGATGTTCACTGCTGTACTAGCATCAGAGTCTGCTCTATGCCCACGATTGCTGAGGGTTTGTGCAGAGGCCTTTGTCCTCGGTGCAGTGAAAGTCTGCCATGTTTGGGCACTCTGATTTCTTCATGGTTCATGTCTTGGGATTCCTTGGACTCACCTATGCTTTGGGTGCACACAGACTTCCCATAGCGGTGGTTTACCTGTCTGGCACAAAGACGCTGACTGACTTGGGTAGGCTGCAGAGTGCAGATGGCTTTCCCCTTGTGTTGTCGATGAGGTACCCGACACCCAAACACAATGAGTAGTGTGTGGACACATGGAGTCCCCACTGCTATGTCATTGGCGGTACCTTGGGTCACACAAAATGGAGGCTGGGACCAAGCCTGACCCAGGGCCCGCTCACATACTTCCCACGCAGAGTATTGCTGCATTGTGGAAATGAGTAGAAGTGCTGGGCTGGCACCTGAGTCCCCTTTATGCCCACGTTTGCTACTCCTGACAATTTTGCGACAGAGGTGGCACGGGATTGGAATTCAAAAAAGGGTTGCTGCCTGACCCTGCCAACCCTCTGCAGTGTGTGCTCCCGGTTCCTCCTCATCTCAGACGCACTTATAACTAGGCATGAGGGTGGTGTAGCTATGAAGCGAGCGTGTGGCATGAGGGCAGCTAAAGGCTGCGCAGGGAAACTTTTGTGTGTGCTCTGGACGCAGGAGTGCAGTGTGCGTTGGATTGCGCAGCATGTAACCCAGGAGAAGAGGCAGCAGTGTCACCTGCAGGCAGTGATTGTCCTTGGTTGCAGGTAGTGTTGTGCTTAGCTAAGGTGGGCCTTGCTAATGAGGGTTTGACCAAAGTAAAAATTGCTGTGTGTGTGTGTGGGGGGGGGGGGGGGGCAGGCTCTTGTCCCCATTGTGGCTTAATTGTGGGACCTGGCCCACTTTCCACCACACAAAGATTTCCCTTCCCTTCCTTTCCTTGAAAAACTTTAATGTCCCCTCCTGCATGTTTAGTGCCATTTTTAGTTTAGCCACTAAACACGCAGGGGAGGCATTACCACTTCCTGCTGAGACGTCCCAACCCCGTGCACATCTACAGCAGATAGGGAAAGTGTTACTATAGGGATTAGGTAGCAGTTAAGCAGGGATCCTGACTACATGAACCCAACAGTCCTTTCTAGGACTACTCTTATTGTATGCTTTAGCATTTTGGCTGGCTGGGACCAGTAGTGCACCAGTTTTTTCCCCAAGCATCCCAGCTGTATTCTGCCCACTGTTAGAGGTTTTATGCTGCGTACTACTAGGGTTTTATATTTAGTTTTTGGGAGGCTCTAAGTGCTGTTGCTGTATTGGAGCATACTGTATCAACCAGTCTATGCGTGCTTTGAATTAGCCCTAGTTCTCAGCGCTATACAGTGGGTTATTTGTTTCTGGCCCAGCTCAAGGCCTCTCAAATTTACGAGTCTCTGTGGGCGGTGTATTAGGAATAGATTTCAGTGCTTTACACTGCTTTAATTTTTTTTCTAGCACTGCATTGAGCCTCTGATATCTACTCGTCTCTGTGGGCGGAGAATTAGGCCTAGATGTCAGCGCTTTACACTGGTTCAATAGACACGTGGCACAAGCAGGCGCTGTACGCCTTGGAGGTGCTGGCCTGCCCTGCCGCTAGCATATTATCAGAGAGGGTGTTTAGTGCTGTTGGAGGGATTATCACGGATAAGCGTACCCGCCTGTCGACTGAGAGCGCCAACAGACTTACACTCATTAGGATGAACAAAGGCTGGATTTCCCCTGACTGCTCTTCCCCACCAATGGAGAGCAGCGGAGCATAAAGATTATTTAAGCTGGAACTAAAGAACCATGCATCCTATATCACCCCCCAAAAAAGAGGGAAGCAGCTTGGTCTATCCTTCTCTGATCTTCCTCCTCTTCCACCTTCTCCTATACCAGCATGACATCACGCTGAGCAGCCAATTCTTCTGCGAGTCAAAAGGCTCTGTATAAACTATATATATATATATTTATATTTATTTTTTTATTTTTTTTCCTGAGGGCTGCCTCCAGGCTCTGTTATCAAATTAAGCAACAACAAGCTCTATCTTTAAAAAAAAAAAAAAAAAAAGTGTTCCTGGATTTCACTTGCACTCTGGGTAAACACATATTTCAGGGGTACACCTGTACTCTTGGTACACTATTTTTTTCAGGCCTTCGCCTTTACTTTCGCAGACTATTTTCTTTTTTCAGGCTTCGCCTATACTCTTGCTAAACAAATGTTTCCAGGTGTTCGACTCTACTCTTGGTCCACCAGTTTTCCAGTGGTTCGTCTAAACTCTTGTTGCACAACGGTTTCCCAGCACGGTGTTCAGCTATCTGACACATACACAGATTGAATTGTCCTGCTTTGCTCATTAAAATTTCTTCATGTTTCATGTTGTCTTTGGAGCGATGAAAGGAACCGTAACTGATTTAATGAGACTTTCACAGAAGTACTAGCATTCAAGTCCACTTCATGCCCACGTTTGTTGAGGGTGGGTGGAGAGGCTAAGGTCCTGGGTGATGGCAACTGTGTCAAGTGTGGCCTGTGGAATTTATTTGTGGTTCATCCAGTCTTTGGAGTGATGAAATGAACCGTAACTGATTCTCTGGCCCTGAACAGAGTCTCTCAAATCTCCAAGTCTCTGTGTACGGTAAATTACTACTAGGTATCAGCGTTTTACACTGGTTCAATTTTTGTCTGGCCTTGCTCAAAGCCTCTCAAATCTACAAGTCTCTGTGGGCGGTGCATTAGCCCTGCTTCTCAGCGCTATACACTAGTTAATTTTTTTCCTGGCCCTGCTCAAAACATCTCAAATCTACAAGTCTCTGTGTGCGGTGTATTAGGAATAGTTTTCAGTGCTTTACACTTCTTAAATTTTTTTCTAGCACTGCATTGAGCCTCTCATATCTACTCGTCTCTGTGGGCGGTGAATTAGGCCTAGATGTCAGCACTTTACACAGGTTCAATTTTTTTTTCTTCTGGCACTGCACAAAGCCTCTCATATCCATCAGTCTATGTGTGCCGTTAATGAGGCCTAGGTCTCAGAACTTCACACTGGTTAATGTTTTTTTCTGGCCTTGCTCAGAGTCTCTAAAATCTACCAGTCTCTGTGTGTGGTGAATTAGCCTTAGGTATCAGAGGTATACATTGAATAATTTTTTTTCTGGCCCTGCTCTGTCCTTTACCCTACACGACGAGGACTAGGGGTAAGGGTCGAGGACGAGGACGTGGACGCGGGCGTTAGAATGAGGGTGTGGGCACAGGTCCAGGTCCTGGGCAGGGTGAAGCAGTGCCTGCTGCTGAGGGATTGGTAGAGCGCCGCTTATCTCAACTCCCCAGCTCCATGTCATATTTTGCAGGTCCGCATGGTAGACCATTATTAAAAGCACAGCACAGCGATCAGGTGCTGACGTGGATAGCGGATAACACCTCCAGTACTTTACCCAACACTTAGTCTTCCACACAGTCCACTCACGCCACCCATAGGAGCCTACACCTCTGTATCCTCAGGCTGCTCTTCTTTCCTCCCAGCCTGGTCACTCCAGGAAAATGGGAGTTTGCGTTGAACAGGCATACATCCAAGAACTCTTCCTGCGTCCCTGCCCTGAGTCTAAAAAAAAAAAAAAAAAAACTGGCTCCACAGCAACGTGAGGAGTTTGTCGTGACCGATGCCGTAAATGTGGAACTTTCACAGACTCAGGGTGATGAGGGTGGGGACTTTGAATTTCTGTCTCAAGAGCTATTTGTGGATGATGAGGATGAGACAGTTGTCTGTCAGCGAGGTGGTTGTTAGGGCAATAAGTCTGAGGGAGGAGCAGACTGAGGAGTAAGAGGAAGAGCTGATGGACGATGAGGTGACTGACCCCACCTGGCTTACAAATCCTACTGAAGACAGGGCTTGGGGGGGGGGGGGGGAGGGAACAAGCAGCAGAAAAGGTTGGGAGAGACAGTGTGGTGGTCAGGGGGAGAACCAGGGCCATAGCAAATAATCCACCAACTGTTCCCCACAGCACACCCTCGTGGCAAGCCTCCATGCAGAGGTATAGGTGTTCGAAAGTCTGGAGGTTTTTTTATTGAGAGCGCAGACAACCAGCGAACAGTGGTGCGAACCTGCGTTGCACCAAGATCAGCCGGGGAGCCACCGCTACCATCCTGACCACCACCAGCATGCACAGGCATATGATGGCTAAGCACCCCCACAAGGTGGAAGGCAAGCCATTCACCGCCTGCGGGTCACACCACTGCCTCTTCCCCAGTGTCACATCCTGGTACTGAGATGCAACCTCCCTCCCAGGACACAGACACAAGCATTTCCCGGCCTGCACCCACACCCTCACCTTCACGGTCCTCCACCAATGTGTCCCAGCGCACCAGCGCAGCGTTCAGCTGTCGCTAACCCAATCGTTGGAATGAAAGCGGAAATACGTGGCCACTAGAGATGAGCGAACGTACTCGTCCGAGCTTGATGCTCGGGCGAATATTAGGGTGTTCGGGATGCTCGTTACTCTTAACGAGTACCACGCGATGTTCGGATTACTTTCAGTTTCCTCTCTGAGACGTTAGTGCACTTTTCTGGCCAATTGAAAGACAGGGAAGGCATTACAACTTCCCCCTGTGACGTTCAAGCCCTATACCACCCCCCTGCTGTGAGTGGCTGGGGCGATCAGATGTCACCCAAGTATAAAAGTCGGCCCCTCCCGCGGCTCGCCTCAGATGCCTTGTGAGTTAGCTGAGGGACAGTGGTATCGTGCTGGAGCTGCTGTAGGGAGAGCGTTAGTAGTGAGTGTAGGCTTCAAGAACCCCAATGGTCCTTCTCAGGGCCACATCTATCCGTGTGCAGTACTGTGGAGGGTGCTGTTAGCAGTGTTGCACAATTATTTTTTTTTCAAAATCGGCTGTCTGCAGAGCATTGCGCCCTGCAGTAATAGTCCAGGGACAGAAGTGGTGGTTAGGCAGGGAAAGTGTTAGGAGTGAGTGTAGGCTTCAAGAACCCCAACGGTCCTTCTTAGGGCCACATTTAACCGTGTGCAGTACTGTCCAGGCTGCTTTTTGCAGTGTTGCATTTTTTTTTTTCAAAATCGGCTGTGCAGAGCATTGCACCCTGCAGTAATACTACAGGGACAGAATTGTGTAGGCAGGGCCAGAAGACATATATTATTGATTGAATATAGTCAGTGGCCCTTTTCTTTAAAAAAAAAAAGGAAAAATTCTATGTGCCCTGCCTCTGTCAGTCCTCAGCGTTCTGTGTACGTGTGTGGTGGGTGGAGATAGTAAAAAATTCATACGCAGCCAGCTACGTTTAACAGCAGGCTTGCGCCAATTTATTTCCTGCCTTCCTGGGAAAAATCACCGCTCTGCTGCACTTCATATAACTGCATTTCTGTGGAACAGATTTATTATCTGATTGAATATAGTCAGTGGGCCGGCCTTCCCTTTAAAAAAAAAAAGGGAACAATTCTATTTGTCCTGCAGGCTTGCGCCAATTTATTTCCTGCCTGGGAAATCACTGGTAATACAGCATGCTGAAAGGTAGGGGTAGGCCTAGAGTACGTGGACGTGGCCGAGGACGCGTAGGCCCAAGTGAGGGTGTGGGCACAGGCCGAGCTCCTGATCCAGGTGCATCGCAGCCGACTGCTGCGCGATTAGGAGAGAGGCACGTTTCTGGCGTCCCCACATTCATCGCCCAATTAATGGGTCCACACGGGAGACCTTTATTAGAAAATGAGCAGTGTGAGCAGGTCCTGTCGTGGATGGCAGAAAGTGCTTCGAGCAAGCTATCATCCACCCACAGTTCTGCGCCGTCCAGTGCTGCAAATCCGAATCCTCTGTCTGCTGCTCCTCCTTCCTCCCAGCCTCCTCACTCCACTACAATGACACATGCTCAGGAGCGGGAACACTCCAAGGAACTGTTCTCGGGCCCCTGCTCAGATTGGGCAGCAGTGGTTCCTCTCCCACCAGAGGAGTTTATCGTCACTGATGCCCAACCATTGGAAAGTTCCCGGGGTCCGGGGGATGAGGCTGGGGACTTCCGGCAACTGTCTCAAGACCTTTCAGTGGGTGAGGAGGACGATGACGATGAGACACAGTTGTCTATCGGTTAGGTAGTAGTAAGGGCAGTAAGTCCGAGGGAGGAGCACACAGAGGATTGGGAGGAAGAGCAGCAGGACGATGAGGTGACTGACCCCACCTGGTTTGCAACGCCTACTCAGGACAGGTAGGCAAGGGCAGCAGCAGGGCAGGTTGCAAGAGGCAGTGCGGTGGCCAGGGGTAGAGGCAGGGCCAGACCGAATAATCCACCAACTGTTTCCCAAAGCGCACCCTCGCGCCATGCCACCCTGCAGACGCCAAGGTACTCTAAGGTCTGGCAGTTTTTCACAGAGACGCCTGACGACCGACGGACAGTGGTGTGCAACCTGTGTCGCGCCAAGATCAGCCGGGGAGCCACCACCAACAGCCTCACCACCACCAGCATGCGCAGACATATGATGGCCAAGCAACCCACAAGGTGGGACGAAGGCCGTTCTCCGCCTCCGAGTCACCGCCTCCCCCTATGCCCCCCGTTTGCACCGCTGCCTCTCCCCCTGTGCCCCAACCTGCCACTGAGATCCAACCCCGCTCTGAGGACACAGGCACTACCATCTCCTGGCATGCACCCACACCCTCACCTCCGCTGTCCTCGGCCCAATCCACCAATGTCTCGCACCGCACCGTCCAGCCGTCGCTAGCGCAAGTGTTTGAGCGCAAGCGCAAGTACGCCGCCACGCACCCGCACGTTCAAGCGTTAACCGTCCACATAGCCAAATTTATCAGCCTTGAGATGCTGCCGTATAGGGTTGTGGAAACGGAGTCCTTCAAAAGAATGATGGCGGCGGCGGCCCCGCGCTACTCAGTTCCCAGTCGCCACTACTTTCCCCGATGTGCCGTCCCAGCCATGCACGACCACGTCTCCCGCAACATTGTACGCGCCCTCACCAACGCGGTTACTGCCAAGGTCCACTTAACAACGGACACGTGGACAAGCACAGGTGGGCAGGGCCACTACATTTCCCTGACGGCACATTGGGTGAATTTAGTGGAGGCAGGGACAGAGTCAGAGCCTGGGACCGCTCACGTCCTACCCACCCCCAGAATTGCGGGCACCAGCTCGGTGGTTGTATCTGCGGAGGTGTATGCTTCCTCCACTAAAGCACCTTCCTCCTCCTCCTCCTCCTCCTCTGTCTCGCAATCAAGATGTGTTAGCAGCAGCATGTCGCCAGCAGTCGGTGTCGCGCGGTGTGGCAGCACAGCGGTGGGCAAGTGTCAGCAGGCCGTGCTGAAACTACTCAGCTTAGGCGATAAGAGGCACACGGCCCACGAACTGCTGCAGGGTCTGACACAGCAGACCGACCGCTGGCTTGCGCCGCTGAGCCTCCAACCGGGCATGGTCGTGTGTGACAACGGCCGTAACCTGGTGGCGGCTCTGCAGCTCGGCAGCCTCACGCGCGTGCCATGCCTGGCCCATGTCTTTAATTTGGTGGTTCAGCGCTTTCTGAAAAGCTACCCACGCTTGTCAGACCTGCTCGTAAAGGCGCGCCAGCTCTGCGCACATTTCCGCAAGTCCCACACGGACGCTGCCACCCTGCGCACCCTGCAACATCACTTTAAGCTGCCAGTGCACCGACTGCTGTGCGACGTGCCCACACGGTGGAACTCTACGCTCCACATGTTGGCCAGGCTCTATGAACAGCGTAGAGCTATAGTCGAACACCAACTCCAACATGGGCGGCGCAGTGGGAGTCAGCCTCCTCAATTCCTTTCAGAAGAGTGGGCCTGGTTGGCAGACATCTGCCATGTCCTTGGTAATTTTGAGGAGTCTACCCAGGTGGTGAGCGGCGATGCTACAATCATTAGCGTCACCATTCCTCTGCTATGCATCTTGAGAAATTCCCTGCAAACCATAAAGGCAGCTGCTTTGCGCTCGGAAACGGGAGCGGTGGAAGACAGTATGCCGCTGGATAGTCAGGGCACCCTCCTGTCTATTTCTCAGCGCGTACAGGAGGAGAAGGAGGAGGAGCATGAGGAGGATGAGGAGGAGGGGGAAGAGACAGCTTGGCCCGCTGCTGACGGTACACCGGCTGATTGCCTGTCATCCTTTCAGCGTGTATGGCCTGAGGAGGAGGAGGAGGATCCTGAAAGTGATCTTCCTAGTGAAGACAGCCATGTGTTGCGTACTGGTACCCTGGCACACATGGCTGACTTCATGTTAGGATGCCTTTCTCGTGACCCTCGCGTTGCACGCATTCTGGCCACAACAGATTACTGGGTGTACACACTGCTCGACCCACGCTATAAGGAGAACCTGCCCACTCTCATTCCCGAAGAGGAAAGGGGTTCGAGAGTGTTGCTATACCACAGGACCCTGGCGGACAAGCTGATGCTAAAATCCCCTGCCGACAGCGCTAGTGGCAGAAGGCGCAGTTCCGAGGGCCAGGTAGCAGGGGAGGTGCGTAGATCGAGCAGCATGTACATCCCAGGCAGTGCAACAGTCTTTAAGGGCCTGGACAATTTTATGGCTCCCCAGCAAGACTGTGTCACTGCTCCCCAGTCAAGGCTGAGTCGGCGGGAGCACTGTAAAAGGATGGTGAGGGAGTACGTAGCCGATTGCAGCACCGTCCTCCGTGACGTCTCTGCCACCTACAACTACTGGGTGTCGAAGCTGGACACGTGGCCTGAACTAGCGCTGTATGCCCTGGAGGTGCTTGCTTGTCCTGCGGCTAGCGTCTTGTCGGAGAGGGTGTTTAGTGCGGCTGGGGGAATCATCAGGGATAAGCGTACCCGCCTGTCAACCGACAGTGCCGACAGGCTAACACTCATCAAGATGAACAAAGCCTGGATTTCCCCAGATTTCTCTTCTCCACCAGCGGACAGCAGCGATACGTAAGCAATACGTAGGCTGCACCCGCGGATGGAAGCTACGTTCTCTCTCACCATCCAAAACGGGGACCTTTTAGCTTCATCAATCTGTGTCTAATATTCCTCCTCCTCCTCCTCCTGAAACCTCACGTAATCACGCCGAACGGGCAATTTTTCTTAGGGCCACAAGGCTCACTCAAATAATTTTTCTAAACAATTTTTAAAAGTTTCAATGCGCTTAAAAGTGTTGGAACTGTAACTTGAACCAATTTTTCGTTACACTGGGCTGCCTCCAGGCCTAGTTACCACTTAAGCCACATTAACCAAAGCGATTAATGGGTTTCACCTGCCCTCTTGGCTGGCCATGGCCAATTTTTGGGATGTACATTAGTACTGTTGATACAGCAATTTTTGTGGGCCCTCGCCTACAGTGTAATCAAATAAATTTTTAGCCCACCTGCATTAAGCACGACATTACTACCTCAGATGTGTTGGGCAATGCAATGGGATATTTCTGTGTACCGCCGGTGGGTTCCAGGGAGCCACCCATGCTGTAGGTGCACACGGAGTGTAACCTACATGTGTCCACTTCTAAAGAACCCCAGTCAGACTGGGGCATGCAGTGTGGGCCGAAGCCCACCTGCATTAAGCACGACATTACTACCTCAGCTGTGTTGGGCAATGCAATGGGATATTTTTGTGTACCGCTTGTGGGTTCCAGGGAGCCACCCATGCTGTCGGTCGACAGGGACTTCACAATAGGGAGTTGTACCTGCCTGTGTTTATGAATTAAAAAGCCCGGTCTAACTGGGGCATGCAGACACCTTGACAGAATGAATAGTGTGTGGCACATAGGTTCCCCATTGCTATGCCCACGTGTGCAGCTCCTGATGGCGGTGGCACAGGATTCTATTTCTCATTGCTTCTGTACAGCATTGTGGGCTATCGCCCCGCCCCTTTTAAAGAGGGTCGCTGCCTAGCCGTGCCAACCTCTGCAGTGTGTGCCTGCGGTCCCTCGTCATGGCAGACGCAATTCTAAATAGACATGAGCGTGGTGTGGCATGAGGGCAGCTGAAGGCTGCCCAGGGACACTTTGGTGTGCGCTGTGGGGGGGGGAGGGGGGGGGGGCGGTTGGGCAGCATGTAACCCAGTAGAAGTGGCAGTGGAGTGTCATGCAGGCGGTGATTGTGCTTTGTTGGAGGTAGTGTGGTGCTTAGCAAAGGTATGCCATGCTAATGATGGCTTTTCAGAAGTAAAAGTTGTTGGGAGGGGGGGGGGGGGGCACTCTTGCCGGTATTCTGGCTTAATAGTGGGACCTGTCACAGATATAGATAAAAATTAATAACGTTTATTTGAGTTATTTAAAAGAACGTGGGTTTACACTGACACGAACACGCACACAAATAGGAGACAAAAACAAGAAAAAAAACCAAAGAATAAGACCCTGGTTTAAGGTAAACTGGGAGATTCAGCTCTTTGATGATGGAGAGGTAAGTATATTTATCCCTTTATGGTGTACGAATGGATAACCTTACGGGATTAATATGGACATAGTTTGTTGAGGGGTAGGTGATATTCAATATATCAGATCTGGATATATCGTTCGTACTAGGATATCCTCAAACCAAGTGTGTATATGTCCTTATTGAGAAAGAGATATCAATCTAGACCTCTATTTGTATATTGGATCCCCAGTGGTGCCACATTAATTTGAAGGTTGTTTTTAGCTAGGATCTGGTCATGGTGCACTATGATAGTATTGTTGACCAGATTCCACAAAAAACATACTCTTACAATGCCAAAATTGGCTTTGGCGTACGGTAGAAGTAGGTCTACCGATTATGCGTTCGCCAAAAGGTAATATAGTGGCGTAAAAAGTAGACTTATGCTCGGAGATAGACGCGTCGAGTCCATCTTCAAGCATAAGTCTTCTCCTTAAACGCCAATATATTACTTTTTTTGCGAATGACTAACTGGTAGACCTACACCTGCCAAACGCAAAAACCAATCTTGGCTTTTGAGTCTATCTCCGAGCATAAGTCTACTTTTTACGCCACTATATTACCTTTTGGCGAACGCATAATCGGTAGACCTACTTCTACCGTACGCCAAAGCCAATTTTGGCATTGTAAGAGTATGTTTTTTGTGAAATCTGGTCAACAATACTATCATAGTGCACCATGACCAGATCCTAGCTAAAAACAACCTTCAAATTAATGTGGCACCACTGGGGATCCAATATACAAATAGAGGTCTAGATTGATATCTCTTTCTCAATAAGGACATATACACACTTGGTTTGAGGATATCCTAGTACGAACGATATATCCAGATCTGATATATTGAATATCACCTACCCCTCAACAAACTATGTCCATATTAATCCCGTAAGGTTATCCATTCGTACACCATAAAGGGATAAATATACTTACCTCTCCATCATCAAAGAGCTGAATCTCCCAGTTTACCTTAAACCAGGGTCTTATTCTTTGGTTTCTTTCTTGTTTTTGTCTCCTATTTGTGTGCGTGTTCGTGTCAGTGTAAACCCACGTTCTTTTAAATAACTCAAATAAACGTTATTAATTTTTATCTATATCTGTGAAGGGTTTCGAAAAATTTATATATAGATTTCTATACCACTGTGATTTCTAATAGTGGGACCTGTGAACTTGAGATGCAGCCCAACATGTAGCCCCTCGCCTGCCCTATCCGTTGCTGTTTCGTTCCCATCACTTTCTTGAATTGCCCAGATTTTCACACATGAAAACCTTAGCGAGCATCGGCGAAATACAAAAATGTTCTGGTCGCCCATTGACTTCAATGGGGTTCGTTATTCGAAACGAACCCTCGAACATCGCGGTGTGAGGGTATATATATATATATATATATATTGCCATATGTGTTTTTTATGTTTTATACCTGTATGCAAGTTTTATTCAATTCCAAATGAGAGAAAAAACTTATATGTCGCCTTACATCA